>JADDOH010000307.1:0-639839 GCA_016648135.1 Agrypnia vestita | reverse complement strand
TTTTCACTGAACAGTTATTTAGGAATTGTAACCATGAACTCGCGGGCGTCATCAACATTTATTTGAGTTTGGCCGCGAACCTCGAGTTTAAGCGGGAAACTAGAATCTTTATTTTTCTCATTATCTAACTGTAATATGCATCTATTATGATCGATAGGTTTAATATAGCTTCGGCCCTTTAAACCTAGCGAAATGATTGTACATGGCGCTGATATTTATATTCCCCGTTTTCTTTTACTGTAATGTGTACCTTTTGAAGAGAATTGTTAATAAAACGACTTGGTATGGGGGCGTTCGTCCTTAAATATTAGAGCGATATACCGTTCTTTTAGAAATTACGCAATAATTATATAGGAATATAATATTTCATCATCATCTTCTCCCCCTTGTCCTCAGTAGGGTCGAGGGCCCAAAAACTTGACAAGATGCTTCCGTGATCTCCTGTCTTGCGTTGCTTCTGCTCGAGTCAACCAGTCCAGACCCATTCTGTTTTCAAATACATTTTTTTCTGTCTCTCCCAGCTTAATCTGGGTCGACCCACCGGCCGTCTTCCCTCTAAGGTTGCCAAGAGGATTCTTCTTGGTGTTCGTTCCTCTGGCATTCTGAGAACATGTCCAAGCCACCTCAGTTGTGATTTTTCTATGTGCAGGAGTAGGGGCTCCATGCCAAGTGTGTGCCTTACGTCGGCACTTCTCATTCTGTCCATCAGTGTGACTCCCGCTACCCTCTTAGAAAACTCATCTCGGCAGCCTGAACTCTTGATCTCACTCTCTCCATCAGGATCCATATTTGATGGCCATATATTAGGGTGGACCTGTTCACAGATCTGAAAACAGTCAGTTTTGCCTTGACACAAAGCTCGGATTTTCTCACCGCACTATATAAAGAGCGTAGAATGCCGGCTGCAGCTCCGATTCTTCTATCTATTTCACTTTCCTGCCTCCCGTTGCTAGAAAATTCCACCCCAAGGAATTTGAATTTTTCAACTTGCTTCAGCTGGGTCCCTTGTATGCTGATCGAGTACTGCTCTTGATCTCTTCCTATGACCATAACCTCTGTTTTGGCAGTACTAATCTTCAAACTTACTTGAGTGCACTCTTCATTGAAAGAATTTATCCACTCTTGTAGGTCCTCCTTTGTGGGCGCCAGCCTCGCTACATCGTCCGCGAAGAGTAAAGAGTCTATTTCCACATCTCCAACTCTCACGGCCCTTGCTGTTTGGCTTTTCCGGCTTATCCTGTCCATATAAAGGGAAAAGAGGATTGGCGAAAGTGGGAAACCTTGTCTTAAACCTACTCCAACATTGAACTCTTCCGAAATTGCACCGTTTATTCGTACGCAGCTTTTGCAATCCTCATACAGTGATTGAATTGCCTTGAGAAGGTCTCTCTCTATTTCGTATTTGTCCAGCACTGTCCACACGATGTCGCGTGGCACCAAGTCATATGCTTTCTCCAGGTCTATGAATCCGACATAAATATTTTTTCCATACTCCCAGCTTTTCTGGATAGTTTATTGCAATGTAAACAATTGGTCTGTTATGTCTCTCCCGGCTCTGAAACCGCATTGGCCTTCTTGGATTTGTTTTCTGTTACTCTACGATATTGCGACATGCGAGCATTTATTTTACCTGGTTGACTCAGCAAGATGATTCCTCTGTAGTTTGCATACACTTTGCTTTCTCCCTTTTTAAAAATGGGGACTAATACTCCTGTTCGTCAAACTTTTGGGGCCTTGCTCGTCTTTCACGCCACTGAAAATATGCGGGCTAGCCAACTTATTCCCTTATTGTTCAGATTTTTCAGCATCTTAGGCATTATCTCATCTCTGCCAGTTATCTTCCCATTTTTCATCGACTTTAAGGCACCTTTTACTTCCTCTATTGTGATGCCATTTTCGCCGTTATCTGATGCTGGGGAGATCTGGCTTGCTATCCTCATGGTTAACGGGTTAGGAGATTTTCAAAATATTTTTTCCATCTCTACAACACTTCTTTTTCGTCCCTAATGAGGTTTCCTGATTCGTCCTTACTGCCCTATACTACTGTTGACTCTCTTTTTCGTAGATGCCGCACTCTTTGCCAAAACAGCTTTCCCGCTGTGTGGTAATTGTTTTCTAATTTTGCTCCAAAATTTTCCCATGCTTGTTGTTTGGCCATCTTTACCACCCTCCTGGCCTCTGATTTTTTCTCGAGGTACTTCTTTCGGTTTCCTTCCTCTTGATTACCAATCCATACGCGGTAAGCTTGTTTCTTTTAATGGACAGCTTTCCGTACAGTTTCAGTCCACCAAGGCGTATTTTGTATAATATTTCACTACCGTAATTTGGCTTCGAGATTTATTATTTGCATTCACCATTTTGGTGTATTTTGGGAAGGAACCAGCTAGAATATTCCATTAATTTTTATGGTTACATATTTGTAGGTTATTATCGAAGCATTGAGTGACATTTGTTCAAATGTGTAGCATCTTACAACTGAATGGTGATCAATGGAACTATGATGGTGTACGGTTTTGTCTTTCGTTGCAGACAATGATGTATAAATGGCGACGAGATCGCGATACGGCACATAGATTTTCAGATTGAATATTCACCGGAGGTGAATATTCAATCTGAAAATCTTAGCGATCTACATTTATCATCGACGCAGTCGGACCCAGGAGAAATCAGTAACGAGGAAATAATTCGGAAACTAGAAGGAACGAGCGAGAGCGATCCAAGCTAAGGGACAAATACACGAAGGTCGCAAGACATCAACAAATAAGGCTTTTAATTCATTTATATTATCTACTTGTTCTGTTGTGTATATTTATTTGTGACGGTGATTTGGCTTTATATATTACATTTGTGGAAATTAAACGAGGGTACTGAGACGTTATAATTCGCGTGGGGCTTTCTGAAAGAAAACGTCGGAAGGGATATCGCGGAACGTTCCGTTCAAATAGGGTCTCGTGTATATTCTCCGTTAAGTAAGCGTGCTTGATAGTGGGAGTTATGTAGTTTATTTGTACTAACCACAGGATTCATAAAACTATAAAGATAGCATTTAAAAGAAAATCTTCGCATTAATAATTTTGTCGTATTCAGTATCGTATAATCAATTGAAATTCACTAGTCATTTTATCTTCTTGTGAATAGCATGCGCGGGACAATCGGTTCATACAGGAATTCAGTGAGGTAGTATGGATAGAGTGGGGAAATCTAACTAAGGATTGGAGGATACCTGGTTTGTGTTATCGGACTGGGTGAAGTCGTGGTTAGCTTTGCCGGCAAGTGGGCTTGGAACCTGGCGCAAGCCACTGTGGGATGCTCTTAAACGTGACATCTCCCTTGTTGACCGGGGTAGTCACAATCCGACTAGCTATAAACTCACCCTGTTCAGACGACAGAGCCCAACGTCGTGATATTCGCCATCTCTAGAAGGATTTCCATGTATGGATGTTGTGGAACTTTGAAAGTAAATGCTCTCTTATTTTGCCAGTCAAGTGATAGACAGGATTAGAATAGCATAATTCATAATATATGTCTAGGATATGAAGTTACTTACACTTTTATTTGACCATTTGTCCATTACGAAATGCAGTATCATGGAACGTCGTTCTCAAAGCACGAAGAGGTTGTACCATATTTTAATACACGCCGTCGATGCCTAAAAGAAAGGCCAAACATTGTCTTCAAATAGTACAAAAGAAGTAATGATCCAGCAACAAAGTCTAAAAGAAAGACTCAACATTCTCATGGAATATGTATAACAGAAAAAATGATATATGTATAACAGAAAGAATCACTGGCCGCGAGGAAGGCAATTTATGATCCTCACCTCGGAGAGGGAAAGTACCACGGGATTCAGACAGTTCCAAAATCCATGCCATCGCGAATATGAATGAACGCGTCAATTTGTCCTAATTGAGTAGCCTTTTCACGCGAGGTATGCATTCTCGACTCTCATGTTTGCATCCTAAACTTCGAACTGATTTTAAAGACATATTCATGTCAAATAAAATATCCTAGAATTATAACTATTGCAACCAACCAATACTGATGGTATACGTAAGTTCCTAATTTATTAAGTATAATTTCTACACTTTAGTTTTCTTTTTTCTTTTACGAAAAGTGGGTATGTGATTTTTATTTCTAATGGTAATTATGAATTACTAATGTCTTTTGTATCTTATAAATTAACACTTATAAATTACTCAAAACGCAGCATTTAAAAGTTTCTCTAACTACGTTTCGAATAATCGAAATTTCCTCTTGAGTATTTATTCATGTTTTGATTTATTTACTATTGACCGTATTTTATTAACCATTTCGGTATTGCAAAGAACATGGAACGACATTGTGTTGTCTGCGCCTCTGTAAACTTTCAATGCAAAAGTCGACATATTGCACTTGTGCCCAATGAACCGCAATAACGCGCAGACGATGGGTCGCCCGGAGTTAAATTGACTATAAAAACATTTTTACAAAATTCTCTTGTGGGCTTAAACTTACCCAGCCAATTTCCGTACGTCTGCGAGAAAAAGTATTTATTGTCAACAAAATGACTTACCGCCAACCGTTGAAACTGTAATAAAAACGTAATAATCAGTATATCTCTCGCAATGTTTTGAACGAAACGAATAATTTATTTGTTTTTTTTTTTTAACGCACTGTATGTAACAGTATATTTAGGTTTATTATTCATAATAAACACGCCATTGCATACACGGGAGGTTAGAAATTTCAAGGAAGGGAGGGGTTGTTGGAGGGATGAAGTCTTAAATTTTCTCAATATTCTTTCAGATATTTCCGAACAAGCAAGTCATACGTGGAAAAATTCTGAGTGTGAAATTGAGTCTTGCGCGTTAATTAAATTCCTCAAAAAACAAGGAAAAATACCTCGAATATACCATTTTGGAAGAGAGTGAGCAGTTAAGTAAAAAAAACATGATTTAAAAGAGATTTAGCATTTTCAAGGAAGGAACGTAGTCGACAGAAAACGATTCGCATCGGGGCCGCATCCTCTGGTATTGTTAATTAAGTTGAAATACCTTTATTAGAAAATGCCAGATTAAAGATCATTTATTTTCAATCCAGCATTTTATAATAACATAAAGATCATTAATAATCAGTATGAATATCCTTAATCAATATCTAGGCATGTTTTTTTTTTTAATATATATATTTATTAATTTTTTGATATTTATTACATCGTAGATATGCCAAACTGTACAGCAGTTTTACGGCATATATTTAAACATACGGTTAAAAGACTGTAAATCAATTTGTGTCAAAAATGCTTAGAACGTTTCAAAAAATCTGTAACTTCAAACGTTTTACCACTCCGTTTGACTATTATTTATTCGAAAATATGAAAGAACACTACCTATGAAAGAATTTCTTTTGGATGACGAAGATTTTTTAAGTTTCAATTTTAGCCTATTTTATAGTCAAAAACAAACCATTTTTTTAGATGTAAAGGTATTAACTGTTATATAAGAAAGATCGGAAAAATATATCAGGCCCAAAAAAAATATAAGAAAAATATATCAGGCTCAAAGGCGAAAGTATTGAAAATAAAAAAAATAAAAATACCTCCCCCGCACATAATAACATAAAACTTGCGCGTGTATTGAAAGATGCTCGTTTCAAAAGCACGCTTAGAAGAGAATAATGATACAACTGACAAACACCTACTTTTACGATAAAATTATGAGACGAGAAATCATCTCTCAATCAGTTTCTTCCGTGTATACTCGTACGCTCCATTAGAACTCATTATTTGATGGCTATGCGAGCACATTTCGAATTTTATTTCTAATTTATTTTTAATTACGGTTATTATTGTGCGTTAACATAGATAGAGTGTACGTGTAAGTATTGAAATAAGTAAGAATAATTTATATAAGAAATAAAGAAATTGCGATGTTTCACTAACTACATGGTTGAAGAAAGGGAATTCATGATTTGCGGAACAAGAATTATCGCGTAGTTAAGGTTGTATTTAGCCAAGTTTAATTACATGTGCGCTTAAACGCCAACAATTTTCATTTATGAGAAAGAGAAATTTATTCTATTTTTTGCTATAAACTAAACTTTGTATTAAATCAATGTTGGGATATGCTTACTGCTTACTATTGTTTCAAAAGTTGTAATCCTATCATCAGGTGCTTAATTGGTTGAAATACAAAAATAATCCCTTGTACCACAAAGAAATTACCACGGCAATAAAAATTATTTTATCCTTCATACAACAGTAATTTATTTTTTAAGATGAGGCTCTAATCAATACACAAGCGTTCTTGTCCACACGGTTCTTGTCCAGCGTTGTTCGGGATTCACATTAACATCAAAGCACTGTAGAGGAAAATTATTTTGTTGCATGCCCTTAAGAATAACGATGTATAAAAATTAGTGAGAATGCGATGTCTGGAGAAAAGGGAGCACTATTATTCAATCAGGGTCGTAGAGTGCAATTAAGAATAATTTGAAACGGATAGCATTTAAAATAAAACATTTAGAGAGTAGGGTGATGAATGGGAACTGAATGATTGAACCTATAACATGCGCTAGAGATATTGCAAAATTTGATTCAAAACAAAGATGGAAGAACATGCAATTTTTTATAGATACAGTGGTGTACAATATTCTATATGTATACAACTTACCACAATGAAAAATATCGCGGTCTTGAAAAACCGCGAAATCCATAAAATATTTGTGATTCTGTACGGTTTATATGTGTGCATGTTTTAAGAATATGTTAAAATCCACCGAGTCTCATAATGAGAATTTTACAAGCGTGAGAGACTGGAATTTTCTGCGGTTTCAATACATTCAAAACTACTGTAATATGGTGCGTAAAGTAATGTCCACAACTTACTTTTGAGAAATCTTAACATGCACAGCGCAGACAGTTGTTGCGCTAGTTTTCAAACCGCAACCTTTACTTGTTTTAAGAAAATTCTTGGTGTTCCTTAGCTACACTTATCTGTCTAGTAAATGAATGAGAATCTAAAAATAAAACATAACAACAACATTAACTCTCGCTAAGGCTGCTCGTTGAAATTTCGTTCTTTGTTGTCGTAAAGGAGCGAGGGAATCTGGCATTTTAGTGATTCTGGGGGCTGTTGAATATAACCAGTAGTGGGACAGAAGTGAACATCTTTTATTTCAAATACAGGAGAGGTGAAGCTGAAATTAAAATTAGGATTGTAGGAATGGCAGTTAAGTCGAGGAAACACGTGCTCGTGAAATATTTTTATATATGGGGGACATAAAAACTAAGTAATATCCCACTAGGATGTTTCTGAGATAAATACAAAAAACTTGACAAGGAAATATCTCTGAAATCAATAAAATCTACACCTTTATTATTGGAATTAAGTTTCTAAAAACAATTGCCACCTCAGTTTTACTTTTAGATATGTGTTTAAATAAATATTTAACTTTTAAGTAATGGATATTTCTGCGTTTACTTCCAAATAGTGGACATTACTGGATTTTTTTGCTATTTGTATAATTGGATAATGTTTTCTTTGCTATAATGTTTCAATCTGAAATCCACATCAACTCTCTCTCTTTAGTAAAAAGCGGCCATTTTATAACGTTACATACTTGGGGGTTATTGGTTGAAGTTGATATTGCTGTATTTTCTTGAAAACATGATTTTGGAGGGAAGAGCTATATTTCCTAAAAATATTGAATTCAATACATTTTACATTATTAATTCTCTGTAACTGCATTCAAAATATTTTTGTTGGATATTGGTACCTTTCCTTCTATACCCTTTATACACAGCACCAAAAGTATTTTTTTAATAATAATTCTTTATTTTTATTTGTTCATTTATATTATTTTTATTGTCTATTTTATTGTTATTAAGAGAACGATCGTTTTAGAGGTCGATTGGACGAATAAAATGACTCAAGTGGTTTCATAAACAATGTTAATATTACATTTTATTTAATCTAGTTCTTGAATAAACCAACTTCTCTATTTCTGGTTTCGTCCAGGTTTCACTTCCAAATAGGTTTCACTTTATATTAGTTTTGCCGTCGCCGTACGTGTATGAATAATTAAACGTGGAAATGTCTTGGAAGTAAAAATTAACACACTGCCCGTCATCCAATCGAACGGAAAGTTTTCACGTCGACCTGACGTCGATGACAACGCATTTTGACAACTTTGTCGGTATGCAGGTATTGTGGTTATTTTCGTTTTTCGCGAAAAAACTCGTCGACTGAGAACTCGATTAAAAAAATTACAATTTCCCCAAACGGACGCAGCCCGCCGACGTCTTCGGGAAATATATTCTTCGTGGGATGTCTAACCTCCTCAGAATTGAGTCGAATTTCAGTTTTTTACTCCGTTTCTTTTAACTCGTAGCGTCTGCGGTTTGTTGTCTGCCGGAAAAACTTTGGATCGATTTTAATCCCTTTTCCCGTGATCTAATCGAGATGAAACTTTGCAGGCAGACTCGTGGCGACGATAAAAATGATCTAACCAATTTTCGTTTAAATTTTTAAAATAATTATAATATAATTTTGGATTTTTCGGAATTTTTCATGTTTTTTTCAAATTGGAATCAATACAATGAGAAAGGGAGTATAGTAAAAACTTGATTTTTATGGGTTAGTTTTTTCATTTTAATCCAAAAAACCACTTTGCAACGTTAATAACTTTGCGAGTTTTCGCCCGATCCTGAAAATGAAAACTTTTCCCGAAACCCTCTTTGGGACCTGGTTTTTATTTTATTTTTCGGGATCTGCCCCCTATCCCTCTCCGGTTCTTCCCTTCTCCATCTCAAAAACGAAATTAAACGTGATGCCTGATTTTAAAATTTCATTCAAACTATGTAAACAGTCGCAGAAACAGCATGCTCGGTAAAAAAAAACTAACCCATAAAGTTTTTATTATACTCCCTTTCTCATTGGAACAGGTTTCTCGCCTACTCCACGCGTCTGGCTCGAAAATTTAACAATATATAAGTCGTTAAAATTTCGAAAAATCCAAAATTATACTATACTTAATTATTCATTATTTTAAACGAAAATTTGTTAGATCAGGCAGACTCGTGGCGACGATTTATCGATTTATAGTCTGCCTGCAAAGTTTCAGCTCGATTGGATCTCGGGAAATAGGTCAAAAATCGATCCAATTTTTTAATCAGACAAGCAGACAAGGAGTTAAAAGAAAGGGAGAAAAAATAAGTTTTATTTTTGTCACGACGTGATGGACGGATGCAAAATCCTACATTCAAAAGTAAGATGGCCGAATTTTGCACCTTTTGCACTATTCATATTTTCGATTTTTTACTTAAACACCAATTACAAATGAAAAAGAGTCTAAAAATGAAAATAAAATTTCGTTTTTTCTTCCTTCCCCCATTCCCCAGCGGGAGATCCCGAAAAATAAAATAATAATCAGGTCCCACAGAGGGTTTTGGGAAAAGTTTTTATTTTCAGGATCGGATGAAAACTCGCAAAATTATCAGTGTTTTGACTTGAAATTTTTGGAATCGAGTACTCGGTCGACGAGTTTTTTTCGAAAATAACCACAATGACCGTGCATGCCGACAAAGTTGTCGAAATGCGTTGTCATCGACGTCGAGTTGACGTGCTAAATTTCAGCTCGATTGAATGATGGGAAGAGTGTTAATTTTCACTTCTAAGATATTTTCACGTTTACGTACGGCGGTGAAACTAATATAAAGAATTTTAAAAAAAGGCACCCAATTTATTTCTGTCAGCAGTTCTGAATTCATATTTCTGTTTAACATGTAAAAATATTCGTATTATTTTGTACGCGCTGTGCAAATTCGTGTTGGCAAATTTTGCCTCAAGCGTTAGTAAACGACGGATAGTTGAACAAAATAATTATTTGACCCTTTTTCTTCTATTTTCAAACTTTTTGTATGTATGAAAAGTGAAGGGTGAGTAAAAGGAATTATTATCATATCATTGTGGTCATAGGAATGTTAAATAAACAGTTTACAAATTTAATCCTAGAATATCAATGCCTTTGAAATATTTCCATAGTACGTTCTAAAACGCTATAGTTAGACAATATCAGGAAAATTTTTAGGCAAAATTGGGAGCAAAGCGCAATGTTTACTTCAACAAAAGATGTATATAGGCAGATAAAAATGATTAAAATGTGAAAGGGTATGAAAAATGATTTTAGCACGTCCGTAAAGGTAATAAATACGTTACAATTTAAGTGTTGTAACCGCCATTTCAGAAATAGACATTTTCAGACTTATACACTTTAACTCTAGTAAAAATCTAGTTTTTTAATTAGCTCGTATTTTTCCAAAAAATATTTTTATCCAGACATAAAAAGGAAGCATTCGATACACGATAATCAAAATCTCCTCAATTTATTGGAACATTATCAAAAATTTTTGTGTGATACTCGCATATAATATCTGACTTTCAGTATCTCATGTATTCTTGTTTTGTTAAGCTACAACAAGCCGTGGGACACAATTACTGCAGCGAAACATGTCACAAAAATACTCCAGGTTTGGGTTAATCACACAAATATTTTGTGATCTCACCACAATACATTTGTGGAACTGAACCAGGAATTTAACCCAGAACCCTTGGTGTGAGAAACCAACGGGCATGACACTGGCTTAATATAAAACACCTTTTTTATAGTAAAATATTTTTCTATCTGAAAAAATTTTAGTGGACAGTAAGTAAAGTAAGTGGTACACATCATTTTTGATACGTGAGGTACTAAATGGTTTGCTACGCTTGCTTGGTTTTCCGCTTCTTGTGCCCTATTCATTCAAAGGACGTTAACTATCATGTTGGCTATAAGGATTAATATACTGCGGCCAGGAACAGCTGTACAGTATATTTTCACAGGTTTTTCAGATATGATGTTCTCTTCTTCCAGGACCCAGGACCAGGACAGGTAGGCAATATTTCCCTGCATTAAAAGAAAAAGTACTTCTCTGGATGACTTATCACATGTCCGAGATGCGTCATCGGCTCGGTTATAGAAGGAAAAAATATGGAAAATACTTTAATGGCATAAAATTTAGAACGTAAATTCTTTTAAAAATAGTAATTATAAAGGCCCGCAACGGGTCAGACATAGCTATATTATCGGCACAATTTACTGATTGTCTTAATATATTTTCCTTCCGTTAATAATAAGCGTTATGAAATGAATACGAACAACCTTGGTTGCGAAAGCGTTTTCCGTTCTACCGGGCGTTGTACTAGTGGGGAGGCGTGAAAGAATTTGCATATGTATGTATTTGCGATTAATTTCGTAATGTAAAATTAATAGCCGATTTCGTCTAAATCCAATGATTAATTAAGTAAGCGAAGGTTGGGTTCAGTTTTTTACAATTTTTAATAAAACGGATGTAAATTTTATTACTTGATAATATTATTTCATTAAGAAAATTATTGTATTTTTATTTTTTAATGAAAACACATTTTGTGTAATTACAATTTAAGAATATTGCATAATTACAATAAAGTGCACTTTCCTTAAAAATATTTATATAAGTATTACTGATTCCAAAGATGTTCTGTATTTAACAAAAATGCATCCTGGTGATAGCGTACGTCACTCAAAAGTTTTAGGGATTCATTGTAATTTAAAGCTTATATACATTTGTAATAATATTTTTACTTACATAAGAGTACAAAGATACATTAGTTTGTGATCGTAGGTGGTTACTGTGGCGATTTGTTATCGCTGTTCTTAGAAAACGAAATGTTCCAGGTTCATATTCCGGTGGTTACCAAATATTTTTTTCAATAGATAATTTAATCAATTTAATGAAATCAATCTATCGATAATAAATTCTCTACACATTCTTGTGAACCTCATAAATAGTTATTCCTCTGTTGCAGAATGAAGAATATGATTTTGGATTTCTGCGCTGGAGTTTGGTTCATGCCCATGAAGTGACTTAATAACAAATATAATAATTCAGAATAATCAAGTGATTCATGATAGGGGCCACGTTTTCTATATAATCCCAACATTTTTTTGTGTTCAAATCAACAAAAATATTAGAAGTGTTTTTTTAAAATTTTTTTTTTCTTAATAAACAGACCATTAACAGATTAATAATGACCCTAATAGACGGTTCTAGAGTATCATTAGAATACAAAGTACAAGCATTTTGAATATGATATAGTTACACAATGCACTAATTACGATAAATTAATAAAAAATAATATTCAGACTAATGCAAATAAATAAATACAGTTTTGGAAATGAGTTCAAAATTAACAATTTTTTACAGAATCTGTAAAACCTTTTTATGATTAATAAATAATATTCAGACTAACGCAAATAAATAAATACAATTTTGGAAATGAGTTCAAGATTAACATTTTTTACAGAATCCTAAAACCTTATTATGATCAATAAACAATTAATAATGCCTTAATGATAAAATTAATTGTAAATAATATTTAGAAAAAAAATGTCTGAAATCAATTAATACAATTTTGGAATAAGTTCTTGATTATCAAGTTTTTACATAATACACAATACATTTTTTATAAAAAATGTTACATAAATAATAAAAAATGTATTGTGATTAATAAATTGTATACTATAAAGTATAATATAAAGACTATCACAAATCAATATATACAATTAGTAAATGATTTCTAGATAAACAAGCTTACGGCGAATGCACAGGTTCCAAAGTCAACACCATGTGTCTATAACGAACATGTATTGCACGCTCAAGCGACCTTTCACCAAGTTAATCAATAGTACAATATCTTATTGTTATCTTCCAAACTACTGAGATAATGCAAAACATTTTTAATGTGAAAATTTTTGTGAGAATGTGAGTAAAATATTGACCAATATATCTGATGATACCTTATTCATCCAAAATTACACTATTTCTGTACCTAAAGTTCATTTTTTATAATGATATGTATTTGTATGTTTCCTAACAATTTGTACGGTACTCGTATATTTATGCATATTTTTCTTGAACTCTGTTGCATGGTCGTACAAATATCGATATTCCACGGTTCATTATATTAATATAAAAGTTACGACATATTACTTGATAATACAAATAAATAATATCAAAATACTGATTTAATTCAATTATTGTGTCTATACATATGCTGCCAGCTTGATTTCATCTTATTTAATTTTTATTTATATTTTGTAAAATTATAGTAAGACTAGAAATATTCTTCGAGAATTATAAAAGAAAATTAAGCATTTCAGATTAATATAGATTTCGTTGTTGAACACGTAGTTCAAATGAAGACTATGTAAAAGAAAAAAATTATACACACAGGAAAACTCTATTAAATTTTTATGTCCAGTGCCGGAAAGTATTTTTTACACTAAATTTGGATTGTACTTAAATAAACAGCCTATATTTCGCATAAATCTATGGCCAATATTGAGTATGGAAACATTGACGCAATTGGTCGACAGGAGTCGAATGATAACATTAAATGTTGGTTTTATTTGTTACCATTTATGGTGTGTTGCGGAACATTTATAATTTCAAAACTAGAAGTTTAAACTGATTTACAAAAGTAAAATTATTATTGTTATAGTTATAATATTTACTGTCGCTTATTAATTCATTTATTGTAACCGCCGTGCAGTTATTTGCCAATGTGTATGTATATATTTTGGAATTTATATTTTTGTCTAAAATATTAAAACAAATACACATTTATGTTAAGAAATTCCAAATTATCAATCCAAATTGGCATGGGTTCGAAATTTTCTACGGGAAATTATTATAATGTCACGTTTAATGTATCTATAAAACCATTGATTAAAGCGGGACATGTTAATTCCGTTCTAAAGATAATACTGCACTATTGGAGGAATAAAATTATTGTATACATACATATATGTATTATCCAAGCGAACTATAAATACGCTTTATAAATATATTTTAATATGCCATATTTTTACATACAGATTATAACAGATGATTCATACTTTAATTTGAATTATCCTTTGACATTGTGTGGTGTATGATTATGTAATTGAATCGCGAGTAATACAAAAATTTTCCGTGCATGTACTATTGCAAGTATTGCATCGATAAATTTAAAATAAAATAAAAAAATAAAATTAAAGAATGATCTTTGATGCTCTATGAACGCTGTACGCGTTCATTCTTTAAATTGTTTGTAAAATTGTACGAGTAAAATGTTATCTGTATAGCATATTCAGATCGTTGAGACAAAATAATTTGAAAGCATCAAATACACTGTACCAAAAATTGCCTGCGTAATAAGTACGACGCTAAAATTGAGTGCAAAATAAACACGACCCAAACATTGATTACGTAATGAGTGAAGTATAATCACAATTAAGCGGTATTTATCTACGGTAGTGAAAAAAAATCTGGTTAAGGAGACCTTAGATTCAGCTGTTAGGCCGGAAATTCGCGATGGTACATAACGAGTCACGTATCATTTGAGGTAATTGTTTATTAATACAGACAATAATGTGCACCAACTTATGCGCGTAATTTGTCCCAATCTGAAATTATGGGCGTAATTTGTACCATAATGAAATTATGGGCGTAATTTGTACCATACTGAAATTATGGAAGTAATTTGTACCATTTTGAAATTATGCACGTATTGAGCACTGTACTGATATATGTTTAATTAAATAGTCAAAATCATCTAGTATGATCAAAATACCTTAAGATACGATACACCTTCATGGTCACCGCATTTTTGTATTCATAAAATGATGAATAATTATTTGAATATAGTGATTGTTCGGAACGGAACAATGGTTCTGTGATTTCACGTAAAAATGTTCAATCATTTATTTGGTTTATTTCTGCTCTTAAACGCTTTACTTATGAATTAGCTTCGGAGTTATGATAATTAATGTAATAATAAATTGCAACATTTATCATCGACCAAAAATACAATCCGACCCACGAACAACCAAAGTGTATTGGCTGTACAAAGTTGGCAAACCTCGAGCGTTGCGGTTTTCATTTACACATTACATACCTAGGAAATTACACTAACACTCTCTCGCAATAATAATTTCGTGGAAAACACAATGTAGTGTTGAAAATATAATTTAAATTATTGCAATCGTATGTTACATTACAGATACAGAATTTAAATATTTCATATATATGTAAATAAGTATAAAAATCATTTAATACCTTTCAGTCTACTGGATAAAAACTGTAATTGAATACTTGAAAATTATAATTATAAGGTGCTTTTTAGAGGATTTAACTTTAAAATGTAATACTCCGTATGTTTGCTTTATATTATGAGTCACATTATGTTATGTTACGGTTGTAGGCTGTTTTCGTTATAGGCTTACGAAACGCCAGCGGGCACAGACATTTGTTAATATAACAACTAATGCCAAGAAAATGTACATCTGCAGGAAGATAATTATCTACTCAAACCTAATATTATTTTCAAAGCTAGGTGACACACGGCAGTGTACGGCTGATAACCACTTACCCCCTTCCCTCATTTTACGCATTCCCCGCTACCAATTCAGAGTCACCAAAACATCTCCAACCCCCAACCTCATCCATCCCCAGGATAACCAAAGGTTCTAGGTATCAATGCTAATTTTATTGAGGATAAAATTTAAGTGATATAGACACAGCGTGTTTTATATAATATAAGGACACATAAATATAAAAAAATTGGATATACGATGTATTATATACATTTGAATTTTATTTATTTATAAAACAGACCCAAATATTGTAGCGAAACACATCCAAATATAGTATCTAGAAGATACTTATAATTAATATGAATTTTTATACATTTTTTTTTCCGCTTCCTTGAACTTGTCGAGCTTAAAATCAAAATCATCTCACAAGTTATGTTGTTTGATGAATCACGATTGGAAATTCATCGACGATTCTATTGAACATTTCAAGTAGTGATACACTCCAGACTTTTTTATTTTAAGTGGAATTTTTTATTCATTAACGAATATGTTCTGGTAAACAATATTGTTTTTGGGTTTAAATAAATAATAAAACCTTCAGATAACGTCATAACAAACACCTCATTCGATCATATTGATGAAACATTTTTCTTATAATACAATAAAACAATTCATTCCTACGCTTTTTGTGTTACAGCATCCACATCATAATTAATAAACTATGACGTATTCTGTAGGTATCATCTCATGTATTATTTGGTACAGGGTTACGGCATATTTTTTTTAACATAAAGATTCATACGAAATGTTTATCACAATTTTTTGATACGTAAGGATATACCTATGTTGATTTATAGAATATAATTCGTAGGTGTAGAAGCCTTTAATTGGAAAACATTCTTGGCAATGTCTACAAAATTTTTCATATAAAGCCGGTTGGTAACAAAGCGCTATACGGAAATGCTTGTCACCTTATCTTATCTTTCATCTTATTTCTATCCTTGAAATGGATAATGTTTTACTGCTCCGCATTCGTTTCTTGGCATTATTTCGGTAGAGTATGTAACGGGCGTGATCATTTCACAACTTTATAATTATACCTAATTGATTTTGAATTTTTCAAATTGTAGATATTTATGATTAAATGAAAACAATTTTGAACTCTTATTCACGTTTGTTAACCGTACCGGCCACTTTATAATTTTAGAACAAAGATGTTTAACATTAGGCATATAAACTGTAGTAGTGAATGCCTAATGATTCTCTAAAACAAAATCAAAATATCACAATAGGTTTGTGATAATTTGATTTTATTATTGGCATATTTCTCCTCTTATTTATTGTTAAACATTATTAAAAGTATTTTGACAATTTAATTAGGTTTTGATACATAAGGATAAATTTCCATTTGTTAGATTGTACTTTTTTCATGCGTATAAAAATAATATAACATTTGATTGAAAAATTTGTAAAAAAAATGCAAATTGATGTCGCTTATCTTTGTAACTGTCGACATTTCATTCCAAGTTTAAATAAAATTTTCTATTCAAAATTTAATGCAGAAGACTCCTTCTGATGACTAACGATGAAACTAATATATGTCAAAAAATGTTCGTAATAGTAAATGCGAAAAAAATTGTATCCTCGTTTTCTAATAAAGAAAAGTTCCAGGATATCATCTCGATACCACCAAACATACGTAATCCTTTTCAGAATATTTTGAGTTTGTTCAAATCTTTCAGAACAGTGCTGGATTTATGTCACAGAGACATTATTCATCAATTAGTGTATATTATAGATATCTCACAGAGACGAAACTGTATTAATTATGGGAAAGTAGGTATAGAAGTCATTTGGGTGTACACAGGACTTATGACCTGTCTTTTTATGGTTGGCTTAAGTGATCACTTTACACAATTGTAACATTCGCCATTTCCACCCATGATAGAATATACCATGCTTATTCATTTTTTGGAAGTTGTATATATGTTCAAATTGCGTGGAAAGCTTTCATATATGAGTTGTAAGCGCCTTTTCCATGCGGCCTGTACAAAGCCATTTTCATTCCCCTAAATCCCCACAGATGTCGCTAATGAGAAAATCTACATTGATTTTTTACGGAATTTTGAGAGCAATATACTTTATTGTGTGTAATGTGAAATGTAACGCAATTTGAACATATATACAACTTCCAAAAAATGAATAAGCATGGTATATTCTATCATGGGTGGAAATGGCGAATGTTACAATTGTGTAAAGTGATCACTTAAGCCAACCATAAAAAGATAGATCATAAGTCCTGTGTACACCCAAATGACTTCTATACCTACTTTCCCATAATTAGTACAGTTTCGTCTCTGTGAGATATCTATAATATACACTAATAATCCTTTTTCTATAGGTAGTAGATAGATTATTTCTGTACATCTTTTTGATTAATTAATAAGCAGTACACACTTGCCAAATAGGAATGTAATCTTGGTTCCCACGGATTTGCATATTAAGGTTTGAAGACCTGAAAATTGTTTAATCGTGATATTAAAAGCTATGAAGGCAGCACGTGATGCTCCGAGGGTTCAAAGGTTGTGGTAAAAAGAAAAGGCTCATTCACGACTCACAATATCTAATGACTGGCCCCCCGAGGATCCGACGTGCTCCTACAATGATGAAGGCGATTGAAAATAATCGAGGGTTTCCTGATTACAATACTTGCTCGCACTGAAACCTTAATGCCATCATTTATTACAACTCGCCTTACATTGCAAAATATTCAGCTTTATATTGTCACGAATATTGTCATGAAACATCGCCATATTGGCACATGACTCTATAGAATAATCAACAACTAACTAACTAACTAACTAACCATCACGCCGTCTCCCTGAAGGGGTAGGCAGAGAGGATTGAACGCCACACTCTTCTATCCTGGCACACCACTTTTGCTTCGGTCACATTCATACATCTTCTCATACACGTTCTACGGTTGTTGCGGCTTTTAACAGGGCCATCCTCAAATACTTGTAGTACCTGATCGTGCCAGGTCTTTCGCGGACGCCCTCTATTCCTGTTGCCTTCAACATTCGCCTCATATATTTTCTTAACCATCCTTTCCTCGTTCATACGTTCCACATGACCAAACCATCTCAGCACTCCTTTCTTTATTCTATCTACCGCACTACAGCTAGCATTGCATTCACTTCTAATTTGTTCATTCCTCACTCTATCGATCAAAGATTTTCCACACAAGCGTCTTAGTGACCGCATTTTCACCGCATTCAGTCTACTTTCATTCCTCTTTTGCCAATTCCAGGCTTCACTTCCATACATAAGGGTTGGCACTAGAACGCCATTATGTACCGCTAGTCTTGCTTCTTTTGACAGATTCTTATTGGCCATAATTGCATTCAGTGCACCATTAACTTTGTTGCCCGCAGTTACTCTCCTTTCGATATCATTCAATAATCAACAAATAGTTCATAAAAATGGCCAAATGTTGAAATGAAAAAAAATAACGACAGATGGCTCTAGCGGAGACCGGTGTAACATAATATGAAATGTTCTTGATTCGAAACATACGGAAACTGGGGCATAACCACCCCCGTAAGGTTTGGATAAATTTAGAATCATAATGAAGGCGTCTGTATTTTCTTTTGTATTTTATTCAAATAACAGCATTCATAAACATTACATTTTGGTAATTAAATTGGAAATTTAGCAAGGTTATATTATATTTTTATATTTAAAAGCACAAAGTGAGAAAAAAAGATTGTGCCCCACTGTGGAGCATGAGCGACCCGTTAAAAAATCATAGGGGCACAACGGTTTTTTTATTATATTTTTATACTGTTACATTATATTAAACCGGTTTCTATTGATATCACTTTTGGAAATTAAATTATAAAGCTGGTCTGCATCCATACTGTCACAATCGCCAATAGATTCTTCTTTGTAACACGTAGGACAGACAAACAAATCATCGTCATCCAAAAAAATGTGCTGTCGATGAACACCGATGAACAATGAACATGGAATAGGTACACCATTTGCGGTGCATTTTCAGCTATTTTTCAACTATTCTATCTGAAAATTTTGTGACACGTTCACAAATATAAAAAGCATTTTTTGGTTCTGTCTTTGGCACAGTTTGATCGTGTTTTTTTAATTTTCTGTCATCTGAAACTCCACTTTTGTTTTGTATGGCGAACTAGTCAGTATTGGTGTCTTTCCCTTTTGTGATTTTCTTCTAGGTTGTTGTATTGCTTCTATGTGGTTTTGCCCCCAAATGAATTTTTTTTTAAAAAGTACATGTATATTGCTTGTTTTTCAGGTTATGTTGATATAAAATATCAATTTCACAACAATCTACATCAACATATTTAAAACAAAATTATGAAGCTTCTTCAAAAACACAAAAAAGTAACACTGAAAATGTGATGTAAATATAAGATTCTTACATAAATTGAAAAAAAGAAAATAATTTTGTCCTTACGCAGCATATACTCTATACACTAGATGTCAGTGTCAAACTGTCATGTACTATTTTGACGACGTGAACACAGTCTGTATAGACAGACAATTCAAAAAAAAATATCCATACAGAAGATGTGTATAAAAACTCCATATGCGGTTGTGCCCCCAGTTCCCCTGTATGGATGCTCTTACGATGGAATTGGTGAACGTTGCATTGTGTAGAGTGACCACTTAAACCAGTTCATTCAGATTATAAGCCCTGAGCCATCGTATAAGCGACTTCCTTCCACTTTTCTAATATATAAATAGCTTCGTGTCTGTGATGATTAATTAATAAAGGATTATTTATCCTTTATTAATTAATCATCGCTCTGGGGACCAAATCCAGTAGCTCTGTTGTTAGAACATTTTCAACCCCTCACGTTAATATTATATTTTTGAAACCGCTCTTCCTTTACTTTACTAGATTTTAGATTTTTTTCAAAGTACTCTTCGAACACAATTGAACTAATATTTGATATATGCCACATACGACAATGGTAATCTGGAAAGTAGATGATGCATACTCCAAGATACTCCCTTCCTTAACCTCCTTGAACACTTACAACATTCGTTATCTCGGGTACCTATATACAGAATCGACCTGTTAAGATATTTGCTTTTAAGTTAAACCGCATCGGTTCGGATATTTAATTTTTAAAATGGATGCCCACTTCCGCCGACAACTTCTACTCTAAAAATACGATTGGATAAACATATAAAACTGAACGCACCAAAGCCTCCGTATATCAGACGTTAAAAACAAGTGACAAACTTATATACATTAGATGCATTCTTTAATATTTATTACATTTTACTAGAAAACTATCGACCGTATTCTGAAATAAGCAATATTACTATTTCTCAGGCACGTGCAGGGTAAACAAGAAGCATATTTTTGGAAAAAAAAATCAAAATTAAATATTTAACTGGCAGATTATAATGAAAATTAAAATCTGAATAACCTGTTAAGATTGCCTCCCAGGGTTCTGAAATGGAGACCTTGGGAAAATTAAAGAGGCATCGGAAGACCTCAAAAGAGATGGGCCGATGATATTGTCACTGTGGGGGGAAAGAAATGGCTACAATTAGCCAACAACAGGGAAGAATGGAAAAATAAGGAAGAGGCCTATATCCAGCAGTGGAAAGACGAAGGCTGCTGAAGAAGAAGAAGAACATGTTAATTATTGTGATTTGAATACTACGAAATATATATCTTATTTCGGTTTCTTTTCAAAATTTATGCTTAGAAAAAAGTCATGCTTCCTGTTCCCACTGCACGCGCCTACTATTTCTGTATCTTGATAATCATTGTATAACACTGTAATGCCGCCAATTTTGAGGTTTTAAATTTGACAGATTTGAAATTAATGAATTCAATCAATCAGAAACCTCTAAAACATAAAAAAGTTATTCACAATAATGATTTTAAATAACTTCACTTTCTAATTGATTGAACTCATTAATTTCAAACCTGTCAAACTCAAAACGTCAAAATTGGCGGCATTACAATGATAAACAATAATTGTCAAGATACAGAAATATCAATATTGCATATTTCAGAATTCGGCCGTATATATTCTGCAGAAACTTGTAGTGGTCGTAGAACTGAAAAATCCAAGGAGAAAAGCAGATTGTCACCCACGCCCATGGGACTAATCAAGTGAGCTTGGGACTTGAGGCTAAAGGGCTAGATGTGCGAGAGTCGATGGGCCATCTGCCACGCATTGTAATATATGATGTCCCACGTGAGCAGGACGAATCCAGCCTACTAAAAGAAATATATAACAGTAACCTCAGTGGAAAGTGTGAAGTCTCCGAAGAGGAATTTATTAAAAATACAAAGCGAGTAATGATGTTTGGTCGGCGTGATGGCCCCTCTGTTAATTGTGTATACGCTCTACCGCCGAAAGCCAGATCGATTATCATCGACTCTGGTCACTGCTTCATTGGCTGGAACGCATGCAGAGCACGAGACTACATTGGCGCCACTCGATGTTTCAAATGCCAGCTCTACGGCCATATCAGCAGGGCGTGCAAGGCTGCTAAAGAGACCTGCAGACACTGCGCCACTGAGGGACACAATGACGAGCAATGCCCGAATAAACAGGTCCCCGCCAAATGTGCGACGTGTACGCGATTCAACAAAATGGCGACTCATCCAACGGGTGACCGGACATGCTCGGCATACAATGCGGCAGTGGAGCTAGAGTACAAGAAGACCAATTATGGCTAGACGCCTGGGATGCACGGTCCTGCAGATAAATGTCGGCAGGTCGCGTGCTGCCACCCTCGAGGTCCAACAAGTTCTACGTAAATATGACTCACCGATGGCACTCATCCAGGAGCAGAATACCTGGCGTGGCAGAACACCGTATATAGAGTCTCCGCTGATTATGCTGGAAAAGGGTCCCATGCCGGGTGCTGGGATCCTTGTAGACACAGCTGTCCTAAAGCCGCTTTACCTCGAACACTTATCAAATGAATATCGAACGTGTACTACTATCAACTTAGGCGGTTCTGAGCTTTACATAATCTCAGTATATTTTAAATACGGTGACCCTATCGAGGTACACGCCCGAGCTGGCTCGATGTCTGCACAAATTGAAAGGGAAAATGGTGATAGTTGGAGGTGACTTCAATGCACGCTCTCCTCTTTGGGGTGACCGTTGCCCGGATGGCCTCGGTGGTGTGCGCAGGAGCACTGTTGAGGATCTCATTGCCTCAACAGGGCTCCATATTGTGAACACGCCTGGGCATATGAGCACGTTTCACAGCGCCAATTATGATTGACATCACATTATGCACTGATAATGTAGTCGGGCTGATTCGGGACTGGAGGGTGTCGGACTGCGAGGTTGCTACCGAGCACCGTCTGATATCCTTTAGAATCGATAAAAGCCCCCCCCGACATTCCCAGAAATGAAAGGAGATTCCGAACAAGGAACGCGAACTGGGAAGAGTTTGAGATTTGTTTGAAAGAAGAATTACGTGACTTATACGAAAGGTTCATAACTGAACCATCCCGGGTAGGTGATTGGTTTAATGACGCTGTTGTCAGGGCGGCTGACCGATCTCTTGGACGCACCAGACCAGGTAAACCAACCAAGGCCTCTTGGTGGACAGGTGAATTATACAGATTACGGGCCGTTTATCGTCGTGCATACCGTCGACGCGGTGCGTTGAGACGTGGTGATATAGATGCTGATGGGAGGCAAGCCTTGTCTGAGGCTCTGATATATATATATATAGCATGCTCCAAATATTCTGCTGCTATAAGAACGGCAAAAAGAGAATCCTGGACAAAGTGGGTCACGGAGATGGGAAACGCCGATCCTTGGAAGATTACAGGGCTCATTGGCGGTGCCGGTAAGGGGTCGGCTCGGGTACTCTCCGGGATATTCCTTGGAGAGTCAACCACGACTGGCCTCGCCGATACCGTTAGAGGACTTCTGGACAAACTGGTTTCGCGGCATGACGCTGGGCGGGATACCGACCATCATAGGCAAGTCCGATTGATGGCTGGGGTCCCATCCAGTCTCATGCTGAATGACAGCAGTGATCCGCCCTTGGTAACGGCGGCTGAGGTTGACAGCGTTATAAAGAACCTTGGTGCGACGAAGGCTCCGGGCGTGGACAGGATCACCGGTGTGATTATCAAACAAGTGTGGAAGATTGCCAAACCAGAGGTGGTATGCATGTTTAATGCGTGCATAGGTGCGAGAACGTTCCCAGCATCTTGGAAGGATGGCCTGCTGTGTGTCATCCCAAAAAACAACGGTAAACTGCGGTCAGATCCAGGAGCGTATCGGCCTATCACGCTCCTTCCCGGTATCGGGAAGGTGTACGAGACTCTGATACGCAACAGGCTTGAGATAACACTCTCGCCTACCTGCGACCGGCAGTTTGGCTTTGTTAGAGGGATGTCCACGGAGCACGCCATTTTATATACACAGGACTGGGTTAGCAATGTGTCCACGAAGTACGCTATGAGTGTTTTCCTGGACATATCCGGAGCGTTTGACAATGCATGGTGGGATATGATCCTGACCAAGCTGAAGGTGAGGCTGTGCCTTAGGTATCTCTTCGAAATCTTGAAGAGCTACCTAAGTGGCAGACACGCTACCTTGAGCTATGGCGGGACAAGTGTCACCAGAGACACGGATATGGGCTGCCCACAGGGCTCTGTGCTCGGCCCAACTCTGTGGAAGATTCTATTTGACGATCTTCTTCTTCTGCCTTTGCCATGTGGTTGCACACTGATCGCATACGCGAATGACGCTCTACTACTGGTGTCTGGTGAGAGTCGGCGCGAATTAGAGCGTAGGGCGAACAAGGCACTTGGAATGATCAGCGACTGGTGCATAAGAAACAAGCTGACTCTCGCGCCTCAAAAGACTGTCGCCATGATGTTACGGGGTCGCTTCGAGAGGGACCCGATAATAAAGTTGAAGGGACAAAAAGTTAAATTCGAGAATATAGTTAAGTACTTGGGTGTCTGGATGGACACGTCGGGCTCCTTCCTGGCGCACGTCAAGGCGGTGTCTGAAAGAGCCTCAAACTTTTTCTTATCGGTCAAACGTGTCAGTGTTGCGGACTGGGGACTGAGGTCTCCGGCGGTGCGCCGGATATATCGGGCGGTGTACGTGAGTCAAATCACGTACGCGGCCCGTGTCTGGGCGCACCGTCTGGACAGTCTGGTCATATCGTCAGCCCTGAATCGAGGACAGCGAGTTCCTCTATTTGCCCTGACTGGGGCATATCGGACAACATCGAGTGCAGCGTTACCTGTGTTGGCCGGCGTGCTGCCGGCTGACTTGCAGGTAATAGAGGCCAAGGCTCGGGGCTCTCTGAGGCAAGGGCTGGATATTGAACTATATAGTGAGATATTCAGCCCTTCGGATACTAGATACCGGGAACTGTGCGAGAGGGTTAGAACGGTTATGTTGCGAAAGTGGCAAGAGAGATGGGACGCGGCCACCCAGGGGAGATGGACTTACTCCTTTCTCCCTAGAGTTGCCGCATGCGACATGGGCAAGGAGGGTCCTCCGGAGCTTGACCACTATGCTATGCAGCTCATCGCGGGCCATGGTGAGTTTAGGAGCAAATTGTTTGATCTTGGACTCGCTGAGGACCCGTGGTGTGCTTGCGGGCGTGTGAGACAGACTCCGGGGCACATTCTTTGGGAGTGCTCGATGCTGAATGACGCGAGAGAGGAGATGCTAAGCGAGTTGGAAGGAGTGGGGCATCGTTCACCTAGGAACGATGACCTGATTAAAAAAGGTAATAATCTCAGACTCTTTCGAGCCTATGCCCGGACGTGAATGTCGTGCTGGGATCTGCTTCGTGGGTGAGCTATCTGCTATGACCGTGGATCCTGCGGGCGCCAAGAACTGAACTCCTATCCTTTTGTATGCGTCCCTCCCTGTTGGGAGTGTCGTTTAAATCCAAAAAACCCACATATCCACTGTCCCTTCCACCAGATCCTTCTCTCCAACTTCTTGTGTGACGGCTTCACTGTCGTATACTTTGTGTATCACTACTTTGCTTCTTTTCTAACCTGTTTTTATATCTTACTTTTCTTTTCTTGGATAATTTATGATACTATTTTGTTGCTATTTTTGCTTATGAATTTAACCTGTGTACTTCCTCGCTTATACTGTTTTATGTTACTATTTTGCTATCTTCTTTTTATTTTGATTTTGTATTTAACCTGATTTTATTTCTATTTTTCTTTGCTTTTGTTTTTCTACTTCTGATTTTTATGCCACTGCACAAATCTATTTCTTTTATATGCTTTTAATTTTCTTGTATTTGTATTTGATTTAATAAAGAAGGTTCTTGGTGGAGGGGACAACGAATGGGATTTTTGCTGCCAGAACCTTGCGGCGTTCGCCCTATACACGGGCGCCGCACGGGGATGGCTTTAAATAAGAAAAATGTCAACCTGGCGACGCAAGAGTAGGGCCGATATGGGAGCCGTCGGCTCATAGAACGGCCCTGGGAAAGTGGTGGGTCCCCATTCGTAATCAAGTGAGCAGCAGTAGACAGCGGCAGTAGGTACAATATTCTAAAAATAATCAGCTATTAGAATGATCAATTTGATTTACATTTTGATTTATTGTGTTATTGTAAACTTTATAAATATAATAGCTTTGTAAAAATGCATTTTTTCTACACTTATTTATTTATTGTTTTACATGAATATCTCGAATATTATTTTGAAAAATTTTCGCACACAGAAGAGGAGTACCCCCTTATATCCTATCAGTAATGTGTCATATCTGTTTCGGCGATATTGCGCCCATGATCGAATTGCAAGTGCAGTTTTGGTGATACATCAAATAAAAATTCGATACATATCGATTATTTTAAGGGAAATCTCCTGCCTTGTTGAGCAAAAAAAAATCGATTTTTCACCAATTTTTTATGCGAATTTAAAAAAAATATATATAGATTGTTGATATTTAGTGTATTGACTAAGCGATCTTTATTGAACATGATACGCACTCGTGGTCATTTCCCACTTTTCAGAGGGCAGATCCCCGGCTACGATCGCCGCTCTGACGTGCTATCAAACAATTTGGGGAGCGATGATCACTAAGGGAGTGGTGGTGGGAAAATTTAAATGAAAACATTCGAGTTTGAATCGTACATATATTTACATAATTGAAATTGGAAATTCATCGTTAAATCTAACCTTATTATCTAACGTTAATTCTACCTTTCTATCGTCTTGAACGTGGCGACGTCCTGGTCCGGCGACGCGACGCTGTACGCATCACGGAGCGACGATTCCCTCGACGCATGGCGTGAGGCCCATCTCACGCTGGTCTCCTTCTGCGCTGGCGGCGGGCTGGTTATCGCCCTGATAACCAGCTGACCATCTCCAATGGTCTTCGGCCCCGCCCTCGTCCTCTTCTTCCTCGTCCGTAACAGCGGCCACGTCAGGCTACATCAATCCACCTGACGCCGCTGTTGGTGGACTCCAGACGTTCTCCTCAGCCTCCTTGACTGTCACCTTGACAGTCAAGATTACCTTAGACCACCCGGCTCTCCAGAGAGTCTTCTTCCTCTGCTGGGGCTCCTCGGCGTAGTCCTCCCGACTGTCGCTCTGACCAGTCGGGTTCCCGTCTCTCTTCTTCTCATTTCTCTTTCTCTCGGCGCTCCTTCCGCGGTTCACTTAATTGATGGTCGGCCGACAGTCATCTCTCACTGCCGGCCGACCTTCTCGCACGACTTTTAACACTCACTACTCACTTCTAGACTTCCAAGTCCCAACTGCTCTTCCAACGATCTACTCCCAACTCTTTCCAAGTCCCAACTGCCTGTGGGAGTGGCCACGCAGGGTTTTTATACATTTCAGTTTCCCTTCAACGTTTTTGGCCACTACCCTCCTGTCCAACACTTAATCTTATTCGTTAGGCCTAATATTCGGCCACGCCTCCTAATATTATTTTACTTAACTAATCTTTACTAACAAGAAATAAAAATCTTAAAATTAATACCACTTATAAATAAAAATTTTTTCATAAAATTAATTACATTAACAATTAATTTATTAACATACAACATCAAATTATTATTAATATACCTAACAGACAAGAACATATACACTATTTAATTAACTATACAATTATCTAAATCTATACGATAAAATATATCTTAGCATACCTTATTTTTAAACTTATTTTCGGTGGTCAACCGAACTATGACATAATCACTAGCAAATATAATATTACTACAACTAGATTGCATTTGACATACATACAATTGAAAATTTTATAATTATTTACATTTAAAATTGATAAAAGAATCCTAATCATCGTCTACCTATATCTACCTATAATTATATATTAAAATATCGCAATCCAGCTAACTTTTTATTATCTGCTGCTCTTATATATATCTTGTTATTAATAATTAGTCTAATATTAACAAACAATAGATGGAATGAGCGTCAAGGCACAGATGGCTTTTGGACCACCCCGGTTAGGGGCTATATAATTTATTACCGTTCAAGAATATACGGAAGCAAGGCGAGATTTTTCTACAATAATTGAACGGACTGGCGAACAATGTTAAATGTTGGTTTTAGAAACTAATAGCTTCCTTAGCACGGATTCGGAGAAAATTTGGTAAAAATCATGTACCCCGTCTCCTTAGAAATTTATGGCTTTCTAACATGTGCAGCTACGACCATGAGGATGTTCTTACGACAAAATTTAAAAATTCGCAGAATTACCCTTGGCTCTGAAATCTTACGGAAAAAAAAACGCGACCACCCCGAAGAGAGAGAACGAATTTGACGCGTTTTTCACAATAAAATTGATAGGAATACATCAAACAAATAAATATTTTTTAAATTTTGACAGAACGTGGTAGTGGGAGTGGAAGGAGCTACGTATGTTGGTGCGATGACATTCTTCGCTTGCGGAAATTCCGGACAGATGATCTGAAGGAAAAAATTAAGCATATTTTTACTTTCTACAATATTATGTGTAAAGTTGAACTAGAATCAAGAAAAAAAATAAAAATGGAAAATAAAAAAATAGTAAGCGATCGTAGGAAAGTTTGTTGGTATAATAGCATTCCTGAGTGAACATTTCTACAGTAAAAAAATGATAGAAAGTGAGAAATGATATTAACGGAAGAATATTTCGAGTTCCTTAACCAAGTGTCTTTTATCAAAATATAAGAATTTCATTAACTGCCAGTCCTATAACTCCCCGGAATTAACGGCTAAAAGACTTAATTACACGGCAGGAGAAAGACTTGAACCACGGACGCGCGGACACCAACGCGGCAACTAATCGACATAGCCACCATCTTTTCTCCATGGCCCGTCAAAAATATACTATATATATACCACACATTGTAAGAGCAGGGCTTAGCTTAGACGCGAACCAATAAGTTACCTCCTTCATTTGACAGGCTTTTTATTATGTATAAATAAATAAATCATACTTAAACTATATTCCGTGATTTTTCATGGGTGTAGGTCTAGTGAAAAATATGATTCATTGTATATCACGTAGAGCTTGACTAATCAAAATTAACTAAATCTATTTATCAAAGTCGCAAAGAATTTTCATTGTCAGCAAATTTATTTAGTTTATACTTATATTTAATAAACGCAAGTACTTATTCTGGCACAATAACTGAATGATATGTAATAAGTTGCGGTTTGAATAGTGCACAATTCTTTATCTTGTATTTGCAATCAAATAACCTCTCTGTAGTGTCTTGTTTAAAATGAGGCATTAAAGGTGTGTCGTATATTGTATTGCATGTACGTATTATTTGGCTACTTGAATGTGACAATGGAAAAGGTGCTACTAATAGTGTTTATTAAAAAGAGAAATTGAATGCATATGCAGTCAACTGTGATGGCAGACCGATTACGCAAGCAATTCGAGATCACTAAACCGTGACTGCGTTATCTCTCTGAAATATTCGATCGCCAAATAAATTCGTACGAAGAATAATCTGGAATGTTCGGAATACTTCTCGTTAGGTCTCTAAATAATCTTTCAGGGGAATTTAGGTATATAAGGAGTCATGCAACGCGGGCTCAAGAATTCATTTTTGTGAATATAACAAGGCGAATCTCCGACCAAACAGTGAACCAGTGTGAAAGTGTGAAGTGATACTACAACATGCGATATTAATAAGTAAAATTATAAAGAGGAGATGAGGGCGAATTATTTCTACGGACAAATATCTATCTAATTAGAAATAGTGTTAATTAGTGCGAACTAAGAAATGGTTTAATAATAAGAGCGTGAAATATTTGGAAGACATTTGGTGACTACAAAATTAACTCGTGTCTAGGACTTTCTTCGGTATTATATCAAACTAAATTAAAATATACTGTTCTTCATTTGTCTCCCAAAGCCACGTCCCGTGACAATATATTGAATCAGAAATTGTTATATATAAATATGTCGGGTACCATGTCTCGTATTCTAATTTTGTACAATATATTACAGGATGAAAAACAGCTGATATTAACAGAAAATCATGTAATGAATTGAATTGGGACGTCGCAAACACGTCTTTTATATCCAGATTTTAGTGTCTAGACATGTATAAAAACGTATGTGAGAAGCGGCCTGTAAGCATATTTGATTCTCCTTTGTCTGCGTGAGATTTGTGGTATCAGCAGAATTCGCGTGTAACTTATTCTCCTCTACGCGATATGGGATGTGCCAGGTCAGCAATTTCTAATATCCGATCTTATCTGTATGTAAACACAGATGTCCGCGCTTTTGAGTGCACGTGTTTTTTTTCGCTCGATTAATTTTCCATGGGAATTCCGGCGCTGATCAAAACGCGTGGGGGAAAGGATCGTCGACCCCACAAATATAATAAATTTATTAATTTCGTCATATAAAATAAAAATCGTCATTTTAAATATAAAGTATTATTATATTGATGATTGCAATCATTACTGAGAATGTATCCCTAGACAGCCATTATACTACAATCTGTTGGGCATTTGTTCACCTGTTGAAGATCTCTTATTTTAATATTTTCATCCAACGTTCTTCTTGGTTTTTTCCTAACTGAGTTTGTGTATTTGCTTTTAAATAATCAAAATTAATTATTTCTAATTAAATTTAATCATTTGTTTGATTTTAATTTGCCGAATGCATATCTTTTTTTTAACATTCAATATCATTTTAGGAACCTTCATAACAAAAATCAGTGCTATCTTTACCTAACTAACTGATCTTATATTTTCTGGTTATTGTTGTGTTGTATAGCTTGGAAATTAGGGCAATAAGAGATTGATTGACTTTTCATGTAGGGGGAAATCTGTGGAAAAAGAATACGATATTCCTGGCTTCATAACTAAATATAGTTGTTCGGGTACAATTCCTGTATTATTTCGTTTATTTTGAGCCATAGCATCCAAAAGAATGATCGTCATAATAATTGCCTACCTCCGTCAGAAGATGGTAGGCACATAGGAAATTCCATTTGTTCCTGGTTAGAGATCTTGCTTACATTTCTGATTATGCAGTCAATATATTAGGTCCTTACATATGAAATTGGCGTTTAGTATGGGAGGAACATAAAGCCGATTTTTTTTTATTATAATATATTTATTTTATCAAAGTATGTACCATTGCTATCTATGCACTTTTGCCATCTCATAGGTAGTTCATCGATCCCTTTACTAAAAAAACCATTCGGACGGGAATCAATAAAATCTTTGAAGGCGGTTTGGACTGCCCCATCGGAGTTGAATTTTTTCCTTTGCAAGAAGTTACCCAAATTTCGAAAAAAATGGTAATCTGTTGGGGCAAGGTCCGGAGAGTACGGTGGATGTCTTAGACATTCCAATTGAAGCTCCTCTAATTTGGTAGCCGTCTGTTGTGCAGTGTGTGGTCTAGCGTTATCATGAAGCAGCAGTGGCCTAGAGCAATTAACCAGCCTCGGTTGTTTAGCAGCTAGCTTTTCCATCATGGTTTGCAGTTGCTGACAATAGACATCTGCCGTAATCGTCTGGCCAGATTTGAGAAAGCTGTAGTGAACGACACCAGCACTAGTCCACCAAACGCTCACAAGTAACTTTTTGGAGTCAATTTTCGCTTGGGGCATGGTTTGGCTGGTTCGGCAGGGTTCAGCCATTGCGATGAGCGCTTCCGATTATCGTACAGGATCCACTTTTCATCACAGGTAATGATTCGATTTAAAATCCCTTCATTATTGTGCCGGTTGAGTAATGCAACGCAGCAGGCAACGCGCGTTTGTTGATTTGCTTCACTCAATTCGTGAGGTACCCACCTTTCAAGCTTTTTAACCTTACCAATTTGTTTCAAGTGGATTAAAATAGTTTTATCACTAACACCGCAGCCTGCAGCTAACTCGGATGTAGTTTGCGATGGATCCGCTTCCACAATAGCCTTCAATTCTTCATTATCAACTTTGGTCTCCGGCCGTCCACGGGGCTTGTTCTGCAGGTCGAAATTTCCAGAACGAAAACGTTGGAACCAAAAACGCACTGTGTTTTCTTTTGCGGCACCGTCGCCATACACATCATTAATCCTTCGAGCCGTTTCTGCAGCACTGGTGCCACGGTGGAACTCGTACTCGTAAATAACGCGATATTTCAAGTTTTTCATTTTGTAAACTGAGTGACGCAAAGAAAAAAACAATTGAGGAAAAAACAAATGAATTATAATTTTCAAAACACAAATACATGAGTAAATAGCTGTATAAATTTGTATTTGGAATTCCAAACCAAAGAGAAGATATTTGAGATCAAATTTGCCAGTACGCCAAAACGCCAATTTCATATGTAAGGACCTAATATTATAATTTTTGTCTCCTTCTCTTTCATTTATATTCTTCTCTTCTTTTTTACTTAGAAAACTGTAATATCCATGTAACGTTAACTGCATTATGTAACCGATAAATTTCCCTCTTTTTAAATTGTCATTCTTCTTTCGACTAATTACACGAATGCATCTTATAAAATAGGTTTGGGGTGCGTGTTAAGAAATCAGTCATAAAAATAGTTCAATATTTACGGTGCGGCAGGCTTAAGTGATCACTTTACACAATGAAACGTTCACCATTTCCACCCACGATAGAATACCACATCTATCAAATTTTTGGAAATTGTATATATTTCAATTTTAAAACCCTTTTCATATGTCTGTTTTAATTATCATTAGCGCGACCGGCATCCAAAGCCTTTTCATTCTTCTTAATTCACCACAGATGTCACTAATGAGATATTCATTTTTGATTGAAATTTTATAAAGCAATATTCTTTATGTTAATGTGTCTATAATATATCTATAATATATTCATTTTTTATTGAAATTTTATAAAGCAATATTCTTTATGTTAATGTGTCTATAATATATCTTGATTAATGATATCCCTGGGATAAAATCCAGTACTGTGTTCTGAAAATTTTTGACAAACTCAAAATATTCTGGATATAAATATACTTAATGAAAGTCAATTAGTAAAATTCATTTGATCCTTTATTGTATACATATATAAAAATGTATTACTTTGTTCGAGTAAATAAGTTTTATAAATAATTGTGCCATAAATTTACATAAACCTACTTCATAGTTTACACCAAAACCGTGCTCGGAATTCAATTCACCATTAAAGAGACTATTTTCGCGATCATTAAGACGTTAAGAGTTTTAAATCCTTTTATATTTCTTTTAAATTTTTAATTCGCGAGTCTCGCATTCCACCCCGCCTGTCTCGAAAGTTTCTCCTTTAGCTCGTGTACATAACGCCTGTCGTCGGACGCCTCTTTGACTTGATTGACAATAAAATAAATCAGCTGCCGCCCGACACTTACGTAGGCAATTGTTTATTTTGTGCGATTTATAAATATGTAAGCGTCCTGCGAAATCAAACGCCAATTATTTTCCACAACAATGGCGCATTATTCAAGCCCATATCCCTCGAGCCACGTGGGAGGGAATGTGTGATATTGCGTTGCTTCTAATGATCGTACTCGGTTCACGTACACCAACACGCGATGCAGCAAATGCACAATATGTAAATAATAATCGGCTTATTGAGATGACCTCACGTTGCGATGAAAGCTTTCCATTGGAAATAGTTAATATTTATAGGTTAATTTTATTTACTGAAGTGGTTAATGATTTTTATAATAATAATTATAAGATAATATTAATATACGTTAAAATTATTATAACATTTGTAGAGTTACTGAATGATTTATTTATTTATTTATTTATTTAATGTTTATGGAAGACCAACAGCACAAAAAAAAAGCATAGAAAACATTGATACAATATAGATGGCCAATTACAGGTCTCCACATTTAGAATTATGTCAGTAATAATAAATATTTATGATATACTAAGGCATATTAATTATATAGAAAGAAAGAATAAAAACATTTAAGCAAACAGAAATATGTCAGTAATGATAAACATTTATGATATACTAAGGCATATTAATTATATAGAAAGAAAGAAAGAATAAAAAAAATTAAACAAACAGAAATATGTCAGTAATGATAAATATTTATGATATACTAAGGCATATTAATTATATAGAAAGAAAGAATAAAAAATTTAAACAAAAAGAAATATGTCAGTAATGATAAATATTTATGATATACTAAGGCATATTAATTATATAGAAAGAAAGAATAAAAAATTTAAACAAACAGAAATATGTCAGTAATGATAAATATTTATGATATACTAAGGTATATTAATTATATAGAAAGAAAGAAAAAAAAATTAAACAAACAGAAAAAGAAACTTAATTAATTAATTACGTGGAAAAAAATTCAGCACTCAAAATTTTTCTTAATCTTGTGTGGCTGCACTCGAACAGATCAATATCCAATAATCTTATCAGTTTATTGAATGCATCGCATACCCTCAAGAAATATGAATTCCGACGATAGTTGGATGAGGTAAAATCAATGTGAAAGACTGGGTTGTGTCTACGAGATCTACAGGGAACATGGAATTTTAGTCTATTTAATAGTTCAGGACAGTCGACGTTGCCTGATACAATTTTTAGTAGGTACATCAAATCACCTATTTCCCGACGTCTGTATAAAGGTAGGATGTGATATTTTTTGCATGAACTGTCATAATCGTCAGAAACGCAATTGAATTTAAAGTTGAGAAAGCGAATAAATTTTTTTTGAATTTGTTCCAAGCGATTTACATAGATCATATACTGGGGGTTCCATACTTGCGTTGCATACTCGAGTTTGCTTCTGACAAAAGTGCAGTAAAGTACTTTCAATGTCTTTACACACTTAAAATCTTTAGACATTCTCATGATGAAACCTAAAGCCCTATAAGCCTTACTTATAATAGAATCGATATGTTCGTCGTATAATAATTTTCTATCATTGATCACCCCTAAATCTCTGATTGACGTAGCTGTTTCTAATTGTTCTCCTTTTAGTATATAGTTAAATGGTATTATATTCTTTTTGCGTGTGAAAACTACACAAGAACATTTTGAGGGATTCAAATCAAGTTTATTTAATTTACAATAATTATCTAACCGTAGCAAATCATCTTGTAGATTGAACGAATCGTAAATACTAGAAATTGGTTTAAAAATTTTCATATCGTCAGCAAAAATTAGGACATTAGAGTGACGAAAGCAATCGTGAATATCGGAAATGAAGATTATAAACAACAATGGCCCCAGCAGTGATCCCTGAGGTACTCCGCTGGGAACTACAACCCAACTCGACATGTAATTGCTTACTACCACAGCCTGAGTTCTATTATCGATGTAGGATGCAAACCATCTTAGCAAGTCACCACGTATTCCGGCCAAGAAAAGCTTATTAATCAACAGATGATGATCTATTCTATCAAACGCCTTACTATAATCAGTATAGATCACATCTGTTTGAAGTCCTTTATCCATTTTATCAGTTAGAAAGTCATTAAAGAGGATTAGATTGGAGACGGTTGATTTCCCTTTGATGAATCCGTGTTGATCTGGATGAAAGGAGTGATGAAGAGCTGCATAGACTTGATCGTATATAACCTTCTCGAAAACTTTAGCAATTGTGCACAATTTAGAAACAGGTCTATAATTTGCGACGTCTGATTTCGAGCCTTTTTTATGAATCGGCGTAATAAATGCCGATTTCCAGATATCTGGCACAAATCCATCCTTAATAGAATTTTTAAATAAAATTGTTAGAGGTACAGCAATTATATCAGCACATTTAATTAAATATATTGGTGGTATTTGATCAGGTCCAGCAGATTTATTTATATCAAGATGCTTTAATTGATTTATTATGTTCGATTTACTGACTTCTATTGATGAAATGAAACAATCGGTGATTGGTTCGTAATTGGACAGAGAATTCGTATTTTGAGTACTTGAAGAGGGATTAGAAAACGTAGAATAAAAATAATCGGAAAAATAGTTACATATGTCGGATCCTGATGTGGCAGTATTGAGACCGTATGTCATATTACTTGGCAGGTTGAATGATTTAGATTTTGATTTAATAAATGACCAGAACGTTTTGGGGTTACGTACTACAGACTCCTCTATTTTAGAGATGTAATTCAAGTAACATTCGTTTTCCAATGACTTGGCTCTATCGCGTAAAATATTAAAAGATAATTCGTCAGATTTATTGCCATAAATTTTAAATTTACGAAAGTACTTGAATTTTTCTCTGATAATTTTTTTGAGTACCGCAGTGTACCAAGGAGGGAAATTATCAAAATTTCCCGTCTTGCATGGTACGCATTTGTCGCGAATAGTGTAAAGTACCTGGTAAAATGATCTCAATGCTTGCTCAACGGGCTTATCCGCTAGCAATAAATCCCAATCAATCTTGTTTAGTTCATTATTAATAACCTCAAAGTTAGCACGATGATAACAATATTTCGTTCGAGGTGCTGGTTTCAGTGAATGGAAGTCAATAAAATTAGCCGTTATTGTCAATGGTTTGTGGTGGGGATCCACAGATACTAATGGGTCAAGACATTCTGAAACTCCGACCAATTCGTTGCAAAGAACCAGGTCCAAAATCCGCCTATTGTCGTTATATACCCCATTGAATTGATGGAGATCAAACATATTGGTAAAATTGATAAATTCACACTCGTCATTTGTGTGGTAATTGGTAGGTGAGAAGTAACAGGAGGAGGTATCAAAATTCCATTGGATTTTGCTCAAATTAAAATCGCCTAAGATTAAAATATGATCATTGTGATTGGATGTTAAGATATTGCTTACTTTTTCTACAAAATTATTCAATTGTTTAGAAAAACAATATCCTTGATTTTGTGCACATAAATAAAGAACACATACATGCAATTTATTAGAAGTACGGGTATTCGAGTTATTCAGGTGGATAGTAATCCATATATCTTCAGCTGAAGAGGACCAAGATGGTTGCGGATAAACATTTAGATTAATTCGTGACGCAATTAAGACACCTCCACCGTATTTTTGATTAGTTTCTTCGTAATTACGGTCGCGTCGCCAAACCAAATAACGACTATCAAACAATTCAGCGTCGCTTATGCTATCTGTTAACCACGTTTCAGTTAAGCACACTAGATCATAATTAGCCATAGAAATATTGCGATAAAAGTCACTTGATTTGGTTCGTAGACCTCTCACGTTCTGATAATAAGCGGTAAACCTATTAGATGTCGACATCTATTAATTAAAAATGAAAGATAACGACATAAAAATTCGAATAACTATCAATGAGAATAAATAAAGTACACAATTGATATTGGGCATGCGAGGCATTCAACTTTGTTAATGAGATATGAGTATTGAACTGAAGAAACAAATTTCGTAAATTTGACAAGTGCAGGTATATTCAAATATAGCTCGTTCGTTTTTAATTAATGAAACAGCCATAAATAATGTGGAGCTAGTGAGATGAATATAATAGAGTTAGAAAAATAGAAAAGACTGTTTGATATAATCAGTGATCTTTTCAGGGTGCATTTACCGAGCTTCAATGACAAGTGCAACGCCAGTATAAGATATGTGAAATCGTAAATATGCCAGTTAATAAGGAGATAGACAATAAAAAGTATATTAAATATGGACAATCTAGAGAAAGTAATAAGAAAAATGAGAGACATGGAGATAATAATAAAATAGTAAAAAGAAACGAGATAATAATAAATTGCTATCGAGATTGTGTAGAAAGGTAATATGAGAATGTCAAACGTTGCAGTAGTGGAAACGTAGTAGTAATATAGTCATAGTTTGTCCAGGTCCTGTTCGTTCCGAATGGTGACAATTTTAGCGGTATCTGTAGATCTTGCGAGGATGAGGCCGTCTTTGACCCATACATACTTGTACTTTTTTACGGCTGCTCGTTCGCGTACTTCCCGATAGAGGATTTTATTTTGTAGAGTGAGGTGCTCGTTAATGAAGATCCGTTGGTCTTGGTTGCCTAATCCGAGGCGATGTAATGTGAGATGGCTTCGAGATTGGCGCGCATGAGCAATGACTTCATTGCGCATAATCTTGGATGACAGCTTCACTATGATGTTTTTAGGACGAGTTGAGTTCACTCGATGGGGGACACGGACTACATCTAGGATATCCCGTTTAGAAATGGGAAAGTTTATTGCACTGCCCACATCTTCGATTATTTTCATTAGGTTTTCATTCCGCTTCTCCGGTATCATCTGAATCTCTAGGTTGCAGTTGCGATTCACTTGCTCTATATTATTTAGCTGTGTAGTGATTACTTTAGAGGTATCTTGCAAGCGCTCGATGTCCGAGGTCAGTTTTTTTATTGTAATGAAATTTTCCTTTGATTCTTTTAAAAGTTCCTCATAACTTTCGGCGAAAAAATTTAGTGATTTTTGGATGTCCTCAACGGTTGACAGCTTTTCTTTTATTGACATGAGTTCCACGGACACTTTCGTTTCGATCATAATAGATATTTCTTTTTTTATGATATAATGATACTATCACTTTCCTACAATCTTTTTCATTTATTTATTATTGGTATATATTTATTAATTAAAATGCTTAAGTGCACTGAATTTTTACTAATATTACTAATTTCTAATGATCACGAGCCTGCCATATATTTCCATTCACAATTTATCAGTCAAAAATATTCGCTGTTTATTGCTTATTTAGAATTATAGAAACGCTTTTTTAATAAAGGTTAAGAAACATCACTATAAAACCATTAAGCTTTAAATAGGCTTTTCCAAAATTCAACGTTTTAAAACCATTGGGATTTCAGATAAATAAGGGCTGTGCCTTAAATATAACTTATCGTAATGAAAATTGATGTAGGGATGTATATTATAGCTACTAGATTTATGGATTATATCCCCTAGCCGTAAGTTCCTTTAAATATCCTCCAAGACGGCCTCTGAGACACCCTTCTTATAAAATAAAATAAAATACTAATGTTAATTGAAATGTTATTTTTGTCTTCTTCAATAATATCAAAATAATTTAGTTGCAAAATTATTTATATTGATAATTCAATAAAAAGTGATTTTATATTATGTGTTTACTTATTATTTACATAATTTTTGTGTAAAATTAAAATTTTTGGAAATATTTATAAATATGCTTAAGTGAACTCTAATTTTGGTTATATTTTTAATCTGTAAAGAATATTCTTGTACTATTATTTTACTAAATCATACTACGTATTTACTGTAAATTAATAAATTTGGTAACTATGCGAGTAGAATAATCCTTGTACGAACAATGCAAGTGTCCCGGAGACAGTTCTCTAATTTAAGGGACATTCCTGGCAATGATTATTGAAGTTTATCTTATTACCGTGTTTATATTATTAAATGTTAGGAAACCTGTGATAAAAAAAACAATTATTATTTTCTAGCTTGCTTTCCAAAGAAAATATACACAAGAATTACGTCGGTAATTCAGTGAATATTGAATGATTTAAAATTAGTAAAACATTGATGGTTTTTGTGTTTAATTCGTAGAACTTAATATTTATTTTTGATGAAATTTAAAATAAATTAAATTTTAATCAATATTATTATTAAGTTCTACAGGTTAAGCCTTATTTTAAATGTTACGGCTGCTTCAGCTTGTAAGGCCATTGTCAAACAGTGCAATGGTGTAACAAGCGGAAACGGCAGTCACATTTAAAATAACGCTAAACCTTGAGAACTTAATAATATTTATTAAAATTTAAATTATTTTAAATTTTATTATAAATCAGTAAAAAAAATCTTCAAATACTCGAGACTTAATAATATGGTAAGAGCATTTTTAATGACTGTGTCTACAAACTTGATTCCAAATAATAATAATAATAATAATAATAATAATAATAATAATAATAATAATAATAATAATAATAATAATAATAATCGTAATATAATGATGAATACAACCTGCATAATTTAAGAGGCATCTAAAATTACGTATATATCTATTTACGAAAAATATTTACATTGCATAATTTGTATTTACATTGGGTAGTTAATAATAATTCTTGATTATTGTGTGCTTATTTAACTGATTTATTTTTGACTTTAAAACCTTGATCTTGAACATGAACAATTTGTGTGAATCTAAAATATATAAAAAAAGGTATCCGCATACCAGAGCCGATCCAGACTCAACCTAAGAATCGTAAAACAAAATACAAATATTTATACAAATTTCCGGTAAGTTTTTAGTTATATAAAACGTTATATATAATAACTACTCAAAAATTTCCTTATATTTAGATCACGCGATAAAAACATGTGATTTTTCTTAGATTGACATAATTAAATAGCAGATGATGGCAGTAAATACATAATTTGTTGAAGAATAGAAATGAAATACAAGGCAAAGGAAAGTGTTGAAAAATATAATGGTTGAAAACTATAGGCGAAATGTAATTGATAAATATTTGATAGGAGAACAGGAAAACAGAGCAATTAAAAATTAGCACCTCATGAAAATTCTTCGGGTTCGAGGATGGTGGAACATCAATTAGACTATTGCGCTTTGACGGCTTTAAGTGACTCAGTTTAGTAAGTTTGTAGATTGATTGTAGGAATTAAATAAAATACGTTACCTATTATTGAGTAAAGTATATAAAATGGGAAGCCAATTTAAATTCATCTTTAAAAATAATCTAATAAATTGTTTATCAAATGTGTTAACTTTAGGACAAGTTATTTAAATTAATTAATTTAAATATGCAACAGAAATTTATTTTAAAATATATTATAGATGTCTCACAGAGACGAAATTATATTTTTTTTATGGGAAAGTAGGTATGGAAGTCTTTGGGTGTTCATAAAACTTACGACTTATCATAAGGCTCACTTTACATAATGATAGAATTCACCATTTCCACCAATGTTAGAATATCACGTCACACTTATCATATCATATCATATCACGTGTACACTTAAGCCAGCCGTACGATAGATCGTAAGCCCTATGAACACTCAAAGACTTCCATACCTACTTTCCAATAAAAAAATATAATTTCGTCTCTGTGAGACATATATAATATATCTTGATTAATGAGGTCCCTGTGACAAAATCCAGTACTGTGTTTTGAAAAATTTGGACAAACTCAAAATAATCTGAAATTTATTTTTATTCGCAAGTGATAAGTGATAAGCTCAAGTGTAGACTAATAAAATTAAAATTTACTGTAGAGACAAAATATATTACTTTAAGTATTGTTAAAAATTCTAAGCCTAAACAGAGTAGTGTGTTAAAATTTTCACATTCAAGGAAAATGTTTAGTGGTCGAGACGTTATATTATGTAGACAAAGCAATACAAGAAAGCAGTATGGAAAAACATTTTTATATATACAATACATTAATGAGATAGAAAAAAGTCCGCGCTTTTAAGAGTGCATGGTTACCGTTTGAAAGCATCCACGCCTCACTTGCTGGAGCTTGAAGTTTAGAAATAATGAAGACCGTTCCTGAGAAATATAATGATATGCTGCTACGACAGCTATAATTGCACACTGCACCTTGCACGTCCACACAACGCATTGTAATCCGTCATACAACCTGCAGTGCCAAAGTATGTCCCCACTAATGGTATTTGGCTGTTGTATGTGAAATGTATTAAAGGTATTGTCGAAGCCATAGATTCACAGAGCCACAGAAGTATATTGACATAACATATCAGTTGCATTAAGCGTAATGAAACTGATATGTAATAATATGTTTTGATAACTTGTCAGCTTTTCAAATATGTGTATATTCCAACGTGTCACGAGATTGAAATTAAATATAATGCAGTATATGAGTATATATTATTTCAGCTTTCTTCTTATTTATTTTCCTACTATTTGTGTACAGTTAACAAAAACTGAAAACTTTACTTGTAAAGTTGCTCAACCAGATTTATTCTAGAAAGTGTAACGGTATTAAAAATAAATAGTTCTAACCAGTTACCTTTACTTAATAATGCATTTTAATGCTTAATTTATTTTAGCATAAAATAAATATGTAGCAGAATTATTCAAACGAAGTTGTAAGTATTTGAAAATATCTAGGACCTAAAATATATGTACATGATTTCTCTTTCGCTCTCATAGTCGGATGTAGTTTTGTCTCCCATGGTGGTTTTCTAATCCGCTTCTAACTCACGAACCACTCGTCTTCACTCTTCGTCCCGGGCCCTTTGTAGTGCAACATGGACCAAGGCTCCATTCATTTCTCGGCCCCGATCTATCCGTATTTCTGTGGTCGACCTTTTGCGCTTCATTTTTCAACACGCCAAAAGATCACTTGCTTTCATTACAGAATTCCTAATGAAGACATTTGTTAGCCCTGCGGTCTTATACGATGCCGTAATCATATCTTGAAGGCGTCTTTTTTTTCTTAATTTCTTAATAATTAAATGACTTTTAGAGAAGAAGGGGCCAATGATTTAATCATCAATCATAAGTGATCCATTTGCTTAGCCTCACTTCATTCTATCTAGACCCATCACTAAGCTTTAATTTATCTTATAAATATGTTATGTAATTTCCTATTTTCATGATAATCAGTACCTATTGATATATCTTATAAATAAGTTCTATATTCATATTTCTTATAAATCATTCCTGTTATTTCCGTTTAGATCGTGATTATCAGTACTGAGTACTTTGTGTCATTTCAGTGTAACTCCAATGACAGAAATATTTGAATACTTAAAGATAAATGTTGTAATTATAATTACGAATTAATTTTCAATACTACATACGTTTTTTTGTAGTTTACCATAAAGCCAAACTTAAATGAATAACGAATTAATGTTTAATACCATATAACGTTTTTTTTAGTTACACCTAATTGACAGTAAGCAATTGATATGCAGGATTTTTTTTAGTTCATATTGTCGATCTTCCAATCGATCGAGTGTATTCCTAATTATATTTTTTCCATAGACATTAAAAAATTAGAAGACGAATACCTTAATAAAGAATCTGTAATATATGGGCACATAGATATCGATTTGTCAATGTATGAATTTCTGTCGTATAACGATGAAAACTTTATAAAATCTTCCTGCTGCAGAATATCTCAGTCTTCATTAAAACCGTACCCAGTGTAATACGATCCCCGTGAGCCAGCCTCCCCTGATACCTCTACAATATACATCCGTCTCACTAACGAACCCCTTCCATGACATCCCATGTTCACCCTTAGCTTCCACGCTTCCGCGGATGATGATTTACCAAAGATAGGAGAGAGCTCATCGTGTGTGCACGTCTGAAGAAGTACCTACTCAATATTTTTTATATGGGGTCGAGACTGCGTAAAATATTGCGTCGTTTAAATTTATTTTATTTTTGTTTAAAGTGAGTATATTATTTTAATCAAAAAATGATCACGTGTGAATTAATAAAGTTATTATAAATTTTATTCAATTAAGAATTTCGTATAAACCACTTGGAGTAACATTACCACTACAAGTTTCGATGCAACTTTATCTTCTTCAAGACGGACGCATATTAACTAATCATTGCTTATTTTAGTAAAAAAATAATTTTTGAATGCGGGCGTGGCTACAGTACAGTTATGGTGGAAAAAATTGACAAATAGACACCGAAATGGGGAATATATTAAATAATGGATTATTTATAAATTTCAACTAGTTATTGACTTCAGTCTTCAGGCATTTCTTGATTTCTTATATTTCCAAGATATCCAATTTTTTACAAAGAAAATTTCAATAACGAAGTGTACACTACACACAAAATTCTGAATGGCCGTGAAAATATGAGAACGTTAGAAGAATTCTTTTTCTAAACAATTATTTAGTTGATATTTTTGAAATCGGGTAATTTAATTTCATTTCATTTTGGTAAGATTATTCACGGGTTTATAGCGTAATATGGCGGAGATTGAGTATTATATTTATATTTATACGTAATAATAATAATACATTACATAAATCTGCAACCGTAAAATTAGACAGGCAGTACGTATGACTATGTGTTAGTCAATAAATATAAATATGTGTATTGACTATTTTGTGTGATGCCTGAACGATAAAAATAGCAAAATTAAAATAAATTATCTACTTTCTTCATGTACATTGTAATTTCAAACAACATCAAGCACGAGATAAAAATAACGTTGTGTAGAACAGATCAGATATAGTTTTAGGTACAGTTCAATTGGGTAAGATTTAATGTTATTTACTAATATTTCGACGGTCCCTGTGAATACTTTTAAATCTACAAAAAATATTTTTTCGTTTTACTATCTTAGATCTTACAATTTACTTTATATTTTCTGACAATGTTAGAAAAAATTGAATTTTCGTTTCAAACAAAGCACATAATAAAGGAAAATTCAAATTTTTTAACATTATCTGAAAATATGAATAAATATGATGGTTTAAGATATTAAAACGAAAATCAAATATTTTCAGATTCGACAGTATAGGTACCGATCGATATATTCGACAATATATCGCTCAGTAGAAACCCGTAGATGTATTATTAATGCAGATTTTTTAACTTATTATAAAGTATGGACACGCGCTTTCTACGGGCGAACGCAATGAAATAAAACTATTTTATAATGATTAAATGCCCTCTTAGTACAGTGGATATGACACTGGCTTCCCACACCGAGGGTTTCGGGTTCGATTCCCGGTGATTTCACATTTTAATCCATGTTATTTACTCAAGTCTGGGTGTTTTATGATGTATTTCGCTTCTGTAATTGGCCTCCTGGCCTATTGAAGCGTAAAAAAAAACCGAATAAAAGGCACTTGGGTATTAGGTTGTGTCACTTTTTTCAACTTTAGATTTTTCAAATTTAATAGTTCTCAAAAGTTGCATTTTTGTATGTTATTAAATGCTGTATTTCCTTAATACTGGTACTTTTGGCTAGTTCAAAGGCCTTGAAATATAGAAAAAGTTGCAAAATAACGTTCCAATCAGAACGATATATTTTTTGTATTTACCAAATGTCTTAGTAATTAAATACTTTTTTCTGATAATAATATAGCCAGCATAAGGAAAACGCCATATTTAAGTTCATTTTGATAATCTGTTAGCTTAAATACCTACCCCCGTTCGGGAAATTTCGGCTTGTTTCGGGTCGCGCTCTCGTTATGCGTGCCTCATTAGGTCAGACTCCATACCGAACGGTTGTATTTGTTAGTTTACTTGTTTTCAACCGTCGTAAAGTTTCTACATATTATACGTAATAAATTTAAGTGTTTAATTCATTCATGAAACGAATCACAATGGCATCGAATCCGTCAAATTCAAAAGAAACCAGAGGTCGTACGAAATTACGTATTTTTGAGAAATATCCCGAAAAATTCAAAAGTACTATGTTACCAACTTATGGATATGTTTAACGGCATTATGAGTGGGCGTGTCATGAAATGAAACAGTCAAGTAGTTTAGAACCACAAGCAAAAGTCATCACTTCTCAAGTGGCTCGAACCGTTCTTTAAGTTTGGAAAAATGCAAGCATTGTCAGCCAGCTTCTATTATCATATTGCAAACAGTATAGGTTACTTTCGAAAACATTCAACAAAGAACCAAAAAGCCAATCGTATTTAGATAAAATAGAAAACATTATAACTAAATCAACAATTCTTTTTGACATTGCTGCGAGCAAATGCAAAAATTCTTCTTCTTGTAAATGTGGAAAAAATAAAACTGTTTCGATTAAAGACCACCCATTTTTTGAAGACCAAAGAACCTTCAGATGCATAGGCATTGGAAACATAGTTAAAGGAAGAGAAAATTGAGAAAGTACAAAAAATTTCGAAAAGTTGGCTGAAGTGTGTGATCGTTATGGCGTATCGCACAAAGCAAGCGCTGCTATTGCTTCGGCTACACTGAGTGATATCAGGGAGGCATCAAATGTTGACAAATGACAATAAAATTGTAATAGAACAGGGTATACGAGAGTTTTGAAAGCTCGTGCCTCGCAAAAATCATTGACGAGATCTTTTGTGATACCACAAATCAATTTTGAGAGCGATCATTATTACGACATGATTTCCTGGCAGGATAAGAAACTTTTACTGACTGAACTTCCGCTTTTGAGCTATGTACTTATAAAGTGAAGAGCTGAGGACAGTTTTAGTCGAACGAAATGTCCGAATATTCGATTTTCCCAAGTCCCTGCCACACACAGTCAGTAGAAAGAAATACACTGACTGTGTGTAGCAGGGAAATGTGTAGATGCCTTAAATTGACGACTGTAGCTGCAGGTTCTGTCGTAGGGTAAACAATTAGAGAAGGTTTTATTGCAGCCAAGCAGAATTCCAGGAAAATTATGCCAATGTTTAATTCTAAAAAATAACTTTTGCTGTCTTTAAAAATACTTTTTGGAAAATTTTGTATGTTTTATAATTTTTTTTTTAAATAATTCAGCTTAAAATTTGCAGTAAATTTTTATTTTAGTATATTATCTATATATATTAACGAAATTAAGTAATCTGATAAAAATTATGTAGAAGAAAACAGCACTTTTATTACCTCTGAAAAATCACTAAAAACCAACATTTTCAGAATATTTGGCTCGCTAGAACCAGCCAAAAGTATACTTGAATTGCAACTTTTTTTGCATTTTTATGTAGTTATAAATACAATGCAACTTTTGATAACTATTAAGCATAAAAATAAAAAACTTTTTTTTTCGCCATACAATATGACACCCTATCGGGTATTCGGCTTTTTCATAATTAAACAATCATTCTGACATACTCGTATGAGTATGTTACAACAAGCTACTCCTGTCTTTGTCTTAATAAATCATTATTCAGGAATACACAAACACAAAAAATTGTAGTGATATAGTTTCAGTATGTAGTGGGAGGATTAGATGTCCAAGGAGTGAAGAAGAAGGGATTTGTAGAACGCATATTCGTCGGGATTTTTTTAAAGTCACATTTTTCAATACAATCTTTAAAAAATACACCGACAAAGCCAATTTTAATCAATTGATCAACATTTCTATGGTATTAAATATATTGCACTTTTATATCGGTAGGAGCGGATAGATATCGGCCAGGACGAGAAGGTAGGATATCTGTGTTTTACGCCGGGTCCTAAAGAATAATTGTGCAAAACTTGGACAAGATGGAATTCAATATCCGTAATACAACTACGTAAAGTAGAATGAAATAAGTTGGAGGATTACACAATATTTAAAAAGTATACTTGAAATTGAATACCTTTCCAAAATATAAAAAAATGTATTTTAAATGCCCAAGTATAATTTTTCAAGTAATTATGATAACCTAATTGAAATCATATTACGGTGTGCAAATGAGCCGGGCGTTTGAGACCCACCTACTTACTCCCACTGGAAACAGTAAGAGAATTTAACTTAAAATACCCCTGAACTTCTCAGTGCGGGTTTGGGTTAGAGGGATAGGGGAAGAATGTTTTAGACGAATTTTACAGTATTTTTTACGTTGTTTGATTAGATACATAGGTCTAAAGATGTGAGATAAAGCAGAAGTCAGACAGGCTATATAACATAAGTTGAATTCGTTTCATGATTCAACCAAATAATATTTGTCCATTTACTCAATGAAAGCCTCAAAGTTTCGGAGATCAATGCTGAGAATCTAATTATTGACCTTTTAGTTTTCATAGTCAGATAATTTCCAATATTACTACATTTGGGCGGTTTGCGGTTGGATAATTGAATTACTGAACGATCACATTGACGTATATATCAGAACATGGAATAATTTGATCAGCATCTGGCCCGTTTCAGTTTATATTTGGTCTTTAGGGGCCCGCAACTTTACACGCCCACGATCATGTGCCCGGGGGATAAATTTAGCGGGATAATTTTACCGAAGATAAACATGTAGGCCTTTGAGTATCAAATCCACAGTCGGTCAAATTAATATGATCGACCAAATATTTACGATCAATTAGATGCTTAAAATATTCTGATCGCAACCATAAAAAGATAAACGCCATTGTAAATATTTATAGACAGCAAAAAAAGTATTTACAAAATGTATGTGGTTTATTATTTAAAAAAGTGTTCACATTGTGCTGGCGTAATTATATTATTTATTATAATTTACATTGATTCAAATTGTCTAAATTTCTTACGCATAATTTTCCACAAAATTACTTGTTTCGTTACAAAATGTCCACTTATAATAATAAAATAATAATAACTTACAATAAAACCAACGGGATATATGTAAATGCATTTAATGAATTATATACTCGATAGAAAAAGGGGTAAGCACTAGAAAAACAGATAAGATGTAATTTAATAGTAACAGGAAAAGACCAGGAGCAATGCAGGATCATTATCTAAGGAACACAGCGAAAGCAAGTTGACATATTTTATTTTAGGCAATGGCATGGAATACATTGTAACGAGGGAAAGAACAAAAGGCAAATAGAACGAAGAACCAGATCTGCTAATGGTTCCCATTATAGTGCTGTTTTCGAGATATCTGAGTTGTTTTAAATCTGTCTATAGTTTAATATATGGTTACCAATGTAGATTCTTATGAAATGAGTTAGATTAAGAATCCAGTCTGCTGAAATTGCTCTAGATTAAACCTTAGGGGAGTAAGGATGCAAGTTGTTGGTTTGAGTGAGAAGTAGCGACATAAGGAAGATCCGAGAAAATCAGAAAAAAATTAGTATACGAAGACAGATTGGGCCTTGACACGACTATGTAATGCCTCAGCACAGCAAGACAGAGGAAGATGTCTCGCCGAAAAGCAGTAATAGTTTAACAATTACTTATGTAGATTACAGGTGTGCATCATGAACAACGAACGGAAATGTTAAAAATAATTGCTAAAAGTCTTGTTGAATGTAAAGGATAGCGTTGTTGTCGATTTAGAAATTGATTCAAGAAGCTCTCTAAGCCCTTGGTGTAAGTACTGTACTGCGGGTTCCGAATACGCATTCAATATTTTACATTATTAAATATTTTACTTAAATTATTTTTTTATGTTTGTGTTGTTTATGATGATTTATATAGCGCCGTTTTTGGGTGAAAGTCGTTTCAAGCGCACTTCACAGATGCGACATCCCAAATAAGTAAGTTTTTAGGCTCTTCTTGAAAGATTCCTAATTTTTCATACATCGCAATACTGGTGGCAGGTGGCTTCTGATTCCACATAGCTGGGCCGGCAATACTGAAAGCACGTTCCGCAAACTTGGTCTCCTTGGTACTATCAGCTTGCAGAGTGCCTCCGATTCAGCTGATCGCAGTGCGAGCCGCTTTCTAGTGATATTGTCCGGGATACAGAGTCCATCAGATATTATGGTGCATTTTTTTGAAGACTTTTGTACACCATCTTTATACGCTACGGCAGGCGAAGCCAAGCTGCTTCGCATTAAGCATATCCGCTAAGACTTTGGCGTCTTAAATATATTAATTTTTTGTGTGTAATCGCCATTCGACAAAAAAATACCCAAGAGACCTATTTTTCAGCATTGTTTGAATTGACGTGATTTCCAAACATGAATGGAGACTTGCCGAATATGAAATCGAAGGTTGCCCGTACATTTAACGTGAGCGAAATAACTCGGTAACCAATGTGTATGTGTAACATTCAGCATAGTTTAAATTTAACATTTTACGGTCAACCAATCAGCTGAGATACACATGACGCCATGATGTGGCCTGTGAACAATGCAATTGCATTCGAATCTTATTAATTATTAGTCGTATTCAACAAAAAATTGGAGCATTGTATTAGCGAAGCGGAGTTGATTACCTATTATATTATTTATATATTATTTATCTCAATTACAAAATTTTGTACATATGCATTTATATAATAGGTCATAGGACTCGCCGATAGAGATTATTATTATGCTTTTAATTAATTATCATTAATAAATATAAAATAAAAATGAATAAATATCTGAAACTTGAGGTGTTACACCACCCAGTGAGTACAAAAATAAAGTAGATGTTGGATGTCTTTTAAAAAAGAAATTAATGATTATATTTTTATTGGAACTTATTAGGTACACATTAAGGTTTTATTTTGAAGGGAAAATTTTGAAAAAAATTGGCCTCGTGGTATCCATTTCCATCCGTGCTCCTCCTCCGTGACTGAAATGCAATTTTCCTCGATTCACGCTTATTCTTGACAGAAAAGAATTGAAATATCTACAATATTGCATATGGTATTAGAAAAAAAACTTTTTACGTAAAATTGCGAAATATTTTAAAAAGAAACGAGTTTTTTATAACAAATGGTTTATCGGATGTAAATCCATATGTTTAATTGTAAATATTTCATTTATTTTTTGTGTTTAGCGTATACTTGGGAAAGTTGCATCACTCTATATACATATATATAATATATATAATATATGATATAATATATAATATAGGTTTTATAGGGTTTCTGTCATGCTTCGCGACATGCGTCCCTCAGATCTATTACATTATATATCTATACCTATAAAACTCAATGTCTGTCTGTCTGTCTGTTCTCTATACAAATCCACACCGTTTGTCCGATTCGATTCAAATTTTGCATACTAATGCATTGGGACCCGGCGGGTAACATAGGCAACATTTCCCTCCTATTATCATACCCCTTCCCTTTTGGACTCGGCGAGTGACATAATTGATATTTCCCTTCTATTCTTATACCCCTTTCCCTTCCCGTAACATATGTTCGATGCAAATCTGTACCGTTCGATCGATCGAATGGACTCGAAATTTGGAAACTAATTCTTTAGGACTCGGCGAGTAAAATAGGCAACATTTCCCCCCTACTCTTTTAACCCTTCCCCTCCGCTGATATATTTTCGATGCAAATCTATACCGTTCGAATCAAACCTTTGTTTCCCCCCACAATTTTATTTTCAACTTAATCCTTAACCCGTGCAACGCCGGGTACGAACAGCTAGTATATATACATATATATATAAATATATAAGAACGTACGTATATTCAACTCACTGTACCTTTAGAAAATACTTTTTTAATGGTAAATTTGTAAACATCGAGGGATATAAAAGGGTTGGAACTAAAGTCATTTGTCATCAATTCTGACATGAGGAATACCTTATCAACTATAACACTCCGTCCAGTTAATGGGATCCGCCCCGCGATTACGCTAATTCCCTAACTTTTATCGTGTCATAATATTAACTTAACCCGGATTTCAAATAACGTTACTCGGAATTGAAAGGAAAAAATAGTGCCTCTTCACGTGACCTTAAGTTATAATCACCAGAAAAGCAAACGAGAGGTATTTGAATATTTTTTAAATAATGTGTTTTGCTACTTTGTTGATTATGATTTACTGTGATCCATTCAATAATAAAGAACATTTAAATTAGAAGCGATAAAATAAGACAAGATGCCATATTGCTTGTTTCATATTTTTCAATAAATTTTCTGTCGTATGAAATTTTATATAAAAGGATCGAGATCTCGGCCAATGCCGGATGTTAAAGCTTGTCACAAATAGCTCATTAAAAAATACAAAATACGTGATAGTTTTCTCTAGAGAAAAACAAAATGTGATCAAATTGTCATAAATAAATATTGGTTACTAAGTAGATTTAAAAAAAACACGCTTAAATTTAAATGTACAAAAAAGTAAAAAATACATTTTCGGCAATTAAATATTTACCTCACTCTTTAAATATAAGATAGCTGCTTACGATATTGATATACATTACAGAATTTCCTTTTTAATGGAGGAAAAGCGCTCACGTTTTTATTTGGAGAGTGAGGCAAAAAATTTTTGGCCGTTAATTTATTTTTTACTTTTTAGCTTATTTATATATAAGTTTTTTTAAAAAGAAATCTATTTCAATGTGATATTTTTTTCTATTTTTAAGTATTAATTTTACCCAGCCTAGAAAATCATTTCAGTAGAAAACTAGCGCCAGCTTTTGGTGAGCTCATTATCTAATTTTCCATATAAAACATTAATTAATTAATTATGATGGATTTAATAAATAACTAGTGAATCTGATGTGACAATTGATTCATGTATTGTTATTGAGAATAATTCAGTTTGCTAAATTTCAACTCGATTGGACATTTGTGAGCGGGTGAAATATCAATTTTAAGATACCCAGACAAACAGGCGAAGCTAATATAAGTTTGGTAAGAAATAAAAGAGTGACGCCTATAAACATTTTTTTGTCTACTTTGATCATTGAATTGTTGAATTTGTCTCCGCCTAAAATAGCAAAATAACTATTAAAACATCGGAACAAAATACGAAAAAAAAAATTATGAAGAAAATTATTTTTCTTATATATTTTGTATGGAACGGCTTTTTTGATGCTATCTCGAGAACCGATTATCTGATTTCGATGAGTTTTTTATTATGAAGAATAAATTATTGAAGTCTCACAGAGACGAAGCTATTTATATATGAGAAAAGTGGCTGGAAATCTCTTATATGATGTCTCAAGTCTTACAACTGGTATGATCTGGCTTAAGGGGGGGGTAAGGTTTTTAACTTTTTTTTTTGCATTTTATTTTTAATTTTTTAAATGAATGTATAATCGCAAGAATATTGTGTCAAAATTTCAGGTCAATCGGAGCAAAATTGACGAAAATATGAACATTTGAGCGATACTCAGACTGATTTTCTGTACCTGCTCGGGCAGCTAAGAGATGCGCTCACCTGAGGAGTACCGGACGTGCTATTTGTATTGGAAGAGTTTTGCGTAGACAAGGACATAAAGATGCTGATGATGAAAGCTCTTTGCTATGTGAACATGGCATCGACGATTATGTGTAAGTATAAAATAAGTGTTGAGTTTTATTTTGAATTTTACAGTGTGCAAAACTTTAAAACGTTTTCCCCACATCTCACGTTTTCAAAGTCGGTGTCCATCATAACTTCAAAACTACTACACCGATGCTTTTGAAATTTTGAACACTATTTTTATACATAATTTACGAGGTAACGCTGGAGAGTTTTTTTCAAATTTGTTATTAATTTTTATTTTTAAATAACAAATTAGTCGATATTTTTCGCAAAAAATCGCGTTTTTCCCTTCAAAGTGTTCCAAAAAATTGAAAAATTGAAATTTCAAAAAATCCTCCCAGCGTTACCTGGGAAAACCTATTATCTAACGAATGAACTTTGATTTTTTGATTTCAGATAATCTAGCACCAAGTTATGATGGACACCGCAATTCTCCTTTTTTCCGAGATACGTCCGAATAATTGCTGCCATTGCCGTATTTTTTAATATTTCGTCTTGAAAATTTTACACAATATTTTTCAAATGTCATACTTTAATGTACCATTACTTTAATAAAGAGGTTTCAACTGTATCGTCACAAAAAATTCACAAAAACATGCCTTTTTTTGTACGAATTAACCTTACCCCCCCCTTAAGTGATCACTCTACACAATGCAACTTTCACCAATTCCATCGTAAGAACATCCGCACATTATCAAATTTTTAAATGTTCTATATGTATGTTCGATTCAGAAACATCTATAACTATAAAACTCAATGTCTGTCTGTCTGTTCTTTATACAAATCTACACCGTTATTTTTACATACTTATTCTTTAGAACCCGGCGGGTAATATATGTGACATTTCCCCCCCCCCATGCAAATCTGTACCGTTTTCCCGATTTGACCCTCCCCTTTTTACCCCTTTCCCTCCATCTAAATATTCTTCATGGAAATCTGTCCCGTTTGACCGATTCGCCCCATATTATACATACTTATTCTTTAGGATCCAGTAACAAAGGTGACATTTCCCACTCCCCTTTACCCTTCCCCCTCCCTCTGATATATTTTTCCTGTAACATTCGACCGATCTGATTCAAATATTGCATACTTATTCTTCAGGACAAAACGTCATTTCTCCCCATTTCCTTTACTCGCTCTTACCTTTTCTTTACTCATATTTTCCATTCAAATTTGTACCGTTCGACCGATTTGACTCAAATTATTCCTTAGAACCCGCCAGGTATTTTCCCTGCCGCTTTATCCTACTTCTTTCATTCTTTCTTTCCATCGATATATTTTCCTTGCAAATCTGTACTGTTTGACCGATCTGACACAAAATTTGCATACTTATTCTTTAGGATTCGGCGGGTAGCGTTGTCGACATTTTTCTCCTCCCCCTTTACCCCACCCTTTCTTTATGATATAATTTCTGTACAAATATACACCATTTAATGATACAAATTTTGCATACATATTTTTCGGGTCCCGGCGGAATAGATGGGCCACATTTCCCCCCTGGACATCCCATCCATTCCAGCCTAGGTTAAATGGAAACATCATTTTTATTAGAGACTGCAAAAAAATGAAACACAAACTTATTTTTATCTAACTCCTTGACTTGGGCAACGCCGGGTACGAACAGCTAGTGTACTTATAAAAGTAATTTCATTAACCACGAATTAATTTTATCGAAAAGCAATCTAAAACAATATCAGCAGTTTCTGTATCAGTAACCACAACTTAGTTAATTTATTTTATGTTAATTTGTAAACACAAATCAAATGAGGTTATGTGTATGTAAAAATACAACATTTCTCTAAGTTAACTAAAAATTGTTAACATTTTCTGAATATTAATTTCTAAATTGCATCAATACCTGTGTTACTCACCTTTCAGCGGTTGTTCCGCATGGCTTGCTTAAGAAAAAATTACATTCTTCACGACTGAACAATCATTGCCCCACTGGTCACTGCTCATTAAATAATCATAAACTATGTAATGTTATTTTATTTTTTTGTGATATATGAAAACCGTCGCACCTTAAGGTCCAAATTTAATTAAATTGTGACAACTTTATTATTATTCTGTTTAGATTCCAAGGCATGAAAAATAAAACGAAAAATATTTGCTGTATTGACTCTCAGGTTTTCATGGACGTCCATTCAAAATATTCTGTTAAGACTTTTTTAAGCTATGTTGTCACCTGCAAATGACGTCGTTGGCCTCAAAAAATCTGATACACGTTTATACAATACAACGTGGAGTAAATTTTATTAAAATTACATGTATTTTTATTAATATACCTACTGTTTTTATAGTATACCTAAATTTCCCTTTGTATTCTATTAATTTTAAGTCGAGTACTATTTTATCTACTAGGTACACACATTTTATATTGTACTATAATTTAATTTAAATAATAATTTAAACATTTGTGGCGGAACCGGCCCCGGGCGACATCTGCCGTCCGCGGGCGCTGACGTCAACCAACCCGAGCGGAAGAGAAGCGACAGCACTGACACTGAGCGAGACTCGGCCGTCCCAGCGCGTACAGCTCTAGAAACGTATTCCTTACACCGGGAGCGCTATTGTTGCAAAACTTAAATCAAGCCGCGCGTCCCGATATTCGACTAACCCAATCTAGCTCCGCGTAAAGTAGAGTCGCAAACTAACACCGCCACAAAATAATAACTTTGTATCTTTATTGAATAAACTTGTTGTTAGCCTTTTCGCTCACGTAAGTGTCTCATTGCATGCACCGAAAAGTTTCACCCACATCGACCCGGCAATTCCGAGTAAGGTTGAGTACCAAACTGTAAGTACGAATGAAATATACACACAGCAGTCGCTACACCCAATAAATAACGCAGTATTAAAATATATGGGGCTTTGGGGTGGCGATCGAGAGCGAGAGAGGGCGGCCACTCGCGTGGTAGTGAGATTTCATCTCCCACTCTGGTCCGCACCAACATACCCACCTATAAACAGTGGCCATACCTTCCCATAGATTTATTTACTTATTTAATTATTAACAAGAGTTCAGAAGTTTTACATAAAAATAACAACAACAAGAAAACAATTAGACAAAATATAAGTTTTGTAAATGAGAAAAAGTGTTCGTAGCAAATTAAATAATATAAATAAATACCTTACCTCCTTTGTTTGTTTTAAGTCTACTTTTAAAAAGTCTAGAAGCGACGAGAACCTTCTCCAAAACACCAGAATAATCTATAAAGTACCAGCATTTGAAAATATATGCGAAAACACGACGCGGCGGGAGTACAGTTGTCGTATTTGACAGTTCGTTTAGTGCGAAGTATGCGTGATATGACGACCAGGTATGCCCAGTAATGAAATTGTGAAGCGACAGACATCGAGCGAAATAATTGAGCGAAGTAATTAATTTCCATAATAAATAAATGTTACAAGTACTACGTGCGAGAATTGGATGTTCTATTGAATGTTAAAAACGTGTTATCCAGCGATAATAAAGTGTTTATTTTACAAGTAACATTATTGCGAAATAGTTTAATTTAAAAAATAGCGTAAAGTTTAATTCGTTTAAAGTGACTTTGTACATTTAATCTTTAATTAATCATTTAATTATTATTAATTAACTAATTAAATCACTAATTAATTTACAGTATTTTCATTCATTCCTCCCTAGCCAAGACACATGACAATATTAAATATAAATAATGAGTTGTATAGAAACGTCTGTCCAAATTATTAATTTTGATATACTTGGTAATCTGCTCTTCCCTTATATACTGTTTGATATACTCGGTAAATCTTAAATTTTATATTAATAAGCGATTAAAGTATATTTTAGATAATGTATTATATATTAAATACTCACAATGATAAAATTAAACTATATTCAGAAAAAAAAACTTATATAATCTGATGCTCCAAATCTAAAACTGGTTCAACAAAATTCAAAGTTATATTTTAGAACTGATTAATATGCAATGAAACTTTGTTGAACGAACTTTGACATAAAGCTTAACAAATAATATTTTATGTAGAAACAGAATGATTTATTTTTACATAAACGGTATACGAATAAATTTTTTACCTTTATTTTGTGTATTTTGTGGATACTCCGTGATTTAAGTACATATTCCTCCAATAACTACATAATATATCGGAAAAACACTAACTTGAGACAGCAAGCTAATACGATAAAAAAGTGGTTATTTGGTTTTTTTCTATGGCACCACTAATTATTTTGATGCTATGCAAATATTGTATAAATGCTTGTGTTTACAATTGTACGGTAAAGGATTGTTTGCAGGTCTATGAATAGGTTTTTTTTTTCGTTTGAGAAAAAAATAAGTGAGAAAAATTCTCGAAAAATGTTCATGCTTAATCGTTAGTAGAATAAATTCGTTTGATCATTTCCTAGCGTTAATAACCAAACCTATATTTTTGTAAAGTAAAACCTACAGACCAAAATAATTTGGAAAAATTAGGTGTCATACTAGAAAGATATCCGTATTCAAAATATATGGAACCTGATAAGTAAATTTTAATTTGATAACTTTCCTTACAAAAATGTGACTCAAAATACAAAAGAAAATTTGAAAAAAAATGGCTTAATTTGCTCATACTGTCAGACGATCACCTTAATGAAAAATACTAAAAAATGTATGTCTATGATAACTAACAAATTATGATAAAATGTTATATGAATGTTATATGAGTGATAGCTACGTCAATAATTTATTTTATTTTATAATACCTCAAGGTAATACTGGTGTTGCCCCTTAATTTAATTTTACAGTACTATAATCTTATTTCTCGTACAATAAATAGTATACACATTAATGGATATAGTATACTGGTGCTTAAAAAGTAGTTCAACATATTAATCTGTTTTTATGTCTTGAAAAATGGCACACTGAAAGTTCATTATCACATTGATATGACACACGTAATAATAAACCAATCACTGCGTAACACAACGCAATCGAAAAAAATGTTTGTCATTCCGCGTAATTATATTTCGTTGCATAACATTATTAGAATGACCAAGTTAAAAACGATAATGTTTTTCACAATAAAATAATATTCAAGCCTTGCATTTAAAAAAATATTTTTTAGAAACAGACAAACTTTTTTAAGTATTTTTTTCTGTATCGTTATAATTATAATAATAATAGTTCTTGATAATAATAATTTAAAAAATAATAATCATAGACCCCAAAAATATTATTTTTGTTACGGTCATTGTAAAGCAATCAGGAAAAAAAGGAAAACATAAATGTCTTGTCGCTGAAGTAGTACAATAATTACGTCCTGATATTCGGCCCGATTCTGAAAATAACAATGTCTAGATCTTTAAGATCTTTATCCCAACACTTAATAGACGATAATAATAATTAAAAATGTCCAGAGCGGATTTTGCTATTCTACGGCTCAAATACGCTGTATTAAAATACGATATAAGAAAGATTGTTTCTTACAAACATATTAATTTCTTCACCCACAGCGTCCAGATGAAATATCATGGCTAAACTTGTCATAACCGTGTTCGGCGTTACCGCGTATTCAAATCTTCCCATCCTGACATTTGACAGATATGTCTGGATCTTTATCCCAACACTTAATAGACGATAATAAACGAGACATAGCTTTACGTCGGTGTTTGTTTCTGTAAGTTTCTACATGAGATAGATATAGAGGGAGGGAGAAAGATGTAAATTGTCATCGGTCAAATGTCAAGATGGGAAAATTTGAATACGCGGTAATGCGGTCAAGTTTAGCCATGATATTTCATCTGGACGCTGTAGATGAAGAAATTAATACGTTTGTAAGAAACAATCTTTCTTATATCATCTTTTAATAGTGTATTTGAGCCGTTGAATTACAAAATCCGCTCTGGACATGTTTAATTTTTATTATTGTCTATTAAGTGTTGGGATAAAGATCTTAAAGATCCAGACATTGTTATTTTCAGAATACGGATTATTGTGTACTTAGAGCACTCGCATGTGTGCATGTGCATAAGATCAGTAAAGGAGGCACCGATTATTTTGATCGCATTTGCCCAGTGATAATAATAAGCTAATAAAGAATATTCCATTACTTTTAAATTCAGATAAATTTTTAGCTTTCATCTTATAATAAATCTTCCCTTATCTTTGTAATAAAAATCTTTATAATAAATTTCCATTTTATAATAAATTAGTGTTTTTGAAGGAGTAAGGAAGGAAATAGGATGGATGGATCAGATGGTTTGGGCATGTTGAGCGAATGAACGAGGAATGAATGACAAGAAAAATATATGACGCAAGTGCTGATGGCAGCAGAAAGAGAGGATGACTGCGGGAGTAGTGTGTCCTGTTAGGAGCCTCAACAATCATTGAGCTTGTGTGCGAAGATGTATGAATTTGAATGAGGCGAGAGTTGTGTATTTCTGCCTACCCCCACGGAAAAAGTGCATGATGGTTGGTAAGTATGCAACTAAGAAAACTCAGCACATGCAGGGATACAGTGGTACCAAGATGGTGTATTCCATTTTAGAATAATATCACAACTAGCACGTAGTGGCGCCTACATTACCTATCAAAGTATCCCTTAAGGTACAGAAACACATGCTTCTTTACTGGCATGCTAATGAGCATGCCATTAATAAGCATGCCCTAACAACTGTACACACTTGCTCATTACTGGCATGCTTATTAGTGGCATGCTCATAAATAAGCATGTCCAAAGCTAACAATCAAACACACATGCTTATTAGTGTCATGCTCTTGTCATAGAATAGAGACGCTCTTGTTCAAAATGGAAACTTTGCAAACTGAAATAGAAAATTCAAGTGAACCAATAAATCAAAAAAGTTATTTCCTTTAAAATTTCGAATTCAGTACATTCTTAATAAGTATCTAATACTCGACGACTCCATTCAAATTTTTATGGATATTACTGTCTTTGCTTTTATATCCCTTATGTACCTAATATACTATGGCTGTTTTATTTTTATTTATTCGATTTTAATTGTTCGAATATGAATTAATATAATAATTGACAGAAATGGAATCACTTTACTTTGTTCAGATATAAACTGTGACATTTCATTTTTTAATGTATCACACACGTACTGTAGAATTCGTAGGCTATGGTGGGTAGTCATATTATGTATGTATGTATATAGTTAATGTATGTAATGAGCATTTGTTCGAGGTTTAATGACAATATTTTTATCTTTGTATGACTTATTTTTGTAGCATGTATTATTTATTCTGTACCTTATTTCTATCATCAAATTGCCGATAGACGATCAATAATCCTTGAATTTTCAATTATCAAATTACGTATCTGAATTCTGAAAATCAGATTTAATTAATGAAGGATATGTATTTTCAAAACAATTTGTATTGTGCATTTTGTGATTTTTTAATTTCTTACCTGATTAAAATAATACCTACTTAAAATTGAGCAAACTTTGCGGCCAATATTATAGTATTCAGATATTATTAGAATATTATAGAGCTCAGATCTTATAACTTATTTATCAATCTTTGAATTCGTTTCCCGAGGAGATTTTTATATATTTATTGGATATTTTATTCCATTACGTGTTTATCCGGACTCCTATACATAATACATTGATCAAATGAAACGGAGCATGAGTACCGGGATAATCGAAAAAACTAAATATATTAAGACTAACGACTCAGAGAATTCGGCTATTTGTAAACAAACATATATCCCTGATGAAATTAATCAATGAATTATTTTCGATATAGCTAGTCAACAGTCTAGTCTTGGAAAGTTTTATGTCCCCGCTATTGGGAGAAGCTTTCGAGATAAAAAGCATAACGGTAATTTATTACCTTTTATAGATTTTTTTCAAAAAGAAATGCATAATTCTTTGGACGAAATGTGAGCTTAGATGAATGAGATTTATATATTTTATTTGCGGCGGATAATTGACGTCCAAGTTGATTTACCTTCGTTTTCGAACGAGCGGGGTAAATAAAATTGTCGGAACTTGCATAAATTTTATTATTTTACGTTTTGTAGTTATTTTAGTCTTACCCGTGTCATAAAATGTTAATTATATGACATGGGTAAGATTTCGTGATATTACAGTGTTAGTAGAGATTAGGAGTGTAACAATGTTGATTGGATCGGAAAGGCAGTGGAGAGACCGGTGTATTAAGTTAGCGAATTGACTTCTACGCTATATTTAGCTCACCATATGTAATTCGAGAATAAGGTAAAAGACAATATTTTTTGTGGACATTACAATTTACGACGGGTATATATTACAAACAAGTAATAATTACGAATCTTGCATGTAGTTTTCCGGGATATTCTGCCGTGTATATCTGAATTCGGATCCCATTTCAGGGTCCATCATTAGGGCTGATGATGTATAGGTTAAGTATTGGCTTGCAATACCGAACCGAAATCAAGCAACCGTATTGCAAGCCAATACTTATCCTAACGTCACATCAGCCCTGAAGATGTACCCTGCAATGGGATCCAAAACGTCGGTTAGAGAGGTCAGATACACGGCATAATATCCCAGAAAACTACACACACAAGATTCGTAATTATTATTTATTTGTTATACAAATAATATTACTTTGCTGTGCAAATACTACCCTTCGTGATGCTTTTTTGTCTACAATATTGTAGTTACGTCGACAAAATTAAAAAAAGTCTTTTATCTTATTATCGAATTATATATGGTGAGCTGAACATAGCGTAGATTAGGCCATGATTACCTTATATTATATTAAAATGTACGTAATTATTTTTAATAATTACGTACATTTTAATTTTAATAACACAATTGACAGAAAAAAAATCCACGTAGAGTCATCCAATTTTTCTGGGATGGGTCTCCGACAACTCTGGCCAACATTTTGGATCGCATTGCAAGGTCCATCATTAAAAAGTTAATGACGCAAACAGATCAGAGGCACGGCTATAGCCTAAATTACTTTTTATTAAAATGTAACCATTGCTATTAAAAACATTAACCACAAGCGTAAATTACAATTTTTCAAACCCAGCCTTATTTAAAACTACCAACACTACTACAGCGGATAAAAACTATTGAATGTTGGTCCAAATTACGGAAGTGGATCTTTTGATAATAACACTCATCATAACATTCCTCCACAAATCCAAGTAGCTAAAACTATTATTTTGGAATAAAAAAGTATTGATATCGTATCCTGCTTCTATTCACCAACTATATTGTACTCTTAAACCTAGCGAATTAAACTGGATTAAAGTTATTTAAGTAGGTACGGTATTTTATAATTGGACACAACGCTTACGTTATGCCTAAAAATATATATAAATATTCATAAAGGTTAAAGCAGTAAACTAACGACCGCTGGCATATTTTATATGCGGACAACTTATTCTGACATAATGATCAGCATTTATTAGGCGATTAACACTTATCTTAGAATCAATTGATAATTTTCAAAATATTTTTCGAATTGGTCCATGCACAAATGATATAGGGTATCGATTAATATCTTATACATAATAACTAAAATGAGATTTAAATGTGCCCAAAGAGCTATGATTGGAATATCTCTGGGTGATCGAGTATACAGATGTTGCCCAAAATCTACACTCCCGAGCAAAAGATGGCGATGGTATTAAAATCTGAAACTCTCCTGGAGTAGTAACCTGCACTGGTATAATAAATGAAATTTATTAATTCAGAATATTTTGAGTTTGTTCAAATCTTTCAGAACAGTGCTGGATTTATGTCACAGAGACATTATTAATCAATTAGTGTATATTATAGATATCTCACAGAGACGAAACTGTATTAATTATGGGAAAGTAGGTATAGAAGTCATTTGGGTGTACACAGGACTTATGACCTGTCTTTTTATGGTTGGCTTAAGTGATCACTTTACACAATTGTAACATTCGCCATTTTCACCCATGATAGAATATACCATGCTTATTCATTTTTTGGAAGTTGTATATATGTTCAAATTGCGTGAAAAGCTTTCATATATGAGTTGTAAGCGCCTTTTCCATGCGGCCTGTACAAAGTCATTTTCATTCCCCTAAATCCCCACAGATGTCGCTAATGAGAAAATCTACATTGATTTTTTTACGGAATTTTGAGAGCAATATACTTTATTGTGTGTAATGAAATTCATCCGAATACTTGCATTACACTAGGATACGCCAGGAAATATTATTTCCAATTTTTGTTAAATTCCTTTTTACCAGTATTTACAATTCAGAATATTTTGAGTTTGTTCAAATCTTTCAGAACAGTGCTGGATTTATACAGTTTCGTCTCTGTGAGATATCTATAATATACACTAATTGAAATTTATTAACTTTGGGGTACGAAAATAATCGCAGCAGCACATATCCAAAAAAAAAAATTAATGCAGTTATCGAGGATTACGAATTTGAGATGTACTGGACTCGAAATTTTATAGGAAACATGATTTAAAAAGTGATAGAAACTTACATGAAATACAGAATTTAGGGCATTTTAAATTAGCTATCCTTAGTAACTGCATTCAAAACACTTTAATTTTGGATATTGCTGCCTTTGCCTTTATACCCCACAATCGATTTAATAATATAGTTGACGTCGTTTTAGAATAATATATTTACTTAAAATATATGTATACTGATGCATTTATTTTAATTTGAAACCCTTTTAAACAAAATTGTGTTATTATAACATGCAAGAGAAGCAATGAAAAAAAGCGCTGAATTTTGCTCACATTGCCAGACCTAAATGAATTTTGTAGATTTATTTATTTTCCATATTTCCAAGATTATGAAAGTTCCATCCCACAAAATATTGATTCCACATGTGGTGCTGCATCCCAAAGAACATCACGATAATCGTAGTTGGTGCAGTAGAGGGCGGACGCTGGTGATTCGATGGAGCGGCCCAAATACAACATTCCCGGGCCAGCTGAGCTCGCACTCCACTTTTTTCCTTTCTCAGGTTTTTCAATATCAAGAAAACATTTTCGGTATAATTTGGTAAGCACAAATAGTGTCAGTGCAACTGATTTACCATTTAATTAGATGTTGGTTCGCTAATTATCGGGGGTACTTCGAAGCCCACTGTAGTAAAAGTCGTTTGAATTAAATCATTTTCGGAAGTAGTTAACATTTTGAATGCAATTACTTTGTTAAGATTTACATATTTATATATGAGCAGGAATTTTGCAAGCACCATTTTATCGGTACGCCGCCGTTATGTTGCGAAATTCAGACTCATAATGGGCGTGGGCCGTTCGTTATCGCGGCAACGGCGACCGCTTAATTTTATTAGGCATTTCGGATCGGAAATAAATGTCTTAGAGCGGAAAACCGCCTGTCTCTTTTATCTATACCACTTGATCTTACCAACTTTATCCGAAATGCGTAATCATATTTCAGAACTCCCGACAATTTCGCGCCAAAAACACTAAATGACCACACAACAACGTGTTTGCGCCGGTCGGCTTAATACGCAACCTCAATGCTAGATGGGCTAGAATAAAAGATAATTTGTTCCAATACATTAAATAATTGCTTTGTAATCAGTGTTGCTGTAATATTCTTTGCCAAGGTGAAATGAACAATACGTTTTTTTTTAACGTAGAAATACCCCAGGGTGTTTTTAAGGCTCATTATTGGTTAAAAAAAGAAAATTGCCCTTTGCAGATGATAGCAATCAAATCAAAAGTAAATGCAGGTCTATCTGTAGCACTTTAATACACATTTATTTACACGCAGTGCAGTAGGTATTTACGCACAGGTGGGTATTTTTTGCGTCGGTAAATATTTAATTTCTTTGCCAAAACTTTACAAAATACATTAAACGTAATATTACGAATGAAATTAGAGGCAATATAAAACCCAAACTCACAAATTTCTATATGTACTAAAAAAAATATTTTAACCATATTTTTAGAAGGTACATTCTAAGAACGCAATTGCCGAATATTCTCAACAGGGGGTTAATCATTAATTGCGCGATAACGTGGGCAATAGTATCAAATAATTTAAATAAGGTACATAAATAACATATATAGTTACAACATTCCAAAATTTGATAGATGTGTGATTGATCATGAGTGGAATCGGTATAAAGTGATCACTACATTGGGTAAAGTAATCAATTAAGCCAGCCTTAAGACAGGTCGCAAGCCCAATAAATGCCCAATAAAGATTTTCATACATAATTTTTCATACAAATTGCTTCATTAATTTAAATATTTAAATTTTATTTTTATGTAAGTCGTTAATCAAAATTACCACTTACAAATTAACATATTCTCAGAACAATTATATTACACGGTAGCAGAACGTGGACCTTTGATGATTGGACCAATGAAATTTAGTGAAATTGTCGTAAAGCGTTGAACGCGGAACGAAATATCATTTGTTCTCTATTTTATTTTATGTACGCCAAAAAATACGAAATAAAATACAAAGAACATTTAATGGCCAACTGACGCATACGGACCTTTATCGCTAATTCTCCGAGATGCGAGAGCTCAGATCTCAACCATGTATGCATGTACATGAATTTAATCATTTTTATTGTTTGCCTTACGTATAAAATATATACAATACACGATGAATATATAACCTATCACGCTCAGCGCGAAGTTCAGGAGCAAATTTCCTTCCGTGTACGAGCACCCTTACTGATGTGCGGGCCACGTTTTACAGGTAATGTTGCAACTGTTTCTATACTTTCTATTTATATCAATTTATATATATATAGTGTGATGTTCTTGCGTGCGTAGGCCATATAACTCGGCCTACGCACTTGGGAATAATCGGGTTCTTCTAGTAATACGCGTTACGTAGGTAACAACATTTATTGGAGACACTACTTTATAATACAATATGTACAACTGATTCGGACCCCGGTGAATCTCGTTCTGCCCGGTGCGGCGCAACAGCACGGGCGCCATTCACTCGTCTCGCTCGCACGCTTGCCTCTCTCTCATCCAAGCGTCCGCACATTCGTCACATAAAGCATACTTTCTAAGATAAAATTCTACTTCTACACTTTTGTAGTATAATTTTAAGATAATATAATAACGGATAACATTTTATAAACAATTTTGATTTTTATAATATCAGATCGTATTGTTACTTGATTTAATTTCATAAATAAATATGTACCTACATCAAATCATAAAATATTTAAAAATGACAGGAAGTTTTACGATTTTTTTATAAAGATACTAAGAAATTTGAAAAGGTACGAGTAAAATAATTGTTCGATTGAGCTACGTACAATTAAAATTATATTTTATTAGAGCTTGACCATTACAAAATATATTAAAATCATGCATTTTCACCCATAAAATTATTAGATCTTTTTTAAATAACATTACATTATAATTTTTTACATATTATTTCAAATTCATAATAGCGCCATTATTTTAAGTTGGTTGGTATACATGTTACCTTTTCTATAGGATTTGATACTTACTCGACACGAAACATTTTTATCGGAATAACCACAAAATCAAGAATATAAATTAATTCACCTGTGACAGGTTCCAATGAAAACATTTTTGTTAATCTCACCTCCTGCAGGGTTTTCGTATTTAAGCTCAAACTAATGGTAAATACACAAAATTGTTGATTTATTGTCACCTGTCAAAAGCTCTGAACAAAGGATAATGTTCAATAATTTAATTCAATGAACGCAGCGGTGTAATTTATGTTACAAAAAAGCCAAGGTACATTTATTCAATCGACTTTCGCGCTCCGAAGGTTTTTGTAAAAGCAAAATTGCAAGTTCAAAAGTTAGCGGCTCTTAAAAACCAAATTTATTTCGCGAGCTTATTTGGTGTATAATTATAATCAAAATAAATTTTCTCTTCTAGTTATAATAATTTTTTATTAATTTATCTTTTGAAAATGAATCGATAATCATAGTATCATTTTCAAATATCAATTTTGTTTACTGTACCGTAGGCAGAAAGAAAAGAACGCCTCATTCTTCTGTTCTGACTACCATACCACCATTACCTCTATCACTTTCATACGCCTTCCTTTTCTGGGCTTTAAACAGGAACAAATAAATAAAACACCTTCCAATAACTCGTTTCTATATCGAGAAGACAGAACCTATTTTGTCTACAATATGTTATTTATTTATTTAATAATATGCTACAAAACAAAATACCATCGTCATGGCGTGCAAGCTACCAGTGTCTTCTGTACAAAAATAAAGGTGATGTGGCAAATTGTAACAATTAAAGAGAAATTAAACTTACATCTACACACTGAAACTTTGGGAAAGGATTGTTTGTGCAAGTTTGGCTTCAGTTCAGTTTGGCTTCACAGCTGGTAGATTAACAAGAGAAGCTATCTAGATTATTCGAGTTCTGATGGAAAAACATTGGGCTTACAAGGAAAATCTTTACTTGGTTTTTATTGACCTTGAAAAGGATACTGGATGAATCGGGATAGAGGGCAGGGAGAAGAAGAATATGCTTCATTGGAGAAAGTAAGAGAATTAGAAAAAACGGATTTAAATAAATTTAACTTTTCTTAATTAATGTTTGTCTTTATTAACCAAATATATTATTTTTAGCGAAATTTAAAATAAATTAAATTTTAATAAATATTATTATTAAGTTCTACGGGTTAAGTATTTTTATGTGTTACAGCTGTTTCGGCTTGTAAGGCCATTATCAAACAGTTTGATAATGGCCTTACAAGCCGAAACAGCTGTAACACATAAAAATACTTAACCCGTAGAACTTAATAATAATATTTATTAAAATTTAATTTATTTTAAATTTCGCTAAAAATAAATATGGAGTTCTACAAATTAAACACAAAAACCATAAACAAATATATTATGATGAATATTTTAGCATTGAGCTTACAAAGAATTATGCATAGCAAGAAAATACCGAAAATATGTTACATGATATCAGTTAGTCAATTTTATTGTTGATTGAAGATGAAATTAACATTTTTTTTTAAATTTACTTTTTTTATTTTTTTATTTTACAACTCAGAACATACAACAATTTATTTTAGCAATTGGATCAATACCTGGTCCACCAGTCCACATTTTAATACTGATCGTAATTTTGTTAAAAGTTTGGAAACATAGTATCCATTTTTATCATAGTGTTTTAAGTTTTGCATAAATTTTTCTAGTTTTGGGAACAAATAATAATATCTTGCCTATACCGGTACATACCATACTTTAGATTTTACAAAAACTAGGGTTAAAATTTTGTTGTTTATACATATATTAACTATATTATTATCAGTTTATTTTTTCGTTCTTTCCATATAAAATCACATTTTCATGAAGAAACCATGATTCTGTAATAATGATCGCTCTTCCCCACGCAATTATACCATACTCAATGAGCGATATATTACAATACAAGCCACTTCTTGATGAAATTCAACATTATTTTGACCTCAGCACTAATATACTGTGAATATTTCAATATTGTTTGTATTGCGGTAATAAAAATTTAACTAATACAGTATTAACTTACGTTTTCTTTCAGGAACCATGGACCGATTCATTATTTGTTGATCTCCAACAAGTTTCTCACGATACAGTTAAATTTATTATCAGAACACTCCGCCTTTTTAATCGTAACAGTGAAGAATTCTGCTAGATATTTTGTAACACTTACGTAAGTAGGTAATAATGTCATTTAAAATAACATAAAATAACATAAATGTCATGCTTCGCAAATTGTCTTTTGCGAAGCATGACATTTTTCTCAAATCCTCTCTCTTTGATTAATTAATTGAAATAAAAACTGTGAATACAGCTAATTGGATATTTTGCAATATTATTGTTAAAATATTATAAGTGATAATCTAAATGTGGGTTGAGTAATTTATGACGTAATGAAATTTAAAAAAGCGACCGAATTGTCGAGATTATATAAACACTGCTGTTTATATAATAGCATATAGCTGTTCGTAACCGGAGTTAATCGGGTTAAGGATTAAGTTGAAAATGAGTTTATGGGTTGACACGAAGGTTCCATATTTTTGCAAAATCTTTAATAAAAATTATGTTTCCATTTAATATAGGCTGCGATTTATGAGATTTTTAGGTAAGAATTGAGGCCTTTGTATTTCGCCGGGACTTAAGGAATAAGTAGGCAAAATTTGGGTCAGATCGCTCAAACGGTGTAGATTTGTACAGAAAATATATCAGGGGAGGGGATGAGGTAAGGAGGAGAGGGAAAACGTTGCCATTCTCACCCAAAGTCCTAAAGAATAAGTAAGTGTGCAAAATTTGTGTCAGATACGTCAAACGGTGTAGATTTGAATAGAAAATATATCAGCGGAGGGGGAGGGGGAGGAAGGAAATGTGACTTATTTTACCCGTCGAATCCTAAAGAATAAGTATCCAAAATTTGGATAATATCAGTGAATGGACACCCACCGCATTCCCAGGACCGTTTTATGAGCGAAAGCTCCCATATCGGTCCTACTCATATGTCGCCAGGTTGACAATTTTCTAAGGGCCATCTCCGTGTCACGTCGTGTAAAGGGCGACTGCGACCCGGAGAGGCCCGCAATAGTCCATTCACTGTACCTCCTCCACATAATGCATTTTATTATAAATTATCAAAGTAAGAAAAAGAAAAGCATAAAATACAGATAAAAATAAATCAATAAGATAACATATAGCAAACATAGAAAAAGAAAGTTCATTTAAAATATAACAAGAGATCACGATAAAGGAGTAAATATAGAAGAGTGGGAAGGAGGACACTGAGGGGACGTCTGGGGGAAGGACACGCTCCCTAATGGGGAAGGAATGGACAAGGTTCACACTTAAAGGTGGAGATCAAGTCCGAGCACCACGGGTCCACAGTTTACAGAGTAATTACTCACGAATCAGCTCCCATCGCGAAACCCATGTCCTGGCAAACTCACGGAAGAGTCCGAGGTACCTCTCGTTCTTGATGAGGTCACTGTTCCGTACGGAGCTTGACTTTGACTTTGATCTCGTTGCCAGCAGAGTACCGGGTCACAAAGGACCCCTTGCTCTTTCATCATTATGTGGGGTGAGGGATGAATTTACCTCACTTGCGGGGGTTTATTTTAGGGGGGGGGGATTTTTACTGCGAAGATGGTGCAGGAGGGGGAACCCGGGGGTTTGGGTTCCGAAGGAGGACCATTTTGGGTCTCCTGATCTTCCTTGGGATGGTCTCGTCGTAGCGCGACAGAGTGTTAATGGAGGGGTTTTGGTGGGTTGGGATGCCTGCATAGAATCGTTCGGCGGTTTCTCCACCCCCTCCAGTCCTGCAATCATCATCTTTCATGAACTCACAAGCCCAGAGGATGTGCTCCGGCGTCTGAGCCACATGAGTGCAACATGAGGGTGACGCGGCGAGTCCCAGATCTATTGTACCCGCCGAATACTAAAGAATAAGTATGCAAAATTTGGATAAATTCAGTAAACGTAACATATAGATTTGATAAAAAACATTTTTTTCCTAAAATTAAAAAAAATAATAATTAATTATTCTTATATAAAAAATAAATTATTATTATTGATTAAGAAATGACTTTTCGGATTAAACAATCTGAATGCTACCTACCTAGATAGTTAAATTAAAAATATTTAAAAAAAAATTCAAGTGAATCGAAATGAAATTGTCCATGTAAAGTTGTATGCCAGTCCGAAAAACACGAAATCGAGAAAAAAAACTTATCTTGTAATAAGGAAGGTATACTAAATGATACCTTTAATTCGTGGTGCCTGTAAACCGCATTTTCTGTCTTTCGATTCCCTTTGAGCAGCTCTCTTCAATTTCTGAACTTCTTTTGTTCAAGCCCTCGCAAACCTAGAAGTCGCATCGTGCGGAGTTCTTGATGTATCCATTATTGAAAATGTAGCGATGTATGTAATTTTAAAAACAGTTAAATACGTTATAGGTTGTACTTTACTTGCAGCATCAATTCGTATGGAATACTGAACTAAAACTGTACGAAAAGGACCACCATGGACACTACCATATATACATAATAACGGTCACAAGGAACGAAGCTCAGACTGTGCCCGGCCGTACACCTGCCGTACCATCTTTAACCCTCCAAATCTCGGTAAATTTGTGTAATTTTACATATGCTTACATGTAACTCAACACATTGAGCTTTGGGAAAATGCAGTAAAAATGCAATTCTGGATAATTCCAGAGGGGGAATAACCCTTTAAATAAGAAATTTTCACATTTTCTTATTAAAAAAAATAATTAAGTAATACATAGCACAGGTCAAAGAAAAGTAGTAAATATTATGTAATAATATCAATAAAGTTCTCTACATTGCTTATTATATTTCATGTGGTCAATTTTAGTTATCCTATTCTCTGACAATATATGATTTTACGTCATATAATGGCATTGTGTGCCACCCCACCAACAACAATGCTTTTTGATTAGTCCATTGTGAATATGGAATGACATTGAGTGGCCTAGGCCAGCTATTTCTTTGTCAGCAATGCCTGCAGGATATATGGACCACGACAGTCGCTTTGATATACAAGTGATATTTTAAGATAATTTGTAAATATTACACAAAATAATCTAATTATAGATATTATAAAGCTGAATGATAATATCAAATTATTAAAACTGTGAATAAAAAAGGATTTAGAAATTTCAAAATTACCTAATACTTTGTCTCGACTTATCTTTAGCTCAAGCTGTAGACAACTTAATACTGTTCATGTGTAAAGTTATGATATTATTATGTGTGAGTATACAATACAACTGAATATCTGACAGAAATAGAAAATAACAAGCTAAAATAATTTAAATATTACTGTAAGTAAAATGTATATTAAGTCTTTGATGTAAACGATAAAAGGTAATTAAAAATAAAAATCTAAATAAATAGTGTGTGGTATCTTAAAATTTGTCTCTTCACAGGTGAAGCAAACTGTATTTTTGAAGTTGGAGAATTAAAACATAATTAGCTATAAGCAATCGGCTATCGCCTAGCAGCAAGCAAGCGGCTATCGTCGGTTGCTTGCTGCTAGGCCTTGCGGGCGACTATCTGACCCACTGGGCGGCCTATAATAGCCGTTGCATGGCTATTGATGGCCATGGTGTAAGTGCAATACCGCGGAAGAACCATTTGTAAAAATGTTCAGGGGGGAAAAAAACCTTTCCATTTCGTCAATAAAAAATATAAAAATATAAAAGAATGTCTTGTTATAGTTGTTTGACGATTAATTTGTTACCAGTTTACAATTAGTTGTGGTATTATATGTCTGAGCATTTTAACATAGCTTAAAAGGAATGAAATCTAATAAAAATTACACCGTAGCACAAAGTATATGTTAAATAATCACAGAATAACTCAGATAGCTTTCTGGAGAATTTGGTGGGCCTTAGAATAATTTTGTTTGGGCCTGCACATCTAGAGATGACAGAGGGGCTCGTAATGTGAGGATAAAGGAGACCTGAAGCGGCGACTAAAGTCGAGATTCGTGTAACGATATGATGTTTCAAACTGAATATTAGTCTGAGTCCGTCGAACACTGAATACTTTGCGGAATTACTAGGTAAATTACTGTTTTCTAGGAAATAATCTACGCGATGTATTTGGTTCCCGACAGCTATATATTCAGCGTACCGATCACAATTCTGAAATGGCCCCTTAATTGTCCATAAAGTGTATTAAAAAGGTTTCATGGAAATGCCTCCCGGAGACGAAGAACCAAAAGAACAGATAGATATCCTTGTGAGTGATACAAAATGAGTTAGAGCGGGACGAAGTTAAGTCCGAATTATTTTTTTGAAAATATCCCTTTCTTTTTGAAAGAATTTCGGACGTACTGGTTTTTCGGTTGGCTTTTATTTATTTAATATTTAAAACATGTAACGTTCATACTAAATTATGTTTTTCAATAAATTATGTCAGATATTCTGTACTGATCTTTTACTTATTTACTTAGGATGATTTAGCATACGAGTTAAAGCTAGATTATGAATTATTTATTGCGAAGGTACATTGATTTTCAATTTTGTTTTATTCCTTTAAAAATGTTAGAAGGTCCCAGGCCAATGTCCAGACAGTGTTTCAAACTACCCTCTGGTTTCAGAACGTTATTAACGCCAGACTGGTTTGTTCAAATATAGCTCCAATTTTATTAGAAAATAGGTTAAAGAATATTATTGCAGTTTTAGGAATCACAACATCATGCGAACCTTGGGTTCACATCCAGTTTGACCGGAGAGAATTTTATTAGTACGCAGGTTCCGTAAGTCGTAACAATTTACTCATTTGTGGGCGTTCGTTCCCAAAAACTCTGGAAGACATTCTTATAAGTTTTATCTTTAACTTGACGCGATACGATCCTTGCTAAATCTATTTTTAGAATGTGACCGGAGGCCCATTTGGGTGAACACTTGTTTCAAAGGAATTTATTGTTCTCAAATCTCTTGATTTTATAACTCATGCGACATATGTAAAAACATTATACCTGGAATCTGTTGCGAGGGCGACCCAGGACTCGCACCTGGGTAAATGCATTATAAGCCATGTCTCATCTGATTGAGATCACCCCGTGTTAATCCTGATGTAAAGAATTGAAAAAACGGAAGTTCACTAAAACACTACGACGCGTGGTGAGACACTTGTTACGTGGTAAGACTGATGGGAAAAAAACCGATATCGCAATTTTTTAACGTGTGAATTCACACCGATCTTCCATTTTTATTATTTTTTTCAACATGATTCCATGTCTCGAAGTAACTGAGTTTGCTCAAGCAATTTTGTAAATTGATTGAGAGACCATTGTTAGGTTAGAGCCACTTTCGGTGTTACGTTCCGTCCCACGGTCACATGCAACTCAACAGGTAGGTACTCTTACTTTTTAGCATATCAAACTGTAATCAACACACATTGTTCAACTAATTGAGTGGTCGCCGTTTCATAAGCAGAAAATAATTTAGTACGTAGACAGGTAGGTAGGGTTTATCTAAAAAGTACTTGACACGTAATGCATTTAATTATTTCATTAATATAAGGTGTTGATTATATTTTGGACACCTAAGTGGTATTTTTAAATTTTAAAATATTAAATAAGGTTTCTTAAAAATGTTTTACTACAATTTATTGTGTATTTAACCACGTAAGTTTTGTATTAGAAACTAGCTGCTTACAATGGACAATTCTATTGTAATCTTTTTCATCCATTCTTCTGAATAATAAAAACAAAACATTAAAATTATTTTCTTGTTTAATTTTTTTTATTACTGCACACTAAATATAAATGATGAAATGGAAAAATACACATAATGATCCAAAATTATTGGAAACACATATGAATAGTACCTAATGTTAGTAAAATTAGTTAATTATTTAAAATATTTTGGCTATGAATAAAGTAGACAATCCAAAAATATGACCATTTTCAGTGAAGTGGATAATTCTGAGAAACTCTTTGTTCCTTAACAATCCGTCGGACACAATATTGAATCGGGTAGTCCGGGGCTATGTCGAGCCAATTGCGCCCGACGGAGGGTTTACATTTGTTCCTTAATAGTATCTATAAATTGATTATTTATTAATTTGTTATACGAATTCAAGATCAGAGACTGGTCGTCCATCTGATCCATCCATCCATACGTAACAATAAATATTACCGTTATAAAAAATTCTAAACCGTGTTAACGAAATATCGAATCTTTGGTCGGCAGAAATTCATTTACTCATACACCCTATACTAAGTCCAATATTCCCTTGGTGATCCCGCCATTGTAGGGAATACTTCTGGAAGGCACATTTTGTAACGGTGTTTAATTAACTGTGCCGTCGCGTTCCGTATAGTGTCTTATCTTGATTCAAATTGAGTTCATTTCAACGGTATTCTTAATTTGAGAAATAGCCAAAAATCACACAAAGCCAAATGGGAAGAGTAAGAAGCCCGAGAAACCAGGTGAATGCCGCGTTTGGTCTCAATAAATCTGAATCAGATGTGAAGGATGGGCGGGTGCATAACATTTGAAACCCACTTCAGCCCTTAATCCTCGTTCCAAATTGAATGTATCTATTCAATGCCTACCTCCTACTTAGTTAGCAGCTTGAAATTTGATACGACGACCTGCAGGATATAAGTCCGCACTTGGTCAATCACATTCTTGTTTCGGCTTGTTGAGGGCCTACTGGAAAATCTTTGAAATATTCGTATCACTGCTTTATCCGTAAGATGCTTATAGCTTCCTCTTCGAAACCCTGGTTGATCTTGAAAATGGTTGTAATTGGGTATCGCCAAGCTTATGGCAATATTTATTGCAATATCGCTTCGTCGTTTTACAACAATTTTGTAATCCTACGGGGCACTAACTACACTTTCTCACTCAGAGGCTGACTGCCAGCGACGCTTTCTGTGAGCATAAAAAATTCACGCATGCTCATAAATATCCTTTGTATATGTTCACCAACGGACACCTCCCGTTATTCATTTGTTTGGGCGGAAAAAAAAAGATTTCTATATTATTTTAACACACCACGTATATATTGCAAGCACCATATGTCTTTGAACTGGTCATCCCATTTTGTTAGAGATCACCCTTTTTTTCTCCGGCCTTCTCTTTTCAGATTATCATTCTCTCTTGGGGTTTTGTTCCAAAAAATTGGAGAATGGTCGATTAATTGAAATTTTTAATACAACATAGGAAATGCATTATTCCAGATGCAATTACTGAAGACAAACACAAATCATAGACTAATAAGGATTAAAACAATGCCATTGGTGAATTTAAATTTCTCAAAAATTCCATGAACGAATTATGGTTATGTGATTTTTTTTATCTACCAACACACATTCAATTCTATCGTATTCATAAACACCTAATTGATGTTCATTTTTAATATTCCTACCGACAAAGGGATTATTGAGAACACACTTTAGGATGGTACATCCCCCCTGTTATATCACTGGTATCGCATCGTCGCTACTGTTTTTATATAAAAAAAATATTATCCGTAAAAATCTTTTGTCACGGTTGCCGTAATTTCCTCATGGGAAGATGACATAATGGCGTAACGTCTTATCTCCTACAGCTCTCGTATTGACAATGGAGGCTTTGTTCTCATCGCCATCATTGACGGGTGAGTAAATCCAGCACTCGGTACTAGTACCTCATCATTTGAGCGACAGAGCCGAGGGTCCAGGTACCTACGTCATAAAAGAGGGTTACCATTAGAGTTTTTTCTTTTATATTCTACTAACACGATTAACTTTAACGAGACAACTTTTCACGTAGGTATTCAATTGGCTGAGTCTGTTCCAAAAAAACAAACAACTTTACTAGATTGCAGACTCCAGGAAGAAGATGTGATCATTGTAAGTACTTTTAAGTAGGTACATTTTAAGTCTTAACAAATACCTCCTTAACTTTGAATTTGTCGTTTTATATAGAAAAAGACAAACAATTATTTTTTATGAAATGTATATATTTAATAAATCAAAGTATATTCCATTATTGTATACACTCATATCAATGATTGCCAGACGCTTTTAGCGCGTCAATACTTCCGCCAAAACTTTAAAGCTTTATATATAGCTATTATATATATTTATTGTTGTCATTTTATTTTTACCTCTTGTAAAACTGTATTTAAGTTTAAGAATTTCATTACACTATATGTACATTTCCTTAATTAATTTTCCTTAAATTATAATTTCATATAAGACTACAAATTTTAAAACTTTTATGCTTTTAAGTATTCACTTCACAATTCACTATAGTATCTCTTTAGGATTTTTTATATATTTTTTTATCACGTTACATTTCTTATTCTATCCGGTAGTTTGTTGAATTTACGTTAAAGTAAGAAATCTGAATTTATATATTTTATTTGGGCACCTATTTAACAATATTACCTGATACCTTATATATTAGGTCCTTACATATGAAATTGGCGTTTTGCCGTACTGGCAAATTTGATCTCAAATATCTTCTCTTTGGTTAGGAATTCCAAATCCAAATTTATACAGTTATTTACTCATGTATTTGTGTTTTGAAAATTATAATTCATTTGTTTTTTCCTCAATTGTTTTTTTCTTTGCGTCACTCAGTTTACAAAATGAAAAACTTGAAATATCGCGTTATTTACGAGTACGAGTTCCACCGTGGCACCAGTGCTGCAGAAACGGCTCGAAGGATTAATGATGTGTATGGCGACGGTGCCGCAAAAGAAAACACAGTGCGTTTTTGGTTCCAACGTTTTCGTTCTGGAAATTTCGACCTGCAGAACAAGCCCCGTGGACGGCCGGAGACCAAAGTTGATAATGAAGAATTGAAGGCTATTGTGGAAGCGGATCCATCGCAAACCACATCCGAGTTAGCTGCAGGCTGCGGTGTTAGTGATAAAACTGTTTTAATCCACTTGAAGCAAATTGGTAAGGTGAAAAAGCTTGAAAGGTGGGTACCTCACGAATTGAGTGAAGCAAATCAACAAACGCGCGTTGACTGCTGCGTTGCATTACTCAACCGGCACAATAATGAAGGGATTTTAAATCGAATCATTACCTTTGATGAAAAGTGGATCCTGTACGATAATCGGAAGCGCTCATCGCAATGGCTGAACCCTGCCTAACCAGCCAAACCATGCCCCAAGCGAAAATTGACTCCAAAAAAGTTACTTGTGAGCGTTTGGTGGACTAGTGCTGGTGTCGTTCACTACAGCTTTCTTAAATCTGGCCAGACGATTACGGCAGATGTCTATTGTCAGCAACTGCACACCATGATGGAAAAGCTAGCTGCTAAACAACCGAGGCTGGTTAATCGCTCTAGGCCACTGCTGCTTCATGATAACGCTAGACCACACACTGCACAACAGACGGCTACCAAATTAGAGGAGCTTCAATTGAAATGTCTAAGACATCCACCGTACTCTCCGGACCTTGCCCCAACAGATTACCATTTTTTTCGAAATTTGGATAACTTCTTGCAAAGGAAAAAATTCAACTCCGATGGGGCAGTCCAAACCGCCTTCAAAGATTTTATTGATTCCCGTTCGAATGGTTTTTTTAGTAAAGGGATCGATGAACTACCTATGAGATGGCAAAAGTGCATAGATAGCAATGGTACATACTTTGATTAAATAAATATATTATAATAAAAAAAAATCGGCTTTATGTTCCTCCCATACTAAACGCCAATTTCATATGTAAGGACCTAATATTAACGTTTTACGTGAAAAATTTTTTGTACCTGAATTATTTATTATGTGCCGAAATTCCCCTCAAATATAAAACTCAAATATCAAAATATCTAATCCTTCTTATCTACTACTAACTCTTCATACCCGGCGTTGCACGGGTTAAGTATTAAATTGAAAATAAATTTTGAGGGGAAAGAATGGTTCGATTCGAACGGTATAGTTTGCATCGAAAATATATCAGGGGGAGGGGAATGGGTAAAAGGGAAGGGAAGAAATGTCACCTATGTTACCCGCCGAGTACTAAAGAATAAGTTTCCAAATTTTGAGTCCGATCGGTCAAACGGTACAGATTTGAATTGAAAATATATAAAGGAGAGGAGAAGGGGTAAAACAGGAGGGGGAAAATGTCACCTATGTTATCCGTCGGCTTCTAAAGAATAAGTTTCCAAATTTTGAGTCCAATCGGTCAAACCGTACAGATTCCTATCGAAAATATATCAGGGGAAGGGGAAGGGGTAAAAGAATAGGGGGAGAATATTATCTATGTTACCCGCCGGGTTCTAAAGCATAAGTATGCAAAATTTGAATTGAATCGGATATACGGTATAGATTTGTATAGAAAACAGATAGACAGACAGACATTGAGTTTTATAGGTATAGTTAGTGCACATCTACAGAAAAAAATTTAGGTTTTTTGCTGGCTCCTACTTTATAACATTTCACTCTGCTGTCATTATTATGTTTTTTTTAGGGATTCAAACAGATGAATGGTACAAGAATAACAGAGTAGGTATATCTATTTATATAAATACAAATGTAAATGTTCGTTTGTACAATATCGCTAATCTCAGAAAGTTCTTCATCGATTGCTTTGAAATTTTGGAAAAACGTTGCATTCAAATTCGAGAATGTTTTTTTATATCTTCTTTGTTTTCATTTACCTACTATTTATTTATATAAATACAAATGTAAATGTTCGGTTGTCCAAAATCTCTTCAATCAAAATCTCTGTCCAAAAGTTCTTCAACACTTGCTTTGAAATTTTGACGCGACGTTCCATTTAGCACAAATTATTTGAAAAAAAGCGCCGCTACTACCTACCTTTATATTGGTATGAGACAAAATATTTATAACGATCGGACTCAAAATTTGCACACTTATTCTTTAAAATCCGGGGCATAACAGGCGACACTTCTCCCCTCTCCCTTTACCCCTTCCTCACTCCCGGATATATTTTCAATACAAATCTTTACCGTTTGACCGATCTGACTCAAATGTTGCATACTTATTATTTAGGAGCCAGCGGGTAACAAAGGCGACATTTCCTTCCTCCCCCTTTACCCCACCTCCTCCCCTGAAATATTTTCTGCAAAAGTCTGCTCCCTTTTGATTTGACCCAAATTTTGCATACTTATTATTTAGGAACCGGCGGATGACATAAGTGACATTTCCCCCTTCCCCTTTACCCCTCCTTCTGATTTTAAATGCAAATCTGTACCGTTTGACCGATCTGTCCAAAATTTTGCTTACTTATTATTTAGGACCCGGTGGATAACATGAGTGACATTTCCCCCTCTACTGATTTATTTTAATTTTCTGTACAAATCTACACCGTTTGACCGACCTGACCCAAATTTTGCATACTTATTCTATAGGATCCAGCGGGTAACAAAGGCAACTTTCCCTCTCCCCTTTTATCCCACCCCCTCACCTGAAATCAGGGGCGTGCAGTGGGAATATCGCAGCGTGACTTTTACGTTACCAATTATTTGAAAAAAAATTGGAATACAACATATATTTCATAATATTTCTATCACAATTATTATCAAAGTATTCATATTTTGATATACCATAATAATCTGTCACGTAAATATTTAATTTATATTTTTTTCTAAAATATATGTTTACAAAAAGTCATGCTTCAGTGTTCCCACTGCACGCGCCTGCCTGATATCTTTTCTGTACACATCTACATTTTTTATTTATTTGTTTATTCTTTAACAATGGCGGCATTTCCACCCCTTTACCCCTTCCTCTTCCCTTGATATATATGCAAATCTGTACTGTTCTACCGAATTATGCATAAATATTCTTAAGGACCTGCTGGTAAACATAGGCCACATTTCCCCCCCTGGACATCCCGTCCATCCGAGCCTAGATTACATGGAAACATGTTTTTTTAGAGGCTTTGAAGAACAATGGAACCTTTGTTTCTCCTCATAATCTTATTTTTAACTTTATCCTCAACCCGTGCAACACCGGGTACGGACAGCTAGTAATGTATAAAAATATCAATTTTGTGAATGCACTCGATGAGTAGATATTAGTGAAAGAAATAGTTAATGACATACAATAAAGGTTAGAATTGTTAGTTAAACAACGACTTTATTAATTCAGTAGGTTAAAATACCAGATTAATAAATATAAAAGGATGGGATGGAGGAAATATGGAATAAGAATGGGATTAAGAACTGTGTTATAATAATATTGAGGATAATTATGGGATAATCTTTTTGAGATTATTAGCTTATCCTATTTTTTTTAATTCTAATCATTTAGTTCCACGGCATTTCCTTTGTCTTCTTTTAATTACATCCAACAACTTGCCTGCGTATCACTTCTCAAAACGGTAAAATCCTAATATTAAATAGTAAACTTTCATCAAATTGAGACGATAAATTTTTCATGTAGGAAAGTTGAGACCAATTATCTAAATACTGTCTACGTCACGATTATACGAATCATTTATCAATAAAATCACCGACAATAATTTAATAATAAATCTTCTAATCTTTCTTTCTGTATACTATTAAGTATATTTTTGGTGAATTAGTTATGAAAATGTTATAGCCGAGTACATGAAGAGTGGTGGTTCAATAATACTCACGTGGCTTCATAGACTCTTCAACAAATGTTTTAGAGGACAGCTACAATAGAATTGAAAAAGAGCTGTTATCATGCCTTTATATAAAGGAAAAGGGTCGCGAATGGACTGTGCGCGCTATCGGGCCATTAGCCTATTGAGCTCTGTTGCCAAACTGTACGCGAGAATTTTGATAGAAAGAGTGAGGTTGACAAAGAAAACAAAAATGTGGGATGTACAAGGAGCGTTCGTGGGTGGAGGGGGATACATGGACCAGATTTTCTCACTGCGCCAGATGACGGAAAAGTTTTTAGCAAAGAACTAAAAACTTTTTGTTGCCTTTGTGGATCCCCAAAAAGCGTATGACAGAGTGATGAGACAAAAGTTATGGAAGGTTTTGTCTAAATACGGGGTCAAGATTAAACTCATATAGGCAATTGCATCCCTGTATGAAGAAATTAGTGCTTGCATGTTAATTAATGGGGTATTCGCATCATAGTTCGATATTACAAAAGGTGTCAAACAGGGATGCGTAATGTCACCATGGCTTTTCAACCTGTATATGGACAATTGTATGAAAAAACTGAAGGAACTAGAAGTTGGAGCGAAAATGAACGGACTCACCATATCCTGAATACTATACACAGACGATGCAGTATTAGTAGCTAACAGTGAAGCTGATCTGCAGTGCCTGGTATCCAGGATGTCCGATGTTTGCATGCAGAGTGAACTTCTGATGAATGTCAGCAAATCGATAGTGACGGTACTCGAGAGAGACGAAAGAGTGACTAAGTGTGATGTATTTGTAAACAACGAATGCTTAGAACAAGTGAACGAGTTCGTGTATTTGGAAGTATGTTTAGTAGAACGGCAAGGCTGAGAATGATATCGAAAGGAGAGTGACCGCGGGAAACAAAGTTAATGGTGCTCTAAATGCAATTATGGCCAATAAGCATCTGTCAAAGGAAGCAATACTAGCATACATAATGGCGTTGTAGTGCCAACTCTGATAAATGGAAGTGAAGCCTGGAATTGGCAAAGAAGGAATGAAAGCAGACTGAATGCGGTGAAAATGCGGTTACTAAGACACTTGTGTAGAAAATCTTTGGTCGATAGAGTGAGGAATAAACAAATTAGAAGTGAATGTATTGCTGGCTGTAGTGTGGTAGATAGAATAAAGAAAGGAGTTTGCTAAGATCATTTGGTCAAGTGGAACATTTGAACGAGGAAAGGATGGTTAAGAAAATATAAAAGGCGAGTGTTGAAGGCAACAGGAATAGAGGACGTCCGCGAAAGACCTGGCATGATCAGATACAACCAGTATTTGAGGATGGCCCGGTTAAAAGCCTCAACAACCGTAGAACTTCTATGAGAAGATATATGAATGTGGCCGGAGAAAAAGTGGTGTGTTTGGATAGAAGAGTGTGGCGTTCAATCCTCTCTGTTTACCCGTGTGGGGAAACGGCGTGATGGTTAGTTAGTTAAACGTTTCGTAAATGTTAATAATTGTGCCATTTTCTATTTTGTAATGTCAAAGAATTTATTTATTAATTCCAACATATAAATCAAAAGCACGTCTTTAATTTTTACATATTTCGTAGCCTTACGTATATCTTTATAAGAAAATTTCAACAATTTTATTTGTTGAAAATGAAGAACGTTTAAATATTTTAATGTTCTTTATTCATTAAGGCAAAATCTTTTAATTACATCTTCAGTTTCCTGACGCTTAGTGAATAATTTCATAATATATATCCGGCGTTCTATTGTCATGCAAATGCCACTAAAATTGTTATAAAATTGTCATCATATCCTGCAACCTGGAGCCTTGAAAGTCGCACGAAAACGCCCTATTCTGTGCCGATCGGGCAAAATCAACATATTTTCACGGCAGAGATTGTCAAAAAGTGAACCGGATTTCGAGACAAGTATTATTAGTTGGCGTCAGCGGCAAGCCTTTAAATTTTAGCTAGTCATTTAGGATTAGGATATCTGCAGGCTCAAATATCTTATTATTATTATCGCTACCATTACAAATTTATTGTACGCCTTAATCTCTGACCATGCCTCGTAGATTAAAGCTCTACAAATAGTGCATTGTTGTTCATAATTCAAGAGTGACTTTTCAAAAACCAAATCATAAGTTTGCGTACGAACAGATAAAATCAATTCTAATTGAATGATTTATTTTAGTTGTGAAAAATGTATGGACTGAGAGCTTGGTAAACTTTTTATCTATTATAAAATTTTGAAATTTGACTTGGACCTATTTCAGTTAGTCTTTAATAATTACAATTTGACTTGGACCGTATTTCAGTTAGTCTTTAATAATTATAAAATTACACTTGAAATTGCAGTCCCATTACTAAAATAATCCACTCTTCTTACATAAAATACATCTTATTAAATTATTTCACATTTCATAGCGAATTTTAGAATTTCATTTTTTTTTTTGATAAATTTACCTTCTAAACAAATTCGTCACATACCCACCTGATTCATTTATTTCAAATAAAATAATTACTTCACTCTAATATAATGCACCCGTTTTCTTTCAAATTTCCTTTTGTGTCACACAATGAAGAATATTGGTACATGGTATGTTACAATAATATAGAAACCTTTATTTTTTCACTCAAACAAATAAAGCTCGGGAGATGTTCGTTGTTTGGCAAAAGGCATGTGCAAAAGACATTCTTGCGCATTTGTAGATTTTTCGCGTAGGTAGTACGCAAGGCCTCTGTAACTGACAGTCAGCCTCTGAATAAGGATGTGTAGAAGAAATTGTGGAACGACATGAGCAGCGATATTGTAATAAATTTAGGCAAAAGCCTGGCGCTGCCAAAGTTGAAGTCGTTCGCAAGATCCAAAACGACTTTAGGGACGATTTTATCTAACGGATAAAAAGTAGTATAACTGCTTCGAAGATGGCTACACATCAGTGGATAGCAAACCGCGTCCCGGTAGGCACTCAGTAAGATGAAACATCAATGTAATTGACCAAGTGCGGTCATTGGTCATATAGGATTGTCGTCCAAGAATTTGCGAATGAGGTGAGGGTAAGCATTGGATAGAAACATTCAATTTTGACCGAGGATTTAGGCTGGAAGAGAGCGTCAAACGAGCGAACATAGGGCAGCGATATGTTAGCAACTCCATCATGATATTATTATACCCGCCCATTCCTTGCATCTCATGCAAGTTCGCCAAACACAGCATTAATTGATTATTTACTGTATTTTTATATATTAAAATTAACAAAAATAGTCGAATAAAATATAAAACAACATAAAGTACATCAGAATGAAGGTTTTAGCAATTAAAAATAAAAACATTGACAAATGAAAAGTAATAACAAGATAGAGACAAGATCTGGACTATCTTATCAGAGATTGTTTGAATCTAGCTAGACTCACACCGAAGAACTCCAGATCCTGTCTTGAGTTTATAAGATGACGAAACCGTGATATATGAGTATGGAATCCATAATTAGGTCTATGCTGGCTAAGAAACACCACATCATTATTTCTAAGGCTACGGAAAGGGATATTGAATTTATTTGTCACAGAAAAGAATGCACATCAGTGTGGCCGTTTGATATTTTGAATATGATGATTAAGTGTTTTCTCTACATTTTTGTAGGTTTCAAATATTCATCATTGACTAAATTCCGTTGTAGGAGTAGTTTCCTCTATCCAAGTCCATCATCTATGCAACTTTTCTTAAGAAACGATATTGCACAGATTCTATGAGACTTATTTGGTTTATATAGAAGGAAGACCAAATCTCAGAGGGATATTCTTAGATAGAATGGAGAAGTGAACAGTAAAACTTGATGCCTAAGAGTTTTATGGATTTACTTCCTACACAATTTATTTGTTCATTAAATATAAGTTTAGTGTCCATAATTACTCCGAGGTCCTTAATAGACTCACTGCATCCAGTTATATATTTTCTATTTTGTATTTAAATGAGATTGGCGCTTTTGATCTATAAAACGAAATTATTTCACACTTTTTTATGTTAAGTTCTAAGCCGTTTACTTTACACCGATTGTCAAAGCAGTCAATATCAGATTCAAGGAGTAAGCAGTCTTGGGTAGTGTTAATTATTTTAAGAATCTTATTTTCATCAGCAAAGAGCCAAAAATGAATATATATGATTACATTTACAGCATCATTTATAAATAAATTGAAGAGAAAAGGTGCCAGATGGGCACCTTGAGGTACGCCCGATGTAACTTCGATACTGGTTGAAAAATATTTATTGATTCTGACCTTTTATTGCCTTCCATTTAGATAAGATTGTATGAAGGATAAAAATGGGTCTCTTATACATGACCTTGTAGTTTAGCGATAAGAATCTTAATTAGTTAAATCTTGTATGAAGTAAACCTTCTATAAAATCAATAGAAAAACTTTATTAAATGCTTTAGCAAGATCGGTATAGGGAACATGTATTTTTTGATTATCTTAAAGTGTTTTAATAATAGTATTATTGTAATCGAGCAAATTTGAAGTGTTTAGAAATGGTACTTCTAAGTCCATGATGTTCCTCAATCAGGACATTTTTAAATATGGGTGTTATTTTATTTCATAGTGATGGATGCAAACAGTTTAGGGATAGGAGATATTGTAGACATTGGTCTGTAACTACGCACATCATATTTATCTCCTAACTCGTGTATAGGTCAAATATAAGAAATTTTCCAAATATCAGGAAATACATCCTATGAGAATGAAGAATCTCACCATAAATTCGTAACTATCAATTTATTATACTGTATCTTAATTATTAGGCAAGGTATAAAAGTATTTCAAATTAGTCTTTTTCAAACAAATTTATTGATAAATTAGAAAAGACATACAGAAAAATCAAATTAACGAAAAAATATTATATTATCTTAATTCGATCCAACGGACCTTCACTCAAAAGTAATTTGGAACTATCGCATTATAAAAAGTGGATTGCTTTAAAAAATGGAATAACACGTGTGTTAATCAATTTTAAAGAGACTGCATACAAAGTCGAAAAATTTACGTCAATTTACCAAGCTGCCGATACCGTGGCAAAAATACAAACAAAATTGGATAACGCGCCATTCCCGAATAGAGTGGAGGACCGTTGGTTCAAATCCCGATAGCAGCTAGAATATTTTTTCGTTAATTTGATTTTTCTGTATGTCTTTTCTAATTTATCAATAAATTTGTTTGAAAAAGACTTATTTGATATACTATTTAAACTTGCCTAATAATTAAGATACAATATAATAAATTAAAAGTTATGTATTCATGGTGAGATTAATTCCTCTCATAGTAAGCCTTTATGTCTCTAGAGTGAAGATAAATAAAGATCGATACATATTGATTATTTTATTATTATTATAACACAGCGTTGACTGTGAACTGCGGTCGAGGCAAAAATGTAAATATACATGAAATACATTTTAAATAATAAAAACCTATTATTCACAATAAGTTTTTAAATACGATATGAATTGGGAAATTTTATCGATAGAGTGCATAATTTTTGATAAGTTAGGTATCTACTATTGGAAAACTCTAATATATACTAAGTACTTCTACTCATAAACGCATTTTAGTATTTTTTTATTATTCTTAAATTCGAATAAATAATACGTAAATATATATGTACTAATGGTCTAGTTAGTGTAACCATAATATTCATACACCTATCTAAAACCTACCTTAAATTGATACAATATTCATACTCTATATTCTATATTCAGATATTTTTCGTTCTTCATTACATTGTACATCATAGATTTTGAATTTGAGAATTGGACTCTTTCTTGAATGATAGTCACTTATATATATATCATCATCTTGTATCATGTTCGAGCTCATATTAATTCTCGACAATTTTATACTTTTCATACGAATATAATAAAGATAGAATAAGGAGAAAGCGTTCTATAAAATTTAAAATGTTCCAAAGTACACAATAGCTTACTGTAAGACGAATTGATATGACGACTTATGGGTATTTAATAACTACGTACATTTATATTTACGTATATGGGTTAAAAGATTTAATATAAAACATAACTGTGACATTAACATGTTCATTCTCAACAATGACTTACGGCGAACTCACTGATCCCTATTGTGTCCGAACAATGATGTCCGCCCATCCACGTGCGCACCGTGAGCATGTGCACACAAGGGCCGTGCGGCCGGCCACCAGCGCCCCACCACTGCTGACCACCTGGCGGGAGAGCTTTCCGCTGATTCCGATACATTATGCATCACCGTGTCTGCGGTTGCACTTCTGGTCAATCCTTGTTGCCCTAGCGCGGATACTTGTTCAATATTCAATCACACATTCGTACGGCATTACCGTTGTCATATTATTTATCTTCATATAAGGTAAAGTTTACTCTAATAATGCTGCGTAGGTCGCCTGTGAAAAATCACCACTAATGGATGCAATCATTTTTGTAAATAAATTAATAGACATTATATTAACGACATTATATTACTGTTGAGGTCAAAATCTTTACCTGTGAGCAGATATTCTCACCGTAAACTTAAGTCGTTACCGAAATCTCCTTAACGAACTTTTAATGTTAATTTATTTGATTAAACTTTGTTAATACATATATGAATATATATCTTTGTTCTACTGGTATACACTTTATAATTGTCTTTACTTAATTTGTGATATATGTGCTTAACAATAATATGTTTTTTTTTTAAACATTTCTACAGAGTATATATATATATTTAAAATATAATAGAAACCCAAAAGGTTTATGGATAACATTTTTACATGATTCATTATAGGAATATAATAATAATATAATTTGGATACAAAGTCATTTTTTTATAGTTGGCTATTTTGGCTAGTTGGTTATTTTTGTCACATCTGTTTTGAATTTGTCAGTGGTCAGTTGTTTGGCCTGTTGTGGCAGGTCGTTGTATAGTTTTAATCCGTTGCAAATTAGTCGGGATTGTCCTGTTTTTGTTTTGGCTTGTGTTATGTGATAGTTTTGAGCCATTCTAGTGTTGTGTTGGTGTTTTTCGAGTATTTTGTGTAATTTTATGTTTTCGTCTTGTATTTCTCCAATTGCTAGTCTGTGAATGATTTTAAGTGTTTCGATTTTTGTAATGCTTTCTTGTTTTGCTTGTTCTTCTATTTGCTCGTGGATAAGTGTGCTACATTCTCTCTTTTATTTGGTTATCCGCCTCATGGAAAACCGTTATCTTTTTATCCAGTCCAGTTACCCTCTTCGTCTTTTTTAGTGACCTAGCAAAAATAAAATGTTATCTTCTTCATGTCGTTGACAGTTTTTCTTTAGTCCGGAAGGAAGAAAGGAAGTTTTCGATCGTAAAACGGTCCTGGGAATGCGGTGTATGCGGTGTATTCAAGGATGAACTCATCAATGCTTCTCGAAGCAACCAGCGACAATATTCATCTTACATCTTTCCTTCTGTTTAATGATTTAAGATATATATAACAAAAAACAGAACAAGAGACTTATATAAGAAGTGATATACCGCGGACTAATAGAGAGAGATATGGTTTTCTATACACTGCGATCGATTTCTATTACGAAATTAAATAGTGTAGAACTAATTTTAAACAGAGTATTAATATGTAAAGAGATGAACAAAACCCTGTTTTTATGAGAGGGGATTAGATCAGTGCAGAATAATGTCCCCCTTGCGTCTTTTTAAGGCAGATTTTTCATATTATTCTAGCATTATTCTAGCATAATCAAATCCCGTAGCAAACAATAGAAATAACAATACAACAATTATTATGAAAGATATTGTTTTTCAAATTTCATATGTATGTATATGTATACATTTGTAAATGATCATGCATGCGGATATATATTTACAAAGATAGTAGAAATTCTATTATATAAATATATAGATATAATTGTACACGCGATCTAGATATGTATAAGATTTTCATTTTATTGTAATAGGTATAGAAATAAAATAAATCACAGGAAAAAATGGCAATAATATATATATTCATGTTATGGTTATATTTTCTAGTGCACTAGTACCTACCACCATATTTAAAGCTAATTACTACTATCTATACCTATAAAACTCAATATCTATCTGTCTGTCTGTCTGTTCTCTATACAAATCTACACCGTTTATCCGATCTAACACAATTTTTGCATACTTATTCTTTAGAACCCGATGAGTAACATAGGTGACATTTCCCCCTCTCCCTTTACCACACTTCCTCCTCTAATATATTTTTGTACAAATCTATACCATTCATCCGATCTGACTAAAATTTTGCAAACTTATTCTTTAGGACCCAACGGATAACATATATGCCGCATTACCCTCCAGGATATCCTATCCATTCCAGCATTGATGAAATGGAAACATATTTTAGAGACTTTTATTAGACTTTGCAAAACAATGAAACCTATGTTTTCCCCAAACTTTTTTAATTTAACTTAACTTTTTAACTTAATCCTTAACCCGTGAAACGCCGGGTACGAACAGCTTATCTATAATATAAACTTGACCAATTATGTCCTCCAGATATGAAATCCAGTATGGTGTTTTTAAAAAATTGAACATAACTCAACATTTTCTTATATTTTTATGAAATTTTACAATTGGTCAGTACGATATCGTATTTACCGAAAAATGTAAGTGACGTTTATATAGCCTAAGCATCTTCCAACCTTGACGCCCTAACGAAGGAGGAAACCCTAAAAAGGTGAGTGGAAATCTCACGTGGCATGAAAAAGAATTGTTGTATTACAACAAACGACCACTTTAAGGTTTATGTGCTCAGATGATTTATGGAAAATGATACCTCCTCCGAGAGTTGTAAGATTTATGAATGGGACGAACTTTCACCATTCTCTTGTTTGTGTTCCTATGTATAAATACGATTTCAATCCTATTACATTTTCAAAATTTACAAAATGTTGTATATTCTGATATAGTCGCTACCACAACCAGCTCTATTATTTTTATAATAGAACTAACTGTTCATACCCGGCGTTGCACGAGTTAAGGATTAAGTTTAAAATAAATTTGTGAGGGTAAACAAAGTTTCGATTCGAACGGTATAGATTTGCATCGAAAATATATCAGGGGGAGGGCAAAGGGTAAAATAATGGAGGGGAAATGTAGCACATGTTACCCGCCGAGACCTTTAGAATAAGTTTTCAAATTTTGAGTCTTATCGGTCAGACAGTACAGATTTGCATCGAAAATATATCAGAGGGAGAGGAAGGGGTAAAATAATAGGGAGGAAATATCACCTATCTTCCCCGCCGAGTCCTAAAGAATAATTTTTCAAATTTCGAGTTCTATCTGTCGAACGGTACAGATTTGGTATCGAAAATATATCTGGAGGAGAAGAAGTGGTAAAGGAATAGGGATTAAATGTTGCCTATGTTACCTACCGAGTCCTAATGAATTTGTTTCCAAATTTTGTGTCCGATCGGCCGAACGGTACAGATTTGCATCAAAAGTATGTCAAGGGGAGGGGAAGGGATAAAGGAATAGGGGGGAAGTGTCACCTGTGTTACCCGCCGAAACCTAAAGAATTATTTTACAAATTTTGAGTCCGATCGATGGAACGGTACAGATTTTCATCGAAAATATGTCAGGGGAAGAGTAAGGGGTATGAGAACAGGAGGAAATGTTGCCTATGTTACCCGCCGAGATCTAAAGAATAAGTTTCCAAATTTCGAGTCCGATCGGTAGAACGGTACAGATTTGCATCGCAAATATGCCAGCGGGAGGGGAATGGGTATGAGAATAGGATGGAAATGTTACCCGCCGAGTCCTTAATAATAAGTTTCCAAATTTTGAGTCCGATCGGTCAAACGGTACCGATTTGCATCGAAAATATGCCAGCGGGAGGGGAAGGGGTATGAGAATAGGGGGAAAATGTTGTCTATGTTACCCGCCGGGTCCTAAAGCATAAGTATGCAAAATTTGAATCAAATCTTTTTTTTTAAGAGTTTTATAGGTATATATAAACATATTAGGATTTATTAATGTAGGGAAATTTCGGTGGTTGCAACAGATGGAGAGAATCACTGAACCGATGGGCAGGAGATTAGGAAGGCCTTACTTAAAATGAAATGACAGTATCTTTAGAGATATAACGTCTTTAAAATCAAATTAAATATATTTTAGATACTTTACATTTTATGTACTGCTTATAATAGAGAGCGGAAATTGGTAGCATGAAACGCTGGTAAACTTTGTTTTACATAAAACATAGTTAACTTTTGTTTATTTGTTTAGGACTTTCTATTATTCACAAAAATAACTTTGGTCTGATATTGAATATTTTAGAATCATTAGAAATTAGTAAAGTTTGTAAAAGTAAACAAAATATTATTTATAATCAATTAAATTTAACTACAAGTCTAACTCTGAAAAAATTTCCAATAATTGTGTGTAATCAAGAATTAAAAAATAATAATTAATTTTTTTTTCAAATAGTTTAGAAAAATAAAAGACTTCATTCATTTTGATATTTATAAAACACTTCGACGATGAAAAAGTTTTTCCGAAACATGTAGGTGTATTTAATAAATAAATAATAAAAATTGGATACAAACAAATAATAAAATAATTTTGTTATGATTGAATGTTATCACAGTTCGACATAAGTCTCTTTTATCAATTGGTATGTATGTACTATTTTTAAACTCATACAGAAAAAAATTTCATAGCGCAATTAATTAATCATGCATTTTTAATATTTCAGCGAGTTTAGAAATGACGTTAGATTAACATCGTGCGAAGCCCGTCATGACAACAGGGTGTATTTTCAGTTATACGTTTTTTTATTATCTTGATGTAGTTAAACTTATTTATAATTGTGCCTTTTTATTTTAAACAGTAATATGATTAATTTCCATGTTCCTGATAATCTCGCAACGTGGACTGGCACGCGGGCACGCGAGCACGCGAGCCTTTTTACGCAGGTTCTCAAAAGAGGTACTTTATTCCTGATACACGATTGTGGAAGTGTCGTGTCAAATTAGGGGAATTACGTTACTCAATTTTTTATTCTAATCTAACCATGGAATTTCGCACAATATATTTTTGTGGGAAAGATGGCCTATCAGCTTTTCCGCTGATTCAAGTAATGAAACATTGTTTTTGCTGAATAATAAAGTCGCAGTTAATTATTCATATTTCTTTACTTTTTGACCTTCAACTACACAAACAACACAGGGACTGTGAACACCAGCTGTTCGATGACGGACAGCTCGCCACCATCGCATGCGGGCAGGTCCATAGAAAGAAAGATTTTCTTTCCAATCGCCGCCGATATGATTGATAATAAATGACACCCGAGATACACTGGGCCAAAGCTAACTAAGACACAGTGGTCAAATTGTACTTGCGGTTTTCCTGGGACGTCGGATGCCGCTTCAATCGCAATTTTCCTGGCTTCGTCGAATCCGAAATAGTTGGTGTGTCTCTTCCGGAAGGCTAAAATGGAACTGAACTTGAACACAAACGAAGAGGAATGTCGGTTCTCATCGAAAAACGACACCTGACACGCATTTCAACTGTCACTGCGCGGATTTTTTAAAAATTCGAAACCTGGCTAGCAATTGATGCAGAACACATCGAGCGCCAGCTCAACCAATCAAATCATGGCGCGGCCCGCGCTCGGCGATTATGAAATATTCCGCCCAATAAAATACAACAGATTGTATTTTTAAATTTGAAACGAAAAAAAGAATGAAATGCAATGCTTTGGAGTCCTCCGCGAACGTAATAATGAGAGAAGAAGAAAACAAATATTAAAACTAACAAAAGAAAATAAAATAGATATCGCGACAGGCACAAGGGTTAGTCACATTGACTAGGCAATGGACATAGTTTAACTAATGATCTCGTAAGTAGAGATCCATTAGCAGTCCGTACTGTGGCGATGCGGACAACTCCGTCTGGGTCCGAATGCAACTGCTCAACTCGGGCAAGAGGCCAATGCAAAGGGACTGTATTATCGTTACGGATTATAACCATATCCCCGACAGAAAGTGGTTTGCAAGATTTGGTCTTTTTTGCACGTTGTGTTACACGACTGGATATATTCAACCCTCCATCGTTTCCAAAAATCATGTTGGAATCGTTGGATAAGTTGCCACCGGCCCAGACGGTTTATCTTCAGCTCAGTATAATCAGCGTCGGGAACAGACGTTAAGGGCTCCAAAGTTAAGAAGTGACCTGGAGTCAACACACCTACGTCGTTGAGGTCAGAACTCAATGGGCAGAGAGGCCGAGAGTTTAACATCGCCTCAATCTGCACAAAGAGAATCGTAAGCTCTTCGAATGTCCGACCGATTACGCGATAAAGATGTGATTTAACCGCCGTTATCTGAATTTCCCATACACTGCTGAAATGATGACTCGAGGGAGGGTTGAAACCAAAATCGATCCGTTCTGCTTGAGAAGCAGTCCTCGTGAATGAACTAAGCTCAGCTTTAGCTCCAACAAAATTTGTGCCGCAATCAGAGTGTATACTATTTACCCGACCACGCCTACCTACAAATCGACGAAGCGCAGCAATGCACGATTCGGTGGATAAATTAAAGGCCACCTCGAGATGCAAAGCCTTTGTAGCAAAACACACAGATAGGCAAAGATAAGCTTTGTCTATCTTCGTGCCGCGATGTTTCCCTGTTTTGATACGTAACGGGCTACCGTAATCGACGCCCATACTTGAAAATGGTTTATCCTGGTGGATCCGAGCAGCCGGGAGGTCACTCATGACCGGCTCCAGGGGTACTGGTTTTGTGCGATAGCATTGTACACATTTTGATAAACAATTCCGTATGGCGCGCTTGGGTGACAAATCCATAATTTCTGTGTTAATAAATACTGCATGGTGTCAATTCCCGGATGACAATACTTTCTATGAAGAGCGTCAATCACTAGATAGGTAAGCTTGGATTTGCGAGGGACTAGAGCAGGATGTTTATGCTCAAATTCGAGCCCAGATCGAGATAACCGGCCACCCACCCTTAGCACACCATGGTCGTCAAGGAAGGGATTGAGCTTTCGCATCTGTTTTGAAACAAGGTTTCCTTCTTTCAAGCGAGTGCTTTCATCATGAAAATTGAGATGTTGAAGGCGTTTAACCGCAGTCAGGAGTGCTGCGTGAAGTTCTGAATGGCTTAGGGGAGATTCGATCGACGAGAGTTTTTGTGACCGAGGTTATGAAGAAATCTATAACAATAACCGAGGATGCGTTGAATTTTTTGAATAGAAGAGGACTTTTCGAGCAAAAGGTCCACCGGATTTTCATCCTGTTGGACCAGTAAAGATTGAACCCGTTCCTCGGAGCGAAGTTCCGTTTCCTCAACATTGCACCTTGAGGACGGCCACGAATCGGAGGACTGGACAAGCCAAGAGGGTCCCACCCACCATAATGCATTATGAATGAGATCGGCTGGAGCTTGGCCACGTGACGCGACATCCGCTGGGTTGTCACCAGATGATACGTGCCGTCAAGAAGTACCTGGAAGGGCATCTTGGATGTGGCTGACACGGTTAGCCACGAAGGTTTTCCATCGATATGAAGAAGAACGCAGCCATGCTAGCACGACGGTAGAATCGGACCATGCGAATGTGTTAGAGATGGGAAGTAATGGTAAGTACAAATTCTTTACGAACTTTTTTTTATAAAATATATATATATATATATATACGACGAACTACTTTCTGGGGAACCCGCGTCAAACAGTCCTGAAAAGGACTTTTTAAACTCCCGACGTTTCGAACCGGTAACACTACTCATTCTCAAGAGCCTCTTATTTTGATTCCTGCCCAAAACTGGACGAGTAAACCCGACTGTTCGGGGCTAGAGCCAGAACAAAAGTGAATTAAAATCCTTATTGGTGCTAAACATTATTGATTTTTATTTATTTGTTTGATAGCCGACTTTGGGAACGGGTAATTACTTTATTACTTTATTTTTATCCGCGAAAACCTTAAATATAACATATATATATATATTATAATACGAGTAGGTATGCGATTTTCATGCGAGTGCACATCTCACGGAAGACATCACGTATACCAGAGAGGAATCAATAGACTAAGAAGCTTAAACTAATAAACTGAGAAAACCATCGAATTTTACGGAAATACGTCACAGCGAATAACAATGAACAGAGAAACTAGGGAGATATATGGCTGAAAATAATCATGATGATGATGATAACAATCCACTAAATATTTGATTATTGATTATGTTCTTTTTTTGCGTAATTTACTGTAACTACCTTTTATTTTGTTAAAATACTTTTTACTTTAATGCTTTTTAATATTTATCACGTGAGGTCAAATTATTTTTATTACGATGACGATGATATAAATTCTAGTGTATTATTTTTGAAGAAAAGACAGCTTGGATAGAAAAAAAGAATTTGCGACTATTTTAATACACTATTTAAAAAATCCAAATGTGTGCTTTTTCGACTCAATTTGTAGGCAGTCAAAGAAGTTTTAAGTACACTTAACAAAAATATCCCGGAAACTTTCACAGCGAGCAAACACTTTACTTCCATAACGATAACAATTTATGAAGCCTGCCGTTTCCAAACGGCTTCCGATATTTTTCCGACTCTCGCTAACGATTGCTAAAGTTTTATAAAATTTACGTTAGCCTTGTCTGCCGGAAGTGTCAAAGTTGTGAAGATCTGTCGTCTTCCGAGTGCTCCCCGGTGCACGGCCACATCCGCCTGATTGTCCTCTTGAATTGATGCCCTGACAAAAAACGCTGACTACAGACTACGGCGAGTGGATTGAAGTATAAGATTTGCATAATTTATGATGAGGGTTCGAGCCCGAAGAGCATGCATGTATGGAACACGAACTCATTTGAATTTTACGTGATCATTTTAATATTCCTCGAAGTATAACGCCAACTGCCTAAAATTTTAATATTTTTCTAAATAATCAGCCAACCGGCTAGCAAAAAATGAGATTTTCTGAGTGTGAAAAATGAATCAACGGAGGAGACTCGTGGCAATCTCTTACTATATTAAATTAGTAGTGTATTTCAATGAATGAAAATTGATTGAATTAAAATAAATATTAAATCAAAAAAATAAAATTAAAACGTTATCTTCACTAATTATGTGAATTTAAATCTCTCTCGTAACAGTTCAAACGAAATAAAATCTTTCTGTTTATCTTATTTTTCAAAATAAAAAGATTAACTTATTAATTTTACGGGCGTCATCAAAAAATGTTTGAAATCAAGAAATTTTGCAGGCGCTATGTGCTCTGCCATCTCTACTCTATTACATAGCTACTCGCCTCCGGGGATAATTTAATAATAGACTATTGGGTATAATTTTATCATAATATAATTATAAAATGCTTATTTTGTGTTAAAATTCATTAATATTTTTGATATACTTTACACTTTTATACATACTTTAACACTGATGTTTTTTTATGTATTACAATAATGTTTTAAAAAACAAAGTGATTTTGTTAATATTAAATTAAAAATAATAATAATATTAATAATTATAATCTTCTCTTTACTATATTCAGTTTTTGAATAATAATTGCGTAAATTATGTGCGACAGTAATATATATATATATTATATATATATATATATATATAATAATATATAAATATATATATATATATATTTTTTTTCTGTTTCACATAATTGCACTATGATTATCGCATATTAGTTAATTTTTTATATTACTCATGTAGAAGAGAAACACCATTGTAAAAACTCTCACTAACTTCATTGTAAAAAAAATGTATTTATCTTATCAAATAAATAAATATAAAAAAATAAATGAAATTTAAAAAAAAATTAACAGCTACAATCATCATTAAAAATCGTGAAATATATGTTTGAATTTCACTTTTTATACAGGAATTAGTATTATTTTAAATTATTATCACTATTATTTACCAGTATACTAATATTTTTATTACTTCAATGAATTTTATCCAAAATATCCAAAAATTTATCGCAATTATTTTAGAACTAACAAAAATAATGTAGAGAATATTTTCAAAAATTTAATACAAAGGGCTAAATTATATTCAACGTGGGAGAAGAGCGGCTATCCCAAAGAAAACGTTAACATATGAATACACAAAGCATTTCTGGTAATTTTTCCAATTTAAATGAGTGAGAATTGTAAAGAAAGAAAATTGAAAACTAAGAGAATGTTTCTAGAACGTGAAACCGAAATAACTGAACGAACCCTTTCAACAGAGCCTACTTAACCATTCTACCTGCTGGTAAGGGTTTGATGAGGAGGCCGCCTAAAAGGAATTTTATTCAGTCATATCGAGATGTGAGAGTGGAATACTGAAGGCATTCGGGTGAATAAATACGGGTTGCAATAAATTTAGATGGCCCATCCAACGATAAGCATTAACCACCCCTTGGCGCGGAAGCTATGTCTGGCCATCGCGAGGGATATGCGTGTTGGTATTTTCTCAAACGTATAGTCAAGTGATATCTTTTTATCAGGTTTTCCTTCATGCGAGGTAGGTTTTATCGAAAATGGTTTCAAATATCCATCTCGACCGTATAAGATGATAGTTTTCCATAGGAAACGGGCGACTCCGTGCAGCGACTGCGAAGTGTATATGCATAATTTTCTGCATATTTGCATTCATAAGCTGTGCAATATTTTTATAAAATAAAAGTAGATTTTTAAAAATAATATAAGGCACGTATAATTCCAATTTACCAAGGGCATGATTTGTAATGGAAAGTTAAAATCGAAAAAGGCAAAAATCTATACTCTGAATGTTTTCAGGTTTTCGAGGCCGTTCAGAATCTTTTGTGTAGTTTTATGGGATATACTGCCGGTACATACGTGGCATAATTTCCCAGAAAACTACACACAGAAGATCTTTACTATGTGTCAGAAGGGGAACATTTTTTTATGATAATATTAAATACTCTTACAAAAGTTGTTCCTAAAAATAATAATTTCGTCTTTTATTGAAATTTAATAGTGAAAAAGTTTACAAAATAATGTATTTTAATTATTTAAAAACTTTCATAACAATTAGACAACATCTTCTATCTCCGAATCGACCTTGAAGTAAAGAAATATTTAGAAAAATACCATAATTTATCTCTTCACACAGGAATTTAACATGATTAAAATTTTCATTTTTACAATAAAACAACAATTAAACAATAGTTAGTTAATTAGTCTATTAAAAAGAAAAATAAGTCATTACTTCGTTATAAGTATTTAGCAACAAAATCAGTTTTTCTCTAAAATTGTGACACAACACTGCTAGATGCTATCTTAGCTTTAATGAATCCTTCTCTTATTAATTTTAATTAAACTTTGTTAAAACCACTTAACTAGTAACTCTACGTCTACCGTATTCGATACCACTGTATCTTCATCAGGACGGACGCAAACTAACAATCCATTACTTATTCCTTCGCTTTTCCGATCCTTCTCTCCTCTCTCGCTTGTTCTTCTCTTTATCTCGCTTTTTCCAAACTCAGAGCAGTTGAAAGATCTGTGAGTCTTCATAGATCTTTCAACTGCTTGCGTGTGACATGGTAAACGCATAAGAAGCAGTTCACCTTCAATATCGTGTATTACGAACGGCTGAAAATCTTCGTTATTAAACACTTTAAGCTATTGAATTATTAGTATAGTGTTGTGTTGCTAGTTTTTGAAATTATATAAGCGATGGTTTCAGGATTTATATTTGGAACTTGAATGAGTTATCACTAGAATAATATGTTTACGATCATCAAAATATAAGGCTGAAACTTCCGAAACTCTATCTTGTGTCATTATATTCTCTCTTGTTTTCTGTTTTGCTTTACGCAGCTTGTTTTTGTCTAAAATTGGAATATCAGACTTTATATTGTGCAAAACTGTTGAAACGATGACTGCTGTTGCTCTGTCTGGCCAAGGGAGGCCCCTTGCGAGAAGTCGGTGTTGCGGTTTTGAAGGTAACAAAGATGTCAGATGTAGTTGAATCTGATTAACTGGACGTTGAAGATATTATATATAGATGTTGCTCTGTTATCAAATGGTTTTTGCTTTGATTCTTGACAGATTTGCATCGAACATATGTCAGGGGAAGGGAAAAGTATATGAGGAAAAGGTTACTCTCTGAGTCCTAAAGAATAATTTCCAAATTTTGAGTCCGATCGGTCAAACGGTACATATTTGCATCTATAATATGTCAGACGAACAGGAAGGCGTATGAGAATCGGGGGGAAATATCGCCTATATTATCCGTCGGGTTCTAAAGAATAAGTTTCCAAATTTTGAGTCCTATCGGTCAAACCTCACAGATTTCTATCGAAAATATAACAGGGGCTGGGGAAGGGTTAAAAGAATAGGGGGGAAATATTATCACTTATGTTACCCGCCGCATCCCAAAGCATAAGTATGCACAATTTGAATCGAATCGGACAAACGGTGTGGATTTGTATAGAGAACAGACAGACAGACAGACATTGAGTTTTATAGGTATAGATTTATACAGAGATTCAATTATTGAGAAAGTATTTAATAATGGATTTACAAAAAATAGCGTGAGAGAACAAAAGAGTGTTCCGTGTACTTAGAAGTAAAGCATAACTTCATTCATCTAACGCTCATGAAAATTTATTAACAATAATTTCACCGAAATAGATTTATTTATTTATCATTAAAAACGGGTTAATAAACTATATGTTACTCCAAATTAGAATTAAAATGACTAACTTTTTATTTTGTATTTTAATCGTGTTATGATTTTATTTTTGTAATTAACGCTAGTATACTTTATTTCTAGTACACATTTTATACATTGCGTTTGCAATTGTATACACAAAGTTTTCAAAATTACTAAAAAATAAAATTAAAATAACATAACAAATATTTTTGGCTTATATGTGGTATCCAAACAAATAGTATGAGATTTTACTTTAGACTTTTTTCTTCTGCTTTAAATCGTTTTATTTTGTGCCTACTTTTGACTTGAATTTAAGCAAGTTTATCGCATCGAAACAAACATTAGTAAGAAAAAGTCAATCATCGTGCACCATTTACCTTCTCCCGTTGGAATTCGTTTTCTTTATTCTATTAAACGGTTTAACTTTATTTTGTTAGAGAATAAAATGTCAGCCTTCTTCAGGAACTTTAAAGCGTATTGAGAATCTGGCTTCAACAGTCATCTCACTTCTCGAACATTGAAAACTTTTTTGAGTGACGTATAAATAAAATTATTTTCCTGCCGCATTGTTTTCTTTGTGAAATGACAAATAAATATTAGGTATTCTATTATAAAACAATGTCTTTCGAGAATATGTAATATTTATTTATTTAATAATTCAAAAATAATTGAAGGCCCATGAAAGCATTTATTACAATGCGACTACTACCCACACCAGCCTAAAAATACTCTATATTGGATACTCACCCAAAAGGCTTTACATTTTTGTTTAACATTTAATTAAAAATTAAGTTAAATCAATATTAAAACAAAAATAACAGAATGATATCGAGACAAATATATGATTTTGTCCAAAACCAGGTACATATATGTAAAAATTTGTAAATGATGTTTAACGTCGTAATATAACAACAATACAATAACAACGACTTCCATGAAGCCGTTAAATTAATAAATAAAATTGAATTGTTTCAAACTATGTACTTATTTTTTCTCCCTAGCTTCGTCCCAACTCGTTGTCTTCGTCAACTGTTCGGGTCAGCTCTCTTCATCCTTAGGCTGTACCTTCTTCTGTCTTGGAAAACGTCACTCAATCCTTGCCTCTGTATCTGAATATCCCTTTGCACCACCCATGATTTTTTTGATCTTCCTCCGGATGTAATTCGGGAAGATCCATGGAGATCGTCTGTTTTCAAAAGTTATTATGGGCAATTATTTTTTTGTTAAATGTTATCATTTAGTGTAAATATGTAATTGGTATTCCATAATTAATTGAAGTGATTTAAAAATTCAGAAAAGTTTTCATTTAATATAAATGCAGAACTGGATTTCCTTAATCCAAATAATTTTCTCAAAAAGAATTTTATTAAAGCAGATCACCTTTCTCATTCTTCTTATTAGAAGTTTATCTGAAACAAAAAAAAATTGACATTTTGAAATACACACAATATATATAAATAAATACAATATGTCGACATTGAAATAAATAATTGTGCGTAATGTGGGTATATCAAAAGTAGCATCTTTGATAGGTGAAAACGTATCTCGCCGATGAATATCGTCCTCACTCTTATATTTATGTAAATATTATTCCATAAAATAGCCGTTGCCTCAAACAAGATGTCGGTGATAAAATATAACAAGCCTCTTTATTGGTTTTCATCTGGGATAAACGACCTGGGCTTTTGAAGTGCCGGATGATACTAGTCATTATATGGAAAGTGACATATTTGGAACGTATCGTAATTTTATTACGTTTTCTGTATTCGAAGATAATTCATCTTTCTTAAATTGGCAAATTATTCAATTCTATTTGGATTTGTTTCACTCCCCGAACCAATCAAACATAATACTCGATTTATATTTTGAGTAGTGACGTTTTTTTATGGAGTCTGCTAATACTCAGTGGTTCTTAATTTTTTTTCCTTGGTGCCTCTCGTGCAACAGGATTTTTACATGGCACCCCAATTATTATCAAATGTGATTCAGTTCTTCTGCATACCCATTCAAACTTTTCAATACTATCTCTGTGGAAGTAATTTTGAACCCAGTTGATGAGGAGTAATAACTGAATTTATAAACCGCACTCCCATCTCATTTTAGGATAAACTAGCTGATTGCGTTAACTTCTCATTTTTGTTGGTTTCGGCAAGTGTGATTGGAATCTTATAGAACTTTTTGATACTTTCTAGAGCATTTTGGAACCTTCTGTAAATCTTCTGGAACCTTCAAGACTTACCAATAAACTCCGCAATTCAGTTTGAAACCTTATAGAATACGGGAATCTTCTAGAACGTTCTTCTTCCAGAACTTTCTAGAGCTTTATTGAACATTCTGGAACCTTCTAGACTCACAAACATAGTCGGCAGGCCCATTCTGAAACAATCTGAAGCATTTGCGGCCTTCCCATAACAAAACCATCTGCTTAAAAAAAAATTTTTGTCACCCACTCCTACCCACGCTCAGCCACCCCCACTAAACTCCCATTTTTTCAATATGACACCAAGGGCTATCTACCGCCATAAGCACACCGATGGGTGGTAGTTGTTATATATATATATGAGCTCCGGACCCGAATAATGAAAAAGGGATTAAATTTTATCGAGGTGCTATATTATTTGTTCGCATTATAATTTTTTTAAATATACGATTGTAGATTGGTATATATTTTGCACATATCCAAAGAAATCAATGACATTTTTCTCAAATATTCACAAAACATTGTTTTAATAACGCTGTCAAACCGGATGAAAATAACAAGAAAACCTCCCTTTGTTAAAATATCTTACTGGCATTCGTAATTTTATTCTTTGTTTGGCCTATACCTATAACATATATTGATGGTTTTTCTGTATATTACATGTTCATGTCACGACACATTTCGCAGTCGTTTGATAATCCTTTGATTTTTCTCCCTAATGTATATATCTTATATTATTCAGTAATCAAATAGGTTTCTGTCTGTATGCCAGAGTAAACTTAACAAAGGCCTTAATGTTTCGTGCTTTTGTCATTTTAATACATGTGAATATATTCGATATGTAGTGAAAAAAGAAATAATAACGGAAATTATTCTTTATAATTAATTCGTATTTTATAAAAAATCATTAAATACTGATATTGTACAAATAATAAAATAAAGTTTTTTTAAATGGTCTTCAAATGAATGTATGTAAGCTTATTTTATTGTTATAATGTAAACAAATAAAAATAATGGGGAATACTATCTAGAAATTAATTGAAAAAATATATTTATTTGATATATCATTTACTTGATATCGATTAAAGTATAAAACTGTAAAAAATAACATATTTTCTTATATACCCGTATTCATATAGATAGGTAAGGATAGCAGTTGATCACGAACAAACTCAACAAAACATTCCTGTACTGATTTGGGTACCTACATCGGATGATTTATTATATACTTTTAATATTCATTATTCAAATTGTTGTGATATGAAAATTTTTGATTTTATTTTATTCTAAATACATAACTTTTAATAAAATGTTTTTCGTAATTGAAAATATCATTTTAATTGAAAAACGATTGCCAAATTAAAATTATTAATTTGATTATCAAACGAAAAAAGATTACTAAATAAATAATCAGAAAATTAATATAATTTAACAAAAAATACAATGCGATTATAATTATTTGCACAATATTATATCGTCGCTTATAACCAAGGTTACAAACATTTAATTCTCATATCAGAATTTGATAATTAATCATGACAGATTGATTGATTAATTAGTAAATTTGATAATTTATTCATGTACTGTTACCGCGTATTGTCATTTGAGCAGAATTTCAAAACGATCGGACATTGGAAAGTGAATGAAATATCTATTATAATATTCCGTGCAGACAGACAAAAGGTGAAACCAATATAAGCGTGGTAAAAAAATCACATGATACGGCGATTGTTAAAAAAATATATTTATGTTTTCTAACAAAATATTTAAAGTTTTTAAAGACGGTTGCTCCCTTTGGAGAACCTTCCAATCGAATCTTCGAGGGCAGTGACTTCATCATCAAAGTATGCGAAAACAACAAGTTCATCAGAAAGATAATAAAGATTTCATTTTCCGAGACTTTTTTAACTCACTTCACATGAAAACGCCATTATATTGTATGATTGTAAATTCAGTCTAAGAACAAAAGGTACGTTACTTCTCATAAACTCTTGTTGCAATACTAACACTTTTAAATGCGCTTCTTCTTGTATAAAACACTACGCGGGTGGGGAAAGGGGTGTATTCAACCTATCCATGGCTTATTGAAGTTGCATTCAGTGACATGTTTCTTCTGAAGCGTTGCAGTCACTGCTCTAAAGAGCGCATATTTTTGAGAATTTGATCAATGGTAGCGACCCCTAAAATTAATTTAAATGAAAAATAAAAACATGAATCGAGTGGATTGTTTAAAGTTATGTGTGAAAGTGACAAAGAGGCGTGGAAATAATAAAAATAGTATTTTTTCACAAATTTATCAATAGTCACAAGGACACACACGTAGTAGTAATATGAAAGAGCACATAAAAATACAAAAGAAAATTAGCACAGGTACTAAGGTCTCTGGCGTAGTCACAAAACAATATTTATGTGGGATTCTTGATCCCAGATCGCAGATTCGATAAAAGCTCTTTTGTCGGAAAAAAAATCAACGGCAAGAATGCTGTAAGCTCAGGTGGAGAGTCGCTTCGGTGGTGGGTTTGCAGGGGCTGGCATTTCGGAGTTTCAGCACGTGATGTGGCTGGGGCTTCGTGCAAGCTCGGCTTGATGCCGACTTGATCTAGCTAAAGCACACTCGACCGCGGTGGTGATACTGTTCTCTAGATGGTTTCGCCGAGGATACCTCCCGGATACCTCCTAGGAAGGCGAGGACTGTTGGAGCCTTCCAAACAGTCTGACCTGCCTGGCAGTATCAGCGCACGGCTTTTATACACTTTTGGCGGCGGTGAGGATGAATTAAGTCAACAACTGTTTATTTTCTATTAATGGTCAGAGTCTCCGGCAGCTAAATTTGCCAAAATAAGGCCCCTTTTGGGAAGCCTAGCGTATTTGGAGCCGTGTGGCTGGGTTTAATAAGTTCCAAAAATCACACGTCCATTTTGAATGAAAATTGCGCTCTGTGTTTCTTTCTTTGTTGATTTTTTTGTTGCTGATTGATGATGCGGTGGGCATTTGGTTTGCATTGCATAATTTTTTGAGCAGTGGGCTCAATATAAACTTCGTCTAATGCCCTCGAGGCTTCTGATTCATATCCATGATTCATACCCATCCAAGCGGGATGATGATTGAAGGTGCTATCTCAATTCCAGCTTCTGCGTTGAAAATATTTGATTTATCGTGCGCCTTATGCACGATATACTGCACAACGTCTGATAATAGTGTGCAGAACTTTTCGTCTTCTGGTAAGTCGTTGAAAGTACTCGGTGAGGTTTCCGTTACTTCTTTTTCATTGTTGTGTAATATTGCGCGGCTACTGCGCTAAGGCCACAAAAACCTCTGTTCTTTGCAACGGAATTTGTGTTGGCGGCGAGATGTTGTTGTCTTCTCCATCTGTAACATCTGCAGCCTCAAAGATCTCTTTATAGCGCTCTCCGTCACTGGAAGAATGTGGTCCGATATTAACTTATTATATTTACGGAAGCGGCTGAACAAAGGCAACAAGCGGCAATAGAACCAGCCTAGCTAAAAAAATGAAGTTTTCAATTACAGAGCCCCCAATAATAATTATTTCGAATGTCTATATTTAACCTTAACTAGAATCCAATAGCTGATATCATTCCAATTTTCAGAAAAAGTATGATTTCTAAATAGCTATTAATTATAATGAAAAAATTATAATATTTAAACATGAGGTAAAAAAGTAATATTATTCTACACGTAACAAAGTCCGTCACTAACATTATCAGATGCCTCAAATAATAATAAAGTGTAATATAATAATAAAGCATTAGAATAAAAAATGATAATTCTCTAATCAATAATGTCCACCACTAACGTAATCAAGACGCTACACTAGTCTAGATAGCGTTTTTCTCAATGCGGCCTAAATATATAATAAAAGTACGTCATTTTCGACGGATTATAGCCAGTATTTGATATAAAATAAACAAATTTAGACAAATATTTTTTAATTCAATTAAATTATATCAAGCGATAAAATTACAAAAATGAAATGTGCATGCCAAGTTTTAAAATTGTGAATTATTTACTTAATTTTAATACTATGAGTTGTAGCACATTAAAATGATGCTGCATTGTTGGCTTGCAATAAAATAATCGAATTTTTAGATCCTTTTAAAAATCAATAATAATGATAAAGCTCTCCCACCATCAGACAAAATGCATCCCGAGCTTTATCTGTATCGTGCCAGGCACAGTTGAAAAAGTGACTATTCCATTGTAATGAAAATGGAAATAACTCTCCACGAATTAGTGAGTTATTTTTAATATGCCTTGCTCAATTACAAGCTCAGATATTGCAATATTTTTATTGGATTACAACCAAAATAAATTATTGACAACACAGTTTTCCAAGTAAGTGCACACGCGCTTTATGTTATCCATTTACATTAGTCACGCAAGAGTGCGTCTGTACTTGTCACAAGTTCTTGAGTAAAGTAACTTTCAAGTACCCACCTTTTAGAAACTTGTAACCCTATTTCATAGTAACCATTGAGTCTAGAGAGCTTTGAGAGTTTGAAGCACTTTCTCCTTTCTTTGCCTCAAATAGCTATTATAAAACAGTACCAGGATTTTACTATTTTTGTCTGAATTAATACTGTTTTAATACGTTATTAAACTAAATTGAAAGACAAAGCTTGTATTATTAAATTTAATATTACTAAAATAAGCACCATTAAGTACCACTTACCATCACGCCTTTTCTCCCTGGGGGTAGGCGGAGAAGATAGACGCCACACTCTTCTGTACAATAGACAGATTTGCTTTTTACGACAAAATTATTATTTTTACTAGTCCTCTCTCTAATCAAAACAGAAATAATTTACAAAGGTTTAATTACTATAATTTTATAATAAAATTGGCAAACCATGTTTATACAACCAAGTGTTCCGTCCTTTTAGAAACCTCAGCTTCGAACAAGCATTTGACAGTATAAATGTTGCAAGAGTAACGTGGCAAAAAAGTTTCTCTATTTCCTGCAGAGAAAAACGTGATTGTAAATAAATTACAATAATTTTGTTTTTGGGTCATACAGAGCACCAATTTCAGGCAGATGATTTTTATGATCAGCAATTGGAACTATTGATTGTCTATTGCTTATTGCTGGTGTTAGACCATACGGGCAGTGGCGTCACATATTTTGTGTTTTATTTTTTGTTTCATAGATATTTTTCGATATATTGTACCTGCTGAAAAATATTAAATTAAAATTTCTATTACTACACATGTGGGACAAGCATAAAAACTCGATCAGAAGAAGATTAATTATTTCAATACCATGTATGCAAATGTGTTATTTATTGGTAAATATACCTATTAATGACGGTTGTTACTGTATCGACACATGCACGCCTCCATTAAAAATCAGAATTTGAATTTGAAGGAGAATAATATACCTTCAAAAGTTTGCCAATATTCTGTAAGAAATATGAATGAATGAGACCGACTCGCGTCTATAGATATACAAACGAACATTTTTATTAAATTTGAGATATGTACGTTTTAAGTTATTAACAATTTTTTAGAATATTTTTAATGAGAAGTGAATAGAACTATTCGTATGTGAATAACTAATTTAAAATATAACATTAATAAAATTACAACTGTTTTATTCGTCTGCTAAGAATGTGCTGTTTGATAAATAAATGTTAGACGTTCCTGTTTTCCCAAATGTAAATCTCGTGATTTTTTGTTTGTTGTATTTAATACGTCACTCCATTTTTTACTAAGACTGTTGTATATTTTATAACGTCAAATATTTTATTCTGTGTAGGATTATAGAAGTTTTTGTTTCAGAAATCCCGTGAATCTCCTTTAAGCACTGCGCCTGAAAGTGCGGGTAGTGCTTCAATGTATAAATCGGATTGCGTTTTGGCGTCGGCGTCGGTCGTCCGGCCAATGTAGCGCGCTCGCGGAAAATCGGTTATCGGCAGAAATTTCGGAAATTGCATGATTGACAGCACCGCGGCCTCCGCGCAAATTCACTTCCTCTGGAAAAATGAAGTCTTCGGCTGTATTTTACGCTTGAGAATTCTGAGGCGTATATTTCTTATAGCATTCGGCGAAACGGGATTAAATGGGAGTTTATTGATTTAGGGAGCTCAAGACGTATGAAATATTATCGGAAATGGATTTGTGGAATTTCGTTAAGGGAATTATTTATTTTGTAACGTAGTTTATGGTGTTCGTGTTGATTTATTATGTCAGCATTACGATTTCAAAATACACACATTTATTTGTAATGCCAACCACATACATTTTTTTATCGAAAGAGCTGTATAAAAAATTTAAATGCGGTATTATTGAACTATGAATAAAAGGCGTGAAAATCATATTTGAAAGAATATTGCTTTTGTGTAGTTAAATTTACTCCATATACAAAAAATGAGTGAAATGACGGGAATACTTGAGCAGCGATACTGCATCAAATTTTCCAAAAGCTTGGCAGTACCCAAGTGGAAACCTTTCGCGAGATCCAATAGATTCTCGGGGACAATGCTATGAGCATTTTGTGGATAAGGGAGTGGTACAACTGCCGGGCATCAGTGGACCGCAAACCGCGGTCCGGTAGGCCCTCAACAAGCCGCAACTCCGCAAGATCCGTCCAGATAAGGTTCCATATGATTTTTGGCTATTCCTCAAGTTAAAAATGTCGCTGAAAGAGACCCGATTTGAATCAAAAGAAGGCATTACAAAGTATACGACAGCCCAGATGAATACCATTCCGAAACATGCATTCCAGAAGTGTTTTCAAAAATGGTAGGACAACTGGAAGAAATGTGAGCATTATAAAGGGGATGACGAGATAGAGTAAGTAGAGTGTGTATAAATAAATTTATTTCTCCCGACCAAAGCATCGATACTTTTTGAATACGCCATGTAATATTTTATGCTTTGTATGGATTATGGATCTTCTTATGAACTTTAAACACTAGTTTTTAATGAATAAATGAAATCATAAATGAAAAATTCTTTATTATGAGTTTTTTTCTGACACTTGGTATTCAAGTATAAGTATTTGATCCCAAATGCTAGTAAAATATTTGCCTCCAAGGTTTTTCACCAATATATTATATCAAGGAGTAATTTAAATATGTAAACTTTCTCGTATTTTCAATATTGATAGAAGTGTATTTGAAGATATAATATTAAATCATTCATGTAAAAAAAAAAAATAATAATATATATTACTGGAAGTGCAAAGTCACAACTTTGAGTAAACAAATCTATTTCTTATGTAATGTATACATAGATATAATTTTGTAGTACATAACTTTATTTATGCGGGCATAAGTCCTTATAAATACCGAATCAACCTTGATTTATTGAGATCACGATCATCTTGCAGATTAGTCATTGATCGTTGGCTCAGTGTCATCACAGGTCAGTATTCCCCGCGCATTCGCCTGGAGGGACAAATTAATCACATGCAATGCCATTAATAGATACGTACTTGCTTAAATAGATAAATTTACAACAAAATTTTTATGTAAGCAGGTTACAGTATTTTCTTTAATCGTCTTATAGTAATCATCAAATATTAACGATGATTATATAAGATTCATTGATATGACTGAAAAACCTGCCTCTTTAGTATTTTTAATTCTTTTCAAAAAAAGATAAACCCACTCTAACTTTATCATTTAATTGAAGGAAACCACCCTGTAAGTCTCGAAAGGTCAAACTCCCGATCACTTGTGATGGTCGACATAGAGATAGATTTAATAAATTTAGAAAATCTTAAAATAATAATATTCAAAAAAGTCAAGTATGGAGATCAAAAATATATTTCTTCTGTTTGGAATCGTTTAAAAGTAAAAGCCTGATATATTTCTTCTTAAGATTCTATGTATTACAAGAGGCTAACAAAATATTGAATATTCAGCTATACAAGTAATATTTCTTAGATCTTTATAATACCATAGATATAATTCTGTGTTAAATTAATATCGTTTGCCAATCCTAATAGACTCGACCTTGTGAGTAGGTGCGAACGAGCCTTTATTATTTATGAATCAGAACAGTAAGTCTCGCGTGTAGCGGGTACTTAACTATTATTTTAACGAAACGGACCAATCACAGGCGCGCTTTGCCTTCGACGGGTTGAGCCGGAGGCGACCGTCCTGTTGACTGAATCCGGCCAATGGCGAGCGCCGGCGGTGAGGTCATCGCTCATAGGATGAGTCACTGCACTAGCGTGGATTTCGAAGATATGGTGCAATCGAGAGTATAAAAGGAGCGAACACGAGATACTCAGCCCCTTCAGTTCGAGACCAGACTTGCGAGCGGGAGCGCTGCCCAACAGACTACCGACGGAGCCCTGAGTTCCAGAACATCATTTGCGGACGGAGTTGCTGCCCGGACGTATGGAGGAATCTACCATTCATCAGTACCAGAGAGGATCATACCGCCACTGTGTAACAGCTAAGGAACACATTTATATTATCTATCGATTAATTATTTTCACTATTGAAATGTATTTATTTTGGGAAGATTTAAAATCGGAGCAATAATGTATAATTAATATCACGATTTCTTGTGTGATCTTGGCTCAATTCGTACGGGAATATCTCCCAAACGAATATATTTTGATGCATGGGGATTTTCATACCATTTGTATTAACAATTGATTTTACGGAGCTCTATAAGCAGTGCTTAATAGATTCATAATATTGTCGACGCGTTATGTATTGCATAACCAGATATCAATCCAAATCGTACGAGAAATTCTTCCGAACGAATATATTTTAAAGTATGGGGATTTTCATACTATTTTTACTAATAATTGAATACATGTAATTCTATAAGAAACGCTTAGTAGCCTTATAATAATTGTGTTGCATAAGCATTGCGCAATCCGGTCTTCAGCTAACTCTTTATGGTTTGAGTACCTCTCGGTATATTCGGCTTAACAAGTAGCTTCAGAACGACGAGTAAAGGACAGAATGGGGAGATCTAACTGAAATTGGAGTTTTCTGGTTTATGAACGTTGAGCTAGGTGAGGTTGTGGATGACGCTCGTGTCATAAGCCTGGAATCCGCGCAAGCCCCTGTGAGGTACTCTTAAAAGCGGGACCTCCCTTGTTGATCGGAGTGGCCACTAGACTCGACCTTCGCGCCTCATCCTGCTCAAAAACAGCGTGAACCATCGTCGTGAATTCTCTGACTTTGGAAGGATTTTCATGCTTGAATGCTGTAAAACCTTGATAGAAAACATTAACTTCTATTTCGTCCCCTGTAAGAAAGACAGGGCCAGAATAAATATAAAAATCATTCACTCATATGGAATAGCTGGGATATTATAAATATGTTACTAACACTCTAACATTTGTCCAAAGTAAATGTTGCAAGATGCAGAATCGTGGGACGCCGCTCTGAAAAGGCATAATGAGATTGCACAATAATTTGTAACATCGCTGACTATCCCGCAAAGGAGGCTAATGTCGTCATCAATTTGTACCAAAAGAGTACGTGATTCTTCAAACACCGGCCTAAAAGAAAGGCGCCGCAAGACAACACCCATCATCAGAAACTCGTACCAAAAGAGTACGTACATCTCAATTATAAGCCTAAAAGAGAGGCGTCACGGGATCACATCTCGTAAAGAAGAGATAGAGTCTCGGGATGCAGTAAGTTCCGGAGGAACAAGGGGGGTCGTTTAGTCACTTAGGAAGTCGGCCACCGGGTTTAGGCGGGCGCGGAGCCTCAACCCCTCTCAGCAGAGATGCTGAGGGTTTAAAAAACCAAAATTTAGCATTCAAAGAAACTATTATTTCATATAAACTCACGGGCTGTTGTAGAATCCTTTCGAACAAACCATCCCCGAGACCTTATCTACTTATTTATAAAGAAGTTTCGCTTCAAAAATGTCTTATTTCGTAGATAGAAAATATATGTATTATTTTCCCATGGAATTAATATGAACAGGTTCATGCACGTCTAGAACGAAACCATTCAAGGTAAGAATTTGCTAATACAAAGTGTTTATAATTATTAATTTCAGTGTTATTTAATATGTGTGAATTTTTCCCTTTGCGCCGTTCGAACGATTTTACTGGTTTGTCTCAAATCGAAAATGTTTTATTTCTAATACACGAATTCTTTCTAGTGTATGTATTTTATTGTAACATAAATGTATCGATTATTAGGTTCATTAGATGTTTTTATTACGTAATATTATGCAATTGTTTCCACACTGCTCCTATAAAAGAATCTATATATTAATTACTCCAACCAATGTCGTTTCTGCATTTGGATAATTTCTGTTGCCAGTTTAAAAAAAAACATTTTAGAGTACATTAAAAAGATTAAAAAATATAGGAATACGAACAAACTGATATCAAAAAACATCCAAATCCAAATTATCGAAAATTAAAATATCGGAATTTATAGATTTTTTAAAATATTTTCGTGGAATCCGTGTATTTAAAACAGCCAACGTAATTGCAGTCAACGAATTTTTGTGCTGGTCATACCACAGAATGACGCTTTATGACATTGACAGTAAGTATACGTTTACGCTTTTCTTTTTATTGTTTTTGCATTAATCTTGCTTCAATAAACGTTCAAAACATTTATTTATTAAACATTTATTACGCTTTATATTTTATTTAAACTGCAAAGTGAACTTAACCTTAGATTAACGTCATAACGTCTCTCATATAACCTCAAAAGACTCACAGCGCGTGGCGCGAATGTCATTTTACGTGTCATTTTCTCCGTATTTATACATAAATATTATTATTTTTCAGAATTCCGATGGAATACTCAACATCACAAAGCGGCAATTTGATAATGCGATTCGAGTTCACAATATGAAAGAAGAAATGCCAGACGTAGACTGTCAAACATAACAGAAGAGGAATGTGAAAGAAGGAATGCTGACCAGCGGGAACGTAAAAATGCTAGGCAAAGAGTGTATGCTGAAGGAAGAAATGCGAAATCTTATTTTAAATGTGCAGTACAACTGTGCTAATGCATTTGCATCTTTCGGAGTGCAAATAAGTGACATACCAGGTGTAGGCCCGTATTGTTTAAAAATTTCAGGTGAAGTATATCATAGAACGTCTAGAAGTTTGCAGAGTGATGGAGAGGTGCCGGCATATGCGCAACTATATGTTTACGATGCGGATGAAGCAGTCAGGGTACGTATGAGCCATCCGTCTAACCTTAGATGTCAACAAAATATAATGGAAACTATTGATAATGTCATCCGTCGTGTAAGTCCATATGCTCTCCAATACAAAAGGTTGAAAGAAGCGGTTGAGGAAGAAGAATCTATAGTTGCAGAGCACGGGGGCCAGATGCGGAATATTCAACTACTCTTTACGCGTTCTTCGTTAGATGACCAAAGAAGGTATAATGCTCCATCTAATAATAATGAAGTCGCCATTGTGTATGTAGCAGATTACGAAGGTAGGTTACCGCCAAACGTAGATTTTGCTGTTCACCCTAAGAATGTAGGAGGTCTCCAGCGTATTAATATGTTATCAAAACATTTAGATCCGATGGTTTTTCCATTGTTATTTCCATCAGGTGAATTTGGTTGGACTCTACAGCCTTAAATAATACAACATTAACTGCATGGTTTAAACTTAACCAACAAGATAATGAGGCATGTAATATTAAGTATCAGGATTTAACTAATTTCTATGTTTTTTCTAGCAATAAGCAGTGGAAGAAGAGGCAATGTGGCGGGGACAAGATTATTGGTCGCATGTCCCCCGTTTCTCCTAGAAATATAGAATTATACCATTTAAGACTTATTCTTTTACAAGTGACTGGGGCTACGTCCTTTGAATCTTTGCGGACTATTAATGGTTGTCTTACTTCCTACATTTCGTGATGCAGTACGAGAATTAGGACTCATCGATGATATTGGAGAATGGCAGTGTTGCATGGCTGAAGCTTCAACGTATATGATGCCCAAAGCTCTTCGTGACCTATTTGTCTTATTAATGATTCATTGCCTCCCACCAGATCCGTTGCAGCTGTGGAACGATTTCAAAGATTTGATGTCAGAAGACTTTAGTCGTCAAGGTGCTACTGCAGAAATTGCACAAAATTGTTCCCTTTTGTATATTCAAAAGGCATTAATAAATGAAAATTCTTCTTGCACATCACAGGGTTTGCCGGGACCAGATTACAGCAATACTTATAATGAAGTGGTTGATATTAATTTAGCATTAGAAAGTTCTTTAGGGTCAGAGATGGCTGGAAAACTCAATCGAGAACATTGTGCTTTCGACAGTATATTAAGTAAAAAATTTCAGATGTATCTGAAACAAAAAAATGTTTCTTTATTGACGGTCCTGGTGGCACAGGTAAAACGTTCCTTTATAAGACTATTATACATACTTGAAGAGGAAGATCTAAGAAAGTTTTATCTGTTGCTTGGACAGGAATATCAGCAATTTTATTACCAGGTGGACGTACATGTCACATGGCTTTTAATTTACTTCTTGATTTATAGAATAACACAACATGCAGAGTGACATCCAAGAACCGTGCAATTATAAGTGCAGCTGATGTTATCATCTGGGATGAAGCGCCGATGGCGCCAGTTATAGCTTTAGATATAATTGAACGTACTCTGCGCGACATAATGGGTAATAATGATATTTTTGGCAATAAAGTAATCATTTTGGGCGGCGACTAGACAAATTCTACCAGTTTCTCGAAGGGCTTCTCGCGGTCAGTTAGTAGCGACATCTATTAAAAACAGCCAACATTGGAAAAATTTTACTATTTTCAATTTGAAAACTAATGTCCCCGCTTTAGAAGGTGAAAATTCATTTACACAATGGCTTTTAGATTTAGGCGATGGAAAGCTGCCTCCTGTGGAAGGAAAGTATGCGTCATCAGTGCTTATTCCAAATGAAAGTGTAAGTCAAAATGTTGTTCAAAGCATATATAATGAAGTACATTCTATAGCGGATGTTCCCCTAATGAGTAAACGAGCGATACTGTGTCCAAAGAATGAACATGCTCGATTGGTTAACGAAGATGTACTCGGGCGTTTAGAAGGTCCAATCTTTACATTTTATTATGTGGATAGTATTAAAGATGATGGTCGTGAAATGGACTACAAAATGATATATTTTTAAAATACATTCATTTATCAATAATCATTAAACTAAAATGCTATGTAATTTATTAATAAATAAGACGCTGTAATTTTATCGATAAAAATAAATACAAAGAAGAATTTGACAGCTGTTTCATTTTTTGTATGTCACTGACAGCTACCATAGACACTAAAACCTGATTTTTTTCTCCTCAATGTTGATGAATTCATTATTTTTAAACCAGCCAAACTTAAAAACTCAGAGTTGACAGCATCACAATATTATACAGTAACTGTCAAGAAACAAAAAAAGAAATATTGCTTACTTCAAAATACGGCCAATTATCAAATTGTATTAACTTTGTAACAGTAAGGAAATCAATTGTGTTTGTTGCAGAGCAAACACAATTGGCCGCGGGACGACCGTCATTGGCCGCGAAGCGGCCACAATAGCAAAAATGGAAATTTTCCAGATACAATTGGCCGCGAAGCGGCTGACGTAGGCATAGGTAAACAATTGTGTTTGCTGCACAGCAAACACAATTGGCCGCGCAGCGGCCATGGCTGGCCGCGGAGCGGCCGTCATTGGCCGCGAAGCGGCCACAATAGCCGCCCGCAGGGCCTAGCAGTAAGCAATCGGCGAAGCCGATTGCTTTCCTGCTAGTTTGAAGTTATTACGATACACAACGGGGTCCTTCATCCATTAGACGATTCATGTGCCAATTCAACGACGTATTACGAATAGTATATATTGTATTTATAGAGATTTAGTCGCATTTATTATTTCTAGTGAGGTTTTTAGTATTGGTTCCAGGCGCCATTATGAGGCGGAAATAGTTCATATTCATAGCCCGACTGCAATAGGTATTTTTGTCGCGTAAGAGGTAGCACTTTTAGGAATATAACTGTGTTTTATGTTTCGTCCCTGACGGACAGGATGGTATAGCTGTGGCTATTTAGATAATATACTTAGTAAATGCAAAGGGCATTAGGTATTATCAATATAGTATGCGAACCCAAGATGTTAGAAATATTTTAGTTAATATTTTTAGTTAATTTTGCATTCAAAAGCGCAAGTTTCACAGATTAATTATTTCCAGTTAATAATATATATTTTAGTTAAATGTATAGTTAGCACAGGCAGAGTATTAATATTGTATAGAATACATTATTTATAATATTTCAAGAAGGTATAATATTTTATTCCGCGATCCTTTTATAGTTACAGCGTATCTGTCGACCTCAGCCGTTGCCACCCGCGCCATACAACTATTTTCGCTAACATCATACGGCAAATGACTTTATTCATTGCAATGAAATTTATATTATTTAATATTATTTTCCGTGACGTATTTTTGACGGGTCACCCCATAGGATTCATCACATTGTTAGCCGCGGCCAGGAGTTGGCAGATTAATTGAATGTAATAGCTAAAATTAAATATCAACTCGCGGCGATTAAGCAACGGCCTTTTAAATAAATTATTAATACAAAATTCATCGTTAATACTTTAGGAAGACCCACTATCTACCTGGATCACTACAGTTGGTAGCCGCGACCAGGAGATCGAAATGAAATAATATACCTGATGATAATAAAATTCAACTCGCGTCAACTATTTTACGACTGTATAATTTTTTCATATAACAGAAAACATCTCTAGAAAATACCGTCATTTGACGAGGACCCCTCTATCTACTATCTACATGGGTCACCACAAACATATCGTATTGAGCTGTCCAAACCCGTATATAACTCATTTTTATCATTTTGTGGGTTGGTCGCTTTTTGCATAACTACGTCAAAATTACTATCGAACATAAGCCCATGTTGACTGATGAACACGAGTGCAGTCTTACACTGCCTGTTAAAGGGATGTAAAAAGAGCAAATACAAAAAAAATTGGTCACCCAAGGGCGAGGTTTACTTTTGTACGAAATAAAAATGGTTCGCGTAGCGTGTCATGGCGCAGTTCAGTAGAGAAAGGGTGGGCCAGCAGCCCGCGAGGGGGGAGGGGGCAGGGGGGAGGAAAGCACCACCCTGTCTGGCGTCTGAGAGGATTGGTCACGTGCGACTGCAAAGGCCCCGATACAACAGAAACCTCTACAAGAGAAAATAACCTTTAATAGTATTAGAATTGATGCTGCACTAAAAAGTATCAAGTTGTTTTACAACTCAAAAATAAATTAAAAAAACTAATGCAGCTATTGCTGTTCCGACGACAGTAATTGTCGCTGTTCAGAAAAGTATTTCACAGCTGGTCTTAACTTTCAAGTGCAAAGTATTTTATATCAATTTGGTAGGTAAATAAATATAATGTATATTTAATAATGATTATGATAACAAACGGTGACAAAATAAATTTATTGAAATGTGGGGTATAAAAGCAAAGGCAGCAATATCCAAAAATATAAAAAAAATGTTTTCAATGCAGTCACCGAGGATTACTAATTAAAAATGTACTGAATTCTAGATTATATGTATTTATCCCCTTCGTCTTTGCGTCTAATTCTCAACTTTGGTCCGATTCCTTTCCATCTTTTCAGGCTGCACCCATTGCTGAACTGCGAGAGAACGTCTATTTATCTGTCGCCGTTACGGCTAATGAAATTAGTACCTCTACTTTCCAAATTAAATTTTAAGTCTTTTTCACAGCCGGCGCTCGTTATTCACTAAAACGAATAATTTTCATCCCCTTTATTCAGGCGCGTTGCAGTACATGACGTCACAGGTACAAGTCGATCGATAATACCATTCGGCACCCAACCACGATCCGACCTAAAATATAAGGTTTCGTGTATTTTTCGGATATAGATTTATTATGCGGAGAGTGCAAATGCAAATCTAGAAATTGTGCAATGCGGAGTACTGTATATAGGTACTTAAGCGAAAAATTAAACAGTCGTCCATTTACCGAAATTTACAAATATGCGTTGGTTGTGATGTTTATCATTAGTCACATTTATCGATATTTACAAAATATGAAAAAGGAACTGCATACCATGGTGTGTAGATTGGCATATTAAGATTTTCACCAAAATATGATAAAACAGTAAGTAAGCTCCTCTAGGGATATGTATTATATGAATGGAGAAAATTTAAAATTTAGCAGATAGTATGGTATGGGTATCGGGAGAATGACAAGTTTAATTACTTTGAAATTAGATTTCTTCGAAAAAAAAAGCTCACAATGAGGTCAAAATTCTAAAAAGTATCTAAGTTTAATAGTTAAGTGTTAATATTTTGCAACCTAAAAAAGAAAGTCAGTAATGAGCTGGTTAATAATCACAAACTGCGTCATGCGAAAAATTAATATGCGATATTTTGTTGATATGCATAAGACGAAGTAAACAACCGGTTCAGTAAGTATCACGAAGTGTCTCACGCGAACAAGCAATATTTTGACGATTATATTTTGAGCGATTCATCTTTTAAATAGCTATATTGCCTAAAACGAATGATTATTAAGGATACGAGATAGACTGTTCACAATCAGTCTAACGCATCCTCCAATTTTTCGGACATATGGCCCGCTAAATGGTGGTACCTTGATAGGCGGAACACCACAGAGGAAGAGGGCGATATCGATTCAATGAACCGACCAGGTCAAATATGCTGCTGTCTCCTATTTACAACGGGTTGTAATCATAGATGGAGGAGAATTATCAGGATATTAAGAGATCATCAACAGGAATCGTCAAGGACGTCAAACCAGCGGTCACGATCCTCAATAATGAGGGAACCGACTGGAGACGTAGGCGAAAGTGCCTACGCAAAAATCAATTCATAATTTATTAGCAAAAATTATATTTACGGAGTTTTGCCATTTATTCTCGAGAACGAAGAAAGGCATTAATCAAAATGTTGTTAAATTTGGGATTTTATAGAATGACTTAAGAATTGTAAAGTGTCAAAAACGATAAAAATAAAATGCAACGCAGTATGACAAAATATTTTGAAGTCTACGATCATGTTGTTTTATTTTGTCTGGTTGCTGCTTGCCTGAAAGCATTCTGCTCGAGATTAGAATACTGAGCAGAGGATTTGTGATATATCTGCGCCGTATTTGGATATGACTGGAGGCGAGGACACGAATCGTCCCCTCTGTATAAGGAGGCGGCAGGACCAAACGCGTGAGGTGTCCTGAACGGTTTTTGTTGTTGAAGAGCTCATCGTCTGGAAATGCAACATCTACAACAAAATCCAATTTAAACTATAGCAGTATGAAAAACAATATTTTTTTAATATGTTTAAATTTTTTAAGAACACAATCCAGGATTTTTGTCCCCAGAAGGGATTGTCATCAATCAGGAATAAAAACTAGTCTTAAAAGGAGTTAAAAAAAATTCAGGCGTATTCTAGTGTAAACGTTAATAATTCGGATGAATTTCATATAAAGAATAGTGCTCCATAATATCTATCAAGTTAAAATATCGATGTCTAATAAAGGGAAGCGAGGTACATAAATACCTTTTTTATACATAAAATAAATATTATATGATAAAAATATAATAAAATAAAGTTGTATTAAAACAAAGATTATTATTTTATCAATTGAATTCAATACCACATATACAACTATGCAAATTTGACAGTGTGGTGTTTAATCAAGAGCGGAATCGGTGAACGTTACATTGTGTAAAATAATCACTTGAGCCAGCCAATGACAGGCCGTAAGCCCTGCATACCTGCTTTCTCATATAAAAATGGCTTCGTATCTGTGAGACATCTACAATACATCTCGACAAAAGCGAGTCGTAGTGTCCAGGTAGCCGCTTACGGCACGGTTCTACACTAATATAAGACCAAGTGTAGCTCATGACGTAAGAGTATACACCGTCGCTGCTGACACTGCATCATAATACGCGCATTAAGCCATCACCGCACACGCCATTGCAAACCATATTCGTTTCGGACACCCAAACAATATTGACCGTGAATAGTAAAATAATATACATAATATAATATAATACACGATAAGACAGTTAAACAGTTACAGTTGCCGGCAAACTTCATGAAATTCTTTGGCTAAGTGGGGGAATGCGCAGAAGACGAAATTTGGGTCTCGTTGGTAGAAAGGTAGATGCGCAAACGTCCCCCCACTACGCCACAGAATTTCAAGATGTTTGCCGGCTACTGTACGTAAGAGTCAAAATAGCTTGATAGCTTGCACAGAAGTACCCCATTTATTTCAGTACCTAGTTTTAAATACGTACCTTGTTATTAAAACTATCAAATATACACGAAAAAATTTTCAGTTCCGCACAATACATTTAAATTAGATTTTTCAATACCGTTAATGCGGTGTTACCTGATTTAAATTTATTATTAGAATTGCAATTGCTTCCAAAATAACATTAATTGTATATTGTTAGCAACAGGTTTAATTATGGAATCCCAATTATAATAATTTCGTTGTCTGTCTGTCTGTTGACGTCAGTTCCTGTAACATTCGTAACTTCTTTTATAAGAACTTGTTTTCTTTTTTTTCATTTTCCTTTTTTTTATAAATAAATAAAAACTTATTCTTTAGGAACCGACACGTAAAAGTACCGTCATTTTTGAAGGGTTACAGCTAGTTAATAAATAAACATTGAATATACTTGATTATATGGCAATAAAAATAGTTGTATTGAAGTAAAAAGAAGATGAAAACTACGTAAACAGGATTTATAAAAAATATATATACTCAAGACAAAGAATACAAGGATATTTAAAAATATTTATGAATGAAATATAAAATAATGTAATTTTGAAGGAATCTATTTGTAAAGTACTGTGGACTAGCTCTATTACACTCTTAGAATTACGTACACACGACAACACGTACATCAATATGACAACCTTAAAAAGTCTCGTTTCCAGGAAAATTTCCGGATTAGGACGGGGACCTGCGAGAGGGAAACATTGCAACTGGCAGGAGACAGACAATAAGATATCGTTTAAGATTCATATCATAATGATATTGAGCTTTAAGATTTGAATTTAAAATATTAATTTTTCGATTTGAGGTGAATTTTAAAAATTAAAATAGCGCTATGTAATTATGAGAAATAAATGTCGAGCATTTTATGTAAACATATAATAACAAATACATTTTATTTATTTTGAAATTTTCTGATGTTGTTCTAAGCAATATTGCTATTGGAATATATCATTGTTTTCTTGTCTCCTGAACTACTAAGAATTTCGTTTTATCGTTAAAATTAATGTAAGAATTGTATAAACCGTCAGAAATGGCGAACATTTACAATGTATTTCGGTCGCGAGTTATGGTTAGCACTATCTGGCGCAGCGTAGAATCTTGATATTGTTAGGGATGAATATTGTTACATAGAGAATTATGCTTTTTTTCTACTTTTTATACATCATCATTATTTGCACTATCTGATAGCGTTAGTGACGAACATTTTTACATAGAGAATTATGTATTTTGATTTCATACAAATAAGTCAATTTTGACCCAAATTTTATCTCGTTATTCTATGGGCACGATATGTCAGTGGTAATATAGAAGGAGAAAAATTTATATAATAACAGGACATCATTTAAAATTATCTTTGATAAACTTGAGTAATTCAAATTCTTGTTGTATAGCTATAACAGTGCAACAATATTTATTTTCATTTACTGAAGTTTGGCAAAATGACTAACAAATTATACAATCTTGAGTAAAATAAAAACTATTGCAAAAAAATTAAACGATAGGTGAGCAAAGTACCGCTAGATTTAATACTAAATTTTGTAGTAGTATTATTTGTGTACAATAATCGGAATATTATTATTCAACCCGTAGCAATCATAAAGCGAGGAATCGTCGCACCACTGGTAACGAATAATAAACACGTGATTTGGTAAATAGAAAATACACGTGGTTCAATAAACTTCTGCCTGGCATGATTAATATCTACCGCACAACAGTTACGCGCGAGGAAGATGATGTATTATCCGTCCAGCGGGTGTACAATAATTACGCATTCGCAAGACGGTTGCTTCCATACATTTGGACAGAATATTATAATACAAGACGAAGCGCGGACAGACTCGCTGATGGGCCGGTCTTCTACAGAAGAACTCCTCGGAAGGAAAACGTATTAACATCTTGTAAATGGTATGTGGTAATTTTTCGAAACCTTTTGTGGAGGGTGCTTGGTGCTTATTTTGGTAAGCAGAGAACTTTTTAACGAGAATCCGAGTCATTCCATAATAGTTGCACAATTTCTACGAAAGTGCTTAAGGGGTATTCTCATGAAATTAATTAAAAAAATCCATTGTGCATAATATGTGTTCGGTATTCTGTTCGACACATTGACTTCACAACTCAAATCCCTAAAATTTCCTCTGAATTTCAGCCATGAGGTCTTTGAGATGCCAAGTCTAAGCCAAGGAAGTGTAAAAATATGACGTCTATAGTTATACATCTGTTTTTCTTTTCGTTTACTATTATCGAACTGTGGAATAACAATTCTCCGTTCTTAATACTTTAAAAAAATTTAAAATCTACAATAATGCGTAAAAAATAGGAAAAAAACAAATGAGTAAGTTCGAGCGCTTAAGGTAATCGGAATATTTTCATTCCTAAAATCATTTAACCTCGTCCAGGCCAAGGATGTATTCACATAACCTAAAACGCCTATCGTGTGTAAACCACAATATATGTATATATATATTTTTTGAATTTAAGAAATAAAAGATAAAAACTAGTACAATTATTTGTGGACCTATTATTGAAACTGTTTTAAAGGATTAAAACATTCAAATCAACGTAATGGAGTAACATAATTATTTTAATGATTTTGTATCTTCGATAAATATTAAATTATTGGATTCGGTGGTGGTTCTCTTGACGTGAAGTAAGCATTGAATTAGCAATATTCTTATCAAACATATTAGGGATGCATCGATACGCACTTCTGCCGATACGATACTGATTACGTAGCTACTATATACGTATTTAGTGAAAGAAATGTCACAATCACAAAGAAATAAATTATTTATTTTATTACGCACCGAAAGCAACAACTGACAACAAGCAATCAGCGGAATGAAATCATGAAACGCGGGGATTCCCCGGGCGAAGATAAATTGTGCCGCGTTTACACAAGAACGAATTAAGCGCGAGGGTGGCATGTTTACACATGGATTATCTATAGTGCGAAATTCAAAATGTATCGGTGTATCGGCAAATTAATATCGTCGATTCCGACATATTCGAAAACCTACGATATCGCCGGTATATCAGTATCGAATGCATCGCTAAAATATATATCACTCAAACTTTAATAATATCGCAAAGCTGTAAACAGTTAAAACAAAATAGAAATAAACGTCATAATCTCATTTAAATCTAATTAGTAATATTACGAGGATCCAGACGTTAATTAAGAGAACTTTAATCGAACATTGTATGTACGTGGGTTTTGGCCCATCATCTTTAGATGACGAATTAAATAATGACTTTGCACAACTACATTGTTAAATTTCGCGATGTACCTTTTTTACAGGCGAGCATTGCTAGTCAAATACATGAATATGTGAACAGTGGGGCCTCGTAGGGCGTCGAGATGACGAGTTAATGATAGAGTATGGATGCAACTGACCAAGGAAGAATTTTATAAATAACGGGTTGGGATAACGGAAAGAAAAGTTTCGTCAGAGAAGAAAGAGGAAAACATTACCAAAGGTTCAGCAGGAAATTATTCAAGGCTGGAAGAAGCTTTCCAACAGAGTGTTAGAGTGGTATCCCAAGTGAATTAATATGATCAGAGTAGAGAGCGTCTACAATAGCACTTCAAATCTTCAGGAACCTCCTTAATTAAAAGAGAAAATCAATCCACATTGGATACATGTCCAATGTTCAAGACGTGGATGTTGAAAGGCAGAAGATCTTGAAAAACATCGAGCTTTTTTGTGGAGGGTTCGATACCATTTTTTTTCCTTCGGACACTGTGGTAAATAGCGTTTAGTATACCTCTTTCCATTTAAGAAAGACAATCGAATTAGTATGAGAAGGCCGAGCGTACGACGCACATTGTGTCGTTGTGTTGGTTTTTACGGGTATAAACACCAACTCCACGGAAGAATGTGCCTCGTACGCACGGCTTACACATACTGATTCAGTTGTATTTCTTAAGTGGAAAGAGGTCTACAACAAACTGGTACGTAAAACGATTGAAGATCGTAGTACGAGGGGCCACTACAATTTACAAGACAGTGCAAGTAAACAACACGAATGAACGTCACTGCATTACCATAATTTTAATTAATTACCATTTAAATCACGAAATGTAACATGGAATTTAAGGAACTGGAAAATAATCTAATAACGTTCGAAGAAAGAAATAATTAGATATGCTTCATTGATGTTATTTCTTCTGCGGAAAGAAAAAAATATGCACGTTATTCACCAATTACAAATACTTCCTCTCTATGGCTGAACTGCATTTTTTAAAGTAAATCAAGTCCAAAAAAATCTCCAATCAGCCACGATGGCTGTCACCCTCCATTCGGGCCGAACAAAGAACAATTATCTCATTAAACAGATCTACATGATTAAGGTTGCCAAAAATGGACAGCGAAAAAAACCTCGTCTGCAATGGCAGACTGCTTGCCGCTGCCGTCTGGTATTAGAATGTGCAAAGTGCAAGTTCAATAAAATTCAGTCCGTTCGTTTTTTATAATATCAGATTTCAAATTGATTTCATTACTTGTCTCGATTTACTGGGCGAGTGAAATGGTCCTGATTTCATTTTATAGAAGATACTCGTTACGCCATAACAGCTGAACTAAAGACTGCACCCGTATCGATTGGAAGAATTCATATTCTGTCTTCTAAAATATTGCAGCAAATGTGAATTTAGAAGCACGGATATGGATCATATTCTATTAGTAAATTATTTTCCTCACGTTCACAGACGTTCAATCAACCCAGATGCGCTCCTGGCAGCCAAACTACGCAATGAAAAAGATATGCCTATCTTACAAAACACATTTGCATTCCTTTAGCGCCATAGATGAGGAAGTAAACCACAACCGATCATGATAAATGATCAGACACCGTATAATGGCCGTTCGAGACACGGATTCGGAATAAACAATAAAGTGAAAAATTACTGTCTGGCAGACTGCAGACAACGCGCATCATCCCATCATCATAAAAGATTTAGCTTGCATCGAGAATGGACCAATTGTGCTGGTATGACCGAACAAAGGATACTGGCTTACAAATGTCCTACGTATCTTGTAGCTATCATCGTCTCGCACAAAAGAAGACGAGCAAAGCTTGACGGGATCACATTTCATTAGGCCCGATTTGCATAGTAATCTGCGCAGACTAACATCAGGACAGAGACACGTATGATTGTCTCATTCATCTCCATCAACGACCCATACAGGACGAGACAAAACAATATTGTACTTCTTTTAAGAGTAGATCTCGTGGATGTTACTGTCTTAATGCATTTATCATCATAAAAATTTAACAAATACGAGTACTTAATAAAAAAATTACATTCGTCCAGCACATCAATGAATTTAAAAAATAAAGCTATGAAATGCCTCGGCTTTGTTTTAAGAACGGTGAAGGATTTTAACAAGAAAAGCTATTTAAATCAGTTAATAACTTTTTTTAACCTTTTCACTGCCGTAGTTCGTAGTAATGGAGAATATAACTCGACAGTTTAATCCCCATTCTACAGACTTCAATTAAAACTGGAAAGCGATCCACATAAATTTTTACGATTTGTTAACTTCAAACTTCAGCCGTTGAACAAATAATTTTTAAAGATGTTTCTTAATTTAACTAACGCGTATAGGAACTTAAGTAATTGGATATTTTTGTACAAATAGTACCGTAACAGCAAGCTGCACGTCCTAGAGGAATTTATTTGATGACCTGAATTGATTTCATACCATGTTCCTACTCGTTTGTTGGCGATATAACGAGTACCTAAATGTGTAAAAAATAAATTATTGTACTAACGCACCTTTACCTACAATTCATGAGGCTGGGAACGAATTCAATCTCGTCGACAGATTCCATTGTTAAATTTTGCTTAAATATTATAGGTTTATTTTTAATTGTGTAATATGATAGTGATGTAATTGATTAGGCTATTTAAACCGTTTTGAGTTTTTTTGTCATAATTTTACCAACAATTTTCTTTTCCTATCAATTACCTTATGTTATATAAACTGTCCTGTATTTACGTGTATACGCCTGCGTATAAAAAATTTGTAGGTATATATATAAAATGGAATAATGTAAATGTCAAAAACAATAAAACAGAAGTTTTAATACATTAGTGCGCAGCATCCAAACCGCATTATGAATAAACTCGGAATTTTCTTGCAGTAAAAACGCAATTATGTGGTCAAAGCACATTCTTTACTCTCAGTTATGTGTCCATTATTATATTTTTATAACAATTTTAATATAAATTCTGTACTAACACGGCAAAACCTGTCAATTTTTTGACAAATTGAATTGTCTATACATTCCAAGGGAAATCTACAAAATGTAAAAATAAGGTTATTTTAAATTTAATTAGTTATCGAACTGCCTTGTAGGTATATATTTTTTGTTTTTGATTTCGTTTATCTATTTGAGTGTACATTGTACCCTGAAGAAGGGTCCATTGGCTCCGACACATGTTGATTACTCAATATATAGTAGTTTTAAATAAAGCTTTTTTCCAATTAAGATAAATTATAGATATCTCACAAAGTCGAAGCCATTTATAGGGGAAAGTATGTATGGAAATTTTTTTTTTGGAGTAGGTAACTATAATCTGTCACGAGGTTAGCTTAAGTCATCACTTTACACATCGTAATGTTCAACGATTCCACCCATGATCGACCGCACATCTATCAAATTCGGAAAGTTGAAATTTGTCATTCTCATTTTTTTTTATTAGAGTATGAATCAACATTATTTTTATGGATAAACATATATGACATTCATCCGAATTATTTACATATACACTTGAATACGCCTGAAAATTATTTCAATCGCTTTACTACTTTTTCAACCGGTGTTTTCTCTTTATTAAGAAAAATTGAGAGCGTCTTTTTTCAAATTCAGATTTTAAAATTTTTCATAAATCCACGTTTAAAATTGCTCTACTAAAATTCAAAAGATTTCTCGTGTTATGCCATCTTCAACAGAATTGTACTATTCATTTTCTAGGTTAGATCTGACACAATCAATCACGGCACGGAGGTCGAAGCTTGTAGGGTCCGAACCGAATTAACGTCGTCCTCGGGTCTCTTAACGCGGGGAACACGGAATAAGTGCGAAAAATTCCGAACAACACGCCGGCGTTAGTTTTAAATTGACCTCAGCGAATTAAAGCCGCCGCTGTGCGCCGCCCGAGGCGCATAATTTGGCGGTGAGATCTCACCGCAGATGTGGGTCACGGAACGCAGCTCTGCATGAAATATGAGACCGTCATCAAATAAAACAGGGAGTAACGGGCCACACTTTGAACAACACGCTGCCATTCAACACTTTCTTCGGCAAGGCATAATTGGACGCAGTTCTGCTGAAAGCGTCCAACCCACAAAATGGTAAATATGGGTTATATACGGGTTTGGACAGCTCAATACGATCTTTGTGTGATGAAAACGTCCAAGATCTAAGTTATGCGTTTTTTTTTGCAAAATTCAATATATTACCGGTTAAACGATTTCATTAAAAACATTTAAATAATTATAGAGATTAATAAGACGACACTGACACGATCACTATTTTGTTTATTCAATATATTTTTTAATAATACAACGTTTTACAGAAAACAAGTCAGAAATATTGAAAAAAATGCCAACTTTAATGTCGTTTATCTCCATAGCTGTCGACATTTCACCCAAAGAGTAAATAATATTTTCTATTCAAGCGATTAGCTACTAGCTACGAAATACCCAGTATAATAGGATAAAACAGCGCAAAAGTATAAACTACAATGAAGAATAGAAGTACACAAAAAGTTCTGTAAAAATCTAGTTTGTAGTTCAAACAAAATCAGACAAAGAATCCCAATAATCACTACATTGCAGAACAAATAAAAATATAAGCACAAAAATAGCCGCTCGAATAATTACAAATTAGGTTAAAATCAAATCAAAAAGTGACGCTGCATTTCTATGCTATAAAGCCCAATCAAACAATCCGTATCCGTAAAAATCTATGCTTTAAACGAACTTTTACTTTAATCCAACTTGATAAAACCGGGCCTAACAAAGTGCTTTAGTTTTTTGTGAATGTAATATTTTTCTAATCCTGCATCACAGTCATCACCATTTAATTAACTCAAAAATCTCCACAATTAGTTTTATCATTCTTAAATATTAATTACATTAGCAACCAAAATAATGAAATGATTTTTTATTTAAGAAAGACAAGACTTTTGTACGCAAGAGAAAATTTTAATAATAATTAATAACGACCTTTGCGTGTAACATGAGCCGAGCGCTGATTGAAGTATCACACTCGGGCGCCCGGGCCTCATTAGCGGCTAGTTATCATCAATCTCGTTATAAATCCAGCCTTACTCCAGCGAGTTATGGATAGACAGACATTTGAATTTAGGGTAGTTAATAATGCTGATGACAACTGATTTAACAACCTAACATGCTTATACATACTTTAGTGTTATATAAAAAATTTATACAATAATTCCAAGTCATATTACAAAAAAGCTGGCATTTAATAATTTCACTCCTATTTGATACAAATTCATCAAACCACACGCAGTAAAATAAGTAGTTTTTCGTACATTTAGACATTTTGTACAAAGAATCCGAACTGTAAAACGCATCACATCTTCGAAAATAAAAGTCTTTTCTTATAATTACATTAAAAAACCATAAAAATGTGTCTAGAATGAGCCCTATGCGCAAATAATATACAATAAAAAATAATGAAGTAGCTTGTTGGTGCAGTGGTCATGACGCTTGCATAATAATCTGGTGGTCGGTGGTTCGAGCCCCATTCCAGGATACCAGCAAGTTAAGTAAGAATATTGATGCGACACGTATTCCGTGTTCCCATCTCTGTTTAATTTATTTAAAAAGAAAAATATATATATTTTTTTAAATATTGAAGGTTATTCGGTTTTTGTAGATTCAAATTTTTAGAAGGCATTTTCTCAATTCCACGTTTTTTGGGTTGGACGCTTTCAGCGGAACTACGTCCAATTTATAAAGCAGACAATAGAGATATTAACATTTTGATACTTCATTAATTTGGCGGTCTGATTGGTATCTCTTGAAGATGATGTATCCAAAAAACACGCGGTAAAATGTGTTCAATACTTTAGATACGTGCGTATTATGCATGGATGAGAAAATTTGGATTTTTATTATTTGTAGTTGCCTAAACTACACACGTTCTTATCTTAATTCACATTTACATGACCTTTTATTCTCGATTAATGTTATTCTCTGGTAACGTGGGACGGTAGATAATTCTAAAAAAAATCGGGTTACTAGCTACGTCAGAAATGACGTATTTTTATATGAATTTCAGTTTTACAGTCAGTAGTTTTACACACATATCAATTTTCAAAACACATATCTAATTCTCTTCTAGAAAGCTTTTTCACACAATTTTTTCTCTGTCTTGAAAATATTATTATTTAATATATTTTTATAATTAATAAAAATGAACTTTGTTTTCACCACTTTTGTATTGAAAAATATCAACATGTTTCAGAGCCCACGGCCTCTTCGTCAGGATACAATTGTATACTAACAAATTAAAAATCGAAGTATAGACAATCAAAATACTAAAATTATATATGGGAAATAAATAATAATGATAATGTAAATTGAATATTATAAATAACCAGGTCCTTATTACAAATAATTATTTTTTAAATTTGTTTTCATGCTAGTAGGTACTTCATTATTATTAATTTCCCACATATAATTTTTATATTTTGATTGTCTACACCTACTTCGATTTTTAATTTTTAATTTGTTAGTAAACAATTGTATTCTGACGAAGGGGCCATGGGCACTGAAACACGTTGATATTTTTGAATACTTAAGTGGAGAAAACAAATTTATTTTCATTAATTATATTAATAATGTCACCACAAAATTATTTTGCTCTTGTGAAGAAGTGAATATATTTTTGGTAAATGTGCAAGAGTTCTCATGAAATGAACATTGATACAGAGCATTGTTATCATGTTAACGGGTATTATGGTTATGTTATATTATCGTGGTTTACCTAACCTAATCGTAATCTTTTGGCTCTGCAACCCCTGTTGGATCTTGACCTCCTCAAGGGGGTTTCAGTGTGAGTTTGGTTTTGTATCGTCGTATCGATAACACAAGTATATATTAAATGAAGGCATTAAGGACAAATGCATTCATCCACAATGTGTTATACGTATGATAAAATACCATAATGGATCTTGTTTTGTTTGACGCGCAGATCTGTTTTTTCTAACATGTATAGACTAAATAAGGCATTGAAATACGCGTAAAAGGCAGAAAAACAATATAAGGCATAAGTAATAAATAAAGAATACGCGTGCGCTGCATGGATTCCATGAAATAAACTACTTAGAAATAAGTGATTAAACGAAATGATTAGCAGCAAAAAATACTAACTTTCTGGAATAATCTACGCATTACAGATATGAAAAAATAAATAAACAAAGAGAATATATTTTTTGCAGCCATCAATTTACGGATGAATTGACATTTTCATTCATTATTTTTAGATCCCACGTAAATACTATCGGAAAATGATTTTCAATAAATAAATAAGTAGGTATGTATTACTATTCAAAATATTTTTAAATTTATTTCTGGCTGATTCGATAGATATTATTTTTTTAACGCATTACGCCAAAAACGCCGGCTTCTCATTATCGAGTACTGTGCGATTCCGATTACAGTGTATTGCCACAGTTCACTGGCCATGGTTGAGTAGGCTGAGTCGTCTGATTTTCCCTCTGGGAGCGCGGGTTCGAGTCCTCATCTGATGGTCTTTGATTATTATTAATCTTATTATTAGTATTTTAAGGATTGGTGAACGTTACATTGTGCGGAGTGATCACTTAAGCCAGCTCATGCAGGTTGTAAGCCTTGGGACATCTTTTAAAAAAAGACTTACATACGCGTTTCTCAAATAAACAACATCGTCTTTGTGACTTCTATAATTTATCTTGATTAATGATTATCTGCCCACTTACCCAAGATCAAAACTGCTGTCTGCTAGTAATCTATAAATTTCGAAATGATTTTAAATGCGTAACAAATTGCAAATAACATTATTAGCATATTGAGGAAAATACGAATTTAATAGCATTCAGATATTCTCATAAAATCGGATAAAATGTCACAGCAATAGAAAATAAACTAAACTAAACTAATGATGACGCAGTAATTGATGGTAAAAAATAAATAAAATTGGAGTAATAAATATTATAGAGTAGTAACTCCCGCGGGGCGGAGGCGTGAAATGTCGTCTACACTTTAACGACAGTTTTGCTACATTAAATGTCACCTACATACGACTTTAAATGCGCAATTTTTTGTCCCGTAAATATGCAAGAGTTTTTTTTTTGTGTAGCATTAGAATGTGTGATATAACGCGTCGGCGGGCAACATTGACATTCGGAATTTTTCCGTATCAAACGAGTAGCACCGATTGAATAGGCAATCAGTTGTTTTTTTTCCAAGATGTAATCTTAACGTGTCACGCGCTTGAGGTCACCGATGATCTGATGAATTCGGTGTTGTGTTTGTTATTCCAGTCAGGAGTTGTGCGGATGGAGAAAATCTTGAACCATTAACCATACTGGACGCAACTTTGTGAAGATAGAAGATCGATGATTTTAAAAATATTCTCTGGTTTAAACGGCCGTTCAGACTCTTCCGTATGGAATTTTCTGGGCTGAACTGCTACTAGTATACGACCTCATCCTCTGTTGATGGACCCTGCAATTCCAATATTCCGATCCAAAACGGTCGGACTCGTTAAAATGAGGATCCAAAATAGAGTAATAACCAAGAAACCACGACACGTAGGATTGATGATTTTTTCAGCGGATTTGCTTTAGTCGCAAAACACTAGAAATATTAATAGGTATATTTTATAAGGAATATTATTATAATAATGAATCTTTTGTGCAGGTACAATACTAATATTATTTTTACATTCACTAATTTAAAAATCACTACTAAATTAGTTGCAAAAAAAATATTTTTTCAATTTCTTAAAGGTTTTTTATCACTTTATTTGACTTGTATTGAAAGGATGGATTTTTCATGATCGATATATAAGTTACTGTAATGATAGTTCAACGTTTTGCAAAAAGTAAGTCAAAAATATTGAAAAAAATGCAAACTTTGATATTTATTTATTTATTTATTTATTTACGCCCAAGGGGCTTTTAAAATTAATAATGTGATTTGAGAATAGATGTAACAAAATAGTGTGGTTGAACATTGTAACTTAAATTTGTTAAAATAAAATACAATAAGACAAAATAAGGCACAATACTGTTTAAAAAAAAGGATTATTTAATTCGTTGCAGGTTTTTCCATGAAAAATATTAATATACGATAAATATAGTATAATATAATTAATACATAAATATAGTATAATATAATTAATATAGTATAATATAATATAATTTCAATGTTTTAAAATAAAAATCCTAGATTTAGAAATAATTCGTTCAATGCAAAAGAGAAGACACGTAAGATAAACAATATCTACAAAACATGAGTAAATATTTAAAAATAAAATAAAAACCGACAGCAAAATGTAATTTAAAAATTTGTAAAATAATTAACTTAATGCAAGTCAGAAAACGTACATGGTTACATATACATATACTTGAGTACATACATACAAAAACTTGAGTAAGTATAATGTCTGCGACACGTGAAATAAAATTGCATTAAAATTGTGGTTAGGGTTGTCTAATGGAATATGTGACTTGTAGTGTAGGAATCTAAGAAATAATATTGCATGTCTCCATAACTATTGATATTAAACCATGGTTGTTTGAACGTTTTCGACTCATAATCAAGGCAGGAACCCACTTATTAGTAAAATGTTGTGAACTATAGGTATAATGTTATATTTTTCGTTATATTTTTATAAAGTAAAAATTTAATTTATGAAAAAATTTGATAATATACATTTTTAAATTAGCTCTTGAAGAAACTGAACTGCTCTGGTTCTAAAAAATTAATAAAATATTGTGTTTATGCGCTGAACGATTGAACATCCATATAAAGACTGCTAAAATATAGATAATACCAACGCCCAAAGAAAGAAAAAAAAATAGCTTCGGAGAAACAATTTTCGACACGGTAGTGAAACACGCGAGGTTCATTAATTCTGGCCTATATAACTGTTTAAAACACTACCCTTGACGTTTTACTTTCTCTGAAAATCTATGATATCATAGTACATACATTTTGTGCGAGTATATGTACGCAGAAACACGTTTAATAAATTTAGGGTATATTCAAATTACATACATTACGCCAACATATAGTACTATCGTTTGTCAAACTTGAAAAACAGTAGGGTGTTATTTTAATGCGTACCTATATCTTAACAAAAAAATTATTGGTAGAACCTCATAATGTTGAAAATAATGTAGAAAAAGCAAAACGAAAGGTTTAAACGCATAATGTAGTAGCGTCTAAGTTGGTTAAATATGAATTTTTATTTTATTTACGTAATAAAAATTTATTATTAAACGAATAATTATATGTTATATAAATATGATAAACTGATTTTTAAAATGTTATTAGAAACTAGCTGATCATACCCGGCATTGCCCAGATTTAGGATTTAACTAAAAATAAGTTTGTGGGGGACAAAGATTCCATTGTTTTACAAAGTCTCTAACAATGTTCCCATTTAATTAAGGCTGGGATGGAAGGAATTTCCAGGGGGGTAATGTCAATTGTGTGTCAATGTGAAAAATAATTATGCGAAAATTATGGGCTAGTTCCGTCAAAAAGTGTACAGAAAATATATCAGGGGGAGGAGGAGGGGTTAAGGTTAATATGGTAACGGTGACCTATGTTACCCGCCGTGTCAAAAACAAAAGTATGGAAATTTTCGGTCAGATCGGACAAACTGTGTAGATTTGTATAGAGAACAGACAGACATACATATGTACATTGTTTTATATTTATAGATGTAAACACGCTCATATTGGAATGCAACGTTGTGTCAAAATTTCAATTCAATCGGCCGACTACTTTTCGAGTTTTGCGATCACAAACATACGCAGGCTGAATTTTTATATATATAGGTATATCATTTATGAAATAACTCTCTAAGACTTATCATAATTCAGATTCCTTCTTATTAAGCGTACCGACATATTTCTAATACAAATAATTTATATATATATATGATATATATTATATATATATATATTATATAAGATCTAATATATATAATATTATATATATATAATAGTATATATTTTCTATATTTATATAATATTTCTCCATTGAAAATATTTAGATACTGTAATAATATAAGATACTCTAATTAAATTACCTACTAATAAAAAAAAGGAATTGTTAATATTAGGTCCTTACATATGAAATTGGCGTTTAGTATGGGAGGAACATAAAGCCGATTTTTTTTTATTATAATACATTTATTTAATCAAAGTATGTACCATTGCTGTCTATGCGCTTTTGCCATCTCATAGGTAGTTCATCGATCCCTTTACTAAAAAAACCATTCGGACGGGAATCAATAAAATCTTTGAAGGCGGTTTGGACTGTCCCATCGGAGTTGAATTTTTTCCTTTGCAAGAAGTTATCCAAATTTCGAAAAAAATGGTAATTTGTTGGGGCAAGGTCCGGAGAGTACGGTGGATGTCTTAGACATTCCAATTGAAGCTCCTCTAATTTGGTAGCCGTCTGTTGTGCAGTGTGTGGTCTAGCGTTATCATGAAGCAGCAGTGGCCTAGAGCGATTAACCAGCCTCGGTTGTTTAGCAGCTAGCTTTTCCATCATGGTTTGCAGTTGCTGACAATAGACATCTGCCGTAATCGTCTGGCCAGATTTAAGAAAGCTGTAGTGAACGACACCAGCACTAGTCCACCAAACGCTCACAAGTAACTTTTTTTGGAGTCAATTTTCGCTTGGGGCATGGTTTGGCTGGTTCGGCAGGGTTCAGCCATTGCGATGAGCGCTTCCGATTATCGTACAGGATCCACTTTTCATCACAGGTAATGATTCGATTTAAAATCCCTTCATTATTGTGCCGGTTGAGTAATGCAACGCAGCAGTCAACGCGCGTTTGTTGATTTGCTTCACTCAATTCGTGAGGTACCCACCTTTCAAGCTTTTTCACCTTACCAATTTGCTTCAAGTGGATTAAAACAGTTTTATCACTAACACCGCAGCCTGCAGCTAACTCGGATGTGGTTTGCGATGGATCCGCTTCCACAATAGCCTTCAATTCTTCATTATCAACTTTGGTCTCCGGCCGTCCACGGGGCTTGTTCTGCAGGTCGAAATTTCCAGAACGAAAACGTTGGAACCAAAAACGCACTGTGTTTTCTTTTGCGGCACCGTCGCCATACACATCATTAATCCTTCGAGCCGTTTCTGCAGCACTGGTGCCACGGTGGAACTCGTACTCGTAAATAACGCGATATTTCAAGTTTTTCATTTTGTAAACTGAGTGACGCAAAGAAAAAAACAATTGAGGAAAAAACAAATGAACTATAATTTTAAAAACACAAATACATGAGTAAATAGCTGTATAAATTTGGATTTGGAATTCCTAACCAAAGAGAAGATATTTGAGATTAAATTTGCCAGTACGGCAAAACGCCAATTTCATATGTAAGGACCTAATATTCATAATAAACATCATTATTCGAATCATTTTATGTCACCTACATCTGTTAAGTCTTATAAGTCCGTAATATTAAATACCATAAATTAATGTAATATTTAAAATTGATATACATAAATTAAATAAATTAATATGCATACATTTTCAATTTAACCATCTAGGGAACCAAACTCACAGCCCTATGATTAGATTATAGCGGTCTGTATCAACGAGAAAACTAAACAGATATGATGATGCGAAGAAGAAACAAATAGTGTTATATTAGTTTGGTGTATATGACATGTCAATTAAAACATGACATGTTTGATTCAGCAACAAATAAAAATAAGTGTCAAGCAGATGTGTTATTTCTCATATTACCAACATTATTCATGTGATGTACCTGAGTCCGTGGTAATTTCAATTACGTATTAAATATTAAAATCCTTGGCCTGGATATACCGACGATTGTTCCAAGTATTTAAACATAGCTTTGCCGATAAGAATATAGTTAGGTTATTTCTAAGCAATACGTATTCATTGTGTGTAATATTATTTTAGCATGTCGCCTATGTTCTTCAATTGAAGAGACGTAGAGCGGAGGTCCATGTAAGAGGGAAATTTTGTCGAAAAAAAATATTGGAAGCTTTTAAGTTGAAGTTTCCTTATTAAATGTCAATTTTATATCATTATAGCGGAAATATTTGGTTCAATTTAATATTTCGACGGTTTCTACGTCATCTCGGACATCTACTAAAAATGCATTTTTGATTTTTTTTGTTCCAATATACAGGTGTACCAGAGCTAGCAGCAGAAACTTGGCCGGTAGATGTTCAAGTAACCATGACCTAATATCAATAGTTAAGGAGATATGCGACATCAAAGTTTGCATTTTTTTTCTCAATATTTCTGACTTATTTGATGCAAAACGTTGGTCTATCATTACAGTAACTTATATCTAATAAGAAAAATTCTTTCCTATTAATACAAGTCAAATAAAATATTTTCCGACAACCATATTTTATGTCAAATGAATTAAAAGTTCCTAAAAATATTTTTCTATATAGAAATCAGATAGAAAATCAAGAGCACTGATTGCTATGTAATTTCGTGTTATATTTCATCAATACTTGCTTGCGTCATAAATTTAATATGTGCAAAATATTCTTCCCACTCGAAGAAATATATCAATGGTAATTGCGAGATGAAAATTGGAGAATCAAATAGATAAAGATAACTTTATACGAGCAACGGATACATATGTTTTAAAATAATGTGTATTCATCGGACTGGACTTAAATAAGTGGAGTGTATGTCAATTGTTTATGGGGTTAGATAACTAACGTTATGTATTTTTTATTATTATATTATTTTTCTTTTTTAAGCTTACGCTATTCTGCCCCACTAAGCTAAAAGGCAGTAAATCCATACTTTTTGAAAAATGTTTTTTTGTTGTTGTGTTTTTGGATACTTGAGGTTATATTTTGCCTTTCTAATAAGCTTGTTTGCTGTATTTCCATCAAAATATTAAAATATTATAATTTTTAATTTTTACTATATCCATCGAGGGTTATCATGTAGCTTATTTGCAGTTGTAAATAAAAAAAATACCTCAAATAATAATAAAAAATAACCTTTTTATCTGTATTAATTCAATATCTATTGACTGAGCAAAAAAAAATTCATTTGAATGATAGAAATTGCTACATTCATGTTTCCTTGGTTTACTCAGTAATGGAGATTCTGGTTTTTAGCTTAGTGGGGCAGTATTGCTGTGTACTTACTTTCTACTTAATATTATTCTTTTGTATTTTTTATTATATCATATGTTTTGTTATATTTATCTTTTTCTATTGTGCTATTGCTTTGTATTTGCTTTAAACTTTATATGATTATTTTTTTGTTTGTATATTTTGGGCATTCACTAGGTAACAATTTCTAAACATTTTGTTTGTTCATTCGTTTAATGTACACATTAACTAATTTTTTGTAAAAGCCCTTCAGGGCTTTTACAAAAAATGTGACATCTCTGAGTGCGTCTTCGATTTTAAATTTATTATCACGTTGTTCCGTTGTAAAGTTAAACGGTGAATATCTGGAATGCAAGAGCCGAACAAAAAGCGCGTGGAGCAAGGAGCAGAACGCGCTCGAAGAGGAAACTGGTCTCGTTGCTGTCGTCAGATCGTTCGCCCTATCGGCCGACTCCGCTGCCCACTCCTCAAATGGATCGCCAAGGAGAATGGAGTTCCTGCCTAGCGCTGGTCCACCGACCTTGTCTCGCTATAAACTGCGACTATCCGATCAGGTAGGAGGCGCGCACATGTCCACAATCTAACGTGTGCAGAGGACAGGCGATGGTGTCTTTGTTCGCTGTGCTCACCGCGCCGCTGGAACCGTAGCCGCCTATTCGCCCAAGTTTCGCAATGACGTGTGGTAGAAAAAGTGCAGAAAAGAAGCAGAAAGAAAAAATAGGAGCAGGGTACAGAAATAAGAAGAAATAAAAAATATCTAAAATCATTTATCACTTTACAATATTCAGCTCACAGACCACCAAAATATATACACATGGACTAACCTAAATTTTCGAAAAAATGACTACGAGTTTGTAATTTTGAAAAAATCATGAAATGATCAAAATACATACTCTTAAAAAGTAAAATGACTTATACAAAAGAGGTTTTTACTTGAAAGGATTCGGTTTGGAACAAAATTAAAAAAATATTTATATATTATGTATAAATAAATATAAATATAAATATATATATATCTAAGGTGATAAATGAGTTTTGTTTAATTGGGATTCAAACTTTGCAATAATAAATACTGTAAATGTATCTTAAATATACGTCAAGGGGGACATATTTCCACTGTGTCCCAATCCCCTCGCCTAAAGAAGGGGTTTAGTTCATCAGGGATAAAAAGTAGTCAAGTATTTTTTAGAAGTAGTAGTTTTTTAAATGTGAATGTTCTTGCTGGTTCTTTTTTCCGTGATTGATTGATTTTTGTGTTATCCACAAATCGAACAACTCATTCTATGTTTTATCTTAACTTTTACTAACACTACTGATAAAAAAAAACTGGCCCTTGGTATTCATAAATATGTTAAAAGTCAAGAATGGGAGTAAATAATAAAAATAAATATTAATTTTAATTATAAAACAATACAATGATGACGTAAAACTACGGTATTCGTCATCTCCCAGGTGATTTCATTCCGTCCCATATAAAGGACATATTTTGGACCTAATTTATTTTTATGTTAAGGTCATATAGGATGGCGCCGTATTCTTTTATTATTCACCGAAAAGTTATAAACATACATTTTATTACAGATCAAATAGGTACCTGCTAACTAAAAATATTAAAAATGGCCGTAAAACCTTAAAATTACTACTTTCTGTTGTTTCAACACTTTATAGCATTCAATCATTTTGAAAATGACCAAAGTTCTTCGAATGTAAATATTTACATACAGCCACTTCGTAGTAAAACCCACGACATAGTATTTAAACTTTATTTGGGAGTTATTTATATGACCACACCATAAACTTTACACATTTGTATTAGCTCGTAAAAAGCAAACATGATTTTGAAGTGAGCGCGGCAAATATTTATGCAGCAATATAGACACGGCTGATAGTTTTTGACTTGATTGGTCAGTTTGCGCTTAAGATCGACTTGGATTCTGTCAGAAAGTGTGACTGAAGTAATACTCAATTAAAATTATTACTAATATCGACGGTCCCTACGTATATCATCCAATTTACACTATATTTTCGGATACTGTTAAAAAAAATTTGAATTTTCTTTTCAAACAAAGCATATATTAAAGGAAAATTAAAAATTTTAACACTATCAAAATGGATTAAAAATATGGAAAATTAAAAAAGATACAAAATTGGTGCTGTCAAACAAACAAATTAATGATGAATAATTACTGATTTCTATACCACTTCTTTTTTTGTCCAAACATATAAATGCTTTAAATAATTATTGTATTTTTTCAATATATGTTTGATATAGGTACTTTTACAATTAACAACATTAAGGAGAAATAACTTGAAACCAGACACATGTGCATTAATATCTAATTGTATAAATATTTTGTAAACTATGCCTGTCTCAACACAGATTCTCCTAGTGAGACAGGCATAGTACAACACAAATTATATACTATATGTGATTGATAAATAAATAAATAAATAAATCGGATGGTTTAAGATACTAAAACGAAAATCGACCGCCAACATATCTATCCGTATAATTTAAATTGATATTTAATGTTAGTTATCGCGTGCCTTCTAGCTCGCGTGTCATCCAGGGAATCGTAATGCACAAAAATTATTCCCTCGGGAAACTACGTCATCGCATGAAGGTTGTTTAACTATTGTTGACGTCTTGCCTTTGCGAACAGTTTATATAATATAATAACAAAACCGATACCGTCAATGCGCTGCTGTTCCGAGTGGTCATGTGGAACGTGAAACGGTAATTTTAGGTTTTTATCTTGCTCGATCGCATAGGTTTTTCATCTTGCTCGATCGTTGGAATTTTTTGATGCTACGGACGCTTTCGCAATATAAGTTTGTCTGAAACACGCACCAGTCTTTGAGGCATTAATATAATAATAAAAAAATGCGTATGTCAATACGACAATATTTATAGCACATGGTCAAAATGCAGCACGTCAGCAAATGTCAGCAAGTCGAAGCGGAAATATAAACATGAAATAATGTCAAAAGCGTTGGTCATGTAGAGGCTACGGATTACAATTTTTGCCTATTACCAGCGATTTCATCAAATTAAATATAAAACTGATTTTCTTTTATATTATAATAATTGAACACATTTTTATGTAAAGAAATCTTTGTCAACTTGGGTCGTTTATGATAAACCTTTATAGACCCATAAAATTAATTACAATAATTAAACGATAAAAAGGATAAGAATGATTCTTTAAAAAATCGGGTGTTTATAAATTGATTTGTAGTGATTGTGATTGTGTAGAAATGTTCATGTTAGAGGATTTTGATGTTACGGAACACTTGAGGTGTTTAGTAGCAATAATTATTCCGAATTTTCGAATCATCTTTTGGCAATGGATCATTCATTTGATATTAATGAGGGTTTACAAATTTTACATACAAATTGTACAGAATAATAGTTTGATAAATTAGAAATTTTGGAAATAAGAAAAAAGTGTTAATAGTAAATTGAATATTATGAATAACCTGGGTTCTTTTTACAAATAAATATCTTTTAAATATGTTTTACGTTAGTACTTAATTATTATTCATTTCCCATATATATATTTTGATTGTCTATACTTCGATTTTTAATTTGTTAGTATACATATATTGTATCCTGACGAAGGGGCCATTGGCCCTGAAATATAATGGTATTTTTAATATATAAGTGGTGAAAATAAAGTACATTTTTATTAATTATAACATTAATTACAAATCTTCTTCTTCTTCTTCAACAGCCTTCGTCTTTCCACTGCTGGATATAGGCCTCTTCCTTATTTTTCCATTCTTCCCTGTTGTTGGCTAATTGTAGCCATTTCTTTCCCCCCACAGCGACAATATCATCGGCCCATCTCTTTTGAGGTCTTCCGATGCCTCTTTTATTTTCCCAAGGTCTCCATTTCAGAACTCTGGGAGGCCATCTTGTAGTATCCTGTCTTGCAACGTGTCCTGCCCATTGCCATTTTAGCTTCGCTATACGATCCATGATATCCACTACTCTAGTTCTTCGCCTAATTTCGTCGTTTCTAATTCTATCTCTTAGGCTTACTCCAAGCATGGATCTATCTCTCCATGGATCGTTGCGTGCATTTGAGCTTTTCTACACTTTTCTTTGTAAGGGCCATAGTCTCCAATCCATACGTCATCACTGGCAGTATGCACGATTCAAAGGTTTTTCTTTTTAGGCTAATTGGGATCTCTTTGTTCTCGAAGATATGTTTGAGTTTGCCAAAAGCAGCCCAGCTCATTCCTATTCGTTTTGGCAATCTGCTGTTTGGTTCTCTTTGTTCATTTTTAACTTGTGTCCTAGGTATATATATTCATCTACTACTTCAATATTATTACCATTGATTGTGATGATTTTGTTCTCTGGACTCAAAATTTTTGTTTTCTTTACATTCATCTTAAGACCAACTTTGCTCGAAGCTTCGTGTAGTTCTTTTAGCATTATACTTAGTTCTTTGATATTATTACTTACAACTACTACGTCGTCAGCAAATCTTAGGTGACTTAAATTAATTTAAATACTTATTTTTTATTTAATTCTTTTTTAATTTTTAAAATAATTTTTATATATTTTTTTACATTTTTTTAATTTTATAATTTTTTAATAATTTTTAATAATTTATTTAATAATTTAATTAATTAATTAAATTAATTACAAATGGTCATCATCAATTAGATGGCTTTTATAGTCATTTAATTGATTTACCTTTCCTTGGTGATAAAATTTATGCATTATTCAATAAAACAACATTTCAGATTATGCAGAAGCGCTAAAAATTTCACTTGACCTAGAGCAATATTATATACCTGATGTGAAATTAGTAGTGGATTGAAAAAGCTAAAAAGGATGTCACAATAGTCTCAGGCTCGGCAGTGACGCATTAGTACAACTGGCAACCTCGTCGTCCATGATATCATCGAGCATCATGGACTCAGTCAATCAGCAACAGAAAACAGATAACAAGACGAAGTGCCGTCCTCGTGGCTGCCTCCGGGACACGGCGTGATGGTAGTAAATAAATTAAGTTACAAAACATTGGGAAATTAGAACCCAGTACAGCGGCGGAAGGCTATTTTGCAATACGACCCGCGTACCGGTGGGAATGTCTTGAAAACGTGCCGTGTGTTTTCTTTATGCAGCCTCGTGGGCGTAGGCGAAATTACGAAAAGGTACTCGCGCAGAAGCGGCGGCGCTTTGGCCGAATGACGAGCAAGAAAATAATGCAAATAATATTTCTAATAAGTCATCTTCAGAGAATTCAGAGACGAAGCTATATTTATATGGGAAAGTAGGTATGGAAGTCTTTTTGGGTGATTATAGGACGTACGACCTATCGTACTGCTGGCTTAAGTGATCACTTTAAACAATGCCACGTTCACAAATTGATCACTTACGCCAGCCGTGCATTAAGGCAAATACAAATACAAAAAATACAATAAGGTACAAGCCGTACAATAAGGCAAATACAAATACAAGGTCGTAGGCTCTACAAATGACTTTCCATACTTACCTTCCCATTTATTTTTTTATTTTTATATGCTGAATAAATATTTCATATTCAAAATTCCGAAATGGCCAACAAACTGATATACGTACATTTTGTTAATTTTGTTAATCTACAATTTCTGTCCCTGTATCATGTATTCCTCTACAAATTTCTGTAGCAGAAACATCGCTTTATTAGTGAGCAGAAAAGGGATCAAAGACACGTTGCGCAATTCTTTCGCAGAGGTCCGGTGACTTCGAAGTGAGTTTGCTGTCGATGTCGTTACGCGGTTCGTTTTCACTCTGCCGACGGGCGAGGAAACCTCCGAGGCCACGGCGTGAAAACTACGCGGGCGGGTACGGCACGCGTGTTATCTCGAGTGGGAAAGCAAATATCGCGACGACACGGCACAACTCGCCGGGAGGCATGCGCGCTCGAGTGTTCCGGGAGGTGGAGGTGTGAAATCGTAAACAAATACAACTTTGAACTGGTGTTCTTCGCACTTCCTGCCCGACCATCGCGGTGCAGGGCGGACTGACCGGAAAAAAATAAATTAGTTTAAGACAAACTGTTGAATTTTTATTTTTAATTAACAAAACTTGACGACTTCATACTTGTGAATCCAATCTTCAATATTTTTATTAATTTTAAATCATACATGAACCTTATCTTTGTTTGATCGATGTTATCAGATTATTTACATCATTTGTAAATTCCGTGAAAGCTCCTTACAAACTCGAATATATCGAATAATTTCATTTGAAACATGACAAATCTCAGTGAGGAGCTTGTTGGTGTGGTGGTCGAGACGTTCGCCTGTGACACCAACAAATTAGTCCTATTTTCATATCACAAGCGTTTAGGTTAGTTTGAAAATAGTAAGAATATTGATGACTGTATTCGCATTTCGCATCTCTATTTAAAAAAAAATATAATGTCTGGTCTCAAAGAATGGTTGGCTATACAACGATATTCTTTTGAAAACGAAATTAATCCATAGAGGTATATACTCGTACGTAGGAAAATTTTCCGGTATGACGTTTCAAATGACGTTTGAGTTCCTCGATTGAAATTATTTTATTCACATATTTAAAAATTCTTAGTACAATCAGAATTAATCTTCTTCTTTTTCCTAGCACTGCCCCCACTCATTGCCTAAGTAGGCCTTGTTGAGGTCGGCTCTTCTCGTTCTCAGGCTGTATGTTCTTCGGTTCTGGGTATCACTTTCATCCACGTCGTTTTACTGAAGTATTTTGGAGCATTGAGTCATCAAGGAATTAATTCTTTGGTCTTCCTCTGGATGACTGTCGATGAAGCTCTATAGACATTGCTTGATTCACCGTGTGGTCTCCCTCCTATGTGTCCATACCATCTCAACTGTCGTTCATCCAGCTTACTGTTTATGTCCGTGACACCCAGGCTACACAATGGATATAAAATGTAGCCAGATGACGTCGGTAGCTCTCGCGCAAACTGAGTGGGCAGCCAGGTTGCTATGGAAGGTGGTGTCGTGTTAGCGTCGGAACGGTACATTGCGATATCCGTGTGCGATAAGTTTTCGCATTATTACTTGACTTCGCTAATAATTCTACCAGCATAAAGAACTGTATTACATTCATATAAAAATATATATTCATGATTACATTAATAAGAGGACAGTGCATTGAAGATAATTACACAGCACGGAAGAACAGATAACCGAGATGCAGACAAGAGCACATACGTTATCGAGGGGACGGGCGACGTAACAATGGTTCTGGCAGACGGTAGACACGACTTCTCACGCTGTGCAGATCCCATCGAGCGAAATGCAGAAACAAATGACCTTAGGGCACTGCGCACAACTCGGTGGGAAAGCAGGCCTTCTGGAGAGTATTGTGGCTGCACCCGCCCGCCCTGACCCAAGACAGACAGTATTGGATTATCGTCCAATAATCGCGGGAAAAATTCATCAACAATATCGCTGACGGCGGCGTGAGAGACGGTCTCGGCAGATGGGAAAAGTTTCCTCTATATTCCAAATAAATCTGGTGAAACCGTAAGAATGCGTCGGGGACTTCAAACGAAATTCTCGAAATTTCTACTAATGCCCCAGATTTTTCAATGATTGGAGCCAACTGCATATTTTTACGCGGCATGACAAACGCTTTGAGAGCGTGCCATCGTCCGATTGTATTCGTATAAAATTGTATGAAATATTTGTTTTCAATCATTAATTTTTTTTTTATTGAGATTATTCTTGTCAAAATGGGAGAGTAATACAAAACAACCACTATACAATTGACGTAATTACAAACACAAACAGATCTGCCTTAGTTACAAATCTTAAGGGGGAATACCTACCTAGACATTTAAAAAATATAGATTTTCTCAAAGCTTGCGGTCTTAAGAATTTCTGGTGAAAATTGTAAGCAAAAATTCAAAAAAAAAACAAAGTTATAGCTGATAATAGTGGCATCCCTTTGTTGATTATGCGCCGCGCTACACGTAGGTAGCTGCAAGTCGGGCTTTTTCATAAAAGAAACGTTAGACCTGTTTCCATTGTGTTTGTGAAGAGTGCTCGATGATATGGGAATTCTAAGCAAGGTGAAGGACTTATATTATGGACCTGGAATCGATAATTTTATGTGAGTTGAAAAATTTCGCGATTTATTCATTGCTCAGTTTTCAAACGTTTTACTTGAAACCATGTTTTGAAAATCGGCGACCAAAATATATCAACTTGAAATTTCTAGTGGTTATTCTATACATAATTATCTAGTCTTTGTCATAGGATTTTTTTTAAAGGACTTAGTTTTTTTATCGGCTTAATAAACCGGAATTTTTCCCTAAAAACGCTATTTTAAAGTCAAACGCCCGCTATTTTGTTAAAATCTATATTTTCATAAACTTCTACGTCAAAGACTAAACTATAGTGTCAATTTTGATAATCTTTTTGTTTTTTTTTATTCTTACCAGAAAAAATGGGAGCGGTCATCGTGGAGGAACTTTTTTTTCGGCTGTCGACAGAACCCAAGAATTTTTCGCCAATGTTGAATATTTTTTAATATATTTTTTTCTACATATTTTTATGTACTTTCGTGTAGTAATGATACCAATACCTCAATTCATATAGGTTTTCTTAAAAAAATTCACGAAAATTGCTTTTTTCGCGCTTCGTAGTTAGGTATTCCCCCTTATTAAACGAACCGAGCTGTCTTTGGTGATCGAGTGTCGGGAAATAAATGAGTACGCTGGTGAAAATAATCTTTAATTTTTAACTCTTGGTAAACTGTGAAAATGATCACGTGCATATTTTCTATTTTTTATTTCATATATTTTTAACATGTATTACTACTGCTTGTTATATTATGTATATTGTGTACCAATATGTAACATGTTGTAAGATATAAGCTGTAAAACAACCACCTTCACTTCATTTTTACATATTTTATGTATTTCATTTTGCTTATCTGTTACGAATTTATATTCTAGATTGTTCTCTTTGCTGTTATTATTTTAACATATTTTATTTTACTGTATCATATTTTATCGATTGTTAGTAGGTATAATGTGACTATTTAACTCATTTTATTTTCTTTATTCCATATTTTATATCTGATATATTAGACTTTTTAGTCCTGCTTCTAGTTTTTGTGATTTTATTTATCTTTTTACCAATTTATGTTATTTCTTGTTTCTTCATTGTATTCCTATTTATTTATCTTTTTTTTTCCTTTTATTTCAGCTTGCCACTGCTTTTGTGGATTCATATGAAAGACACTGTTATGATAAAAAATATAAAACTATCGTTAGAATTTATTCCCATTTTTTCCTGTATCTTTTATACTTTTTAATATTTTTTGCTGTTGATGTTTACGTATGTATTATTATGGATATTACACATATTTATAATAAAATTATTCATTATAGAAAAAATAAAATATGGAAAAATATAAATAAATAAATAATAGGTCATCGTATTATTACGGACAATTCAAAAGAAAACATATCAAATGTAAGATCCAATAGTTAATAAACATCACATTTCAGAAGTTAAATGATATTTTACGGTACATTATTTAAATTATTTTGGAATATAATGGAAATTTATGCTGACTGCATAATACGATCATTATCATAGGAATGTAAGGTTTATTATTTCGTTAAATTGGATTCATAAACTACCTACACTGCATGTGACACCAACATGATATTTTTGTAGTCAAAATGACTAAAATATATATTTTTTTAATATAATGTAATAATAAACGTCAAATAACATTATATTTAAAACTAAAAATATGAACATAATAAAGGTGCATTTAAATAGTGACACTAGGGATAATAATAGAGATATAATCAAATTATTAAAAATGGATATATTTTTACTCTCAAAATGAAAAAGATTCCAAAGTATTTACTTAATTCTTTCATGCGTGCGGCGAAACATACAATTCAAGAGGCGAACCTTGCAAAACAGCTGCGAACAATTGCACAATCAATAAGAGTGACATCAAAGCTATTCTTGAAAATAAAACAACCTCGCTCTGACAGTTATAAGCTAATCAGCGAGGAATTGATAGAAACCTTTGACATATATCCAACAATACCGTCTATTAGTGTCGCGACACCTGCCGACAAGCGGAGCTTTTGTTCTCTAGTCACGAGTACCTTTGCAACTAACGTTTCTGAAACAGATGGTCTTCGAATTGTTTCACTAATGGCCCTTGCCGAGTAAATTATGCCTGTCGCGCTTGAGCACTTGACTATCGTACATTTTAATTTATTCCAATAAATGTACGTAGCTATTTTTCAAGGCATTCAAAAATGTACAACGTCACAAGTGTCGGATGAGTTTTAGACCGACAATCGAAAACGCCAGCGTTTAAAGTTGTAGACGTTATGGTCGATTAGATACAGCAAGCCAGTTCTTCATTCGGTCGTTGATTCCTGATCGAGTGAGTTCGATTGCACGGAATGTAGGAAAAAATCTTATACATACAACATGTTTGCGAAAACATTGGCTGCTAAGCTAAAAGGCAGTAAATCCATACTTTTTGAAAAATACGTTTTTTGTGGTTTTGGATAATAGAGGTCATATTTTATTTACCTTTCTAATAAGCTTGTTTGCCGTATCTCCATAAGGTTTAAACTACATAAAAAATACCTCAAATAATAACAAAATAACCTTTTTAATCTGTATTAATTCAATATCTATTGACTGAGCGATAAAAATAAATTAATATTCATTTGAACGATAGCCATTGCTCCATTCACGTTTCCTGATTATTCAGTAATTTGTTAATTATTCAGTAATGGAAATACTGCTTTTTAGCTTAGTGGGGCAGTATCTGGAGTGAAATATCGCATTAGTTCTAGAATTTTTTGCGAAATTAGATACCAAAGGTATAACTAATGTCAATTAATAATTAAAAATGTAATCTTAGATATCGGGTGCGCCCACTTTGGCATTATTCAGTGGGCTGCCAAGTAAATGTAGGACTCAATTAATCTTATCAACAGCCCACCATGGACAGATGACTTGCGAACTCTGGCGTTGACGGAAATGGTTCTTCTACCGGTGTTCATCGATTCAAATTCCCAGGAAACTTAAGTCACGCTCTTTTAGTTCCGGTTTTTATGCTACGTAAGAAAATATGACACAAATGATGGAGAGGGGATACATCTTAGCTATTTAGATCTAGCCAGATATTCATGGTTTTGTAATTGGACAATACAAGAGCGTATTTATTTATTTGTATATGCATACAATGCTTAGTACCATTGAAAAAAATTGTAGGTACACTGGGACATCCTTAATATTTAAAAAAATACACGAGAAGGCAATCAAAATTATAATCACAAAGGCAAATTTAAAATAAATAATAACAACAAAATATAAAAAGGTGTTAAATAAAAAATTTACACAAAAAATACTTAAATAAAACAATATTTGATGGAAAAATGAAAAAGTCAACAAACGTAAGAGTAAAACATTAGCAGATGTTAATATAAAAAATATCACTTTCTCAGAGTCGACTGTATGTTTCTCTTGAAGAAGTCAACTGCTAAAGTATTCAACTGTCAACAAATTGATTGACGTCAGTTTATGCCTGATATTGCTAAAATCAGAACATCGTCAAAATAATTTCCATCTACTTGAGCTGTCGTATAAAGAAATTTAAAAAAGGAAAGAAAAGGAGAGTCCCGAAGGAGAATTCGTATGAAAAAGTATGTTATGTTGAAGCTGACCAAAATTTGAAAGATTCGCTTCATCCCAAGGAACGTTAAAGTCCTACTGGTTTAAGTCCTGGTGTTCTCCATAGCTCTATATGGAGTCGAAACATGGACTCTGAGAGGTAAAGTATGATAAATCCTCGACTCCTTTGATATATAGTGTTTCGGACTGCAACACGAACGAATGCCTCTGTTCTTCAGGAACTTCGTACAAAAGAAAATATGCATTCCACAATATACAGAAAAAAAACCTTTAGAAGAGAGGGAGAAATTTATCATCCCTAGGGATGAGGGCGAAATGTCTAACTTCAATAAAATGGAGATTGAGTTCGACACGACCGGAGCCTCGCTACTCGTCACGAGAGAAGGCAAGCATTTCGAAGTGTAGAAGCAGATTAAAGGACAAGGATGCTCAACCACGAGCACGTTGACTAATAGGGAGAAAGACCGTCCAGGACTTATATAGACTATAGCATCAATAGCCCCCTTACCACGCAACATCCGCTCCGAGGTGACACGGATACCGCCCCAATACGGGGCGGGTCTATTGCGTGGGTTCGCATAAAAACGAATCCATGCGTTCCACGGACGTCCAGCTCGGTCGTACACGTGCACCATACAAGGTAATAACGGCCTGGTAAATTTCATTCTCGTCATTATGGAATCCACCTGTAAGATGTCAAGCCACAAATTGCTCATAATCCGTACATAGACGTGCCCAATATGATGCCTCTATCCGACTAGCTTCATGGACAGGAAGCGGGCCGCGTGGGCGGGAAAGGAAAGTGCATCGAGAACGCCACCCCCGCGTCATAACTCATAACTCGGCGACAGGCGACAAGTGGACTGCCTCACCTAGAGCGACGAAAAGTTCAAAACAGTAATAAAGCTAGAAGAGGAAATTATTTAATATATAAAAGGAGCGACCAGACCAATATATTTTCATATCCAATCAAGTGACAATGTGCGATTACATAATTATTTTAATCAAAAAGTCGCAACCAAATGACGGACTATAGAATTCTTTTATTAGAAACTAGCTGATGGTACAGGGCATTGCTAGGGTTTAGTATTTAGCTAAAAATTTGTTTGTGGGACACACAAAGGTTCCATTGTTTCGCAAAGTCGAAAAATCGAGTCAAAACGATCAAACGGTGTAGGTTTGTATAGAAAATTACCCGCGCGCCTTCGCACGTGTAGATTTTTAGTAACTTTTTGTCATATTTAATCAATTTGTGTATTAACCTTAACGTATAGATATATGTCGTCGTAGTCTTTTTTATAAAACTTTTTGAGTTCTACAACTTCCCACAGAAAGTTTTTAAATATCTCTTACGCATCGCTCGACCATTTTTTCGTCGACTTCAATTGTGAAATAGGTTACCACGAAAAGCCCTTTTATTTTAATAGGATAATAATGTATACCCTACATCCATTTCGTCCATTCTAAATATTGGTGAAAAATTTTTTGAAATCGGATTTGTAGTTTCGGAGATTACCTCCTACATCCAAACTTACAAACTTTACCTCTATATATTCGTATAAATATGCGCACATATGGCTTACGTCATCAGATGTGTGACCGACGAATAGACGGAGAGGATTATATTCGAGGTACCGACCTACCTATATAAAGTATAATTTTTTATTAATAATTTATTCTTATATAACATTTTATTATCTTACAAATACAGTACTTAATATAAGCAATGTTCTTGAAGTAGGGAGTATTGTATGCACATCGACATATTCAACATGCATATATAATTATTATTAAATAGTAAGTTTTGTTACTAAATAATAACTACGATTTTTTTCTGTTGGTCATGCGTGACGTTATGTTTGTTTGCTTATTAGCAGAATTGGCAAGAATCTCAGGCAGAGTAGGCACCTTCGCTTCGTCTCGTAACGCGTCATTCAGTGATATCTTATTTTTGTAACTTTAATCAAAATAACAATTCTTTCGCTCCCACACCATCGCCAGGGAAGGAACAATAATTAATTATGCACGCGCCATTTTACAACACGTCAAGCAGACATTTTATATTAAAAATATAATTGCTCTAACTTATAATAAATCATTTCGGCATATAATTTTAATTATAAAGCGAAAAATTTCTTTGTCTGAGCAGCAAAAACGATATTTACACAGCTTATTCCGTCCAAAATTTCAAGGTCAACGCAGCTATTTTCAGCTTGCAACGAAATTTTCATCATGATATAAAAGGTTTTACAATTGACAAAAAATGAGACGCCATATTGTTTGTTACATATTTTTCGACACGACAAAAGATTTTGAAAAGGGGACGTTAAAATCTAGAAAATAATTATTTTTATAATTTACCGAATTAAATTTAAAACATACAATTTTTTCCACTTTTTTCTTAGAAGCATTTCTCTTCTTTTTCAGCATTTTTATTGATGTAAGGGAATTTAATTAATATATAAACAAGAATCCAAATTCCGGAGGAAACCAGGTAGTAAAATAGTTGAATACATTTATCAATAATTATGTTTTTTTGCGGGTAACACACATTCATGTGCAACTACTGAACTCCTAACTTGATGCCATCTGGACCAAACTGGTGGAACAGCTGTTATCAAGGTGAGTGCAGTGCCCATAATTTGTAAGGTAATTAATTAAACACATACAAAATATTAGTTCCTCACAAGCAAAGTAGGGCCAAATTAATCACACGTTGTTTATCCATCTGAATGCGAAACCTTAGTACCAAAGTGCCTAATAACTCAATTACTGAATTGGATCATTAATCCGCGTAATGATTAATTGCAGTGCGTGGGTTGTTGGACGCATTTTTTACTGATATTAAATAGAGTACGTCTTTGTAAGATACATTTGTAGAGAGGAATGTTATGTAATGCGAAAAAAAGTTATTTCAGTTATTTAATTTATAAAAGTTATTTAGTTAAAAATCATATAATCAACATCTTCGGTAGCGTTGGCAATTAATAACTACCAAGGATAACTTCGATATCACAGGTCGAGGATTTTATCTCATTTGTTGTCATCCAAGTTAATCAAATATGTATGGCATAGCTTTATTTGATATAGCAACTGGCTTTTTTTGAAAATGGTAAACTGATGTAAAGATTAGGATACGTTAAGTTATGAGACAAAACGAATTGTGGCTGGTGTTCGATTGTAACGATGATTGGTAACTGTGATTATTCGTAATTCACAGGGAATCACTAGTACATTAAAAACTAATTCTCTAATTATAGTCACAATCAACGTTTATCTAATTTATTTATTGATCACAAAAATCAGAAGTTTATGTATTAAAAAATATTAATTAATAAAAATTAATAAAATATAAATTAATACAAAATTACATGAATTAATGTAAATTATAGAAGTCTCATACAGACGGGAATGGAAGGCATTATAGGGTGGCCACTGGGCTTACATGCAACGTTCACCAATTTTACCGTAAGAACATCTGCACATAATCAATTTTTTGAAAGTTGTATATAAGTTCATTATCTGTCTTAATTAAAATATTTTAAGCAACTTTGCTGTAGCCATCAATGGTCGAAAAAAAATCACATGACATAATATTTGTCGCCTAGTATAAGGTATAAATATGCCTGTGGTTAAATCAGTCTTTAGAGAGAAAAAATTAGCGCTCAAGGGACTAAAGAGAAGTAACTGAATTATTGGGGTTGCTCGAAAAGAATTTGTATAATTCTCAAGAAGGGCATCATTTTTATGATTCTTCTTCTCTCCACACGACTCCGATAAAATTAAGATTTCTATTTCTCTGATGCAGGAATGACTTTATGAGCATATTTATTGTATTATGATATAAAGTCTGGAGACTCTACTAGTCCCATTTATATTAAGGTTGCCTTGAATGGTATCAATACAGTTCTTAAAGTATATCCAGGTTTTTATTGGCAGTGAAGGCTAATGGCACTATTGCAATAGGTTTTTTTATTTTTTCAGTCCATTAGTATAAAGAAGGCCTTAATCATCTTCTCAGAAAGGATGACGTGAGTTTAGAAGAGGTGGCAGTGGGCTAACCCGTAAATTCTGGCCAAGTGACACTTAAAGAATGTTATATTATCTGAATAACACAAAAGTAATTCAATAAAGAAAATCCTCAGGATAGACAATATATATTTTTACGTTTAATCGAACATATCACCTGAATTTCCATCAACTAGCACACGAAATGGACACTTCTGTCGAGCACGCGAGGATGTGTGTCGATTTATAGCTGTCATTAGCCCAAGATGGCAGTGGCAAATATATGACGTGGGTACATTGAAAAAGGTGTCGCAATGATCTCACAAAAAGGTGATAGGACGCTGAATAAGATCATCCCACAATATATAATCGACGTAGAGATTAAAAACGCTAGGTCGATTATCCTAATGAGGGCACACCGAAGCTATATATGTATATAAATTAATTTTAATAGATAGTCAAGAGAGCGAGTCACGTGGAATAAATCAAATGTGAATGATTACCTCTGCCGGAGAACCGACAATTTTAAATTATACGGGCTAATGAAGCGTAATAGGGCAACAAAAAATTGGTAGATAAAAGAATGGCGATGATGAAATTAAATTACCGGTGGTTTAATTGCACATTAGCTTTAATTTAAAAAAAAAATATTTCCTAAATGGCACCTTCAACGTATTAAAATGGTGTTGGCTGACACATCGTCCACAGGCGGATAGATGAAGAATTTGTTATATTATTTTAGAATCATCGACGAATAAGTTCCAAGAATTGATAAATAAACAGTCATTGAATTAGTAAGAAAAGTAATTATTGAGAATACGGAATTAAAACGATTGGAAATGAAAAATTTTTTTTTTTTTGAAAACCTCAAACAATTTTGTGAATGTCCTAATACGAATTTTACGAGCATTTTGCACAGAATAACGATATCATTTATTGCGCATCATACTGATTGTAATTTTCTGAGATATTTTGCGACGTCTCAGCTTTACACATTCGGATAGCTTTCGATACGAGATTATAGGTATCTAACCACTATCAAAACATCAGCCATGACGATGGTTACTGCAAGGGAATCCGGAATTATTCAGAAAGGTCGAATACACACGGTAGAATTTCCCGGAAAACTCTAACCAAAAGATTCCAAACGGCTGTTAAAACCTATGAATATTTGTAGGATAAAATCTGATTTTCAAGGCACTATTCATGACAAAGTGGAGGTATGGTTTTAACCGGTTACACATGGCACAGTTATTTAAAATTTATATCTGAATTTATCGATTATTGGTAACTGTAATATCACTGTTGAATACTACCGACGGTTGCCCGTTGAATTGCGAAAAATCAGTTACCAATCATCGAGACAATTCGATACAAATCTCAAATAACGGTTAGTGTGTCACCGGTTGAAATACCATCACAAGTAAGTACACAAGAACTCATGGATTGAGCTAATACTACTTTCTTGTGTAAGAGAAATAAAAGGGCGTAACTCGACTATTCCGATTTGATGAATTTCGGTCTTGCAAGAGAACGATAATATCTTCCAGTTGTTCCACGATCGGCAAGTACAGACCGCGACCAGAAACCAATCTGGCATGATGTATGTAGACGCCTATCTACTGTACACTTTTCACGTGATGTTTCGTAATACAGATATTACGAAATAGAATATTTAGCATAAATTATCTACCACTCAGTTTTATTTTCGTTCAGTGGCATTCATTTTCCTTCACACTTGTGTGTGTGCGTGTGGACAGGGCTTGAAATCGGAAATTTAACCAACCGGAACAGTCAATAATATCAGAGTTTTCTCCATTATTTTTGACATACATGTATATATCAGGGGCATACAGTGAAAACATGAAGTATTACTTTTATTTAAACATAAGAAAATCGAAAAAATTAATTTATCGGCAGAATATTATAAAATATAATAATCAGAATAAAATGGTAATTATTGTGATAGGAACATTACAATATATATTTCTTATTTCGGTTTCTTTTCAAAACATATGCTTAGGAAAAAGTCAACCTTCTTGTTCTCACTGCACGCCCCTGGTAAATATTTAAAAAAATATTTGATTTACTTAATACGGGTAAAAATACAAATCTAACATATTTACATATTAAATTTACATTTTTTTTTAAACTTTGTTAGTCATGAGGTCTACGTGAAGCTCTTGAGTTTGATAAGGGAGCCTCAGTTCTTATTTTGTACATAGGTACATATGTGAATCATTTAACAATACGGGTGGTAATAGAAAATAATTAGATAATGAATAAAATTGAAGTATTTTAAAAAAAGCTGTAAGTTGTATTGAAAAATATTTTCAAGGACCTCTTATACGACACTTATATTTATGTATAGTATAAAATATTTTTGTCAAATGTTAACGAAGTTCACAAACATCATATTTTTTAAATATCTTTTTCCGGTCGAAGAGGATAATAAACTAACGATATCTCTAAATATATTTAGCTCAATAATATTGAAAAACATAATTTATTCATAAAGCTTTAGACTTTCTACTAATTTTGTAAATAACTATCAGGAACTGTAATTACTAAAGGGAAGTCGCGAGAAATATCAAGAACCGGAGAAATATTTGCGAGAATCTCACGAACCGGAGAAGCGCTGCGATTTGCTGCGGACTATTCGGAGTTACGTGGACGTGTGTGTTTACGTTAGAATTCAACCGAGAAAATAGCCGGTAGTAATGGCCACTTAACAACACGCCGATTGAACGTGGAAACTTAACGGAAAATTCAGCGTTTACAAAGCCACGAACGTACTTCTAAAACACGTGACTGGTATGACGACGATTATATTATAGTATTATTAGCTATTAGAACTAAACACGCACAGTTCTAATATTTACACGGGCGGTAAACGATGTTTCTACAATTTTAAACAAACAGTAAGAAGTTATGATGTTAAATATCAAGCGTTCATGGCTAGGCTTGTTCAATATTTAATTAATATTTCCATAGTGTTGAATTTTTAGTCATCACCGGAACCTGGTTTTCCTGGGCTGTTCGAGGTAGCGAAAATCTATAATAATAATTCTCTTCAACCTCCAAAGTATTTTCGGACCAGCCCTAAGAAACGGGCTGTTGCCTAGTGGGGTTAGTAACGAGATTATATCAAGATATTTATCGGTAACTGAAATTAAAATTTATATTATACAAAATATAATTCCTAGAAATACCCAGCATTCTGCTTAGGGGATTTTGAATGAAAATTGATACACTGCGCTGCATTGAAGTGTCAATTATCTATGAATTACGAATTAGATAGACATTTTCGGTTCTGAAAAGATATTTTTTGAATAGAAAAGTACCAAGTGCACTTTGTATTGTCAGAAATTGAAATAAGCTAAGTTTGCCGTACTGCAGCGTAGGTACGGAATTATGTACTATGTATCACCTGTATAATACGTACTGTATAGTGGGTCTTCCTAGGACGTATTTTAAATACGTATATTTATTTATCGTAAGAAAAATAAAATTAAAATATGTCAGAAGGCTCTGAATGAAGAAGTATGAGGCTGAATTTATAACAAGATAATTTAAAGACAAGTTCATGACGAATGACGAAAAAAAGCTCAGAAAAATTCGTACAAAAGACATGAGGATTATAACGAAACAAATGTTTAATAATATTCGCAGAAGATTAGACATAGGCGAGGTTCATGTATGCAGTACAAGTGAAAGATGTGACAGGATAGTATGCGCTATATCTAATTTACCAATCTCTACGGAACATGACGTCCTGGTACTCACGTCAATACTGTAACGGTAACGAAATTCTTAATCACGTAGATTTTAAAATTCCAAGTATGTTTCAGTGTTGAACTTTTACGGCAATTCACGACGAAAATGTTTAGTGAGAAAATTCCCGATATAATGTAAAAATTTACCCGCCTTCATAACTATTAGTCGGCAGTCTAATGTTGTACTTAACTCAAGATTGTGAACATCTCATGCGGTGAATTAGAATTATAATGAAAGTTACGAAGTGTGACGAAATCCATTAACACAATATGCAGATATTGCGCCCGACCTCCGATAGTCGCCTGCTCGCACATTTGATATTGCCGACCGGCGCAAACAGAATCAGAGAAAAACAAACAAACTGACAAAAAACAAACGATCTTTTAACCGTCCACGGTCAAGTTTGGGACCAGCAACCGTCAAACTTGTTAACAATTTGGCCGGAGGCCAGTCGAGGCCGAATACAGAACCAAACTAGGAACACATCTTGCCGACAGTCGAGCGAACCGAAAGTGGAAAAAACGGTCGGAGCGTGGAGCTCGCGTCAAAACGTAGGGCGTAATTCCGTCGTTAATCGCACGTTGGACATAATTTTCTTCATGTTGTGTAATGAAAACAACGGAATTTATCTAGAGAACGGATTTTCAGAGAATAAAATAATCGGTTAAAAAAGTACCATTGAAAAAAGTTGCTTTGGTAAATTGACAATTTATTTATACACTTATAACCAATAGAATTCTTGATTGTGTGTAATAAAACAAATTAGATGAATCAAAAGATGTACAGAATCAAATATACCTATAGAAAAATATTTGATCACCACCGGAAAACGAATTAGGAAATAATTAAATAACCCGAATTTATTTAATTCATCTTTGTATTCATATCATCATTTGTTTTAAATATCAAAGAAATAAAATTGCAACTTACTAAAATATGTGTATTTTGTATGGAGATTCTGTGAGAAAACTAAAACAAGATAAACTATAACTATATCATTTAAAATATGGCCGTATTCCGAAAATAGCAATATTGTGATCTTAAGTTCTTTATCCAAACACTTAATAGACAAGAATAAAATAAATAAATAAACGAAACGTAGGTATGTATATGTCGGTGTTCGCTTTTCGTCGTACTTAAATAAAGAGATTTGTATATTTTTACTATATCTCTCAAAGTAAATAAATACCTTTGTTTGCGGTGTCCGATGTCTGCAATGCATTTAGAAAAGGGATTAACTTCTCCAGTGCCTTCTTATTCGGGCGGTCTGGTCTGACAGAGCATAGCTCTGCCGCAAACGTAACCTCACAATTCTCATGTTTCGACTAAAATTACATCAAATAAGTACTAATGCTGTATTTAAAGCATATAGAAAAAAGATTATTTCATATGCACTTTTTAATTTCTTCTCCCACAGCGTCCTGATGTAAAAATGTAGCAAAATTGTCATTGTCGCATTGGATTCGTATTTATATTTTGACGTTTGACGGATAACCGTCATGTATTTATTTCCGTTATTTCCAATATTGTTATTTTCGGAATACAGCCGATTATTTGATTCGATCGTTGGTTACGCGAAAAATTATCCGGCGTTTTTTTTTAATTTGACGTTTAATTGATATTTGTTATTATATAATTCTTCAATAGGGTAAGGAAATTTAAATGCACATAGAAAATCATACTCGTATACGCCACGTTACTTATTATAAGTCATTTCGCGATCTCAGCGATATTTTCGGTGAAGGGACGATCAGCGAAAGGAAATGTCGAGAGTGGATTGTTCGCTCCAGCTTAGACAAGTCAGAAAAAGGTCAAGACATCGACGACCAGTCCCTTCTGGCGGCCATTGAACAGGATCGACACTTCTATCGCCTTCCAAGCAAATGAGAAGCGGTAATGAAGCCCCCGAATGATAATTGCACATAATATATTTTGAGTTTGTTTTCGTTTTTTGTTACGTTACAACATAATTTTTAAAAAACGGCGGAAAATTATGTACCAATCTAATATTTAAATCGGGAATTAACAGTTTTAGTAGCCTAATTAGATTTGGAATGCCTTACAGCACTTAACTGTGTAGATATGATCTTTAAAATGAGACTGTAATGTAAAATGTTTTGGAGCGAAGTTTTTGACAGCAACTAGCTAAATCGGTAATCGTAATCTCTAAACACACACATAAAATGTAACGATATGTGTTATCTTCTTACTCGAGAAGAGCTGAAGTGATTTTGATTAGGTTTTATTTAGTTTTGGACATTTCTTCCGAAATGATAACTATGTACTATCACGGCCATCATAAGAGGCTGAGCAATGAACATATATGATGCGCAAGGCAGATAAATGTCATGTATTTGACTCGATAAGTTGGCAAAAGTATAAGACATCTTCTTCATGTACCGTCTTCTATAAGAAGTTAGCAACCAAGTTGCAGTAGGCTGATTTTTCCCGCACTATAGTTGTATTTGAACTTTTATTTTCGCGGACGCTTACACCCACCTGAGTGCCAAACTGGAGGAAAAAAGTACAGGGCCGATATGGGAGCTATTGCTCATAAAACAGCCCTGGGTATGCGGTGGGTCCTCTTTACTGTTGTTGTATAAGATCGCCGACATTTGAACGTTGAACATCTTTCTAAGGTTACGTAACCATGACAACTGCTGCCTTCCATCTTCCCCTGCGAGGGAGGGCGTCCCTGTCGCCTAACAGAAGTTGCCAGGATGTAAATTTATTACACAATACATAATGTCCGGTGACCGGTGTCGTAGTCTTTAACAGAAATTTGGTCGGGCAGCACTAAAGAAACCAAGCAATAATGGCGGCCGTTCTATCTGTCAAACTGTCAGACGGTAACATCGGTCCATTATTTGCTTGTTCAGCTTCGCAAAACTTTAATATTTCATTGGCAATTGTTCTTGCACCATCCTGGACTGTTTAGGATGTTTTGGACATAATAATTCAGTGTATATTGGTAATCAAGATGTCACAGCTCCCGAAATTGAACTAAATGGCAGGGCGAGGGGTTACCGCCGGGTGCGGGCGGGGCGGGTTTTAGTTCCAAAGTCGCCGCACGCCAAGTTATTGTGGTCATACTCTAGAAGATCACATTTGTCATTGCGGATAATTTGTAAAACACGTAGCTTTCCTTCGTTTGGTGGGAGATATTAATTCTCTTAAAATATAATTAAATTATGCTTGTAGCATTTAATAGAACTACAATAAAGCCTCCGAGAGCACGTATTCCAAATCAATAGACGATTACGATTTAAAATAAGCGGTTTGTCCACACCCGGGCAAAGTCGTGTTTTCTGCTTGTTATACATATACGAGTACATAACACATAAAGAGAAAAGTGATTTAGTACAATGCTATTGCGAGACTACAAGATTACTAAGAATACAGTTGTTTCACTGCAGTTATTTTTGTTCACACGACCTGGGCCGCGAGTGCGACATTTTTCAAGCGGGATTTTTAGAATTGTTTTATAATACAAATAGTATTTTATTTTGAGATCAACATTTTATATTTTTTCGGATACACTTGCATTGTTATATACAGTTCGTTACGAGAGATTTTACCCAATGTTAAATTTGTTAAAACCACAGGCTTTTAAAAAAAGTAACCTATAAAAAACAAACTTTTATTATGCCCCCTTTTTTTGTAAAATATAACAACAATTAAAAACGAATTAAAACATATAACATAACACTAAATTTACAGTAATTTAATATATTTCTAAAATGTCAGATGTTTTGAGCTTTGATAAGACACTTCATGCTTTGAAGATTAAATTCTAAAACATTTGTCAGTCAATTTAGATTTTCGACATTCGTAGTGAAGTACCTATTATGTATACCGACGGAGTAATTCAAATTTAGAAAATATTCCGCGACGTTATCGAGTCGCCGTTGCTAGAAAGCAAACATTTCTAATGATTTGAATTAGAAAAATTTGAATTTGAAAAAAATTGAATTTGAAAAATTTAAAAAAACCAATTTGAAAAAACCAATAAAATTTCTAAAAATCCGAAATTATACAATAATTATTAATTTTTTTTAACGAAAATTTGACAGATCTTCTTGATCGTCGCCACGAGTCTACTTGCCAAGTTTCAGCTCGATTGGATCACGGGAAAAGGGTCAAAAATCGATCCAAAGTTTTTTTTGACGGCAAGCCGGCAAGCAAGCAAGCAGACGCCACGAGTTAATATAAAGGGACTAAAAAGGTAAGTCATTGTTGCTTACTTAGTTACTTAGTACAACAACACCACATTCTTCTGTTCTGACTAACAACTCTTGCCTCATCCACATTCATACATCTTTTCATGTAAGCCGGTTAGTTGTGAATCCACAAGCAACCCCTTTTTAATACAATTTACTATGCTAAGATCAGCTTTATATTTTTTCCCAATTTGCCAATCTTTTACTATATCGTAAATGGATATAGTAAAAGATTGGCAAATATATACATGCCTAAGAAATCTCATTTCCACAGCATTCAGTCTACTTTTCTGCCAATTCCTCTGGCTTCACTCTTATACATCAGTTTTGATACCGGAACCGGTTGAAATTTCCATCAGAAATAATTTCATTAATTATTGACATTATTGACAAATACATATTTGGTTTAAATTTCTCTAAAACTAATGGATAAATGAAAAACAATTTACGTTGAATGTAAGATTCAATTAATGATTTTCCCGTGAATCTACTAGTTCTGTAACACCGTGTATCCCTATGCAATATCATGGATCAATACAATTTCGAATTGTACAACTCGATCGTTATTGCTTATTTGAATAAAAGTAAAAGGAAAATTAAAATATACGCATACATCCACACGCATTGATGGTTTTATGAAATGAATTTAATTCGGCGAGGGGAAAACAGCGTATATGTCGTTATCGTGAAAAACTTTTGAGAGCAAAATTGCAAGCAAACTTAAATTGGGTTTATTGTGGCATTAAAATTCTGCTTTATGATATGAGGGTCGGTCGTTGACATATACGATAACCAAAAGTAATATTCAGTAACATTAATGAAGGATTTAAAAAATCCTTAATAAAGAAAGTGCTTTTATTTCAAAAACTGGGGAACGTGAAGCCGAAAATAAACAATAATTTAAAAAAACATCACCAGGCCCACCGCGGGTGTTTATGTTTTTCACAATATTTAATTTTGTAGTTTCCTTTGTAGTTATTGCCGATTTACTGAATTTTCTAATCACCAATTTTTGATAATTTGCTATTTGAATCGTTTTTTTTATTACACATATTCTACTTATTAATTTAATTATAATTAAGATGGATAATTTATCAAAAATTTATTTATGTTATTATATAACCCCTAAAAATGACTTTTTTGTCTACCGGTTTCGAGATGTAACCCATCTCTTCGTCACGACAACTACTACACTAGCATGTAAATATCAGTACACACCACAACCATAGTATTATTTACATACAAACACCTTCACAAAATACATTTCACACGCGTATTACTCTAACTATAACTATATACTAACATAAATAACATTTTGTCAAAATGTCTGATGACAAAGTTAATGCTTTAAATATTAATAATATTGGATAATTTATAATTATTTCTATTATAAATAGCAGGAAAATTTACAGAGTATATTTTTAAATACGTTTATTTATCTATCCTGTATCATAACTAAATCATCGTGAATATTATGATTGATTGCACAACTTCAAATTATCCGTAAAACTATATCGAAGAGAGCAATTACAAAATCCGCCTACATATAAGTAATATTTTTTAATACTGACAAGTCATATTTGACTGACATTGTAAAAAGCGCAACGCATCGCCTTACAAACGCAATGAAAATATTTGATATTTACTACCTACTTGTCTCCGCTAGAAAACTGAGAGGTACAGCGTGGACCACAGGCTCTCCTACGATGAAGTGCTATTATAATTATTTCCTAGGCATAAATAACTAAATCATTTGCACAGGGGCGCCCTTATATTGTATACGCTCTACAAACGCAATAATTAACATAGTTAATAAAATTTTGTAGGCTGTTGTTATTTTGATTTTAAAGCATTAGATAAAAAGCCATCTTTTATATTCTATCAAAGCTTTAAGATTAATATAGGTCGTTCAATACGATACGATTCTCGAATTTTCGGTGAAGCCGAATCGTATCTGCACACATCCACACGGTAAATATAAAATATCCATTTTATTTCCTAAAAAGAAGACGTTCATAAGTTTGAAAAAAATTTGCATTATTTCTGTAATTTAATGGTTATAATATTTTGTGGTCATCCAGATCATCCAGATTAATTTATTTTCGAATGATTTAATTTTTCAGACAATTTTAATAAATAAATAAAGTAATTGTATCATTACTTTCCAATTCACTCATTTTCACAAACGACTGTCGGAAAAACCGTTAAATTCTTCCGTTATATTAAGAGAGTTGTGCGATGTTAAAATACCATTTTATTTTTCGTATAAGCGAGAAGATTATGGTAAAGAAAATTGACAGCAAGAACAAAAGGTCACGAAAGATGATCCTAGCATGATCAAATAAACTAAATATTGAAGGACAACCCTGTTAAAAGTATCAAAAACCGAAGAACGAAGCAACGAGGTACCAGGACATCGTATGGCGTTCTATCACCTCTGTTTACCCTAGAGCAGAAGCGGCGTGGTGATTAGTTAGTTTAATAAAATTATTATTATAGTTTAATTAAAAATTCACAAAATTATTATTTTGGTGATTAGTTAGTTTAATAAAATTATTATTTTATTTATTATTTACAAACGCGCTAAAGAATTTTACATACAATAAGGTAAAGTGTACATTTATAGAATGAATACTTTAAACGAAAATTAAATGATTGCTCAAGAAATACAATCAAGAAAAAACAAATTTTACATACCAGTTAGTTATCTCACTCAAACAATCAAAACAAATACAAATCAATTATTTAAGTCCAATTTGACAAATACTAGTATTCATTCAATACACCTTTCAAAATATGTTTGAATATTATAAAGTTGGTGGCAAAGAAGTCAAGTTGCTCGTATCTGTTTGATAGTCTAGGAAGCCTTTGCAGTGGGGAATGTAGGTATACCGATGCACCTGAACACTAATGAATATCATTTTTAGCAATTATTTAAAAAAATCTATACAATTTTATTTGGCTATTATATAATGATGTCTATCTTAAATTAATTTATTGCTTTACTTGCCTGTGAGTTGGGGCGCCCCTGCATTTACAAAATGTTTCACCAAATCCAATAACGCTCTTAAATGCAGTTGTATTGAGTATAAGTACATATTGATCTGCAGTGGTATCTTTTGGAATTCGACCTACGCACGAATCCGGGCAGAACTCATAATATTGTCAGATTTCAGAATAAGATAACTGATTGCTGGAGATAAACCATAAAATTTAACTCATAAATTGAATTAAATCGTTCAAAAATTTCATTCAGTTATATGGAGCATTCAAACATAATTTACAAAATATAGAAGTATTGATAATAAATCGTACCTACTACCCATTTATTGTAATGTACAATATATTAAAAGGGACTTCAACATTTCATACTGCGAGAATATAATTAATAATAATAAGTAGATCGAATACCGCTGTATTTTTATGGTAAAAAGAGAAAATGAATAATATCAAAATAAATTAACTGCTCGTATTAAATCAACATGTTTAGGAAGTTTACTAGTGAAGAGATAAACTGCGATTACGTAATAAGTGTTCGATTGTAACTTGTAACTATGGTTAATCGTAATTCGGCGAGGCATAACCAGTAAAGTAGAAATTAATCTCGAACCTTTCAATTGCAGGATCAATCATCTTTGTGTCACGCCAATCACAGCATAAAGTTTATATAATCACTAAATAGTATAGGCAAGTATAGTCAGTAGGTATATTAAGCACGAGTTGTGCGTAGACATAATATATTTTGGAAAAAAACGAAATGATATATTCATCCGACAGATATAATGATAAATTTAGATACATCCTATTATCAAACATAATAATTTTGCTGTCTGTTCGTCTGTCCGTCCGTCTGTCTGTCTGTTTAACCGTAACTTCGTGTAACGTCCGTAATTTTGTTCGAATTCACGAATAAAAAAAAACAAATAAACGGACGGAGATGAGGCTTGAACCCCGGGCCAGCAAACCCGAACCGCCCTCTTTACGCATATTGCTACGGTCGCCTGTGACCTCTACGTGGACCGCTAAAAAGATACTATAAATATATATTAGGGCTTAGCAAAGACGCGAAACAAATAGTGGTTTTATACAAAGTGTTTTCTTTTTATTATTAAAATCGTTCCCGTTGCACTATATTTTTTGATTTAGTTTTTAATTTTTTTACGAAAATATTTGTCAGTTAAGATTTCTGTCAAAAAACCTGGTAGAAAGTATAAATAGCCAATACATGATACAAATCGTAAGCACATAAATATAAATATAATGCCACTTTCTTTGAAGCATTTCCTAAAACATTTCATCAGTGTGGTAGTGTCGAAGTCCGCAACTCCTGAGGTCATTAAACGATGCACAAAGGATACGAGTAGATAAGGCTTCGTCACGGTTGCTTCTAGAACGCTCTATGTTAAATACACCACTTTATCTTCTTAGTACCTCTTTGTATCAAAAGAAGCTCGATGGCCTGTGAACAAAGAAATTACGCCATCCTAGCTGTGCGTAAAAACATTAATAATTAAATATTGTATATAATTAATTATCTGTAATCCGTTAAAAATGACGGTACTTTTACATGTCGGTTCCAAAAGAAAAAGTATTTATTTATATACAAGAAAGCTCTTCTGGACGAATTCGGTCGTTTATAATTATGGATGTCATGTCTATCTTTTGTTTTCGCGTTTTGATTTTCATTTTATTTTGTTGTAATTTTATTGCTTCTTCAGTTCCAGATTTGATTTGTCAATAATGACGGGAAAATGGTTCGCGACTTCACTAAGTTCTATATGTAGTGTATTTCTGGCGGGTCGGGCATGAGATGATGGCGACGTCGCTAGATTGCCGCCTTCGGGTTTGTTCTCTCTCTTCTCCAGCGGTTAATATAGTTTTTTAGTCGTGAATTCGGACGAAATTGCGGACGTTACACAAAGTTACGGACAGACAGACAGGCAACGTATTAATTATTATTAATGGAATACGTCATTTTCTGTTTCATAATTGTGTTGACTGCGTGTTTCCGATCTCCATTTATTTATAAGAGCCAGTCTGTCACTGTACCAAGGAAACTCTAGAGATTTAATGATATATTTTTAGGGAGACAAAAACTATTTCCGTTTCATTTTACTCGAACCGTCACGTGCGCCAGCTATTTCTCTTAAAATAATTTGATGTGACAACGACTAACAATACAAAAAATAATAATAAGGAATCTTGCCGAACTCATCAAGATACAAGCAGAATACTTTACGGTTGAGACTAACTACATATTAAAAATTATGCCATAAAAAAAACAATTTTTATGAATCTTCTATGACCGAGAAAATTTTAAAGTTTGGGGAGCTAATACGTAGCAAAAAAAATCAAAAAATCAAATGTTTTATTTATGACATTTTAAAAGTTTCCTGGTTATAAAACGGTTATAGGTAGGAACTAATTGTGTGAATTTAAAAAAAACAAATTGTCAAATGCACGTTTGACGTTTACGGGAATTGAACAAAATATATAGTCACTACGGTAATATATTTGTTCGGTCACTTTTTCGTATTATTTCTAAGATTAATCTAGTAAAAAAAATTGGGGAAGAGGGGTGCGAGGTAAGATTTTATTAACAATTAGGTATAGTAAATACATAATGTCAACAATAAAAAAAACTAATAACAAATCAACTCTACCTTGCAAATTCCTACCTTATTATAATTAAAAAAAGTTACTACTACACAACACACATTTTATTGACAATAACCTGAACCCATAGAAAACATAAAATCAATTATTTATTCTTACATGATCACACTACATTGATACACTAAATATACATGTATGTATATGCGTGTTGCTAGAGCAGGCCGATTGGGATAGAGGACTAAGTGTTAAATAATCAAACATAATAATTTCGTTTTCTGTTCGTCCGTAACTTCGTGTAACGTCCGGAATTTCGTTTTAATTCATGGCTAAAAAAAATAATTAAAACCGAGCCACCAAAGCCGAGCCGGCCTTTTCACGCATGTTGTTACGGCCGCCTCTCCGTGGACCGCCAAAAAATACTATAAATGTATACTAGGGCTTAACAAAGACGCGAACCAATTTTTCGCCTTTTTTGACGGATTACAGCTAGTAATGTATCATTTCTATGTATTTTGTGTCCAGTAGGTTTTCTGTTAGTGTCTCATTAAAAATAATAATAAAATCTCATTTGTTTAAAGATAATACAAACTAATCTTTTAATGTGTCTATAATAATTATGATATTCGCATAAAATACAAAACTAATATTTGTATAGATGTGAAATGAAATAGTCATAGTTAATTATTCCAACATTACGCTAATAATCACATAATTACGGAACGGTATAGAGTTTTTATCAATAAAGAAGAGTACATAAAAATGTTTCTAAGATAAATAATATCACAATGCACCAAGACCCCCGCCGTACAAACAAAGACGTTCAGCTGTGTAAATAGATAATACTAAATATGTTAATACGGTGTTGTAAATGTGTAACCCGAAACAGTGAACGGAGTTCAAATATTGTTACACTGAAAGAAAAACACATTTTTTGTGAAAACAAATGCCAGAACAAAAACAGTGAAGGCTCGTAAAATATGAAAATTAGTAATCGGAATACGAAAACAAATAGAGCGGACAAAGTACCAGTAAAGTAGCAAGCGAAAACTCTTGAATTTCATATCAAGCCGATATAAAATTCATTCAATATACACGAGACATTCAACGGAATAATGAATTAAGTCCGCTAATGAAAATCTAAACGTAAATAAATTATTATCCAGAGATTATCGAAATAGTAAAATAGTAGTCGATAAGAAATACTGAATGATGCGTATTATAACATAATATGTTCTGAGATTTTACCAAATAAGGGTTCGATCCTCATTTTGTTGATTAGAAATTATTCTTATTCTCATAGCACACCATAATCAATACCCCTTTAAAAATTAATATTAAGAATTAGAATTTATCAACAAAAAATCAACCGAACAAGAATAACAAAGATGTGTTTCCTGTCGCTTGGTGTATATAATTTTTGTGAAAAATTACTTTTGAAAAGAAATCACAAAAAGAACTACCCTTCATAATATCACCATCTACTATAGAAAGTACGAACAAGTTTGTATGAATTTAATTGTAAATTGATAATTATACGAACAAAGCACCGTAGAAAATAATTATAATTAAAGTTTGTAAACATATATTATACATGTGTGTACACAGTTACTATCGAGTAAGACAGCAAATGTCAGAGTTATGTAATAAAACACAAAATCATATTTTGCAATGTGATATGAAAACGTCCAAATAATTAACGATGGCTGAGATAATATTCAATAAAACGAAACTAAAAATACATGAATATAAAAATTTCACAAAAGGACTTGCATCGTTACAACTCTGAGCCCTCGGCATTGCAATGACGAAACAAAAGCAATCTACAGAGAGTGCGAGCGGGAAGCGCCGTCTGCTGCAGCAATCAAACCGGAACGGGTCCAACCGGAATAGAATGACAGCATAAAGGATCACATGCCCTGACTAGAAATGTCAGCGTCTGTCTCCGGGAATCGTCCACATTGTGGAAAGACTCGATTACAGCAGGAAACCAGTGATGACATTGAGTTTCGGCTTTATCCATTTCTGTTAGATGGTGGTGAGTGGTTTTGACGCATTCTCATTAGATACAAACAAACGAAAATTTAACGAATTTTTCAATAATCTAATCTCAAAATTACCTAATTGTATTTTTATTTCAGTCGCAGGGATGTTAAAATACAATTCTGTTCTTGACTGAAGTAGGTTTAATTTCATCAAAGGTATGCAAAAGAGATGCAATTCAAAAAATGATTATTTATACCTATAAGCAGCAGGGGAAGGAAATTTAACATCATTTGATATGAGAAACACCATAATTATAAAATATGTTTCAGTGTTGGACTAAAAGTGACTTTGTCTTCTTTCGTCAACACTAAAAATTTTATTCAAATTTCTGTTGGATCAAATTAAAACGTTACCCTATAAGAATAATTAAAAAATACTATAGTTTTTAATAATATCGCGTTTCCTGTATTTTTTATAAAAATTCATTTCAGATTTTGCCTATTTTTAAATAGTCCGCTTCTTGGAAAAGTATTTTTTAGTCTACTTCCCCAATGGCAGAAAAGTTTTTAAACGAATTAATCTAGTAAAAAACACTTAAGAATTTTATCCGAAAAATTACAAGACAAAGGACTCCTCGATATGGAGCCCTTATTCTGTAAAGAAGATACTTAAAAAGTTCAACGACGCGTGAGTGAAATACAAATTTTACTTGCTGCGATGCTCTTACAGTAAGAGCCTTTAAGGTTAGCCTCGTTGAAATACAAAAGAGATCGTGAGGTCTAAAGCGGGGGATTTTATGAAATTGAATTAAAAATTCATTTTCCTTACTTTGGAATCCGTACAAAGAATGTCAAATTTTACTGAATGCCTTGGAAATTCGGCCGCTTTGGCCAAAGTGGAAGAATATGGGAAAATCCATATACGATAGAGTAAAAAATGACCAAAATAGGACCAAATATACAGCTGTTCGCAGCAAAGTCGATAGAATAAAGAAAGTATCGCCGAAATGTTTCAGCCATCTTAAAGGTAGGTGAAAGAAAATATATGAGGTAAGTGTTGTCAATTTTTAAACACATGGTATAAAATATGTATCGCGATGAACTAAACTGGTTCTTTAGAAGGGAATGGATCACAGCGGAAAAAAGCGTCCCTCGCGAATGTCTAATGCAAATTTGTACTGCAGTTAAAATATTTATTCACGCATAATTTAATCCCCTAACAAATAAAATTAATTAGATTTTTTTTTAAATTTTGTTCCAAACCGAGTCTGTTAAGTAAAAACGTATAATCGTAATAATTTTCCACCTATTTACTTTTTTATTTTACATTATTATACATTTTAGTTTGGTCTTTTCATAATCGTTTCAAAATTTACAAACCCGCATAATTTTTTTAAACAAGGCGAATGTATTGGCACAGACGTGGTGCCAAATAGGCATGATGACAGATTTTGAAATAACATTCTATATTGTAGGTACACGTCTACTATTATCGAAAATAACATTATTTCAGTAATAAACTAAGTTTTTACGCAAATAATTGCCCGCCTGCAGCTGTCATTTCGTCTACGTGACGTCAAGCCTTAGTAAACATTGCATTGTGTAAATGGCAACGGTTCAAAGACACGGTGATGGGTTCTGAGGCGTCATTCGCTCTGACCGGTGTTGTAGTTAACATGGCGGATCGCATATTTTTATACTTTTATTTTATTGAAAATCTTATTAATCTCAATGTGTATATTAAAACTGGATCATTTTTAGAATCCTTTCAAAATATTTTCTTCTCTAAAATCACATATTCTTTAATACTGTCATCATGCCTATTGTGGACAAGCAATTTACGTTAGTTCATGTCAGTGTATCTTGGTGGTCTAAAATAATAATACTTAATATTTTTTTGCAAACAGAGAAATGAAAAACGTGTATCGAAATAATTTGCATAAAATACAAAACAGTTATTGGATACATCAGTTTGGCTGCCACTCGAAAATGCTGCACAATCGTGAATTCAATACAAAGCCAAGAAACACGTCCAAAAGCAGGAGGGTTGGAGGAGGCGGGACAATGCGGCGGGACAACTTGGCGCAGCGTGAAAGGCCGGATGCGCGCGCACCGAGGCGGGCGATCAAGGAACACAGGAATACCTATTCGGGGTGTCTGCGAGGATGCGTATGGTCTCGGGGGGAACTGACGGAATTGTCGTCGGCCAGAGACAGAGACAGAGCGGCATATTCAATCGTATCCCAGACCAATCAGGTGTATATGTGGGTCAGTGGTTTCTCAAGGAACTTTTTGTCAATGACGTAATATATCCTCGAGCTGAAAGAACCAATGTTAGATACTTTGATAAATCAATGACAAATTCAATGAAATCCGGTTCGCGTTTAACTTATATTGAATGCAAACAGGATTCTAGTGACAGTTTTTTATTATATTTTTAAAACACATCAACAGGTCGTTAGTGATATGGTGCCAATATATCGAGTCGGTTTGGAGTAATAGTTCGTTTAATACGTAGATTTTTACGAAATCTGATTGATGGTAACCGGCCCCTAGAGTAGCGGAAAAGAATAATGTAAAAACATTTTTTGGAAATTGGGGAAATAACGTTAAAGAAGACATTCAAGTATTTTTCATGGTCAAAAAATTAGAAATCCTTTATAAAATAAAGTAAATGACTTGAATTTCAAATATTAAAACATGAAAATGTGGACATTAAAACACAACAATCAAAGAGTGAACGATTGATATGATACAGGGTGTAACAAAGCTAGTCTACAATACTTAACAGATAGATTTCTGCCTAAATTATAAGCTGAAAATGTTCAACAAATATGTTCCAATTCCATCAATTATTATGGAGATTGTTCAAAGTATACATTTTTATTTCAATATTTCTGACGTTTCTCTTGTAAAACGTTCGACTATTGTGAAAGTAACTTATATCGAATATTAAAAATTCATTCGCTTTAATACAAGTCAAATAAAATGATACAAACCTTGCAAAAAAATTATTTTTCAAATTTCAACAAATTTATTTAGCTTGTATTGAAGCGAACAACTCTTTAAATGTTACTTTAATGTACTCGATATGTGTTACTTTAATGATAACGTTTAACAGAAGATAAGTTAGAAGTTTTTTTTTTTCAATTCAAACTTTGATGTCTTTCATCTCTTTAACTATCGATATTAGTACATTGTTGCTTGAACATTTTCTACTCATAATTTAGGCAATTTAGGAATCTACCAATCAAGCACTGCTGACTAGCTCTGTTGCACCCTGTATAAGACATGGATCACAGCCAAGCATAGAGTGCATGAGTTCCAAGGTCAACGAAGTCAGTCGTGTGATATGTAGCATTGCGAATTTGGTTTATTTATGTATTATACCGTTAACTATGTATCATATTAATATATCACTTCTGGAACTTGAATTTCAACTTTAAAACGTGAAGAAAGGATTTTGAAAAAGCATATATCTGAAAACGTTTACGCGAAAGCGAACGATGGATACTATATTGCTTGCTAGATAAGAGTGCAACAATTGCCCTTTAAAGTTTACAGACATTGACATAATGCATAAAGGTCAAAGATATCCATAGAAGGCTCAAAGGAAAAATGAATGCCAGTATGAATCAGCCATAACGCATCAAACTTGATCTGGTCTTGGACGAAACGCGGGCTCCGATTAGGCCGAGGCTTTTGCGAACATTGCCGACGAGTTATCTAAAAACAAATGAGTGATGACGCCGCGGGAAGGTGTGCCCATACAAACGAGCGCTGCCTCTCGAGCAAACCAAATATTGCGACAACGTCCGTCCGGTCCAGATTAGCCAAAAAAACCTGACTCGTCCGGAGACGGTCCAGATTGCGACCGGCTAAGAAAACAAAGTACATGTTCGGCCGTATTCTGAAACAAGCGATATTGCTTTTTCTGTATCGTGACAGTTATTATATAACATTGTGATGCCGTCAATTTTGTCATTTTATATTTGACAGGTTTGAAATTAATGAATTCAACCAATCAGAAAGCTCTAAAACGTAAACGAAATTTGTGAATGACTTAACGTTTGTTAATTGACTGAATTCATTAATTTCAAACATTTGTGAATGACTTAACGTTTGTTAATTGACTGAATTCATTAATTTCAAACATGTCAAACTTAAATCGACAAAATTGAGGCATTAGAAAGATATGGGAAAGACCATAGGTTTTCTAGCATAGTCCATTCGAATATATGAAAGAAACTGATTTAGAACATATACCTACACAACTTTCAAAAATTTGATGATGTGTGGATGTTCTTAAGATGGAATTGATGAACGTTACATTGTGTAAAGTGATCCACTAGAGCCAGCTCGTACATGTCATAAGCCCTGCGCCACTCTATAAAGACTTCTACACACGCTTCGTCTCAGTGAGACTTCTATGATTTATCTTAATTAATAATTATCCTCCTGTGGACAAAATCCAGTAATTAGTAAGTATTCTCGGAACATACAAACAAAAACTTTGTTAAAAACTTATTAAGTATTGATAGTAAATATGAAGTTAAATAAGTAATTGAATGTGTTGGCGTTTACTTTGTGGAAATCCATTTTTAATAATTATGAATAAAACACTAAAACTTTGTTTTTTCCACTATCATACATCAGACATCCACTCCCGCACACCTCAGTCTCAACTCACCTGAAGAAGGAAACGGAGGTTTCCGAAACATATTGTGTTATACTTAAAAATAAAATAGTGGAAAAAAACAAAGTTTTATTTTTTTGAGAATGTTCTTAGGTTTTCACGGCCACTCAGAATCTTCTGGTTTGTGTCTTCTGGGGTAATATGCCGTGTTATTACGACCTTTCTGGCCGACGTTTCCGATCCCATTGCAGGGTCCATCATCAGGGCTGAGACTTTATTTTTTAATTCAATATTATTAAAAATGGAGGTGAACGTAGAAATTCTATAAAATAAAAACCGTCCGTATTAAAAAATGAAATAATAAAAAAAATCGTTACTTCAAAACTATTATTACAATCACAAGAATGGCAAAATATCCGGCAAAAACAAAATGTAACAAATGTAAATGATACCAGAAATGTCAGAACTATCCATAAAACCCGGACATTAATTCAAAACCAAGCAATGTTTGAGAATTTGGTTGTAGTCATGTCAAACAGATATTTCCGTCATGAACTGCAAACGTGTGGACGCCCGTCCGATGTAAGTTCGCGTTCACCCCCACCCATGGGCGGAGAAGAACACGAAACAAAACACCATCTCGTGCGTGAAAAAATGAATGAATCGACAGCGATATAGTAAACACCGCAAAGCGAGCTTTTGTACGCCCAGACAATAAACAATCGGCCGCGTTGCATAATCCATTCACGGATAGGTCGCGCCATATTCGGTGTGATCGGGCGGCACATTTGACCGGATCAGCAAGTACATATCTGGTACCTACGCGCTACACGACGTCCACGGCGAGAGAAGTTGCCTTGGTCCAGAGAGCGCAGGGCAGCCCACGCGGTCGAGATGGACCTGTCAGCCGTGCTCCAACGGGACGATTTCCACGTATTGGCCAAAATATCGAGGTTTGTTCCTCTCCGCGTCTTTTGACAGAGGGTCGGAAATCACGGACGACAGTTTTGAATACACAGGGACAAGTATAACGAATGGATTAAAACTATATTGAAAGCAGCCACATACAATCGAAAAAATTGAGATATATCAACATATTTCTGACTGGTTTTATTTAATTGATAATATTTTTATAAAACACACAAACATATATCCAAGCGCAGTGATCAATTTTAAAAGCGCCACTATTTGCCAGATAATAATTTTGAAATGCCTACGTTAGTTTATTTTAGTCAATTGCAAATAATCACGGTTGTGTTTCTAAACATCTCATATTATCTTTGCATCTGAAAAGATGAATAATTTTGGGTTGTTGGTTAAATTGCAAATATAAAAGTAGGTTTTTAAATGTATGACATAATTCTTCTACTTCATATAACTTTTAACTCTATAAAGCAAAGACAGCATTTGTGGGGTATACGCAAAAAAATTAATACAGTCATCGATGATTACTAATTTATAATGTACTAAATTCGACATTTTGTAGGAAACAAATCCTATCAATTTATAGGAGACATGATTTTGGAATTTATGATACATAAAATCTAGAATTCAGTACATTTTAAATTAATTTTTTGGATATTGCTGTCTGCTTTTATATCCCTCATTTGTAGTGTAATTCAATATATCCGGCTTATCTTGTGTATTTAAATAATGTACTCTTGTATTAACTTATTGTACACTGCCCATACATATACTGCCAATACACTGCCCACCTCGATATAGAACCTGATCATTTAAGGCGTAGGGATCAGATGAAATGCATTGAATGAATAATAAGAAATATTAAACCAATTAATAAATAATAACAATAATAATATAAGCTAGTTTATGCATCACATTTAGATATATATATTAAATGAAAATTTCGATTATTTCTGCTAAGGTCTAAGGTAATGGATATCTTCTTATTCTGTTATGCATAAAACTGCTTTATTAAAGGAAAAAAGTTTAGAACCAAGATATTTTGTTGCCGAGGGAAATATGTAAAGTGAAAATATTCAAAGTGAGCTCTAAGAGTGAAAGGCGGTGGGTGTCTCATTGTGTACAATTAGAACGGTAATATGCAAAGAACAATCAACCGAATGGAGGCAGAACATAGTAAAAATAAGTACAGGTTACCTCAAAAATAACATCTTTATTTGTTGGGAGTCTACGTCTACTTCGAAACACTGTAATCAAAAAGAATATACTAAGAGCTGGCAACCGCCAGACTCACATTATAGTCAAACCTGAAATATTTTCTATGTACACTTTAGTAGGTAACAAGGTTTGGATATCATGACATTTGAGTTCGGGGGATTTTGCCAGATAACAGGTAGGTAATACATGTACAAAAAAATGTGTAAGAAAAATGTAAAAATAACGGGACAGTACGCTACACTCATATTAATGATTGCCAAATGCTTTTCGCAGGTCATTTCTTCCACCAGACGCCTAGAAACTCCATAAATAATCATGTCATTTACATTATATTGACCCTTTAGAGGTAAAACTCATTAACCGCAATATATACCAAAATGAGTTATCACTACCAACATTAATATTTTTTCCATCTCTTTTCCAGGTAAAAATCAGTAAGTGAATATTCCATGATTATTTTAAATAATTTTAATATCACATGATTGAATGTTTAAACTTCATTATCTCAAAACTACTCCAATGTCACAAAGTGAGTTTTACCTCTAAAGTGACGATATGTAGTAATAAATCAGAATTTTATATATTACATTCATGCCATTATTTAACTACATTATCTTAAAGTTTTACTTACACTTATCTTGTAGGTACCTGTGTAATCTGCCAAAATCCCCTGAACTTAAATGTCACAATATCCAAACCTTCTTAGCTACTTTAGTGTACATCTACATAATTTACGAGTATTTCAGGTTTGATACTAAAACATTAGTCTTGCGATTGTTGGCTCCGTATTCGGTAATTGGTGGCGATGGCAATTCTAGGCTGGCAAAATAAATGATACAATAATTGTGAACGGTTTTCATCCGTTTACAATTATTCTGAAACGGATGAAAAAGGTAGTACATAAAGTAGTTCAGTGAATTGAGAAGAATTGTAAGTGCTTTGTTTTTGATCTGGCATTCAGACTGCTTGCAGCCGTGAAGGAATTCAATTGTTCGAGAGACATAATACACCTACCACTGAAATGTCAGGAGAAGGTCTTTAAATGTAATTCAAGAATCATCAACGATATCATAACACCAAATAATGCAATTAACTACATTAATCCAATGACGGACGGATCAATCCACAGACAGATTGACAGGATATCAATGAAACGAAAATAAAGGTAATACATATCATTTAAGCATTCAACTTATTGTATATAATATTCCGTTTAAAAAATGCTATAATTTTACAGGGCTCAAATTTTCATATAAATCTTTATTTGTGATATATATTTTTTTATATTTTCCTGCGCTATGTATATGTGATAGGACAGGTATAGAGTCAAGTATATCCACAGAGTATAAAATTATACACAGCGGAAGTATGTACTCCTTCGTAATATTAAAATAAAATAAAATAAATCGTATATAATGAAATAAAATGTAAACTTTGATATTGCATAACTACATAACTATTGATATTAATTAGGTCATAAGGTAGGCTCGAATATTTCCGACAGGAATATAGTCCTGCGAGTTTATTAATGTTTTTCAAATAACCCTGTATATTACTTTTAGGAATATTTATTTTTAATTAAGCTTTTATAGTGGATGTGGGTACAAATATGTTTACAATGATGGAAAAATCTACAACTGCAATCTATTAAAACTAAATGTTAGTAATTACATAAGAATACATAACGACAAAAAATATATGGTGACATTACATGATAAAAGAGTTGGGTGTATATTTTAAAAATTCGAAATATAAATACGTACAAATAACATTCGTATTTTACAATTTCAGACATACATATATTTTGCAGACACCGTGTTTTTAGTAAATTTCAAACATCGACTCCGCCCACGACGACCGAATGACCAATTAAAATGCTGAGAGGCATCAAAACACTGACAAATTATGCATACACGAACGGTTAAACTCGCACTAATCCAATTTAATCCTTATCCGAAATCAACCTACAGAGGTATTAGGCAATTATTTGGATGCATTTAACGATGCAGGCGTAAAAAATTTAAAAAAGAAGAATTTGTTTTATTTTATCTGTGAGCGCGTTTTGAATTCTGATTAAAAATGCTTGTAACCATTATACGCGGGATGGTCATGTGTCGAAGGTCGACAGGTTGGCAGCATCATTCTCCACGGATGGGAGCCAGTGGAGATATCATCATACTACGTCAGTGAAAGCAAACCTTTTTGAGAAGTGGGTTAAATTTTGTTCACTATTTGTTTTAGTGCTATCTCGTGGGGTCACTAAGTCAGTGGCGTTACTTGGAAAGGAGGGCTGTAAAAATGTTAGGGGAGGTTCGCAAAAAACTATTTTTTTTAAACTATTCTATATCACGACGTTATACGACCATGTACGTCACACACATGTACAGTGATACGATAGAAAATCAGCTAGCCAATGTCCACATGGATTTTTTTTAAATAAAATCGACATTACATTTTCTGAAATATTTTAATATAATTTATATTGATATTATAATTATTGTTCTTAAATAATTTTTATTGTGTGCTCTCTCTTTTATGATATAAGAAACAGTTTATAGAAATCAACGCGTGGGTCAGTGTCTGACCCGCGGGTCATATGTTCGCCATCACTGATTCTACGTAATAGTTGGCCGAATGCATGCCACATATCGCGAGAAGATTGCCTTTGACGTGTCGGTGAATATTGAAGAAAAAACCAAAAGATTCACTGACAGAGATTTGTTTAAATGCGAAGTTTTTTTTATGAGAAAATAATAGCGATGTAATAAGAAATGCTTGGGAAGAATGAAAAAAGATCCGTTTGCACGCGGTTTTTTTTTTGATAACCAGAAGAGATAAAAGGGTCGTAAGAAATTTATTTTATATTTTAACCAACATAAAAGGAAATGTGAATTAATTATATTATATTTTAATTTTTAACACACAGATTATTATCTATAGGTTGAGAAATAAGTCAAATGTGGAAAACTAAATTTAAAGTACCGCACAAGTATAGAGAGCGTGAGTTCCAAGGTCAAGGAAGTCTATAATATGACTGCTCGAAAATGTTACCATTCTGCGTTAAAATGTTACTAACTGCGACCGAATTAAATCGACAAACATGTATGAAGATACTCTCATGCACTTTCTGAATTTGCGTACACTTATAAAACATACAAAAATGTCCGCTCTAAGGGTTTCCCACACCGACCACCAAAATAAATAGACACGAACTAAAATAATTGTAAAAAGTATAATGTTTTCGTAAATAAATATTACAAAAATACGTTTTTACTTAAGAGACTCAGATTGGAATTTTTAAATAAATAGTCTTCCCCTAGTAAACACAACGTGTACGTTTTGTTGACTAGGGGATTTAATTATGCAAGAAATACTTTAACCGCAGGATAAACGTGTCTTTGACAAACGCGAAGTGAGACATTATTCCACTGTAACCTATTCCCGTCTCCCAAAGAAATAGTTTAGTTCACCTCTGTGCATGTTTTGTACTCTGTAGTATCCCACTTGAATTATATAGCTGGCTTCAAAATAATATATAAATTATCCCTGAAGGAAAAAGCACGTGCATCGCAGTTAAATATTGATTGATTGATTCCTTTACTCCTTAATTCTTTATAGTCTTTATATAGTCTTTACCTACGTTATATCCAAATTTTATCATTTCTTTCCGTTCTTGATAAAATCTAGTATTTTATGTACAGTACGTGAGGTCTCTTTTATAACATTAAAAAAAAGCAGGAAGGACAGGTAGAAGCCGAGGGGGTTGATTTCCGTCCTTTCGGGGACCAAACGCGTTTCACCTTTGAAATATTAATGAAGTCCCGATTGAACAATAAAAACCATACGAGGGAAGAATAATTAACGCATTTAAAGACGTGTTCCTTTGGTATTTTAAAAAACAACAGGTATCAATGAAAACAACAAAAATTGTAAATAAATTATTTCCAGGTAATTAATACCGAAAAGTACACTATTTAAGCAGATCGAAGCCGTATTGCTGTACATCGTATGTGAATGAACTGTATTAATCCGAATATAACGCGGGCCCTTTTTTCTCGAGGATTAAAATGATTTAAGAATTGACATAATTTCCATTGCTTGCTGCTATAAGCACAGTAAGAAGTTATTCAAAGCATGTAGTCACTACACTGTACTTACACTATATGGAATTCATAACAGAAAAATTAAGTTTCGTAAAGCGTCATATTTTTTCAACAAGCGAGAAATTTAATTCGAATAAATGTAAAATAAAATATTTGGTCGATTCGTTTGATAAAAAAAATCGGGGATTGTGGAGCCATTCGGTTCATGATTATTGAAGATTGTCGACATTGTTTAAACAATATTTAAATATTGATTTTGATTTGATTGATGATATTGATTATAATTTGATATTGTGTCGATTATCGACATGAATTTTGTTGATAAGCGAATTAAGATTTTTCTATAGATCTATACCAATACACAAAGAGTTAAAGTTCATAAGTTTGGATGTAGGAGGTAATCTCCGAAACTACTCATCCGATTTCAAAAATTCTTTCATCAATATTTAGAATGGACTTTCAGGGTGAACGTAGGCTATATATTATCCCGTTAAAATAAGAGGGCTTTTCGTGGTGACCTATTTTACAACTAAAGTCGACGAAAAAATGGTCGAGCGATGTGTTTTTTTACGAACGCTGACTTAACGGTAAGCGATATTTAAATACTTACTTTAAATACTTTTTATAGAACTCGAAAAGTTCTTTAAAAAAGTACGGGACGATTTACCTATATCTATATGTTAAGGTTGGTACACAAATTGATAAAATATGACTAAAAGAGACATAGCTAGTGTTTAATAAATTTATTTACATTAAACTAAATATACGTAATTATGTATTTTCTTTCCAGAGCGCGGATGTACCTCACAAAGCTAAAAGGGTATGGCAATATGCAAGTGAAAAGCTTCACCGGTAGCATTGTAAACATGATAATACAATTCAAGTGATGCAGCTTAATTGAACACATCACTCAGACAGGCACGCATACCGTGCCGAAGGTTAGTTGTTAGTATAGATTATACTGACATATGTGTGTACACAAGCTAAAACGAAAACAGACCGGTAACAAAACAGAGCGAGTTAACTATTTTCGTGTCTATTGTTAGGACGCCTGGTATGTTATATTAATGAAGTGACAAGTCGGGATTTTAAGATTACAAAAGATAAATTGTTTGGCAAAATTACTTGGACGACGAAGACTTTCCTGTGATAAAGATTAGTGGTAGAAATTAAAATTTCAAAAATAAAAATAAACTTTACTGTTATTATGAACTATGACCTAACACTTACTGTACTACAAATATATGTATATAGATGTAAAATATCAATAGTTATGAGTGACATGAAACGTTGCAAAAATTTAAACTTAAAATTTTCTGCAATGTTTTAATCATTTTATTTGACTTGTATAAAACCGATTGAATTAATAATATTCGATATAAGTTAATACAAAAATATCCGACATTTTGCAGAAATATTGAGGAAAAAATGGATTCTTTGAACTCGCTTATCTCCAATTCCATTCATATTTATCAGTCAGAACATTTTCGACCATTGAATCAATAATATTCGATATAAGTTAATACAAAAATATCCGACATTTTGCAGAAGATAACTCAGAAATATTGAGGAAAAAATGCATTCTTTGAACTCGCTTATCTCCAATTCCATTCATATTTATCAGTCAGAACATTTTCGACCATTGAAAATTCTTTTTATTGAAAATAAAATAAATACATACATGTTACAGTGACGGTGAATATTACATTTTTTATACGTGTTTAACTGTTCCCACAAAAGTTAAAACTAGTGTTTGGGGACAGGAGTATATGATCCATAAGAGCATAAATGATAAGTCAATAATGGATCAGTGTTGAGAAATATAAACATCATAAAATAAATATTAGTTACTCAAGTATACAAATTATTTTCAAGAGTACAATTATTTTTTAAATTCTAACTATTTTTTGTTTCTTATAAGGCATTATATTATATCTCTTTTATATCACATTTTTTGTGTATTCCTACACTGATGAATAATTCTATTTCTATAATTTACACACATATGTTGTTATGTTAATATAATGTATAAATGCATTGTAGGTAGAAGGCTATTTAGCCGTGTATATTAAATAAACAAATAATAAAATGAAGTATTGTGAAGTAGAAAGATCCTGTGTATAATAAAATATCGTCCAGCTTTACCCAAAGAAGTGCTACGAATGATTAAAAAATGCGAATGCGATTGACAATTAAGTCATAGAAATAAACATATAAAAAAGAATGAAATTGGTTTTTAGTCTTGGATTAGATAATTGAAAATTACCAAAAAAAATTTTGGTTACCGAAAATAAAAACAGAGGCGTATAATGAATGCACGCGTCCTCATTTCTCGTAGAAACCAGTTTGACCACCGATCTGATCAAATTAATTATAGTAAGATCAGTTTATTACACAAATATTTGTAAACTAATATTTAAATTGGCAATCGTGGTCTTATTAGGAACAACATCGCTACCGAATATGACGTGTGAGAGGCGTATTGAAGAATGTTTAATTACATACACGACTATTTTATGGCTATTTTGATAGATGTATCAGGTATTTAGATTCCCATGAAATTCGTAGAAAAAAGCAGCCGGATATTCAAATAAAAATTAAATTATAGACCCGGTGGCCTTAACGAATGGCTGAAATTAAAAACTCATCTTAAAACATTTTTATTTATTCTGTAAATTATATGACCTCTGCCAAAGGGGTCAGGTACATAAATTCATAAAACTTTGTACACAATTAATACTAAGGCCTTCAAATAGAAAAAGGCCGTCGTAGAAATGTTGTGAATTTAAAATTAGAATCCAAGTAATGGAGAATGCATAAATTGATTATATCGATGGTTCCTACGCAAACTGTGGAATCCGCAAAAATTCTTTTTTCATTTAACTATCTTAAAGTATCCAATCTACTCTATATTTTTGGACAATGTTAAAAAAAAATTAAACAAAGCATATTATCTTAAAGGAAAATTAAGATTTTTACCCCTTTCTTTTAACTCGTGACGTCTGATTGCTTGCTTGTCTGACGAAAAAACTTTGGATCGACTTTTAACCCTTTTCCCGTGATCCAATCGAGCTAAAACTTTGCACGCAGACTCGTGGCGCCGATCAAGAAGATCTATTAAATTTTAGTTAAAAAATAAATAAATTATAATATAATTTTGTATTTTTCTAATTTTTAATGGTTTTTTAATACAACTCGAAACACGAAAATGAGAAAGGGAGTATCGTAAAAACTTGGTTTTTATGGGTTAGTTTTTTTAAATTATTTAGTCTTTTTAGTAGTTATTTAGTTTTTTTAGATATTGATATATTTAGTTAAAAAATTATCCAAAAATAACGAGTAAGTTATATGGTTTAAGTATTACTAAAACGTAAATCGAAATTTTGCAGATTCGAGAATATAACTACGTAGGGACCGTCAATATGTGGGGTACAAAAGAAAAGGGAGCAATATGCAAAAAATTAAAAAAATGTTTTGAATGCAGTCCCGAGGATTACTAATTTGAAATGTAGGTACTGAATTCTAGATTTTATGTATCTGTCCCTTCCAAAATCGTGTTTCCTAATAATTTATAGGCTATGGTTCTCGAATTTAGTACATTATAAATTAGCAATCCTCGATGACTGCATACATTTTTTTTTAAATATTGCTACCTTTGCTTTTATACCCCACAAATAATAAAATTATTACACGGAAAAAGATTAGCATAAAAATAACCCTCAGAATATTCAATTATATACGATATTCTATTTTTTTATCGTGAAATTTTGAAGGTGAAAAAAATGACAGCGATACAAATGAAAATTTGAATCACACGAGTGCGATACGCAATCAGCGCGTGGCTCATGTTACATGCAAGGGTCATTGTTAATTATTATTTATTATGTCCCGTGATTTTTCACGGGTGTACCGCTAGTCTGTGTTATTTGTATAAATAATTGTTACAAATTTTATTTTGTTAGCTTGTTCGCCACTTGCACTGTACATTGAATATGCGCATGTTGCTAGAGCGGGCGGAAGACATTTGTATTTTGGATATTGGGTTGCGTTTAATGTAATTAATGTAATGTTTTTTTATGTATTTCGTACTAGTATGCTGTTTAAGTGAATTTACACAAAAATATCATTGTCATCATCGTCATGACATCAGGCGTTCTGTCATCACATTACACTGCGAAAATTTAAATAAAAATAATTTGGCAAATGAAAATTGCACAGGTGAGAACATGTCATCTGTTGGCAATCTTATGAAATAAGAAAAACAAATGATTCGTGTCAATTAAACTGAAATGACATCACGCTGGAAGGTGATCATTAATAAGGTACACCGCCACGGCACGAGAGGAGTGATACCGAGGCGAGCGAGGTTAATCAATCGAGTGTTGAGTACCCACGAACAACTGACTGCAAGGCAAGTTTCCACATTTTTTCTCATTCGGAGATGATCGAATTTGTTACAGTTGTAATTAAATCGGTAACGCACGTTTGAACAGCTTATAAAAGTGTACATAATTAAGACCATTAAGGCAATAAAAAAAGATAAATGCCCGCGGCGCGTCACGGTGTTCCAGGGAATCGTTCATTCCTCGGCGGTAAATTGCGCACATGGATGCGAGAACGGTCACAAAATAATTATCATATAATAGTACAATGAATAAAGATAAATTATAGAGGTCTCACAGAGACGAAGCTACTAACCGTTTAAAGGCCATTAGACGCCAAACCATGTGCGTGATTACACAACTTTTCGACCGTGCAGAGACAGGACGAAACTCGATTTTAAATGCCTATATTTAAAGTCAATCTTCGTAAGAACGTCCATATATTAATTTTAGAAAATTGTATATATTTATATTCCAAATCTATATTCTTATAAATATTTGAAGGGAATATTTGAAGAGGCTAGAGACAGATTTCGTCGCTGGTAATGATACCTCTTCTATATTTTTAGTGGAATATTAAGCAATATTCTTTGAAATGTAGGTATATATGATGTTCTTCCGAATTATTTAACATATACCCACACTAAAGTCTGCCAGAAAATTTATTTTTTTATTTTTTAAAAATTAAATTTTATTTGAAATTCCCGTAATCTCCTGTCAAATAGTGAATCGTAAATTTTGGAACGCAACTGTTATTTTCTTCATCCCAGATGCAGTTTGATTTATTTCAGGCTATTAATTGAAATCCGTTCTACAATTTGATTTAAATCAATAGTAATTGTAAATCAATATCAAATTCAGCACTTACACCTGATATTGTATTACATATTGAATGTCTCAGATTATTAATATCTACTACTTTGGTGCTAATATTACTACTTAAAAGAATTTCTTCTTTTGTTTCTTCAAAACTAATTCCGGAATTTCGCATTAAGTAGAGACACGCATAATATTGATAACTTTGGTTAAATAATGAAAAACATATTTCAATGTCAACTAAGCGGTATAATTTATGGATGAGTATGTATAAAGAATATGTAGATAACTTTCGCTTATATTTAAATAAATTATTAGTTACAGCAATCTTGTAAAAATATCAAATAAACCAAAATTTTCCAACAGCTGATGGTTAGTCTATGTCTAAATCTATAAGAAAAAACATGACATAATTCGATTTCGACGAATTTTCACCGTATTGACATATTATGCTAAATGTGAACATCAATATTGCCATGGTATTGAATCAATAAATTAATCCAAACCCAGCACGTCAATCTGACGTTAGCCGCTTTTGTGATTCATATTATTGCAGAGATGGATTCGAAAGCAAAAGGATATTCTTTTTTTTTTTAAATTTGGTAAATATATATATTTTTTAAATAAATAGAGATGTGAACACGGAATACGTTTCACATCAATATTCTTACTATTTTCAAATTAAGCTAAACGCTTGTGCTATGAAAATAGGACTAACTTGCTTGTCTGGAGTGAGATTCGAACCTGCGAATTTTGGATCACGAGGCGAGAGTCCTAACCACAAGACCAACTAGTTACTCAAATCTACTATCTATTGTACAAACACGGGTATTATACATACATACATCTATTGTGGTGTATTGTACATACAATTTGTTAAACTTTATACATTTCTGAATATTTTCATAATAATCACCACATTCAAATAATAATTTTAATGTATTTTTTGTTTTTCAAATACATAGATATTATGATTATCGATACATGACCATTGATAGCCAGATATTATTTAGAGTCTGGTCCAGAATGCGAGTCGAGATTTGAGTCTGGACACGACAAAGTGAGACTGCAAAAGAATATAGACGGGATGATCTGCAAGCATATCGCACCCGGAGGATCCAGATTCAGGGATCACTCACCTTGAGGCATCAAAAAATACATAGAAGTTCAAAATTTTTATTAGACGTAATCATTGCAAATACAAAAATTACTTTCGTTATCAATGTTTACGACATACATTTGTTAATATTTTTCACAAACAAATTATTTAGAAAATTTCAAAATGGCTAAGTTATATGCTCTCCGCGCGCGCAGCTGGTGGATATAATCATGCCGCCAGGGTTTGAGTGAAATAAAAAAGTAAATAATTTTCTTGTTAAATGACGTTAATGTATGTGATGTAGGAAACCGAAAGAAATTTGATTTTTTTTTGCGCAAATGAGATCATTTTGAAAATAATTTTAAAAAAATTCTAATAAAAGTTAAAAATTCATAGTAGGCATAGCGCATTTTATCAACAGTAAAAATCTATGCTTCATATTAGATAATTTTATTAGTAAGATGAATACAATCAGCCTAGTAGTTTGAGATATTTTCTTCACTAATCTGAAAAAGGAAGTTTTGAGAAAAACGCAGAAGAAAAATGAAATTCGTTTGAAAATTTACATACCACGCAAGCTCCAAATTGCTATATATATAACATAGGCAATTTTTGGAATGTTTGAATGAGTGATCACTCAAATTATTTGTATAACTTAAAAGTTATAAGATATAGCAATAAAAAGACTTTTTTTTTTAAATGTGAAGGTGGTGTAACCCCTTAAATGTAATAAGCTTAAAGACTTTTGTTTCGTGAAGGAACGGGCGAAGGGCCGTTCATTACTTTGAAATTTAAAAAAAACGTTTTTTTTATTTCAAGGTAACCCCTTAAGAATTGGACGTGTGTTGAGGATACCAGAAAAGGGAGACCAGGTGGTAGACGGTCAGACGACAGTGCAGGAGAAGCAGTTGGTGAAGTTATGCAAAAGGGAGAGTGCCGTGAGGTGATGTGCTGGAGAATTATAAATACAGGGTCGCATGGAATTGGCGTTTTGAAACATTCTAATATGATATAAAAGAGAAAAGCAGATCTAAAAAACGTTCCAATAGGATATGAAAGAGAAAGGGGGGTCAAAAAACGTTCCAAAAGTATATGAAAGAGAAAAGGGGGTCTAAAAAACGTTCCAATAGGATATAAAAGAGAAAAGGGGGTCTAAAATACGTTCTTTTAAATGAATCAGCGAATTTTTTTTTAAGGGTGCAAATAGAGATGCGGAGTACGTATTCATCCTAAAAGATTTCCCAGTCGTCCCTGATCAGTTCACCCCTGCCCGCCTACACGAGTGTGTCGGAATAATTGCAGTGGATGCAATTCTGAATAAATACGCAGTGATGTGCATACGGTCCGAGTGTTCCGGCAGAGAATTTAGAAAATGAAGAAAGAACACAAACAAAAAATGCTACAAGACTGCGGTCACGTGATACTTTCAATACCGCTGGATCTAACAATCGCAGGAAAGCAAATATTAGAAAACGGCAATCGACGCCGTGCGGGCGATGCGTCGTTTTTACCGCTGCGCACTGCCCGCGGCGGCGGTCGCATCGTGCGGGGGTTTGTTTGTTCAACACGATTCAGTGAGCACTTGTACTTGTGCGCGCATTTAGCCATCGCTTAACGCTGAAGGTGATGCTGCAAAGTTCGTTGGATCGGACCACCATGAGGCGGACAATGAGGGAACACTGCTTGAATGATGAGATGATTTCCGAAATAAAATAGTCATCCAAAGACCATATGCCTGTGTTCTTTACAACGCATTATAATATTAGTACCCACCACTTACTACAATTGTTGTTTGAGTGCGCTCAATCAATTCCAAGAGCAGACGTGTCTAAAATTAATATATTTTACAGTTTAACAGAGATTCCAATAAAAATGTATTATTTAATTTTTAAACATTAATTGATTGAAAATATACCATTTATTTGCTATACTATTATGCCTGACGTAGTGTAATTTTTCCTAGTGAGACTATGCCAACATTTTTATCTAGATATCACGACCGGCACAGACACATTAGAAAATATGTTTTGAGACAGTAAAAGGACATAAAAAGAAACCACACACAGTTCTCAGTTCAGCTGCATGCGTAAGAGCGGGATAATGCGATATGATAATAATATAAGAATGACTCCCCGTATATCCGGTATGCTTATGCATCCGGTATTGAAGATTTTCTTTCACCCCAGAGTTCTAAAGCGCACACATTCATTACTTTATTGATTAATGACATTATTATTTATTGATTAATAACACCATTTGAAATAATTAGCAATACTTTACACTACAGCCTTTGTGCTTTTTTAGTACCATGTCTTGAGTTTTTACATGACCACATAGGAGCTATAAGTTTATAGATAACAGTATCAAGAGAGAGTTATTCAGTAACAATATTGTAATAAACAATTTCTTTAATACGGCGCAATAATTTATCTGTAGAGAGTGAATAACTGACTTTTGCCCGTTAATTTGTTGGAGTTTATTAGCAATAAATTACAATGACAATGCATAATTAATGAGATTTCACACCGCCGATAGATATTGACCAACTCTCGGAAGTGCGCACAGTGCGATGATTGTTCGAGAAGAAAGAGAATTGAAATGGAGACCAGGTTAATGGGCGCTGAAACCGAGTTTGAGACTAATGAAATGGAGCTTCGTTACAATGATGGCCGTTCACTCGGCATTATTTTAAACGCACTATAATAATCGGTTGTCCCCGATAGAAAGCCGTTGAATTATTAATAATTACGTTACATACATAGAGCAGTGTGTGGGTGGAGTGTACACGGAGCATTACCATTCTGTGAAACGTTCTAGCCATAAGACTGTCAATATATGAGAGAGTATAACACAAAGATTAACAGATATTTATTGGTATTTATTGTGATTTTGATGGGAAAAGACTTTTAACAAAAACCATAGCCATAAACTAAAACTCGTCCACTCGGTATCATATAAAGGAATAACAATGAATAATCCAGAAACCGTAGAAATCCGTAAAAACTTGAATTCGGAAGACATTAATTAATAATATTACTTTTACAAACATTTCGCCTCTATTGACAATGTTTCCAAGAAATGCTAAAATTATTCCCACCCCCTCATATCCAACCGCCCCGCCTGATAAATCGTCAAATATGTATTTAATTTTATTTATCATTTATCCTGTCGATGGGAAGTTCTGTTCTTCCCGAAACCAGTGACACAATAACTATTAATAATTATGTGCGAGTTATACAGAGTTAGTTAAATAATACATTTGAATTATATATTTTAAAGTTCGCAAAAATCAAAATTGAATATTCCCTTTCCAATTCTAGAGCCCTTTGACAAATCTAAGTCAAATGTTGCACAGTTACTTTTTAGTACCCCTCGCAAAATATAAGCACCATGACACCTTCACTCCCCGGCCACCCCAGCTACCTCCCTAATATAAGAATGTCTAGAATATTAAATCTATTTGAAATTTTGTTCAGTTGCACTCTAGAACCCTGAGGAAAGTATATCCCATGGACTGCTAGTGTTCGGTCAATATTACAATATGGAAATATTCGGCTTAATAATTTTAAGAACTTCAATTACCACATAATTTACTAAGTTTGTTTTATTTTGAATGAATTGAATGATTTCTTGAGTACTTAATGAATACACAAAGGAAGCATACAATTTCCCAAGACTGATTCCATTAAGATTCCAGACTACTGCTAAAGGAATCCTCGTGATTTGACAGTCGTAAATTTCTTATAAATTTCGGCTTTCGAAATCACATATTTCCATTATCTTGTCTTAAAATGAGCTAAGTTTGAAAACACTTTGAAATTATTCTTCGATTCAAAAGTATTTAAGATATCTCGGAGTCTCTCTTTTAGAATATTTCGAGAAAATCAATATTTTTGGTGGGATATGGAATCCCATTAATTAATATTTATTAGTCACGAAGAATATTAAATGGTTTTTTTTGTTTAATGTTTAAAATGTTTAAAAACACGTTTATTGAGAATTAAATTAAAAAAGCATTAATGCAATTAATTAAAGTAATTTCTAATTTTGAGAGAATTAAATAATCTAATTATTTTAGACGTTGGAGTCTGATGCGATTCGGTTGCACAGTTTTATGAAGAAGTAATAGTTGTGCCTAAATACACAGACGATTCCCCGTGGCCGCCCAGTAAACCTATTTCAGACTCGATACTTGCAAAGCTTCGCCTACGAAAGTTTGCGAAAATTGCTAACCACCCACGTTCCCCTGCGGATTGAGGAAATGCTGAATGGCAAAAAAAAAAACAAAAAATAAAACGCGAGTCATCCCGGTTTTAACACATTTCGGGAATAAATTTGGGTCAGGGACGACCTAAAATAATTGATATTTTTCACATTATTTTAGATGTACGGTAGACTCGATTATCCGGACCTCAGTTATACGGATTCGCGATTATCCGAATCGTCAACCGCGATCAAATAACTTTGTGGGTAGTCTAATCCGTGCGTGCACCGACATGTCGCAATTGTGTTTGATCACTGTCCACGCGTTTCTTTGTTGTTTTTGATAGTTAGGTATAATCTACGTTACATCGTGTCACGTCTCTGCTTAAAAATGCCAAAGCGTAAGAGAGTGGTGTTATCGTTTAAAGATAAAATAAATATTATTGATTCATTTAAAAAAAGGGGGTAGGTACTTTCACGATAAGTGATGTAAAGAAAATGGTTTTTAATAAACACCTACCTACGCGGATGAGGTAAGTTATCATTCTAGAATTAATATTACATATGAAGGTATACATATACTAAAATTGCTTTTCTTTATACATTCAGTTATCCGGATCTTCGATTATCCGAATGCCTTAGACAACAATTGGTCCGGTTAATCGAGTCTCTACTGTATAGAAATTTATTGGTCTAAGGTTTTCTGTGTGGACAACAGTACCAGCTAAAAGATATAAATATTGATGTACGGTCTAAGTGAGCATAGTACTCATGTGGGATGGAGACAGGTTTTTTGATGAAAATATAATCGGCCGAAGGCGAATGTATGTTTTTTTTTCATCCAATGATAATATATTATCATGATTACGGCAGTATTAAAGTACTCTGTAGCAATTTTTTAACTTCAGGGGTGCCGTTACACCAAATATTTAATAGACAGTCTCGACGTAGACCGAAAGCAATAACAAATAATATTTTTATTAACAACAAGCAGAGAAGTAATGACACCGTTTATTTGTGGTGTGTCTTCGCACGCAAAAATAAACACTATTGAAAAATTAAATTTCACGTGTAAATATCATCAGAATATGAATTTAATTATTAGGTATATCTCTAGAAATTATTTTTAACTACCGATACATGAATTGAACATTAACAACTGAATTAATAACGAGTAGTTAACGATGTGTTCAGCTCAGAGGGACATATTGTTAGAATAATTATAAATGTATAATTAAATCAGTAATTTCTTCAGGAACTGCTAGATAACTTTTTGGAAACATTATTTTTATTAATAAAAAGGAAAACACTTTAAAAAGTGCCAACAGAAATTAAACATTATAAATAATCAAATCCTTGTCTGAACTTCAAATTTTATTTTTTAGCGTACGTTGTGTCCTGGTGAAGGGATCATTGGGCCCGAAACATGTTGATAATTCATAACTATTATAGTATATAGTTATAAATTTTAATTAAATAACTTTGTATAAACCACTTAAATAATGACTCTACGTCTACCGGTTTCGATACCACCGTATCTTCATCAGGACTGACGTACAATTGATTATCCATTACCTATCCTAGTAAACAAATCAATTCTGAATGGGGGTGTAGCTACAGCTAAGGTGGGGGTAATTAAGGGGTGGACGCCGAAATGGGAAATATATCTAGTAGCGGGCTATTCATGAAATTTATCTGATTATTATGTTGGCTTTAGTGTTAAGGCTCTCTTTTATTTCTAGTATCTCTAAGTTATCTAATCTAAGACCTCTATTATTTATATGTAGAATTTCGATGCTGTTTTCCTTTTTAAAGGTATGGCCTGTTTCGCCGAACAGGGTGGTTCGCGAACTCGGAAAAATGATTGTTATTACGACATCTCAAGTGTTCCTTCACTCTAAGTGTAAGATAACTTAGAGATACTAGAAATAAAAAAGTAACCCATAAAAAGCAAGTTTTTATAATACTCACTTTCTCATTTTCGGGTTTCGTGTCTACCTTATGCGTCGGAATCTCCATACAACAACAATTACTGAAAAAAACATTAAAAACTAGCAGGAAAGCATTCGGCTTCGCCGGTTGCTTACTGCTAGGCCCTGCGGGCGGCTATTGTGGCCGCTTCGCGGCCAATGATGGCCGCTTCGCGGCCAGCGATAGCCGCTGCGCGGCCAATTGTGTTTGCTGTGCAGCAAACACAATTGTTTACCTATGCCTACGTCAGCCGCCTCGCGGCCAGTTGTATCTGGCAAACTTCCATTTTTGCTATTGTGGCCGCTTCGCGGCCAAATGTGTTTGCTGTGCAGCAAACACAATGTTTTACCCAGGCCTACGTCAGCCGCTTCGCGGTCAATTGTATCTGGTAAATTTCCACTTTTAATTACGAGTAGTTTAGATATAATTAAGACAAAGTATTTATTCAAAATTTCTAACCGATTAATAAGTCAGAGCGGAATAAACCATAGTTCGATAGGTAGGTACCTACTCCCTTCTCTTCTCGCAGTGTTGATTACTTTTATACAACATTATAAAAAAATAATCTCTGATAAATTTGGTTTGTTACATAAAAAAATTAATATAATAAATTAATGTTCAAAACCAAAAATGTAATTAAAATTTCAACAAAAAAAATATTCTCAACCGTAAAAAAAAATCGATCCTGCCAGGATTCGAACCCGGCATCTACCGATCCGCAGTCAGACGTGTTATCCGCCGCGCCACACAACCCAACAGGCACCATGCCAAAATTATTGTATACAAATAAAATCATCATCCAAATGCAGAAACGTACGACATTGGTTACGGTAATTAATATATAGATTTGAAAAATCCAAAATTATACTATAATTATTGATTTTTTTAAGAAAATTTGATAGATCTTCTCGATCGTCGCCACGAGTCTACTTGCAAAGTTTCAGCTCGATTGGATCACGGGAAAAGGGTTAAAAATCGATCCAAAGTTTTTTCGTCAGACAAGCAGACGCCACGAATTAAAAGAAAGGAAGTAAAAAGAGCCTCAACACTAAAGTTTTATTTTAATCTCAACCGCTGTTTTATTTTATTTTTATAATAACAAATTTCCAATCGTGGAAAAGCAACGGGATTATTATATAATAATTAATTTTAATATTATACAAACGTATTATCTTATTAGATTCGATTCGTTAACAAAATATCACGTGACGTAAACATTGTTGTAAGGCCGCGTTCTTGAAAGACGACCACAAATAAACACATAATAATAACACATAAACACGACCAAGATGAATTAGTCATCGGTCGTCAGGGAGACGATTGATAACGAGATGAAAATCGCAGAGATCGGGATTGGCGTTACACGCGTAGTCGTCAAGTCGAACATAATAAAATGTTCTATTTCTGCGGGGCTAGAGCAAAAAGACCGCTGTGTAAAAATACACCCGAGACATCCGCCTCCCAGAAATACCTGCTGCGTACGATTCGCGGAAACTCCGCGCCGCATTTTCACAGACACGCGGGCAAAAGGGCCGGACCGCGGAACGGTCGCGACCCCGAAATGCGGCCGCAGGGTGAGGCCTTTCTATTCGGCGGGAAGCGGAAAGACACAAAATGTTCGTATCGATCGTGCCCAGACGGTGGAGACAAATCACCCGGCGCTGTCGTTGCGTAAGGTTGTATGCACCAATAAATGTCACAAACAAAAATTATACATAACCTACTATACTGTATGTGTATTTATACTGTTAATTTCATATTCCCTAAAATTTTACCGATAATATTATAATTTTTAGTAAGAAAAAAGCCGAAACAAGTCATCACGCGTCCATTACATATTCAAAGTAAAAGTCAAATAAGTTTTCTCCGCCCGTTCTTTAAAATTCTATGCAACAAACGGTTTTTTTGTCTCTCGGAAGATAGCAACACTAATCTAAAAGAAATCTTTTCTTATTGAAGAATTGAAAAAATATGGAACAAATAGTATGGCGTCTTGTCTTATTTTTTGACATTTTAACGGAAATTTCAAAGCTCCGTAGCTCATGATGGAAATGATATTGCGAGCTGAAAATAATTGCGTTAATCTATAAATTCAAGGCAGAATAAGTTGTGGAAATTTCACGAGCCACGTTCGCAACGTTCAAGAGGTTCGCACATACCGAATATATTTAAGAGGTTCGCACATACCGAAAGCTTCATCATCAATAGGTTTATTTATCGGTCAGTCTACGCCGTTACTAAACGAAAAAAAATACCTTCGTTGTTTTTTCCGTAAACTGGTTATATTTGCATAAAATTCTACGAAAAAAAAAACCATCGGAACAGCACAGCAGTTGGAATAGTAGACTAATTTGCATAACAAAATTATTTTATGGAACATCTTTAGCTTGTTAGAGTAGCTTGTTGGTGTAGTGGTTAAAACTTTCGCCTAGTGATCACTACAGTGGTCGATTGTTCGAGCCCCATTGCAGGAGACAAGCAAGTCAGTACTATTTTCATAGAACAAGCTTTTAGCTTAGTTTGAAAATAGTAAGAATACTGATTTACAGGGGCATGCAGTGAGAACAAAATACTTGTATTTTTACTAAATATTGAAATGAATCCGAAATAAAAGGTATATCTCGTAATATGCCTATCACAATAATTAACATATTATTCAGATATTAATAGTTCATAATAATCTGCCAGATAAATATTTAATTTCGATTTTTTTTTTCAAATATATGTTTAAATAAAAGTCATGCTTCTTGCTCTCACTGCATGCCCCTGCTGATTTTAAACGTATTACATACTCGCATTTCTATTTTTTTTATTTAAAAATAATACAGGGATGTTGAGGAACATTATAATAAAAATACTATAAAAGTAATATGATTAAGTAAATAGAATGATGAATGAAGTAAAGTGAAAAGATGTACCAAGGCATTTAAAATAAATTATATCGAAAATGGCTACAAATTCAATTAAGGTCGTTGATGTAAGCAATAAAACTGCAGTAAAAGATAAATATGCGATTTCTGCAGTGCAGATGAAATTAATGAAATACGATCTAAAACTATTCACAGCAAATATGACTTCAATTCACTTCAAACGTATACTACCGACAATTTTGCTATTATTATCTTCATCATTCTGATGTTCCTGGATTATTCTTTATTATTTCACTATCAAACAATTATTTTTAAAAGTATAATTGTTTTCTTGTAGTATGAAATGATTATTTTCCACGGAATAAATATTCCTTTTATTTTGTTCACAAACATAACCCAATTGAATATTTTTATCTTTGTTTAATGTTAACATAAAACTAATTAATTGAGTATATAAAAGTGTATATTTATATTCGTAATTACAGTCTATGTAAATACAGTTAAATTCTGAAAACCTTCAGTATTAATTAACATCGCTCCATTGAGTTGTAACTGATACATTTAAATTAATTTGAATGTATCAGTTAGAATGACAATTAACATGGTGATCAAGCGGTAATTATTTTGAATTCAATGTTTGTTTGCATTGCACAACAATTTTTCTAGGATTTGTTAAGTTCACAATTATGTTATGACTCTGATATCCAACCTAAATAATATAGGTTGCATAACCTAACCTAACTGCATTGAAACCATTAGACAAAAGACAAAAAATGTTTCACATTTACCCCTTGATTTAAAATACATCTGCGTTATCATCAGAAAATAAAATAAAAGCATTCACCTCGAACAAACTACTGGCGATGGTCACTTTTTTGCAAAGTCATCGATCCAATGGGAACTTGTTCCATTACCGTTAAACCCGGTACGGGCAGTCGACCAAATCCAATCAGATTCGGCGAAAACTATTAAGAATCCAATAGTTAATAATCCAATGCGATAAAATCGACGTAAGAAATTGACATCCGCATTGCAGAAATAATTTATATTTAAACGCCAAAATTTATCTCATTTGTATGTAAATATGAACATTTATTTTATGAAATAACTTGTAAACATCGGTATTTATACCATTGCCGTTTCGCAGACTAGTGAAGTGAAAAATAATCGATTAATGATATAATATTTTCGAGGAATAATTGGACGCTGTTAATTTTTAATCGGGCGTACGTGTAAATTTCCGCGATGTTTAAAATATTTCATCACTAATATGTCCGAGATTGCTGTGTTAATGTTACGAAATTATATTACGTATTGCCAACGTAATAGCGAAAGAATAAATAAATAATCACATCTATGGAGCAGAGGCTCAAAGGAATGTTTGAGAGTGTAATCAAATGTTTATAGATTATTTGAAAAGTCAAAACAAACGTCGGATACGTCGCTGGGATCGCGAGCTGTGACGGGCTTGGGAAGGGGTAAATGTCACCATGACGTCAGAGGATGAATTAATATCGAAATAGCTCGAATAAATAAATTATTGCTCGTCAATTTAATTACAGCGGTATACGTGGGCAAACTATTGATCCAAATGTGAAAATCCAGAAATTTATTAACTGCAACCTGCAATTTATTATCACCTCTAAGGGCCGGTTGTTTCAAGTCGGATCAAAGTAAGCGTTCTTTTAAAGCATAGATTTTTACGTTCTCCACCAATCAGATGATCCGTTTTCGTAAAAATCTATGCTTTAATTGACCGCTTACTCTGATCGAACTTGAAACAACCGGGCCTAAGACGTTTTCTACCTACGAACTCTTAAGCTTAGGAAAAGAGTGAAAAACGCTTGGCGCAAGGTCCATACTGTACGGTGTATGCTCGAAAACCTTCCACCCAAATCTGACCATGGCTTTTTAGGACAGTTTTGGGCATAATTGCTTAAATGGACTGGCGGTGAAAAACTTCAACAACGAGACTTAAACATTATAAATAGATATGATAATTACTTAAGTATAGGATGATTACGTAAAGAAATGGATTAAGATACTGTGCGTTCAAAAACACAGTACCTTAACCGTAATCTGACAGTCGAATAGTCAATAACGAAAGTAGATTTAGTATTATATGGCGTCTGAACATCAAATCTCGTGATTCAACCAAGTATTATAAATTTTCCTCCTACACCCTCCTTTCGTCTCCCACACAGGCTACCATCGCATGAAATAATAGTAGATTAAAATCGATGACAGGAGAACAAACATGTTATACGCGAATGGAATAAAGATGACCAGAAACGCCTCGGGGTTTTCATCACGTTTAATAACACGGCCCAGCTTCAAGCTGTACCGAGATTCAGTGACGTAGCAAAAAAATCAGAGTTACTGGGAAGCAAATAAATCCCTCGTGAGGGGCGGGGAAACGAATGGGGTCCAACCCTCCCGACAGAGCATCAGTAATAAAAAACTATGAAATAATATTTCGCATTGGATGAGCGTCTTCACAATAATAAAAATCATTTAAACACAAAACGTCGGCCAGAAAGGTCGTAAAAACACGGCATAATACCCCAGAAGACACAAACCAGAAGATCGTTTAAACAGTTTGTCAAACACACAAAAAGGACGATTGAAAGAAACTATGATCTCTACTACCTACCACTACATCCACTAATCATTTTTCGGACAAGTTTTCTGACATCCCGAATAATGCCGAAGATAACTACCTACCACAAAATATTTCCGGCTGGTTATGGAGCCAAACATTGGTGTGTTGCGGCTTTCATACGTGTACACGGAAGAGATTTGCCTCAGAAGTACGATTATTAAGACAATGTAAAACAATGAGGATAGACCCAGTTGCCTAACGCATTTAGTACGGAGAACAGGCTGACCAACATATTTGCTGAACTTCGTAGTCTTGAGAGCATCCATGTACTCTCACCTTAGGACCAGTTGTTGGATCAGTAGCGTGGCGATACTACTGATAAAACGACAGTAACATAACATCCAATTGTCTCCACGTGTTGTGAACGACGCCTGGGAATGATGAGTCGCATGGAAAGTGCTGACTATATTCCCGTCTTGATTAACATTTTCGACTCGTAATCAAGACGGGAATATAGTCCTGCGAGTTAATTAATGTTTTCCAAATAACCCTGTATTTTGACTGTATTCTGTAGGTAAAGCGCGTTTTTCTTCACTCCTATATTGATCCGTACCTATCAGATATTTTAAAAGTAATATTGAGTAGCTTATTGGTCTTGTGGTTAGGACTCTCGCCTCGTGATCCAAAGGTCGCGGGTTCGAATCTCACTTCAGACCAGCAAGTTGGTCCTATTTTCATATAGTAAGAATATTGATGTGACACGTATTCCGTGTTCGCATCTCTATTTAAAAAATATATATTTCTTGAAGACTTTGTTTCATGAAATGAACGGGGGAGGGCCATCACGTCCGCTCAGACAGACGTCGCGCCGCTGTCTGGAGTGGCGGATAGCCTCCGGTGCACCGGGAACGGTGACCGGAAAGTGCTGTTACCGGGATCCGGTGCCGCGGGCTCGGAGCGCCTCGCCACACTTCCAGGCGCGCGGGCAGGAGGGGGAGACTCATTACGGAAAACACCTAGGCTCCGAGGGCCCGCGCACACGGAATGAGAAGTCTCAGAGATTTGATTGAGATAAATCTCAGTGCCATCTTGAGATTGATAGGACACGACATCATACTATCCGGATTTTAATATACTTATCATAACATTCTTTCAGATTAATATTTAATGTAAATTTTTGTCCAAAGTATATGTTTACATAAGTCACGCTTCAATGTACTCACTACACGCGCCTGCCTATGACTATTTGTTCTAAAAAGTTTTACAATTTTTTGTACGTTTTAATAACATTATTTTTATTTGAATTGTTTAAAATAGGCCATGGAGCCTAACTTATATAACGAAACACATATAAAAAAAACACCCAGGCTTGCGAAAACAACAAAGATATATTATGACCCAACGAACGAACGGAACATCAACAGTCAAAAAACTAATGAACAACAGACATAAGCGCGAAAGCCAGAAACCAGCGGTGTACGAATATTAACGGTGTACGATAGATTTCGTATATGACCACACCGGGAATCAAATCCGGAATCCCCGGCATGAGAAGCTAGCGTCATGCCCACTGGACTACGAAAGTCGCCAAATAATCTGACTGACCCAACGAACGAATAGAACATCAACAGTCAACAAACTAGCGTATGAACAATAGACACAACTGAGATTTCGTGTGTATATATGGTAGACTACGAAAGGTGAGAATTGTCTCCAGACGAAAATCTCATCCATGGATAGAGCTCTAATGTACAATATAGAATAAGCCGACCGCAAATAATACACTATTTACAAGTCGATGGGAAAATGTTGCAATCTTGTACTACATATATATCCCCATAACATGCATGCTGTAGCAGAAATGGCTTATTCTGTAGTGGGCGGACCACTGCACGAGAATTTTGAGAAGACGTTTGTTTTAGTAATCAATGAATATGAATTCTATGGCATTAAAATATTTATTTACATTTATCACATTTCTCTCCCTTCTCCCCCGCTTTAGTTACTTGTAGTTTACTACCGGTATCAATAAAACAGGTCTAATAACGCATTAAGCCATATCAAATGAAATTTACATTTTATTTATTAAATTTTTGTATTTATAATTTATGAAAAATTTGAGGTATTTTGGAGAAATAAGTTTTTCGAGTGTGACTATTATATACATTAATTGATTGATTACCCATGAATATTAGCATATACGCGTTATAATATGAGTCAGAGTAGTGGGGACGAACCGTGTGATTTGATACTACAGAAAAATTATGCATATAGTAAAACTCCCAAAATACGCATAATATGCAGACAAATTTTCAATGCAGAATAAATTATATTATATAGTCTCTCCTTTCTTGCGTTTTTCCTCATTTCCTTCACACATTGGCATAAAGATATCTGGCATTATTGGAAAACAATCAAACTCAAATCTAACAGCAAAAGGTTTATAGAGTAAAGTACCTAACATAAAATAAACGATATGAGTAAAGAATGAAAAAAAGGGGGGAAAATATATCGCTGATCTTGGCATAGTGAATGTGATTAAAAAAGGGTCACTTAGATATTTTAGTCATATGAAATTAATAAATGAGAAAGGTAAGAGTATGATGCGAGTGTTGATGGCATTGTATAAATAGAAGACGGTCGCGGAAGACCTTGCATGATCGAATAAACCAGATACTGGAAAGAGCTCCTGTTAGAAGCCTCAACAATGGAAGAGCTTGCATGGGAGACTATGAATGTATGGATAAGAGTTGCGTCAAGGTAGAACAGTGTAGCGCTCCATACAGACATGATGGCGTGTTGGTTGGTTAGTAAATTTGTTTGTTTGTTAGTCATAAAGTTGAGAAAGCGAGCATTATTTTTGGTTCGGATAACTCATTTTTAAGAGCACTCGAGATGTGTGGCATTGTACATCAAATAAAATCAACGTAATTATTGAGGAATTAAGAGGACTTCAGATGGACGTTATCGTACATGAAATCTGTGGGTGGAATTTCTTCGAAGCGTGGCAGAAGTGGGCGACGCCATCCGCGCCGAAAAACACTTGAATGGACCACACAGCGGAACGACCATTTAAATATTTAAGAGCAGTCTCATTTCAAAACTCAGCTGAAAATTTAAATATAACAAAATTGTCAGACTTCACAAATATTATTTGTAAATAGAAATATGCGATGGTGTATCCACTATAGTGCCAACTTAGAAATACCATGCACTGATTTAAAATTTGTACTAATTTAAAAAAAAATCTACATGCATGAAAACTTAACTATATTTTTTGTTTTCTTGTGTCCACTGTATTTATATCATTCTTATGGTTGCCAGACTATTGAGCGACAGCCGATTGCCCGACAAGCCACTATCCGTCGAGCCAACCATCAAACTGATAAAACAAATACCTATTTGTATACGTTTACGAAGACAAGTATAAGTTCTTCACATTTAAAAACCATCATACTGATTAATTTAAAACAGAATTAAAAAAAAAAGCTTTCCTAGAGGGTTACATAAGGGGCGTCCATAAACCACGTGATTCCATTTTGAACTTTTTTGAACCTCTCCCTAATAATGAAATAATAAATAAAAATATTCTTCAAATACAGTTTTACATTGATCGGTCTGATTTTTGCAAAAATATGCAAGTACAAATCTTAAAAATGAAAAAAAAAACTGTAGTTGGCATGTCGGCCAAATGGCTGTCGGGCGAACGCCTGTCGGGCTATATGTGTTTACCTCCTATTATTGTAGCGAACTTGTGCAACAGCTGCTTCTTGCACCTATCTAACTTTTTTGTTGTGTTATGAGATACCTAAAGATGGAATATAGTGGTGAATTCGTAGTAGTCTATTCTCAACAGATGTCCCGACATTTCTCATGTAAACTTTTCGAGCAGTGACATTGAAAAAAACTTAATACGCAAAGAGAGCTACGATAAAATCAAATACTCATAAAAATAATGTGGTATTTACTTTTTATACTGTTGATTAGTTTTAGTATCGCGCTCACGTATTATAAATAATCCACGTCTAAGCATGCACGATCAATTCAGGGAAATCGATCTCGTACTACTCACGACTATATAGGCTATCTAATCTCCATCGTAATCCGTAAACCCATTGGGTAAATATACTAAATATGTTACGTTCTGGACGAGTATATTTCGTGGATCGAGCAGTGATAATATGTACTTGCCGTTTTACAGAGCAAATAGAACGTCGCACTATTCGGTCTTGTCAAACAATTGTCAATCAATTGCCTCGCCTTACTCTCGTAGTTCGCTCATCGATTATTGAGATCTATAACAGCCTTCTTTTACTCTGCTTTACTTGATCATGCGATGTCTTTCGTGGATTATTCTGTCAACTCCAGTACTCGTCATATATATTTTCTTCACCATCCAAGCTCAAGCGATCTTTCTAATTGTTCTCAAGTATGCTATTATTCGCTATCTCTCCTCAAAAGTGATTTATTCTTTATTCAATCGTACACAGATTCACCATACACACCATTCCATTAAGCATACTTACACCAACTCATCCACTTGACCTAAGCATTAAGTATTTACCAAAACATCACATTTAGTAATAAACTAGCTGTAACCCGTCAAAAATGACGGAACATTGGTTCGCATCTTGCTAAGTCCTAGTATATTAGGTCCTTACATATGAAATTGAGGTTTAGTATGGGAGGAACATAAAGCCGATTTTTTTTTATTATAATATATTTATTTAATCAAAGTATGTACCATTGCTATCTATGCACTTTTGCCATCTCATAGGTAGTTCATCGATCCCTTTACTAAAAAAACCATTCGGACGGGAATCAATAAAATCTTTGAAGGCGGTTTGGACTGCCCCATCGGAGTTGAATTTTTTCCTTTGCAAGAAGTTATCCAAATTTCGAAAAAAATAGTAATCTGTTGGGGCAAGGTCCGGAGAGTACGGTGGATGTCTTAGACATTCCAATTGAAGCTCCTCTAATTTGGTAGCCGTCTGTTGTGCAGTGTGTGGTCTAGCGTTATCATGAAGCAGCAGTGGCCTAGAGCGATTAACCAGCCTCGGTTGTTTAGCAGCTAGCTTTTCCATCATGGTTTGCAGTTGCTGACAATAGACATCTGCCGTAATCGTCTGGCCAGATTTAAGAAAGCTGTAGTGAACGACACCAGCACTAGTCCACCAAACGCTCACAAGTAACTTTTTTGGAGTCAATTTTCGCTTGGGGCATGGTTTGGCTGGTTCGGCAGGGTTCAGCCATTGCGATGAGCGCTTCCGATTATCGTACAGGATCCACTTTTCATCACAGGTAATGATTCGATTTAAAATCCCTTCATTATTGTGCCGGTTGAGTAATGCAACGCAGCAGTCAACGCGCGTTTGTTGATTTGCTTCACTCAATTCGTGAGGTACCCACCTTTCAAGCTTTTTCACCTTACCAATTTGCTTCAAGTGGATTAAAACAGTTTTATCACTAACACCGCAGCCTGCAGCTAACTCGGATGTGGTTTGCGATGGATCCGCTTCCACAATAGCCTTCAATTCTTCATTATCAACTTTGGTCTCCGGCCGTCCACGGGGCTTGTTCTGCAGGTCGAAATTTCCAGAACGAAAACGTTGGAACCAAAAACGCACTGTGTTTTCTTTTGCGGCACCGTCGCCATACACATCATTAATCCTTCGAGCCGTTTCTGCAGCACTGGTGCCACGGTGGAACTCGTACTCGTAAATAACGCGATATTTCAAGTTTTTCATTTTGTAAACTGAGTGACGCAAAGAAAAAAACAATTGAGGAAAAAACAAATGAATTATAATTTTCAAAACACAAATACATGAGTAAATAGCTGTATAAATTTGGATTTGGAATTCCTAACCAAAGAGAAGATATTTGAGATCAAATTTGCCAGTACGTAAAAACGCCAATTTCATATGTAAGGACCTAATATATTTATAATATCTTTTTGGCGGCCCACGGAGCAACATGCATAGAGGTTCACAGTTTCGCAAATCGAACGAATAAATTTTCGACTACCCAGAAATGAATGCATGGAGATATTCACAGTGAATGCACTTGTTTCACAATGGCCGACAAAGGGAATGTAAATGCATACCGATGCAGCCAGGCATGATGGCAAATAATTCGTAATAACACGCAAATTCAAACACTCGATCATCATCGTGATTTTTTGCCGAAAATGGAAAGGTGAAATGGTTCAAATAACTCTGTAACTATCTAATATATCGTAATGTCTACTTGAGGAGTATTAGGTATATTTTAAAAATGAGTTTTGAATTAATACCAATATGATTTTAAGTTAACTGATACCTGAGAGTATTATTATATTTAAGCCGCATAATAGGCTCACACGAAGAATTTAATAATCGTTAACTGTTATGGCTATGATAACTTTTTCTTACGTTTAACCTAACGATACAGGAACACTAAAAAAAAAATAGTCGATCATCACGTTGATAATATTTAAAAAGACCAGAAGATCACATCAAGGCCTAAGAAGACTAAGGTACTAAGAAAAACCTCAAACAACTTGGAGATCAAAAGAAGGAGATGAAGGATGTCCGTATAAGTCAAGAGACCGTCCAGGAAAGAGCGTATTGGTGCTGCAAAGTCCTGATACAAAGAGAGTCGACCCCAAGTAAGTGGGAAAAGGAAAAGATAAAACCAAACACTACATACTGAATCACTAGGCGAGAGTCATAACCATTACACCAACAAGCTGCTCTAAATAAATAACAAGGACGCCATCAAAGTCCTATTTTCGTAGCACAAGCGTTTTTGCTTCAAGCTTGTTTTGAAAATAGTAAGCATATTGATGCGACGTATGTTTTCAATATTAGCATCTCAATTTTTTAACTAATTTATTCGTAAAATCACCTACATTGGACTATCTACCCCGGAATTAAAGTACAGAAGATAATTTTGAGGAGAAAATTGCACCTAGAAACAAGATTAAGGTGATATAGAATCCGTAGTGAAAGCCTTAGCTGTAAAAAAAATCACGTAAACGATCGATATGTTCAAGGATACAAGGACAAAATACGCGACTGCGACACACGATACATATTTTGAAAGCGGGCGATGAAAAAACTGCGAAAAAACAAAAATATCCCGTGTCATGTCGCCGGTGTGTGTCCGTCTACCGCCTGTGCCCACCCTTCGTGTTTGTACGTATAAATTATTATAACGTGCCAGCATATTTGGCCGACTGTACCCCACTGCTAAGTAGACCACCTGAATTACACTGATAAAGACAAAATGCAAACAATATTAAATAATAATTCAACATTCGCAAACAAGTATAATTTAACCGGCGTGCAGAGACGGACTTCGTAAATAGAACAGAGCAGTAAAAGAAAAATTAATTTATCATGCGAACATTGTAATTTTTTTCTTCATTTTTGTGTATGATTTATACTTGTTATGTTGAACATTAGTAAAGTCCACTACCTAACAATACCAACTGCTATATGTGTCCTCGTCATAACTGGCCGTTATCGTTATTCTACACCGATACTTAGTTTATTTATTTATTTGAAATGTTACAGGTTTTTATTTTATTTTACATTCTAATGCCTGCTTCACTGGGCTTCGCCGGTGCTGAAGCAAACCTTCTACATAGTTAATCAATAATCAGCATTGAAAACAATTTTAAAAAAAGATATAAGGCTACGTTTAACATGAAAAATGTAAAGGATAAACGTAAAAATTCATAGTAAAAATTGTATGTGTAGGTAGGTACTTTAAAATTGTGTAAAAATAAAACCTTTATAAATTAATAAAAATATATATATAATAAATTACTGTAATGATAGTTCAACTTTTTGCAAAACATAAGTCAGAAATATTTTTTTTAAAATGCAATCTTTGATATTGCACATCTCCAAAACTATTAATATTATTAGGTCATGGTTGCGTGAATATTTTCGACTTATTATCAAGGCAGGAATTCACCCGTAAAGTTTTTGCTGCTAGCTATGAGACACCCTGTATTATAAAATTTCTCTTGAGATTAAATAAAATGATGAATATCGTTAATTACATAAAACGTCTAACCAAGAATGCTTCAAACATTAAAAATAAATCATCATCTTTTCGATATGAGAAATCCACCCCTGCGGCAATTCAAGCCGCCATTTCATGCGTGCCATTTAATCAGCCCGGGTAACTCAAGCTTTGAACCTTCGCAGAAAATATTTAGCGTATCAGTTGAAAGGCTGTCGTGCGACGCTGCCCCGCTGGCCTCGACCTTAAAACGCCACTGTTTTGTCCTACAAATAATAATGTAGCCGAAACTTAATGTGCGGGGCTGGAAGTATTGCTTGCCCAATGTAACTTGGCGTGCGGCGAATGTGGAACTAAAACCCGCCCCGCCCGCACCCGGCGGTAACCCCTCGCCCTGTCATTTAGTTCAATTTTGTATTTGCTCGGGAGCTGTGACATCTTGATTACCAATATACACTGAATTATTATGTCCAAAACATCCTAAACAGTCCGGGATGGTGCAAGAACAATTGCCAATGAAGTGTTAAAGTTTTGCGAAGCTGAAAAAGCGAATAATGGACCGATATTACCGTCTGACAGTTTGACGGATAGAACGGCCGCCATTACTGCATGGTTCTTTAGTGCTGCCCGACTAAATTTCTATATTTAATACGACACCGGTCACCGGACATTCTGTACATTATGTATTGTGTAATAAATTTACACCCTGACAACTTCTGTTACGCGACAGGGACGCCCTCCCTCGCACGCCAAGTAATAGTGGTACGTCTATAACAACGCCACTCGGGGCGGGATGTAACCTGCGGGGCTGGAAGTAACACCGCGTATATGGAACGCGAAAATTGAATTATAGCTTTTACAACATTGTAACCAAGTTTTCTCGTTACGCTACGTCGTAAAGCGGTTAGACCACCCCGGGAGGATACAATTTAGGTAGAGTTGGGTGATTTTTTACAAGCAGGCGATTAATCATTTTTTATTGGCACATATTAAGGTGCACATTGAACTATTGTTATTATTAAAAGAACCATAAGATAACCGCTTCCGCAGAACTCCTCTTCTTCGTGCAACTTTCCCCGGTACACGTTTGCCCGAGACAGAAAATAAGATCATGTACTTTAAATTAAATATCTACAATATTGCATCCTATTTTTTTAATCCGATAAACCATTTGTTAAAAACAAGCATATAATTTATTTTTTTCCTTTGAATTGCTCTCAATTTTACAAAAAACATTTTTATTCCAAATTGAATATTATAGATTATAGATATTTCATTTCTTAATAAGTAGATTCATGATCTTCTTTTCTGACTCGAAACGTGCACCGGAGAAAATTGCATGTCAGTCACGGAGGAGAAGTTCTACGGATCCTACGCGGATCCTCATTTTATGTTTTTTTTTTCAAAAAATTTCCATTAAAATAATAGTTTAATATATTCTTAAAGCGTCGATTAACGCTTATTAGACCAGCGCTCACATATGCAGCTGGGACGTGGATACTAAGAAGAATGAGCGAGCACTGGACGTTTTTAAAAGGGAATTTTTGAGGAGTACCTTTGGACCGGTTTTAGAAAGTGGACTTTGGCGCAGACGTTACAACAATGAGGTTTTTTTTTTTTTAGGAGCTAAACGTCATCAAATTTATAAAACCGGGACTTAGACTTCGGTGTCAGCATCAAGCACCCGCTGTTGAACTCTGCTTGAACTCGAGACCGATAGGGCGAAGGAGCTTAGGAAGGCCAAAATTAAGATGAAGCGACAACGTCCTCAAAGACATATCTGCCTTGGAGCTTCTGAACTGGAGAGAGCTGGCACTAAACCGAGATGAGTGAAGGAAGACTTTTGAGGAGGCCAAGACCCACCAGGGGTTGTAGAGCCAAGAGTGGTGAATAAGCGTCGATAAAAATTAAATTACAATTAATCATGTTCTCGTAAAAATCAACCAACTTTTATCTTAATTTTATTTTCCCATGGTGGTTTAACGATGTTTTACGCTGCCAGCGGTTTTACGATGCCAGGCTGAATAAATTTCTTTCGATTGTAAATATGTTTCAAAATAGGTTTATTTTGTTTCAAATTTCAAAATATTCCCTAACATGCTCTTGATGGTCTTTTTTAATTTGTTAAAATATTGGAAACTATTTTTAAATCACATAAAAAAAAATTTATTGAAAGTTTGTTGTTGAAAATGTCTTCTTCTCGTCATTTAAAACCCGTAGACAGCTCGGTTTCATAAAATAAAATAAAATGAAATCAAGTTGTTAGCACATTTAAATTCTTGACACTTTAATCCATTCTATTATTGTGTAAATTCCCTTTCAAATTTCCCAACGCGTCACACGCAGAAGAACATTTCTGGGATATTACATATATGTATTACTAAATTACTAGCTTTCCACCCGTTCCAAGTCGTGATAAGTCAAGTAACATTACGCAAGTTGTTAAGCAAAATGTGAGCCGTAGAAAAGCTGTAAAACAGGTGGCCAAAAACATTGAATACTGGACGCAGATAGACGGAAAAAGTCGATTAAAAAGTGAAAATATACTTCAGAATGATTTTAAATATATAATAATAATGCTCTGTAACTTAAAATTCAGGATCAACGCAGCACACCTCTCTTACAAGGGTAAAAGGCTTGAGTTTCATAAAAGTGTCATGATTGAGGCCCGAATTCAATACTTAAATTATTTAAAGGTACGCCTTGATAGGGTCTTTTTGTACTGAAAATTACGCTTTTAAGGCGTATCTTAACTTTTAAATAATCTAAGTATTGACTCTGAATTCGGTCCTCACTTCTTAAGGTTGCTCTACCAAAAAAAAACGTTTTGTCAGGTACATGACAAACAAGACATTGTAAAATATAAAAAAATGATAGGATTGTAAAATCGTTTTATCGCAAATCACATTCTGAAATAATGGGGTTTCAAGTTTTTTGTTCTCGAAATTCAAATAATGCTTAATTGTAAGCATTAAAAGTAATACTTTTGCGTATCAACATGACAAAATATCATTAAATTTATATTTCTTACTAGTCTATATTTATAGAAGGTACGTCTATGGTTATATCTGCATATTTATCAATATTGAAAGGGTAGGTACCGGCGCTTTTTTCAAATAATTTGTGCGAATTCGATTACAACGTTCTGTCAAAATTTCAAAACAAAAGTTGAAGAACTTTAGGACATTTAAGATTTTGGACAATCAAACATTTACTATATATTTACATTATATTTATATAATTACAATATATTTATATAAATAAATTATAGGTATATAAAAATAAAGTAGGTATACAAAAACATCCTCGTATTCGAATGCAAAGTTGTACCAAAATTTCAAAGCAATCAGTGAAGAACTTTCAGAGATTAGCGATTTTGTACAAAAGAACATTTACATTTTTATTTATATACGAGTAGATTACAAAATAATCACATTTTAAAGAAATATTATTGTTTTAATTTTATGTTTAACCTAATTTTAAAAAAACGTATTAAATGCAAACGTATCACTTTTCACTGTAAAACACAAAGATGATATTTTAGTAGTGAAACTAACGATGTGCAAAAATATAACATTCAACTCAAAAACGTGTTTTTGGAAAGGTGCGAAATGTTTCTTATAAAAAATAGTTCACATGTCCACCTAATTAATATTTCAAAGGATTCACTTCTCTTTAATGTTTTTTTTCCTGTCTAGACACATTTTTATTTACTGTCCCCAACAAAAATATAATGAATGTCAAAATACGCATTGCGTAAGAAAGCGAAAATATTTATTTTTAAATAAGATTAAATTAAACTTTGTAATATACACAGGTTGAGTTATATTTAGCATTACTATAGTTTCAAGAGGAGCAGTCCCTCTCATCATCAGTTATTAATTACACCTGACGATGAGAGAGACTGCTCCCCTCGAAAGTATAGTAGTGACAAATATAACTCAACGTGTGTGTTAGATAAGTATGATGATTAGAAAATATGATTTAATGTAAATTAAAATAATCATGTTGCATCACAAAGAAACTGCCATGTCAATTGATAATATGAACATATTTCAATGAGTATTGCAAATAGAAAACGTTTATTTTTTAAAAAGCTTCTGGTAAGGTGTAGGCTGAAAGCCTACTACTGGCATGCTGAACGAATTTTATTTTAAAGTGATCATATTCATAAAAAGCAACGCGAGAACCGATGATTACCTATTTAATTTGATGACAAATTCCATTAAAATTTCTTAGGTAGCTTGAAATATAAGTAACCTAAGAAATAAAACATAATTTTTATTTTTTTATAAGGATTTAATAATGTAAAATACGATCCACGTTTTACATAATTCATCTTTCGTCATTTTTATTTACTATTGACGAAAAACATAAAAAAACCATTTACGCTGGTTGGTAGGTACCTACTCCAAAATGCGTGACTGCCCGGGACGTCTCCAATCTGACGACCAGTCACAATATTTTATACGCTTAACAGCCATATTAGATTCTTATTCATTTATTTTAATTGCAGCCGCGTTAAATCTTGGCTCGAGTGAGATTAAAAGTTAACAAAGACCCTGCCGCTATCAAAATACAAACTACAATAACATCACTTGGGGTCTTTGTGTCTTCAAGGAAACGATATTAATTTAAAAATAGTATTACAACACGTTGCTTTGTAAAACAGACCCCAGAAACAATTCGAGTATTCAAATAATCTCAGGAAAACAAAATTGTTAAACCATTGTATAAACACAAAACGTACTTAAATGTCACAGATATATGGCACAAAATATTATAAAATATTTAACATATTAATGTATGTAACTTACATTTATATGTTAAATATTTAAGGGTACACGTAAATTAGATAAAATAAATAAATAAACAATTAAATAAGTCCAAAATACACCACTTAGATACGAATTTACATTGCAAATTAGACTGGCGGTTGTGTCAAAATAAAAACGCTACTGACAGGGATTCCCGAAATTTCGCGAATCGGGATGTTCACAATTTCGTAATTCTGCGTGTCCATAAATTCGCGAGTTTTATACTTTATTTAGCTAATATTATCTAGTCGATAGAAAAAATATTTTTACATTTTATAAAGAATTTCGAAATGTTTAAAAAATACAATCTTTATTGCACCGGTTAATCCGCAACCAGTTAACGCGACCCCGGATAATAATATTACAATATTTATGTTTCAACATTTTATCTTTCGCAAACGGATAAGAATAGTTGTCTGCATTTAATTAAGGCAATCGTCAACTCGGATGGAGTATGCAAAAAATGATTGATATAACTGAACTGTAATTATGATTAAAGCGACGGATCCTGTATGCAAAGCACGTGACGCAATCATAAGACAACTCCACCACCGATGCGAAAACAAAAAATATTATTTATTGACATTACAAAAATTGACATCAAAATAAATTTGCAAAAAGCAGTAGTGTCTTATGTGAACAAAATAAAAAATCGTTCAGTGGTAGGTCAAATAACAATACAGAATGCAGATTACGAAACTTTTGGTAAAAAATTGATTCCGAAAGTATCGGACAAGATTATTATGATGGAGGGCGTCAACGCTGTGGGAAGATTGCCATGTCAGCTTTTGTTTTTGAACAAACGGATTGCAATGCCTAGTTAAGTATTATTAATAATGTAAATTAATTAAAATATTACATTTGAGAATGTCGGGAAATGATAATAGATGAATGAAAAAACCGAGTGAATACAATTAGTAAAGGTACTCGCATTCGTGGGAAGTTTGTCACATTTTCTTTACATTTACTTTAAAAAAAGTGGAGATGCGAACACGCGTCACATCAATATTTTTACTATTTTCAAACTAACCTAAATGCCTGTGATATGAAAAATATGATTAATTTGCTGGTCTGAACAAGAGCTCGAACCCGCGATCACTGAATCACCGGGCAACTGTAGCGGACCAACAAGTTACCCAGTGCTCATTTTAAAATTGAATTTAACGCATTTGCTCGTCATTTACTTTGCGTAGGTATAGGTACGTATTATTTATTTAATTCGAATTTTTAAGTAGGTACCGTCTTAGGTACCTACCTAAATAGGTTCGGTATTAAATTCACACACACTTAACCTAAATGCCGGGACATTAAACGATAATATTATAATTTTTGAATATGCTTGTTGTGACTTTTCGAACACGTAAATTTCTAAAGTGTCGAATATAGTCAAAACGTAATATTGACGTTTATGGTACTGAATAAAATATGCAGTCGTCACGGTAACATGTATGACGTACTTGTTTGATCACTTTTTCGACACATTTTTATGAGATTACTCCAATATAAAATTTTCACGCAAAACATCAATGAAAAATGATGTTTCATGCTTTTATTTTTATTTTCTAGAACATTTAGCAAGCTCTGCGTTAAGAATTTCATAAAAAATATATTTAAAAAATCTAATTATTGAAAATTTTATATTAAACTTTTTTAATTTAACTGTTTCATCATATTTCATCGTTTTTCATTTTTAATCAATCTACTAACTATAATATTCTGTTTCAATCATATCAATATACTAAATATAATATTCTGAATACTATAAATCTCTTTAAATCTTATTCACTCTAACAGAGGAAAATAAAATAATTTTTTTAATTAAAAATATAAAAAACGATTTAGAAAATTTGTATTAATATGACCTGTATAATATTTAATTTAAAATAAAATCATACTTTTTACCATAGGTACCTATCTAAGGTAACCATCCTTAAAAAGGTCAAAGGAGAATTTATGAAATTGGAATATGCCAGTACCTACCCTCAACAAACTCCTACACATTTTCCAAGAAATCCGATGGAAAGGTTATTTATAGAATATGATATTACTTTTACAAAGAAAGGTTTCGAAGGTTAATAAATGGAGGAGGGCCTGAATAGAAAATAATGTCAGGTAATTAATCAATAGTTTGAGAATTGACAAAAACATTTTCAGAGGTTTCTATTTCTAGCACCATATTGTACACTGACAAGAAGACATCAATTATTTGCTAAATTCCTTGATGTTGATACTTTTGATAATGTTGAAAATGCACACATGTTACTTGATACTTTTATGCCTTTAATATGTATTCCTTTATCATATTCCTGTTATACTGTTCCAGAGAGTAACTCCAGTGATGAGGTAGTCATATGACATATATGAAATAAGAAACAATAGAATAATGGGTAATGGTATTTTATTTCAAGGAAAATGTATGAAAAACCTAATATAGTCATAGAAATAAGAGATGAGCATGAATTTGAGTATTGGATGAAAGAAGTAAAGGATGATGGCAAGAACATCTGTTGTCAAGAACAGTAAAAAAAATATTTAATCAATTTTGTTTTTTTCAATAAAATGGAGGAGGTTCGATACACAAATTTAGACATATAGACATACGCTAATTTACAAATAGAGGAAATAATGATAAACATTATTCTGAAATGCCAAGCGTTTGATAATAAATACCAACGATATTAAAGGGGATAACATGAAGTAGTATATTTAATGATTTTAATAAAATTGAAAAAAAAATATTTGGAAAGGGGTAAGTCGAACTGTTGGACATTTAAAACAAAATTATAAATACATATTTTACATTTACATTAATTGTGATGTTCCCACGTCCTTTACAAGATTAATTGAATCCATTGGATGGATTTCTTTCTTTTATAATATTATATTTATTTTGCACACATAAACCTCTTTTATAGAATACTAATCACAAAATATTATATAAAAGTGTAATGGCATTTTGGTAGCATTCTTGATTTATTATAATTTGGAAAATAATAATAGATGTGGTAAATAAAGTAATATCAATTTTATTTACCTCAGCGCCACTCGCACACTTATATCGTCATCAGGCATCTTCACCGTTTATGAAGTCCTTTGTGCACAAACTGCAGACAAAGAAATATTTTCTATTAATAAAATAAGTATTCCTAGAATGTTGTGGCATTGGTGATATGAATCAATATAAAATAACAATCTTAAATAGAGTACAATTAATGGTTGTGTACCAACCACCAAAGAAGTTTCTATACTCCAGGATGTCTACTGTAGCAATATATGGTGTGATTGTTTACTTGCAAGTTAATCAAACTTTGGACATGTGTGTGAAAACAGGTTTTGAATGACAAAATAAGCACAAACCTATACATAATTACATTTTATCTCACAGATGTTGTAATTTATTAGAATCACATAATAAAAATAGAAAAACTTGATATTATTTTACTCTGTGCAAGCAGGTACACATATATCTATGATTCATTATATCCCTAGGCTGAATATTGATTGTGAAAATGTAAGCTACAATTATTTAAACAAATGAAAAAATCAATAAAACTAACTAAAACTGCAGGAAATTTTTAATATCAACATTTTTCAAAAACATTAAATAATAAGTGCGAATTCAGCTAAAGCAGTTGCTTATATTATAAACAAACAATAATCAAAAAATACAAAACTAGAAAAAACTTTCATGAAATAAATTGAAGCAATTGTTATTTATTTCAGCAAATATAATCTCGCTCGAAACTGTATTGTTTACTCAATGTTATTTTATTATCTAATATCAAAGATAACAATATTGTTGACAGTGGTGTGTTAAGAGAAAAATCAATAAAACCATTATTAATTTAAGAGCAGAAGTTGATGCTGCAACGGGAAAGCCTGAGACAAATAATATAATATACACTACCAATCAATAATATCCAAAGGTAGATGACAATAAATTATATAGACAGTTATTCTCTTACCTTAGTTGTTTTCGTCAAGCATATAATTTACTGATATAAATTATTATCAACACTCAAACACGATTTTAATGTGCTTTCACGAAGCGACATAATTTAACAGAAAATATGGTAAACATGGAATAAGCACAAGTCATTTTATAATCTGCATTTCTACGAGACGCACTGCCGCATCGAGTCTTGAAAACTTATAAAAGCGCCGCACAGAACGACCGCTCGGTTCCGCTCCTCTGCGGCTTGCGATTATGCCGGATTATGCACGATTATGTCAAAATTTACCAAAGGCTAGAAACACATAAGGTCTAAGACATAACATAAAACATATGTTCCTTTCAAATTAACGCTTAATAATAATTGCCAAAGTATATTTTTTAGCTTTTGTTATTACTTATGTACATTCACATCCTATGACAATATTACACATACAATAATGCACCTTACAATATTATAATGAACCTGTTTTTTATCCCCTTTTTACAAAACAAAATAACATAATTTGACTTCAATTTCATTTACATGGTACAGATAATTTAAATAATAATATTAAAGTGGGTTAAGATTTTTAAAATTTTAAAGGGAGACAAATTATAATTTATACTATAGCCATAGAATTTTTTTTCTTTCCACAAACCTACATTCCTAGCCCTCTTTTCTCAATAATACAAAGTTTCATAAAGATTTGATATTGTTTATTATTATTTAGATCTGGCGAATCGACGATTGCAGTTACTCGTACCTCAAAATATTAAAATTAATTTTGATAAGTAATTAAATAGGTAAACAATTACAAGCATAATAAGGAACATATTTAAGCTTGACCGCAGAAAACGTTTTATATTTAGAATAATTCCATTATAATATCATTCAGATACAAATTAGGGTATTATATTTTGTCTTTATAGATATTTTGCACACGAGTATATGCATGAGGACAGAATGCAAAGAAAAATATATGCCAGAAATAGAGGAGGGTTGCAGTAGAATTGATACGACCAGATTAACTAGATAATGGAAGATGGTCCTGTTGTGAGCCTCAACTTTAGTCAGAACTTGTGTCAGAACAGAATAGTGTAGCGTTCTATCCTCTTTGCCTACCACCACTGTGAAATGGCATGATGTTTATATATATGTATGTTGAAGTTCATATACATATTTTAGTATTTTTGAAAAAAAATTGAAGGTTAGTTTTGGTTTTGCTGGTTTCGGCAAAGACCTTTGCTAAAGTTAAAGAGTATGATTGATTAAAGATCTACCTTTGACTATTTGATTCGAAAAAAAAATGAGGATGGTTGTTAAAACATCCACCTCTATTTATTAGGAAGATTATAGTTAATGAACGTCGACTTATAATCCTTATTTGCCTAGAAAATAGCTACTAGACAGCAATGTTTAAATTCGTATCAATTTTATAAAACAAAAATAATTATTTTATGCACCAGAGCTGTTAGTGCTTACAGCCGTTCGTTGGTCAGACAGATTTGATATTGCCAGGTTAAAATTTTTTAAATATCGAAGCATGCGTTTCTATATCATTTTTACCCTACCTAGCGTATGTAGCATCGTAGCTCGTAGCGTGAGAGAATCGTTAATTAATATTACTTTTAATTATCAAAGCACCATAAATTTTGACAGCAGCTTTAAGGATTTTTCGTAGAGATTTTCTGTGAATCTCTGTGAGACGACCGAGTAGAACTTGTTATGTGGACCCCGCACTGTATTTGCTACATTATTTGACAAATAATTAAGGCGGATTTACAATCAAGTCGGGTGAAACTGTGGCTACTGTTTTAACATGAACACCGATGACAAGTAACTAAATAATACAACGTTCAGTTGTATTATTTAGTTACCTTCAGTATACTACGTATTAGCAAGTTTAAATAAAAATAAATAATAAAATTGAACATCATATTACAAATGCGATTTCATATGAAGTCTGGATCAAAATTTCTTCGCTATAACATCGAAATTCCTAGTTCAAGAATTTCACAATGAATTATTACCATTTACAAAAACTATCCATAAAATAACATCAAAGAAAAACAAGTTACGAAAAATGTATGAGTGGAGAAAGGATTAAGTTAAAAAGGATTTAATTAAGATAAACGAAGGAAGATAAACAATAAACGAAGGTTATCTATCAAATCATCATCATACATCAATCAAAAATGCATTTTTGACTTTTTGTACTAATACATAGAAAATACTCTTCTCGGCAATAAGTTTTAAAAAATTATCTTTTCTAACTTTAATTTTACGGAGGAAAGTGTTCACACTGTCAAAATAGAAGAAAGGGCCGCGATGCTCAGTCATTTTTCTAAATTCCTACCGACTAGCGAAGGGCAAAACTTCATTTCGGAATGAAAATTTCAACATGAACACGTTCACCTTTGAAGTTCAAATTTGAAGGCTTCAAAGTTTGCGCTTCATTTTTATTAGGTACCGAAATATTACGCACTTCGTCTACTTCAATGAACAACATGAAGAGAGCTACAGCTAGTACTTCAAACTGTACTACTATAAAATAATGCGTCCAGTTAAAAATTATTACTAAAGGGGAGATTTTCGTCGGTTGTTTTATCCATATCTATTTCCAAAAAAATTATTTCTAACAGAGGGGTGGAATTTGAAAGAACCATTTTATCTTAATCAAATTCCTCAAAAATTATTTCTGACGGGGAGGTGGGTTTCAATAGGTCTTTTTATTTACAAAAATTATTCATATTATAGAATGTTACCAAAAAAGTTCCTTCATCCCATTTTGCTGAAAGTCACACTTTACGACGATGTGTGTTTGAAGTTCGGTTAAAAACATGAGAAGTGTGAGGTCGAGTATAATGAAGTACTTCATTGTTGTATTTAGTTTACAATGGACCCATCACTACTACCAACGGTTGAAAGGATGCACTATGGATCTGCTAATTTTTTAATCGCTCGTGTGCCAAAGCGCAGATCTGCGTGAAAACTTTGTACCCTCTGTGTGCCAGAGCGCAGATCTACGCTCCCTAGACAGATTGCGCAATCGGCCTATTTTACCTGCGTTTATGGGTTTTTAAAGCTATTCTTTTTTGTATCTCAAGTTTTTGAATGAATGAAAGAGTTCTATTTGTCAAGTATATCCGTTTGCCATGCAAAGCGGACAAAAAATCATTCCAAATGTTGTTTTCGAACCGCGCATTTATTGTGTTTTTTATCTGTTAAAAAAAGTATATACTTTGTAAATAAAATGTAAGAAGTTATATACTTTGATATATGTATTTAGAATGAAAATATTGAAATACAAAATCTTTAGTGTTATTGCTTCCATGGTTTTATTCGATAATCATGTGCGTACATTTCTGACAGTAAATTTCGTTACTTATTTTCATAATTAATGAATAAGTAATTATTGTACAAGTAATTATTGAAATTTAAGTAATAACTGAAGTCTGTATATTGAGGAACGAGAAACTGCAACTTCTTAGCGATTATTGTTGATTTTTACATGAATATAACCATCACAAAAAAGTATCTAAAAAACAGCAATTGTGCGCGAAATTGTGCGGCAGACAGTGTATGTTCCGCGTTACGCACGGCTTACACACGACCGGTTAATGATTGTGAAGTAGCTTTTACTCGATTACATTCGAAACTACTTTTTGTCTATGTTCGTTGCACAGCCTTTTCATACCATAGTCTATATTTCTCTTTTCTATGCCGTAGGTATAGGTAGTCGATCTGTCAATTGTCAATTGTCAATGTCAAAATTGTTTCGTTCGTGTGTCGTGACGAACAATATTTTACAATGTCTTGAAAATGTATTGCCGCTGCTATTGCAGAGAATTATTATACGATTTCTTAGAGAGTTTTGAGATTTCTTTAATTTCCTCTTGTTGAAAGTTAAATTACCATATTATTCCCGGTGGTGGACGTGGGAGATTAATACTGAAAGTATAAGATTTCTGTCAAAACAATGTCTAATTGACAATATTTTTTCAGAAGTTATTATAAAAAATTCGGCTAATTGTTGGTACAATAAAAGATGGAAACGTTAAATGCCACAAAAAATAATAAAATAAACCACTCATGATGATAATATTACAGTAGTGTTGATTATCATGACATTCATGCTTGGATAGTTGAGAAATGATTAATTATATTTTTGTTGAGTAAAATAAACACAAATTTCTACACAGACATTGGACAAAACGTTGCGGTTACCTTGACTGTAAAGCCATGTATTCACTAGGGGACAAATCGCGAAACATTCCGCTCGGCATGTCGCATCAACATCTACGCTCATGTTTCGGGGACAATGACGCGGCCATTTGACGTGTACACACCGGGACTCGCATATCTTGTCGCGGAAATGTCACCCGATGAGCTTATGTTGACAGCTGCGGTATCTCATTTGGCGAAAACGGGGTTCCGCGCAATTCGAAATGTTTTTTTGGGTCGCAATTTCAAATAAACGAGGTTTTACTGTAGTAAATTGAATATTATTAAAAACAAAGTCCTTTTTGCAAATAATTATTGTTTTCCAGACGTCGCGGAAATATATCGCCCTATGAGGTTATGATGATAGCCGCGTATCTGTTTATGTTAATGAGTTTATCGAAAAGTAAGAGGAGAAAAAAGAGGAGAATGCGAAATTATTAACTGCAAAGAGAAAGAAGGACGGACATTCTATGCGATCTTCGATCGATACAGCTCGGTGAGTTCAAGAACGATTTCGTTTCCCCGCATTGTCATCTTGACAGATACAGCGCATGCGTATTCACTTGTAAACATACCACGTGGTACTGACGCTCCGCGGAATGTTGCAGTGAGTACGCTCGGGTACCGTGCGCATGGCAACGTTGCCACGGCACGTAGAAATGCCGCGCTATGTTGTGCGCGAGGTCGCGGAACAGTGCACGACGTTGCAACGTCACGTAGACTCTATGCCGCGCGTGCTGTTGAGGGACAATTTGTCCCCTAGTGAATACATGGCTTAAAATTAAACATAATAATTGCACAGAATGTTCATGACTTTTGTCTGTTTTTTGTAGCATTATTTTTGCATGATTTTTCTTATACGCCTACAAATTTGTAACTCTCCACAATGATCAACATCTTGCCTTTCACGGAATTTAAGTAATCTTTTTGCAGCTGTTAGGGCTTCGTGCACTTACTTTGGAGGTGTATTCTTCATCATCTTCTTGAGGGATGTGAGGTCTTGATATTGTTTCTATAACATTTTAAATTTATTTATTGTCTAATGTTTTCGCATCTGGATTAAGACTATATTTTATTCATTCATTAATACTTATCTAGCGTCAGTCAATTTGTAAAATGTATATCATAGATTTAATAACGGTTTACATCATGTGAAGAAATGCGGATGTTTCTTTAAAATTTTTTTAATTTTAATTTTTTTTTTACAAATTACAAAATGAATATTTTAAACAGGTACTCCCAACTCATGGTAATCGAACCCCAGATAATCGTTGTTTTACTGTATCAGCAATAAAGTAAAGTATTTTGTAATTCATTGAAAATAAACAATAAATTCATATTGCAAAAATCTTTATTTTTAATAAAACATTTTATTTACTTTTATACAAATCCTCAAAAGGTATATCAAAATGTCTAGTAAAAGTTCTCCAATTACTCTTAAATGGCAGGTGTGTCTGGAAAGGATTGCATATCTGGTCGCCAGGGGTGTGCCTTGAGTACATTGAAGTGACATTTACGTGAACATGTATTTTGAAAAAAGATTAAAATAAAGTAGGTATATCCTCATAACATTCCTATCATAATTATTATCATATTATTCTGATTTTAATATATCACAATCTTTTTTTAGATAAATATTTAGTAATTTGGTTTTTAGATAAATATTTAAGTAATTTTGTTTTTTTTCCAACCTAAAAGTTATGTTTCAATGTACTCACTGCATGCGCTTGCTGGTCATTCAACAAACCATTTTCATTATTTATAAAATTGAAGTTGTCTTCCTTTGGCGCATTTAGTTAATTTTTTTTATTGTAACAAAAGTTGCACATGCGCATCATATGCATTATAGGGGAAATGCGAGACCAAGAAATGCGTGCTCATCTATTAAACTGTTAAAAATTTATTCTCTACAAATTAGTGTTCCAGAAATATAAATAATGTATTGTCAACCATCTTGAATGGAGTACCATTCATAAAAATGCTCAATTGAAAAGCTAACGAATGATTGGTCATTGACTTGGAAATAAGAACTCTTTATACATTGAATTATGATTTTAGGAGTGTATTAGAATTTGATGTTTTTGTAAAAATTACGTAATTGTTAGATATTCATTTTAAAAACAAAACACATTCATTCATTCAACATTCAATGCAGCTGTTAAAGTTTTATAGTTTCGAAACTTTTGAATACGACTTTGGAAACGATATGGCTGAAAATCGATAAAACATGAAAGTGGGTAGACTTTGGTACGGTATTGCAAGGCAATACTTAACCTACCTTTTAAAACACACCCATCACATCAGCCCTGATGATGGACCCTGCAATGGGATCCGAACCGTCGGCCAGAGAGTATACACGGCAGAATATCCCAGAAAACTATACACAGAAGACTCCGTATGCTGATCGAGCACTGTTCATGGTTTGTCTGGTATGGTTGTACCAGGCGCAGTCGCTTCATACATGCTTTGGATGCTCCGCATCCCTTGTGTATGGAACGACTCGAAATACATATATATTCTCAACTTTGAACACCTACGAATTGCATAAACACAGCCACCAGCGATGAAATCTGTAACGATTTCCGTATCCATACAGAGTTCAAAACATTCGACTTTTGCGCATGCGCATTAATTTCTGCTTGTCAGGATCTTCGGATAGTGTATACGTATTCGATATCAGCATCCAAAGTACAAAAATCGACTTTAACGCTTATGTGTCTAATGCACAGAATGGAATTCTGTGCCGGTCAGCATTCCAACGGAGTCACCCGAGGACAGCCCGAACATAGCCGAGCAGCCACTGCTGGGACTTGACACAAACATATTACGAAATGAGCAGATTGTTTTGAGGATATTATGTGACGTATTTGAATACTTGAAACTTAATTATTGAAACATGTCATTCAATTATCTGTTTAAATAATCATTTAAATAAAAAATGAATACAGAAAATAACATGGATTCTTCACCAACGTGTCCTAATACTGTAAACGAAAGTATTGAATTGTGTGAATGCATAATTGCATAAAAGTTTTGTATCTCTACATTTGCGAAAAAAAACATATTCTAGGGGGTATTTGAAGGGCAACCGATTCCAATTTTGAACACAACTAGGAATCAGGAAATAAATAGTAGTCAGAAAATAAATCATTTCTAAGATTTTATTTTCTTGGATTTGTGGTTTTGGTAGGTTCTTCAAATTACATATTATGCTGGCCGTGTCTTATATTTTGAAATGAAAATAATACTAACGTGTGGAATAAGCACGGATTTAACGGGTTGAACAATCTTTCAAAAGCTAGGAAAGGACACACGAGTCCTCAACAACATAATATTATCTTATCTGAACCACACCTGCAATTTTCCTCAATGAATTTTCCACAATGAAAAGGACGAAAACGAGCAACCGAAGCACGCAAGGCGAAAACTAACTTTCTTCCCTTGATATCATTCCTATTGAGAAAACACTCCTGCTGTTTTTATAGACGTACCACTATAACTTGGCGTGCGAGGGAGGGCGTCCCTATCGCGTAACAGAAGTTGTCAGAGTGTAAATTTATTACACAATACATAATGTACAGAATGTCCGGTGACCGGTGTCGTATTAAATACAGAAATTTGGTCGGGCAGCACTAAAGAAACCATGCAGTAATGGCGGCCGTTCTATCTGTCAAACTGTCAGACGGTAATATCGTCCATTATTTGCTTTTTCAGCTTTGCAAAACTTTTAATACTTCATTGGCAATTGTTCTTGCACCATCCTGGACTGTTTAGGATGTTTTGGACATAATAATTCAGTGTATATTGGTAATCAAGATGTCACACCTCCTGACCAAATACAAAATTGAACTAAATGATAGGGCGAGGGGTTACCGCCGGGTGCGGGCGGGGCGGGTTTTAGTTCAAAATTCGCCACACGCCAAGTTACGTTGGGCAAGCAATAAATGAGAAGACAAAATTTGACAACGATTTTATAAAGAAAGGGCGTCGAATCAAACTTATGTTTAAGTAAATGAAAACTCGGGTAGGTAATGGATTTTTTAAAATAGGTACGAATGACGCATGAAATTTTGGATCGAAAATTGTTGATACGTACCAAGCTTGAAGGATTTATAAAGCTTATTTGACAAACTATTTTTGTTACTAGTTGCATGGGCTAGTCTGTGGATTTATATATTTGATGGCAGATACTAACTTAGTATCCAGCATCCCTTTTATTAAAAGTCACCGACCACCACTGGGTTGTACCACTTCAAAAAAAAGTATTTATAATTTAACTATGTTAAATGTTATCAATTACATATATTTATATCTCCCTAGACATTGTATTAATATAAACATATTTTTAACCAATATATAAATATCGATTATCGCAATCACACCACTTATATAGTGCTTGTTTGCTATGGAACTGTTTTAAATAAAAGAAAATATATTTTACGTTAAAAAATATTGGCCATATTCTGATATCAATATTGCTGTATCTTGACAGTTATTGTATAAAATTGTAATGCCGTTAATTTGATGTTGACATTAATTGATGTTTTAAGTTTGACAAGGTTCAAATAAATGAATTCAGTCAATCAGAAAGCTCTAAAACATAAACAAATATTAAGTTATTCAGAAGTTGTGAATAACTTAACATTTGTTTGCAAATGGAGTACTGTGCTTAAAATTCAATGACTGTTGAGGTTTTGCAAAAAGTGAAAATTCGAAGAGGAAAAGATATGTCCAAACATGAATATATAATCCTTAACAATATTAAAAAATACATTTAACAATCAAGACTTATTAACTAGGTCAGGTAAAGGAAATAGTATTGTAATTCTTCATTAATCTGAATATTTAAACAAAGTCAACGAATTAAAATATTTAGCATATTAAGTAGTCAAACTTTGAATAAATAATAATTTTTTCGAACAATATCATTTATTACACATGGGTTATTCACTTTCACATTTATTACCTGATATGTTTTTGGATAATTTAGAAACAGATTTTTTAAATTCCTATCACTCTTTTTCAAATTGTGCATTCTCAGCTGGAATAGATACATTGATGATATATGTATTTGGTATATTTACTAGTAAATATTTTTTTGTACCATTATTTTAATAGATAACAGTTAAATCTCAGTTATCAATCATTATAATTTAATGCCAATCACAAAATCACACATAATAATGGTGTAGCCTTAATATTATCGATACAAATAGATAACTAGATTCTTTTCTTTCCTATATAAATTACCAAAAAATGACAAATTCATTCTCAAAAGCGCAATGACAGTATTTTAAATTTTCTGTATATCTTTATACCATATCTTTTTTTTATCTATTAAAGCTAATAATAATGAAGTATAGTTTAGTATCTACTGTGACACTGATTCTGTGATTCCTGTATTGTATTCTTATCGTCATGATAGTCACGTTCGATGGCCATAAATTAAAACTGTTCCACTTCGTACCTCATAAAGGATTGATAGTAATGAACAACTTGGAAACCATAAATCAAGATATATTACAGATGTCTCATAGAGACGAAGCTTTTTATATAGGAAAGTAGGTATAGAAGTCTCTTTTTGGGTGTTTATAGCGTTTACGACCTAGCCCTGGCGTACGTGACGTTCACCATTGTACTCATGATAGACTACCACATCTCTCAATTTTTTGAAGTTGTGTATATGTATATGTTTAACTTGCACATCTTGTTTTGTTTGTGAGTTGTATTTTTTGTCATTCTTATAATCCAATATGAGACATCTATAACACATCTTGATTAATGATGTCTTGTAAACTTTGGACATGCTCAAAATATTCTGATATGGAAACTATTTAAATTCTGGGAAACCATTTATGAATAACATTACATTCAGCAACATGTTCCCATTATTGGAAGGTGGAAAGGAAGCAACTGATTACATTAGGAATTCAAGAGGCTGGTTCGATCAACAAATATTAAAAAAATTGTTTTGAAAAGATATAGCTTCCATACAGTGAATGTTGACAATGGGGAATGTTATGGTAAGAGGTAATTTGTCAAGACATTCATTATTCGATGTTATTCGTTTGAATCAACCAAAAAACATGAAGCGAATGTTTTTCTGCTAAATGTCACTCATTTGTCGGCCATTAAAAGTGTCTTTCTTCTGTTTATTGTCAATGGGACGTTAGGAGAGGGAAATGCATATGTTTCTCGAAGTTGATTTCTCCAAAATTGAAAGATACTTTATGTGCCAAAACGATAAATGTCTTCTACTTATTTATATGTTTTTATCATACTAAGCCTGTGAAATCCCGATTGATGATTTAAACATTTTCGTGATATCAATGAATGCTTTTTAGTAATTAAAGGATAAATGTTAATGTAACTTAATTATTATTTAATCATTAATTTATTATAACTATTCATTAAATTATCTAAATGTGGAGACCTGTAATTGACCATCTATATTATAACAATGTTTTCTATGCTTCTTTGTTGTGCTGTTGATGTGCTGTTGATCATGATATGCCTAACAGATAGTCAGGCCAATCAATGAGAGCAATGTATTTATCGGTATTCCTAACTAAACACTCCGCCACTTCGTGATATGGCTGGGCGTATTGTAAAGTAGTTGCATTGTACGTCGCTAGTGGCTCTGTAGTCACTTTGTTTACACGCGCTCAAGATGGTTGAGACACACAGGGGTGAAAAATAATAATAAAAGTGAAGTGAATGTGGAGAAAAGTGCATTTCAAGAGACATAAAATTTTTGCTAGAAATATTATTTTGATTTTTTTCACACTAACTTGTTCTTTCTAAGGGCCGGTTGTTTCAAGTTGGATTAAAGTAAGCGTTATTTTAAAGCATAGATTTTTACGTTCTCCACCAATCAGATGATCCGTTTTCGTAAAAATCTATGCTTTAATCGACCGCTTACTTTGATCGAACTTGAAACAACTGGGCCTAAGTGATTGATGAGTCTGATTATTTTTAGTATTATTTAAAAGATGATTGTTTTAAGTATATTTAAGAAGCGTTAAACATTTTTGATATACTTTTATTTCGATATTTGTAACAAACACAATGACCAAAGTTCTTTCTGATTTATGAGTCTGATTATTTTGAGTATTATTTAAAAGATTATTGTGTTACCCGCCAGGTCCTAAAGAATAAAGTAAAAAATAAATTGGCAGGGCAAATCATTGAATGATATCACGAAATGATGACATATCACGAAAAGCCTTGGCAGATCACGATCTGGTGAATTCGACGATCGGACTGCGAGATGTATATCTTGAGATAGGATAAAAGCTAGTTCATTGGTTTAGGTAGCTAGTAGTTTAATTTTAAATGTTAACATTCAGAAGGGATTTCTCATATCCCCCCTTCTACTGCAATCATGTTGTTCTTGGTTAGAATGTGAATTTTAGTATGTGGGACAATGCTATAAGCCAGGATAGTGGAATGGATTTAATGTATCTTTATCTTGATAAACTACTTATCAAACAACCGGTTCTAAGTATATACTTTAATTTTGGCAAAGACGATACATTGAATATACATATTTCTGATCTGATATACACACAGCTTTAAGTCATCCTGTCATGTTGATAGTTCTTCTATGTTCTTGCACAAATTTAACACACAAATTAAACACACAAATTAAACACATGTGGTGTGTTGTTAAATTTGTGCAAGAACATTAAAGAACTGTTATTGCTCATGTTCATTCATTCAAAATTTAAATGCACAAATTCATAAAAAGGAATTGAAATATTTTAGTACTTTCAATACACGTTGTAAACTTTGGAAGCTTTTTGAATCAAAAAGCCTGAACAAAATGTAGATTTCCTTTTAATCAAGATTTTTTGTCTATGCTCTTCAGTGAATTTATGAGAAATACATATCTTCTCCAAATCAACTAATGTACAACTTTAAACTTTTTGAACAATAAATTTTCCCAGCACGTACCTAAGGTTTTTAAGTAAAATGCGTTTGAAATTTCAGATTATTTTTTAAGGAATAACACTGATATACAAAATTGAACTTAAGTGTTACATGAACTAAAGAAGGTGACTCTTATAGCACGTTTCCTGCTTATTTCGAATGTGCTTTCCAAATTTTCCTAGCACATAAGGTTTTGAGTAAAACGCGTTCGAAATTTCAGAATTGTTATTTTTTAAAGAATAATCTAGGTACCTAATATAACTTAATTTGTTTACAAAACATATTTCTATTCGACTTTCGCCTATATTTTATTACTGGCTCATCTCTTTTAAGGTCCTTTTGCTTGCGGTTTTAGTTGTACAAAAGTAGCAATCTAAAGAATGGTACCTTGGCTCTCTCCATATCATTGGAACTGCAAATGGCATGTGACGAGATTTTCCATTCAGCCAGCCAGTGACCTGGAAAATACGATATGTGGTGCCCAAACCTAATGCTGATTTACACCCGAAGAAAAGTTCATAACTTTTTTTGATGAGTAGACTTATATTTCTTTTTCAAGGCTTGAAAGTCACTTCATCACACACGTAATAAAAGTTGTCAGGAATATTCACATAGTTGCGTAGCATAGTATGTAATATTATACAAAAAATTGTACAAAGCTTACGCAAATTTGATTAGTCAAAGTTTGATACTGTAATAATAGAGGATAGATATGCACTTCACAGACGACGGTGACAACATAACGCGTCATTCCCAAGCACATTGCCGGGAAACCTCAAGTTTTCCGGTTATTCCCCAAAATCAGATTTATTCGTATTATGCTACGGGATGAATAAAAATAGTTAAAGGAGCATTGTTTTAAATTGGCTTAAAAAATTTGAAATTCGAAGAATTAAATATAAGGGGCAAGATATATATACTAATCTCAAAAAATATAAACTGATGGACAATTTCTGAAGGTACATTCGGGATCAGCAAGCATAATTACATAAGAATCAGCGAAGTTTGTTCTTGTAACAAAATTTTATTATTGTTATTTATTGTATAAAAGGAATATCTGTGGAAGCAAAATATTTTAAGGAAGCGGGACTTACTTCTGCGGGAATTACGCATCGAGGACATACTACTTGCCTATTGCCCATAGTGACATGTGAATAGAGAAGATAGCTTGAAGAAGTTTAGTATGTTAGTACACTTCGAAGGATGGAGAGGAAGAGGAAGATCCCCCATTCGTTGGACCGACCAAGTGGAAAACATGGAGTGTTGTCATGATGGTGGGAATCAATGAAGATCATGATTTTAAGTTATGAGGGACTAACGTGGAAGAAAATGATAATTTGACAATCTTCCCAAACTAACCATCCATTCAGTAATTTTATTGTTTTGTTTTAATCATGAGTACTGACCATAACTCTATAATGTGATTTTATATCATTATGGGTTATGTCCATTGAATTGTTCAAGGCAGAGGCTTATGTGTGATACTTTAAGGTGTATGTAAGTTGTAATGTACTGCAGCACCCATATGAACGATGGTAAAATTATTTGAGATTTGTATCTGTTTGTATCCAAAATTGGTAAAAGAGATATAATTGATAATAACTGTTGCTAAGTATCAATGGTTGTCTGTCGAATTGATTGATCGAATTGATGAAAAATCAATTACCAATTATCAACACAATCAGATACAAATCTCAAATAACGATTAGTGTGTCACCGGTTAAAATATCAACACCGGCATCCACATCGTCGTCGTCGTGCCGGACCTCATAGTCGAGGCACAGGTTCTTCCACAGACAATGCAGTTAAATTGTGTCTCTGTCGGTTATTCCGATGAAGGGCGACAGCACGCATTCTGTTTAGGGTTTTTTTCGGATATTTTGCCACTCAGTCTGGTCAAGCACCAACTGTTCCCAATTACTAGGGATGTTTGGTGTACATATTACAATGATGGTGAGCTAGGTCGAATATCGAGTTTGTTCTTTCTTTCTTTGAGTCCTGCTCTTTTTTTTTTACAATTCCTTTGAGTCTACGATACCCTGTGTTCTCTACTTGTGGCTAGATTGCCTATCCTACAACTATAAGCATTAATCGTTTTGATACTTTTATTAATTACCTTTCTTTAATAAACATTATGTATTTTATAATACAGTTAACCCCTGTCAAGAGCGACCCCCAGCGTTTGGGGATTTGTTATATCGCGATCTTCTTTTTAAGAAATATTATGGACTGGTTTAAAATATGTTTCTGCCCAACAAAAAAGTGTTGTGAGGATGCTGGAGTTGAATCTCAAGCTCTTTGTATTGGACAATACATCAGAATATCATCTTGGTCTTGAGATTCTGTATAGATTTTCCTGTTGAAGTGGTATTCTTATCTCCAAATACCACTTCAATTCTTCAGCCTATGCATAAAGGCTTAATAGCAGCATTATTAAAGCCTATTATAAAAGAAAAATGATGCACCAACTTATTGAAGAAAGTGATGGAGTTTGACAGCAATGCCATGCGGGTTTGGTAGAAACAATTTGCTAATATGAAAGCAATTAGAAACATTAACAAAGCGCACTCAGTGGTGCATGAAAGATGTTAGGAAAAGGTTGTTTAGAGAATTTATTGAAGATCACATCAATTATAAAAATAATATAATTCAAAATATCGTTGAAGAGACCAGTCAAATAACATATATATATTTATGGCGTCATTGAAAGTGTTGATATAGATGATATTCAGAATTTGTTAAAATCACATGATGAACTGCAGAAATGGACTGCCATGCTAGCCTAAGAAAATGACATCTCGGAACCTGTTCCTGTCGCGAAAGTTAGATCTTAAATTCAATAAAATGAATTTAAACTTAAATGAATGCATGGAGTTTTTAGAAGAAAACGACAAAGGTTACAAATGAGTGCTGTAAAGCGTGGTGGATAAAGATTATTTAACAGCTACTGGCAAATTTTACAATATAAACACAGAAAGGCCAAACAAGAATATACTCGTTTATGCTTTTTTGTAATGCAGTAGACAATGAGTGAATTATAAATTATATTCTGTATGACATTTTTTATTCATAATAATGTTTATTTTATTAATGAAGCCTTTTTCGAATTTTAAAATAATTTTTGTAATCCCGAAATTTGGCTTATCATGACCACATCCATGACCTTTCCCCAACGATCAATGGGGATTACCTGTACATAAATTGGCAAAGTAAAAATTCTAATAAAAATAACTTTCTAGACATTTTACTGCATTAAAAAAGGGAAAATTTTACACCGAGGATAATTGTATATTTATTTACAAATAATTGCATATTTGGAATTCAGGGCAATGCTGTCTGCATCTTGGTTCGATGTATTGAATGCTTTCAATTACTTCAGGAGGTAACACCTGGGCAATCTGGACATGCATCAGAAAGACATAAGGTATATATTGTGGTGATCAGGACTGAGGTTTCGGATGAGGGGATTTTCTTGGAATGGAAGGGTGCAATATTTATGGAGGTTTGAAACAAATTGTTTTTTGTACAAGCATTGAGTGATTGTATTGACGGATCATTTTAACAATATTTGTTCTGGGTGTCGTGTTATGGATGATTTTAATTGCTTTGTTTTGTATAACTTGTAATTGTTTGTATTTTGGTTTGCGTATGTTGCTGAAGACAGGCATGTGATGGAAGGTAGTATCATGAAGCTGTTTATGTTTATTTTATTTAGTGATTATTTTATTAATGAAGCCTTTTTCAAATTTTAAAATAATTTTTGTACTCCCGAAATTTGACTTATCATGGAAAATGGGTGTACACGATTGAATAGTGGACAAAGCAAATTGATTTCTTAGTTTGTTTTCAAATGTGTGTTCATGACCAATTGAAGTGATAATCGGAAGTCAGTTTAAAGTATTTATTTAATCTCTTTCCACCAGCTGCTTCACTCTCATTGAGGATTTTAACTCTTAGTGCTGCCTTAATCTTTCTGTGTGTGAACACAATAGTCTCTGTATTTTTCTCATTCACTTTCAGCTTTTATCAGCAGTAGTATGCCACCAAGAGGGTTAACGCCTCTGGAGTTACCTAGCGGCCAAATAAGGACATCTAGATATTGTCAGGAGAGCTGTGTCATTTACGAAGATGACATGCGACGTTATGTAGGTGTTTCATAAGTGATAATGTTAAAAAGATGAGGATCAAGCAGACTGCCCTGAGATACACCCATGGACATGTCTTGGTTGGTTGAAAACTCTGGCGCTCTTCTCAATTCAGATTACAGAAATTTTATACAAAAATTATCTTCTACTTTTCTTTATTGATGATATATTTAAACGGTATTAGCGTTCTTGACAAATATTCAAATATTGTATATGACAAATATACAGATGAAAATGTTCAAGCAAAAAATGTTGAAAGCACATTTTCGATTTATAATTTAGGTAGAAATCTACCTGTAAATTATTGTGGACTAGCTCTGTTACACCGAGTACATTGTTTTTATTTAATGTTATATGTATATTTTTCATTATACCTACCTTATATGTCATCATTATTTTACTTATTAGCAAAGTGGAAGGCAAAAAGCAGATAGAGGTCAGCAATGTGCTATGCTGATCAAGCATCTCAAACGTCTTGTAGTTCTGCATCGACTGAGGAGAAAGTACGTACATAATGCCATAATCATTTTTAATTAAGATAAATTATTGATGCTTCACAGAGGTGAAGCTATTTATATGGAAAAGTAGGTATAAAAGTCTTTTGGTTATTTATAGAGTTTACGACCATCATGTGGCCGGCTTAAGTGATCATAAACAATGTAACATTCACGATTCCACTCAAGATCACCCATAGATCTATCAAATTTGTGTATATGCTCTTTATCCATCATGTTTTAAATTATTATAATCTCTATGTTTACAACCAGTGATACACTAAGCATTATTTGAGACTTGTATCTGATTGTATTGATGATTGTTAACTGATTTTTCGCAATTCGACGAGTATCAATCGGCACTAGAACACAGTTATGTCTCTTACCAATTATCGATACTATCAAATACAAATATTATATAACTGTATCATGTGTAACCGGTTAAAAACGGTTCATCACTAGTATTTTCCCTTATAAATAACTTTTTCTCTGTGAGACATCTATATTTTATCTTAATTGATGATGATCCCTCTGGGGACAAATTTCAGTAATTGTGTTCCTAAAAATTAGAACAAACTAAATAAATCATTTTTAATGTTTGAAAATGCACCATCCTTTAAAAAAAATATTTCTAATAACACCTATGTATATATAACACCTACTTACTTCTATATGGACGCCACTCTACCGTATGGGAATTGAGTGTGATAATTTTTATCATATATAATTTAACATCAGGCGTTGGTTGCTTTTTAATATTACATGAAATAAACAATTTTACAAATTTTTTAAGATAGGATAGCGTCCGTATTATTTAAATAAATTCCAGAATAAATATAATAAAACATCGTAACATAAGTAACGTGCTATATGACTAAAACACCGATGTTATGTCTTTGTCTGGTTCCGCGAAGTCAGACAAAAAACGAATATTTAAAATTCGCTAAATAAATTGTCTTGATAATGCAAGAATCGCAAAACAAGATCTTTTTTGAATACACGTATTAGTAAGGTAATTATTAAGACCGGATTCTTTTCGATTAAAAAGGACCGTAAAGAGACCCCAAATATCCAGGCCTATTGTTAAATACTGCCGCCAACCATTGGCGGTGTCTGAACAGTCGTGTTTTGATGGGTGGAAATGACAATTTTTGACCGACAAAGCGAGCCTTTTTTCTCGTCAATTTGCAAACAAACTTATTTGACAGATAAATTAGTATTCCAAAGACAGTTTTCGATTCTGGAAAAACCACTATTGACAACGGATTGGCTATTTTTAACTAAATCAAATTCGAATCAAGGATCGAAAAATGTCTCTTTCTTGGCTTGCATGTTTTAGATACGAGCATTATTTTGAAATTGAATATTTGTAAAAACAGAACAAAAAATAGAACGCTCTTGTTCGCCAATCATTAATTACTACCCGTTTTTTTCCATTTATACATAAATGAGTAGTTATTATTAAAATCAGGTACTTATAAGTAGTATGCAGAATCGACAAATCACATGTACCTACCTACCTAATAGATGTTATTTTATGTATTTAAAATATTTAAAGCATAAGATTACTTATGCTATAAATAACTTGTTTAATTTTATTAATCACATTCCTAACAAAATAATTGTCGTTAGCCTTCTATCAGAAAACATCAATATTTGAGTAGGCAATTTTAAATAAATTATAATATTTTAATGCGCCTTAAATTTTATGTAAAGATTTCGCGCAAAATTCAGAACTTTAATGTTACAAGTGTCCCTATAAATTGGGGGTTAATTTGATTTTTCAGTGAAATTTTCAAATTACGATTTCGTATATCATATATTTTTTGGTATTCACACCTCGCTAGATATTCACATTTTTATTAACTTCCTTGTGTTTGCCAGATGAAATAATTTATTATCATTAATAATGAACGCTTTCGCAATAAGGTGCTGGCGAAGAATGTTCCGGATACATAGAATAAGTGCATCCATACTGTAACAATTAAATATAAATGTACAAATCCATATTTCTGAATACTGTGAAACCTTAATCCTGAAAAATACGACTGAAAGTTTTCAAAAGTTTTCGAAATATTTGAGGTCCTTATAAAGATAGTTTCAGAATAAAAGAATAACGTTAATTTTTCGATCCAACCTCATCGCGGCTTATTCGTATTAATTCTTTTTCGTATTAATGTAAATTGCTTATAAACATAAAACTTAACCATTACATTCCATTAGTATTTCGAGAAATCCAGCCAAACACAAAAATGTCAAAACATATCGTTTGTATAACTAAAAACCTCAAAATATATGGTATTTATTTTTAAATGTCTGCTTTGAAAGATACAATCTCTTTGGAACGTTTAAAAGCGAAAACAAAGAATATTGCAAGTTTTTTTTTTACATTTTAGACTGCCGAGTATACTTCTGTGTATTTGAACATTTTCCCGGTTCATTGTGTGAATTACTTTTATTTAAATATGCTTAATATTATTATACAAATGCCTTTGTATAAAATAATCAAGAATCTCTCCAATTATACATGGTACACGGCATACATACAGAAGTATATAGGTAGAAAGAGACTTCGCTAATTTAATCAAATAAATAAAATGATGGATACCTACTTAAGTTAGAACGCAGTCCGAAGTCCATACTACAAAACAATAAAAACGATAAAAATATACAACGACCAGAGAACGCCCAAAATTTTTTTATTCTTCAAAGACTGGCAGTCGTGGGGAAGACTTCACCCAGCAGCTAACGATGAATATATTTTTATTAACTACGTAGGATGTTGGATTCATATTTTTACTTGCATCGTAAGGAGAAAATTTGCTTTATCGCTTTTTCACATACTTGAAGTTTTTACCAAATGCGATAAAATTTAACGGTTATTTTCGGTATGTTGCATGCGGCACGCTGTACCTACTGCTGCCATTGCGATAAAGATTCAACATTTTTCGTTATCGTAAGGAGAAAATTTGCTTTATCACTTTTTCATATACTTGAAGATTTTGACGAAATGCGATGAAATTCAACGGTTATTTTAGGAATTTGCGTGGGGCATGGTATGCAGGTTGATCCGGGTAACAATAATCTGACATTTTTCATTGTCGTCAGGAGAATATTTGCTTTTTAACCTTTTCACGTACTTGAAGTTTGACCAAATGCATTAAAATTGCGGTTGTGTGACTGCACATTTATAAATATTTACCCCCGCACATAGAAAGAAATATGTGTGACCAGAATTTAGGTTTGTCTCAATACTCCGAACATTGACTAACATTTTATTATACGCCAAATGTTGTACATTCTATTAAACTCATTACTCACAGGACAAAGGATTGTTTAACAAATAAAAATAAACTTGAATTTGTGTTTCAAAGAACAGTTTAAAGGCTAAAAAAATGTACAATATCATTTAGAATGTAGAAATGGAACAATATTGTTTGGTATGTACGTACATAAATGTAAAACTAACAATAGGTACATAATATGTATTTAATGATTGGCCTATTGGACTCGAATAGGATGAAACACCAAAATCGGTTATATTATGCTATTAATATAAAGATAATTACTTCTTAACAGGTCTGTAACACCGTCCTCCTGGGAGGTTAATAATGGAACCCATCCCTGACAGCCAGTATCCTTTCCGTCATTATCCTGCCCAGTGGATAATCAGTGGGGAAAGTATTTAATTGCGATGAAGGCTGCGAAGAGACAACCCAAGTGATAGATGGCTCTGGGGATACCGGTAAAGCAGTTAGGTACCGGTGAAGTAAAACATCCAGTAGTTATAAAATAAATACACAGAGAGTAATCTACTTAAAATAGATATAAGTAATATACAGATAATCGATTCATGGGCGTAGGTACTGTATCTTATATTAATTTGAAAATTTTATGTAGCCAACTACACTTAGCGAGAAATTTTAAACTTCAAAAAAGACGAAAAATCTAAATTCCTCGATGAAATTGATAAACTTAATATATTAGGTCCTTACATATGAAATTGACGTTTTTCCGTACTGGCAAATTTGATCTCAAATATCTTCTCATTGGTTAGGAATTCCAAATCCAAATTTATACAGCTATTTACTCATGTATTTGTGTTTTGAAAATTATAATTCATTTGTTTTTTCCTCAATTGTTTTTTTCTTTGCGTCACTCAGTTTATAAAATGAAAAACTTGAAATATCGCGTTATTAACGAGTACGAGTTCCACCGTGGTACCAGTGCTGCAGAAACGGTTCGAAGGATTAATGATGTGTATGGCGACGGTGCCGCAAAAGAAAACACAGTGCGTTTTTGGTTCCAACGTTTTCGTTCTGGAAATTTCGACCTGCAGAACAAGCCCCGTGGACGGCCGGAGACCAAAGTTGATAATGAAGATCTGAATTCCTCGATGAAATTGATAAACTTAATATATATAATTAGCTACTTAGTATTTCAGGCGAATTTCATTATGTAAGAGTTTTTTGCGTGTAAAGCCCCCTTGACGTGAAATTTTCACAAAAATGGCGCTATATAAATAATCCCATATTTTTATTAAAGTAACGACAAAAAAAATTCTAGTATGAATATTGTATTAAAATTGAAATATATAAAAAAATTGATTACCGCCTATGACAGTGATGGCGAAGCTTTTGGGCTCGGCATATAAAAAAATCGGAAAATATCTAACCTAACTCTGCTGGCATGTCATACCTAGGTGTACTCTTGAGCTCCAGAAATAACGCAGCGGGTTACGTGTTTATACTTACGTAGGGCTGCTTGTCGGGCAGGGGCCGGTTGTTTGCCAGAGTTCGTAAAGATTGATGCATGCGTAGGAAGCATCGGCTACAATCGCGTTTCTTTGGTAGCTCGAGTATTGGTGAAGGCTAGCGTGTCATTGGTCACCTATGACGTTAAAGAAAGTAGATTAGGAATTGACGTATTTTTAAATCTCTATGCGCTTGTGCTGTGAAAAAATAACTAACTTGGGGGTTCTTTTGGATAAGGCTGGAACCGTCGACCATTTTGGATTTAGATTATAGTTATCTTTCATTTGAACTCTCCAAATCCAAAGAGTTCTCAAATATAGGCCGCGCATTTGAAAGAATATGAAATAAAAACGTGACTCAGAATTCGAGGAAGGTTTGGGAAAGGGTGATAATGTTTGACAACTTCATAAATAACAAACTAAAACCGTTATCCATTTTAATATTCTACAATTATAATGATAATTTACTTCACATTGGATTTCAGTTAATAAATAACGCACAAATTATTGGTGTTGTCAAAGTGGTCCAAATTGCAAAATTACGGAATCATATTAAAATTCCGCATTTCGTTGGCAATGCTGAAAAAATGGCGAATGCCCCGCGATCCTCGGCGCCGCGACACACAAGTTTATCTCGGATGGAGATTCACATCTTTTGGCAATATTCCGGAAAAGTTACGAGCGTGATTCTGGGAAACGAACAGTACCTATTGATCAAAGATGATCACGATGATTGCAGCCTCCGACAACGCTTCTGTTCTCATCATCTCCGGCGTTATTACGGGCCAGAGTGCGCTGGGCACACCTAGTCTCGTGTCTGCTTATTTTTTAATATTTTATTTTCACTGTTTATTTAGTTCCGTACATATTTTGTATGGGCTAATACATGATTTAAATTAAAAAATTTTGTATTACATAATCTACAGTCATTTAAGGTTTTCATTATGAACTTTTTGTATACCAGTTTAAACTCCTTTATATTTACTGTGTTTTGTATAGTTTTCGCCAGGCTATAGAAGACTTTAAGATCTTTATATTAGACAATTTTGTGAACTGTTTTTCTTTTTCTTTTGAAGTATTATGCTCTCGGCGCCTCTTGTTTTGTACCAAAACATAAAATTTTGTTATTTTATTTACTGATTCAAATTTTAGGTCATTTGATGTTTTTGTTATTTTTGTCCTTCTATTACATTTCAATATAATACCTACGCATTGCTCTGCTTTGTACTATCTGTAGTACTATCTGTACTATAGTATGTACTATCTTTAACATTCCTTCGTTGACTATAAATAATATGCTGGAACAGTAATCAATGTGCGGGAGAATCGTAGTATTATATATTAGTATTGTATTATGTCAAAATACTGAAAAATTTGGATAAGAAACATTTATGTATTTTATTAAATTAACATATAATTCTGTGAGCGAAAGGATCAACCGAATGGGCAAAAAAAATGCAGGTTTCAGGAGAGCCAAAACAAAATTTGTGAATCACGTTTTTTTACGAAATATCTCTTAAAGCCTTTGTTATTTTTACTCCCTTTATAATTAACTCGTGGCGTCTGCTTGCTTGCCGTCAACAAAAACTTTGGATCGATTTTTGACCCTTTTCCCGTGATCCAATCGAGCTGAAACTTGGCAAGTAGACTCGTGGCGATGATCAATAGGATCTATCAAATTTTCGTTAAAAAAAAATAAATTATAGTTTAATTTCGGATTTTTAGAAATTTTATTGGTTTTTTCAAATTAAAATCATTAGAAAAGTTTGATTATGGCGGCCCGATAACGTCGCGGAATATTTTCTAAATTTGAATTACTCCGTTGGTATGCATAATAGGTACTTCACTACGAATGTCGAAAATCTAAATTGACTGACAAATGTTTTTGGAATTTAATCTTCAAAGCTTGAAATGTCTTATCAAAGCTCAAAACATCTGACATTTTAGAAATATATTAAATTACTGTAAGTTTAGTGTTATGTTATATGTTTTAATTCGTCGTTAACTGTTGTTATATTTTACGAAGAAAGGGAGTATAATAAAAACTTGGTTTTCATGGGTTACTTTTTTATTTAATTTTTGCACCAGTAGTTTTGTTTGTTGATTGTGAGTGTTAATGTCAATGTTTCTTGCCAAATTTTTCAAATCATGTCATTTTTCCTTTTTCAAAAAAATAAAAATAGTCGCATTTTATTTCATTCTTTGATTCATCTAATTTTTCCTTGCAGGTTACGTATTTAAAGAACAACTCTGCATACTTAACTCAAAACTCGATTTTATTGACTGATTCGGTTGTTCTTTTTACCCACAGAATTGAATTTAAGCGAATCTTCTTTGCTTCAAAATATAAAAATGGTTATTTTTATTTCGATAAAGCACATGTTAACAAAACAATCATAAATTCGAATTTTTATTCAGAGATATCCATTTCACTAGAATCTAAAAATGAAATTATATGCTTGTGATAATTAAATTAGTTCATTAGTATCCTCTCGGTCGATGCAGTATCTTTCTTATTTGTATTATTATTAAAAAAATAGTTTGATAGTGTATATAAATTATATTTTTTATTTCGCATCCGTTTCAACACGACATTATTTGAAAAGTTTTCAAGACGCCGAAATACTACCAAATAAATAAATACTAAAAAAATATGATTGTATTAAATAATGAGTATCCCAAATATTCAAATAAATAGTGAATTTAACTGATTTAATTAAAAATAATTTCGATTCTACCAGAATTCGAACCTGAAATCTTCCGATCCGTAACCAGACAAGCGAGAATTCTCATTATGGCCAAATTAAGTAATGTGTTCTCATATTGTATAGAAAACATATTTTAAATAAATTATTCGGATAAACGATAAAAATTTAATATTAAAAATGAGTGTAACGTACCCAATAAAATTTACATAATATTGTAGAAAAATAAATAAATATGCATTTAAATTATTGAAGTGCAGTGACGGTCTTTTTAAAAGATGACATAACATCAAACATCGTATTTTTAACAATATTTGTATATGTATGTTCTAAGAATTCTAGTGTATTCATATAATCATACATACGTATTCATACAATCATATAATTCGGAAGAATATTATACATAGGTTAGAAAGAATATTGCTTAATATTCCGCTCTTTAAAAAAAAATATAGAGTTATCATTCCCAGCTGCGCAATCTATGCATACACTGTGTCATGGGAAGGATTATAGATGTCTCTAGAATAGTCCATTCGAATATATAAGGAAAATGATTTTGAACATATTATATACATATAATTCTCAAAAAAATGATAATGTGTGGGTATTCTTATGGTGAAATTGGTGAACGTTGCATTGCGTAAAGCAGCGGTCGGCAACCCCCGGCCCGCGACTGTTTTGTAAATGAAAGTCTTATATAGGTACCAAATGTCATTGCTCCAACGTACCTATTAATAAAATTATAAACAAGTGCGGCCCGACTTTACTTCATTTTGCCACTATATGGCCCTTGCCATATAAATAGCTTCGTTTCTGAATCTTAATGAATATAATATTTTTACTTTAATAAATTTATATTTATCACATTTACTGTCGGATCTAATAATAATAAGTTTTCGAAAATAACTACCTGTAAAGTTTCGATCGACTTTTGAATTTGTATGATAAAGAAAAGTTTTGTTGGTTCAGCCAATTACTAAATCAAACTATCAAGCTTAGGTTAAGTTTTGAACAGTGAAAATTATGATAATACTGAATAATTGTATGTGTAATTATTACCAACATTTTACGATAAGTCTTCTGATTCATATTTAGTATCTCTTGTGAACTTCTCTCTAGTTAACAATTAGTTAATAATGATACGTTGTATATCATAGAGTGCTCGACAGTAAGAATTTTAATAAATCTAATCACAAGGAAGGCCAAAATTAAGATGGAGCGACAACGTCCTCAAAGACATGTCTGCCTTGTAGATTCAGCGCTGGAGAGGGTTGGCACGAGACCGAGATGAGTGGAAGAAGACTATTGCTGAAGACAAGACCCACCAGGGCCAGGGGTTGTAGATCCAAAAGTGACGATGATGATGAATCTTATTTTGACTTTTGCGTATTTTATTTGTTTACCATAACGCAATTTTTTTAGAGGATACGAGATTATTCTCTAAACCGTTTTATCAATATGTTAGTTGTGGTTGTGTAGTGGTCACTATGTAGCCGTGCACCGGCCACAACCTTGCCCCGATCCTGCATCTGTATTGGTTTATCATAAAATAATAATAATAATAGCCCTTATTCAGACATCAACATCTTTGTGATAAGTTAGACTGTCACACCATGGCAGTTCCATCTGTATGCCTTATGGCAAAGGCCTCCTCCAATTTCCTCCATTCCTCCCTATCCTTTGCTATTCTGGTCCACGCGCCACCTGCTGTAGCTTTGATCTCATCCACACATCTTCTAGAAGGTCTGCCTCGTTTCCTTTTCTTGTCTCTTGTGAACCAATACATTATTGTTTTTGGCCATTTCTCTCTTCCCCTGATTGTATGTCCAGTCCATTTCCATTTAAGCATTCTGATGGATGCTTTAACATTCTTCGTTTTTGTTTGTTCTTTGATTATTGAATTCCTTATTCCCCAACATACTTCTCTCCATAGCATTTTGGCAAGATTCTAGCTTTCTTTCTCTTCGATGGTTAGCCGAGTGATGACGACGGCTGTTGTTGCCGTTGGCCGCGCGTGCGCAAATGTCATGTCTTGACTCAATAGAGTAGTTTGTTGGTCTTGTGGATAGGACTCTCGCCTCGTGATCCAAAGGTCGCAGGTTCTAATCTCACTCCAGACAAGCAAGTTAGTCCTATCTTCATAGCACAAGCGTTTAGCTTAATTTGAAAATAGTAAGAATATTGATGTGACACGAATTCCGTGTTCGCATCTCTAATTAAAAAAAAAAAATTGTTAAATAATTATCGAAAGTTTTAATATATACTTTTGTGTCATCAATAAATATGAATAATAATAAAATAAACGTTTTTGCTTTAGAATTTTTATTTGAATCCTGAATAGTTATAAGCTTTATAAGCCATTGTAAGCTTTTAGTCAATGACAAGGTAGAATGATCCATTAACTAATATCCTTTATTACCTTTTCACACTGGAATTTACAATGTAGGTAGGTACAAATGTTTCAAAAAAGACAACAATCTTGTATCTTTCCAGTTAATCTTCGTTTTTATAAACGCTTTTGTTATATTACAGACATATAACAGTCATAAAATGTATATTAATTTTCCACAAAGCATTGTTTGGATAATGTAGTAAAAATGTGTATCAAAATGTTCAAATATATAGCGAAGCTACAAACAGCACATCAAGCATAATAATTTCGTTTTTTGTCCGTCCGTCCGAACTTCGTGTAACGTCCCTAATTTCATTTGAATTGAAGGCTAAAAAAACAAATTAAACGGCTGGAGGTTAGGGTGCGAACCACGGCCACGCGAATGCTAGCGACCGACGTTGCCACCATTGCGTATACGCGACCCGCCACAAGGAGCCTATAAATAGGGCTTAGCAAAGACGCGAACCATTGTTCCGTCATTTTTGACGGGTGAAAACTAGTTTTTACTAATTCGAACATTCTTTAAAAAAAGCGCAAGCGTAGCACGCATCTTAAAATTAAGTTTTCTGGTTTGACAAACTAAAAATGAATCCTACTAAATAAATAAATTTAAGAATATCCTGGCGGAGAACTGAACCTCGAAAGCGATTGCACGGTTCACTTGTATATATTTGTCTTATTTTTCGACAAATCTCATAATTAATAATAGCTATTAGCTTACGTATACTTACATAAAGTTTGGCTGGGGTGACTGTATTTCAAATTACATTAAATAATAAATTTAATTTGGTAATAAAGAACATTATACATATATCAACAATATATTGCATTGAATTGAACACCAAGAAATCAGCAATACATTGTTATATGACAATTTGATACTAGTCATTTAGGAGATTAGGTACTATAGCATTGTTATAGAGTGAAGTAACGGGACCAGTTTTAAATATTTTTTATTTAAAAATCATTTTGGTATCGGTAAAGGTGAAAATAAGAAACAAATGAAAGCATATGAATACATTTTATGTATTTAACACAATTTTCTTTACGAAATTTACTGAGGTAGGTACCCGCTGAATAAACACATTTTGCCTTAAAATATTTCGCTAATTATTCCGAAAATTTTTTCATCACCTTCCGTTGCGCAAACATAACAGAAATTTCGCCAAAAACAACGTCTTGCCGAAAAAAGGTAACCTTAAAATGGTCATCCGTACGGCTCGCGCTGCAGGAACTTGTCTGAAAAAACTGTTTCACTTAAAAGAACTCTCAATCGGGTTGAATATATACATTATTTTTATTGATGTATTATTCAAATATTAAAGGTGAATGGCACCAGGATGCAGTTCCTGGAAAGCGATCGCTACCTTTCACATAAACCTTTATGCTACCTGTAAGCAATGTAATAATTCCGTCCGCGGGTTTCTGTCCTCTGTGAACCCATTTCATGGCTTTTATATTCGATTATTATCATTATTTTAAGTACAAACCGTATTCACAACTGCACTTAGTAGATAATTTTATTACTTTTATAACATCATATTATGCATTTCCAAAATGCATTTACAAAAATTAGACGCGGCAGGCCTGGGCCGCAATGGACGATATTTTTGCAATATTTAAAGCGGCTCCAGTAGCCATTAATATAATGATCCTTTTATTTTATAGTGTCTACGTCGTCTTGTGCTAATTATAAATAAAAGGTTGGAATGCCAGGGATTGTATGTGTCAAGAAGTTAATTGTTTAAAACATTAAAAACAGCGAATATTTTCTATTTTATGAATAAAAAGAGGACTTCTCAAACAATTAATAAACTAAATATATACGACAGTTAATAAATAATACAAAAATTGATTTGAAATAAGTCTGAACGGAGCCGAATGATGCTATAACTATTAGAGAATACTTTATTCTAAAAATCATAAATTATATAGGACTTGTAATTATTGCTATCTTTTTTAATTTAAAACACAAGCCACAGCGTCCCGAAATCGTCTGAACATGCCAATTCATGCCGCTCAAATGCAATATAAAGGAATTTTAAATATGTACTCAATAAATCGTATATTTTTTGAGATATAATGTTTTTTAAGGTTTAAATATTTTCTTGACAAGACATTCATGTGAATACAGATTCGATCCATAGAGCATTTTATGAAATTGTATAATATATCATTTCCCGGTACATTCCATCCTAATTATTTCCTACCGTTCGTGTCCTTCAATTACTTAGCATCATCTTCACAATGTATGCATAATTACCATTTATGAATATGAAAATACATTACTTTAAATATCAAAGAATATAAAAAAAGCGCTGGAAATAGTGATGGTTAAAGTATTATTTAACCGGTTACATATGTCACTGTTATTTGAGATTTGTATTTAATTGTATTGATAATTGATTGCTGATATTTAATTGTTGTTTGCAACTTTAAGCAACAACAAGCAAGTTTAACAAAAATCAATTTTAAGAGAATCGAAGCATTGCTTCGTGATGAGATCAGCTTACTCTTATTTATTTATTTGTCTTTGGGAAAGATGACGACATATCTTAAAATTTACATGCATATGATAAAAAAATAGTAAACTATGCCAACTATGAATTTTCCATTGATGATTTTTAATAATGTAAGCAAAGTGTGTCAATATAAGACAATTTTTGGATACAAAATATCTTCAGCAGGAGTAGGGAGGGTGGAGTTGGATAAAAGAACGAAGGATGGGGGTAGATGGAATGGAAGGATGGGAACATAAGTTGAGTGAACTAGATTGGGTGCGGTTGTGAAAATAATTTTCATTTTACAACGCAAATTGTCGAGTTAAAAATATCAATTTAATTGTAATTTAAGTAAATGAATTTGTGGATCTGTAGAGTTTTGTTTAGAGTCATGCAAAGAGGGAGATGAAAATAAGACTGCCGTACGACTTCACAAAGTGGATTGCACCTTGGCATAAGATGGCGTCTTTAAATTTGTGGAAAAAACTCCTTAAACAGCTTTCGAAGACGATAAGAGGGAGTCTTCACTAATCACGCGGAGATGATCGCCAGCCCCAGTCCTCCCCTGCCCCCTTCCTTGGGCCGCGCGTGCGGTGAATGGCAACTGTCCACTTGCCCGGCCCCGGGGCGCCCGTCCGGCCCTGCAGACTCCTGCTCAGGGTCGGACCGGCATCCGTGTTGTTAAAGAAAAATAAAAAAAATATATTTATTTTATACTAAATTTATGAATCCAAAAGAACACTGTACAGAAAATTCTATTCCCGAAAAATATCGGGATAGAGTCTCGTTAGGTACTTTTCTAACGGCGATAATTTTTTTTTGCCATATGCCATTTGCCATTTAAGGTTTCAAAAGGTTTAAGACTCACAAGGGTTTTTTATTTTAGAGGTATAGAACATTGAAATGAAATAAAACATATAGAAATCGTGCTGATGGCCATAGTATTGGCTTTATGGGAAGATAATTTTATTCAGTGAGTGTTTAAAAAAATGATGTTTATATAGAGGTTTGCTTTTCAAGTGGCAACACCTTTTAGAGCGAGAGCCAATTAGAACATGATTTAGATATAGACTTACGCTAGAATAACGCTTGAAAATTGTGCAAATTTATTTCTAAAATTGTGGTTTCGACACTGATGCCATAAAATTATCTTTCCAATAAAGGCAATACCATGGCCATTACTACGATTTAAATGTGTTTTATTTCATTTTAAAAATCTATACCTCTATAAAAAATAACTCATGTATGTATGGTATATATATATAGTATGGTATATATTGGTATATATTATATATATATATATATATATTATATATATATATATATATATATATTATATATTGTGTATATATTATATTTAAAATATTTATAAATTTTTTATTCTTTTTACTCTAATGTCACCCTAGAACCATCTATCAGGGTCAATGACGACCTGTTCACAGTCTGTTTGTTAAAAAATGAATAAATAAAATACCAGCACAGGTATAAATAAATGAATTATATATAGATATTGTAAAATATTTAAGGGTGCGTATGCATATATCTAGAGTAGCGAATCTGTTGGTTCGATTTTCTCTCCATACAAAATGCAAAGAAAAGTTTGGATGTACGATTCAGCACTGACTGTGCATAATTATTAATTGATTCGCAAAGCTAACAGGTACTGAATTAGTTCTTATTTAGAAGACGCCGCTTCAGGTACTCAATTGTTCATTCTGAAGTATGAAATAAACCGCGATTGTTGTAACTGCGACTGTGTCAATTGTAACAATGATTGGTTTCTATAATTATTCGTAATTCTCGTAAGTCACTGGTACAAGAACTTAAACCTCCAATCATTTAATCACATTTATCAATCAATTTTACAATTGAACCCCAAATGCAATCTAATATCTCATTTCTTCTTCAAATGTAGCAAATTTATGTTGTGGTAACATAATTATAATTAATATAAATTAAATTTGTTTAAACCACTTATTTATTGAAAAAAATCAACATGTTTCAAAGCCAATGGCTTCTTCATCACAAAACATTTATTGGTAAATAAAACATTTATTTATTTAAACATAAATACATTTATTTATTTATTGAAAGTTGAAAGTTAATTTATATTAATTATAATATCTCATTATTATTCTGGAATAACTCAATACATTCACATCCCTAATTCAATCATGTGTTCATTTTGAAAAAAAGTTTTTTTTTGTACATATTTAAATTGTACCGTAGATTTTGGGGCCAAGGAGCAGATTATTCTATTTAGTTTCATAATGTTGTAATTAGACCAAGACACATTTAGAAGTAAATGCATACATTTATAAACCTCTTTATTCGCCTGTGTTATTTATATTAAGGGCATTTTCAAGTCCACAGTGTAGCGTACAATTCAAAATGTGAAACTAATTCACCTCTGCACCGCGTATCCACCAATCTTGAGATGCGATACCAAAAATAATGGTTGATTTGCATAAAAGAATAAATATAAAAACATGGCCAAAATTCGCAAAAAGGAGCAAGACGTCGGCGGAAGCACTCTCCGCTCTGATGGAAGGCAAAGTCCTCGAGGATCCGGGGGAATTTATGGAGGCTTTCGGGGTCAACCTGAGGATGAAATTTATCACTTCCCGTCAAAATTTGTGCCAAAGTATCAATTTATGGGTCTCCGGGACCGACAATTAGGGACTTGCCCGGCTCAGTGCAATGGGTAATGCTATATTACATTATACCACGGGCTGAAAGTTCTGAGAAGGGAAGTAGCCATTACTTCGCAGGGTGTTCTTTCGCGTCCAATAAGCAAACTCCACGACACCAGAACATAGTCAGCTCGCCATCTTTATTTTGACAGGAAGCATTTACAAATTATTTACGCATTTTCTCATGCACTGTATTAAATGCCGTTTCTTTAGTATGTGTAAAAATAATTGATGTACTGTAAAATTGTGATAAAAAATACTATAAATACTGGGTTGGGAGATGCGTGGTAACAAGACTTATTGAAAGCAGACTAAATTGTATTTCGTTCTCCTTAACGCGTATTTTGAAATTATAACTCTATTAGAATACTTGAATACTTGAAACTCGCCCAAAGACGTCATTAATGCATAGAATTTTCCGAATCTTCTTATATGCAGTGTGTCTCATAGTTAGTTGCAAAACTTTACAGGACCATGTTATAGAGGTATGCAATATTATAGTTTTTTTTTCAATATTTCTGACTTTCCAAAAATTTGAACTATCATCACTGTAACTTATATCGATTATGAAAAATTCATTCGCTTTAATACAAGTAATAAAATGATAAAAACGTATCAAAAATTGAAAATATAATATTTTAGTAAGGTTTTTAACATTTTATTCAAGTTGTATTGAAGCGAGTGAATCGGCAACAGCTGATTGCTTACCTTCTAGTAATAATAATTTACGGATTATTTTCTAAGAACTTGCTAGTATTTTAATGTTTGCCTCACTGGGTATCGCTGAGGCTAACATTTCACACTGTAAATGTAAGTACAAAATTATGATTTTAAAATACATAAAAAAATCTAATACACATAAAAATCTAACATAAAACAAGACAAGAGAATGAAGTAAAAGTAAAGATCATCAAAAATTTATCGGATTTTTGACAATTTTCAAAGCAAAATGATAAAATCAATATATAGGTGTAAAAAAAAATAATTGGATGTTAACAAATATAAATATTACAAACGATTTTATGATAAACCGGCAAATTTTATTACAAGTTTAAAATTTTCGATAAATAAAATATTAGAAATATAAAATTTGAGTCAAAACGTAATAATTTATATAAAATTGATAACTATTAATAACAATTTTAAAAAGTTATCATAATGAGAGAAACAACAATTTTAATTCATATACATGTATATTTTTATGTTCTCTTATTCTTTCTTATAGTACATATTAACAAATAAGAATTTACGTTTTATTACAAAGGCCCACCTTCCAACAAACAGAACGAGAAATGGTTCACGTCAGTTGTATTATACAATGGGCGATTATATGGAATATTATTAAACTTAGCCTAAATTAATGAATACACAATAATTGTCTAAATTGCACACATCTTTAGAAGATTTGATAAAAAATAATAATAACTGATTATTTAATGGGATTTATTTTGTATTGTTTGGTTGATAATAATTCCTGAAAAAAAAACACGTTAATATGACAGCATCTTCAGTCAGGTGTTACAATTGAATATAAATAAAGAAGACTCAAGTGATGAAAAATGGATTTGAGCCCCAGGAAAACATGAAGGTGGATGACGCGAACTAAGATTTCGTCACCCCAGTTCTATCTTGTCGTAAGGTCAAAATCGTCGTTGTGATGGCGAGAGGCTTTGAGACTTGCTCTACAAATCGCTCCAGTCCATTTTATCGTACCTACTCTAGTTTCGTCGGTACAGAATTCCATTTTGTCGTATGTGCTGAAATGTTGGTGTTTGATCAGTTCTATCTTGTCGTATGTATAATCAGCTCTATTTAATCTTATGTTCATACAAAAATTACAAAAAAAGGTAGTTCTATCTTGTCGTAACATTCCATTTAGGCGCACACCTGTCGTATCCGGCCAGGTATCTCTTCTAATTCAATAAAAAAATAAAAATATAACCTACGAAGAAGTAAAATTAAAAATAATTCAATTTTTGTTGTTGGTGGTGATGGGCTATCCTTTATTCCATATACTCAAATAAAGCAATTGAGATACGAACTAAATGATATAGTGAAACAAGTACATATAAGACAAACGTGGATTCGACTCACTATCACTATCACTCGTAGATAATAAATTACAAAAAACACATCTTAGTCGTGAAAAGCCTTTAAAATTTCCCATTTTAAGATGTGCGACTTTTAAGTCTCGAATTGAGGAAAAAAAACGTGATCTAGCATCAATGCTTTCATACATGCTACCGGTAGATAAAATATTTTATGAAAATTTACTTAAAAATAATTGATTTTGCCTTTATTATAATTTTTTATTTCGTACTTCTTTATTATTTTCTTATTATTCCAGCAAAAAGTTTCTCTGGTCTTGTAAGTCATAATTTATTGTAGTATTTCTGTTGTTTAAATTAATATTCTTTGGTAGAGTTTCATAAAAATGATTTCATTAGATTTTGTTAAAGAGTAGGTACTATAATCAAATCATTTCAATTTATATATATATTTTTAAATGAAAACAATTTTTTCCTGTGTTTTATTAAAATTAATAAAAAAAATATCAATATGTCATATTTTTCCTTTAAATACCAATTGGTATTTCAGTTACATTTTGTCGTATCGTCAGTTTTTAGCAAATTTTAATATAAAAATTATAAAAAACGGTACCAGGTAAATCTAATTTTTCTCTTGCAAATAACGTAATACAAAAATTAGAACATTATCATTAACTCAGAAAAGAATAATATTGTTTCCTGTAGTTGTAAAATCGATTTCAAACTTTGAATGCGTTTTTCTCAAAACTGTTGTTTTGACCTTACGACAAGATAGAACTGAGGTGACGATTTGTCTTTTCAAATTTATTTACTTGTAGATATACTAGATATGCAGGGTGCCTCATAGCTAGTAGCGAAATATGGTAATTTTTTAAAATTAAATATGGTAATTTTTTTAAATTTAGAATATAAAATATTCTATACACTTTACATTTACGTAGACAAGCGACATCAAAGTTTGTATTTAAAAAAAATATTTTTGAATTATTTTCTGTAAAATGTTGAAGAATCAATAAAATAACTTATAATAGAGTAGGACAGTAGGAGCCAGCGACCGTCAGACTTACGTTATAATATCAAACCTGATATATTTTCTGTACATGCACACTACAGCAGGTAAGAAGGTTTTATTTATTTATTTAAAAAAATAAAATAGAGGTATGAACACGGAATACGTGTCGTATCAATATTCTTGTTATTTTCAAACTAAGCTAAAAGTCTGTGCTATGAAAATAGGACTAACTTGCTGATGTCCTGGAAGGGGGCTCAAATTTGTGGATTTAGAACTCTAACGTAAATGAATTAATTATTTATAAAGCTTCAAAGCGTCTGGCGGAAGAAATTACATTTTAAAATATTAGGTTTGTTATTTTTACGTTTTACTTACTCATTTTTTGCACTTCTGGGTATTACCTGTTATCTGCCAAAATCCCCCGGATACAAATGTCATAATATCCGAAACTTCATATCTATTATAGTGCACGTCTACAGAAACTATTTCAGGTTTGATGCTATAACGAAGCTAACTCTTTGTCTATAATATACTATACTAATATACTACCTATTAGCCTTTCCTAACTAATATACTATGTACAAACATTTCAATTTATTCCAAAAAAATAAAGAACTATTTCGCACATTAATTATTAAAAATGCATATAAAAATATCGATCAACTATTAACTAAATATGCCTATGAGAATAGTGGTTTAGTATTTTTATCGATCCGATTTCCTGGTGGAATCATGTAGATAAATAATTGCGCATCACTTTTTAATTAGTTTTAATGCTTTTCTGATAATTTTTAAAGCAATTGTATTGGACATCTATGTGTATGTTAAAGTGTCAAAATCAAGTATGATAATTATGAAGGATAAGTAATAGATTAATGTTCATAAAAATAAAATAAAAACTTTGTATAAAACCACTATTTATTGAATTAGCCACATAATAAACTATCAAAAAAGTTAAAGATGACTACTAGGTTCTTGGCCTGTTTAAAGTTAAAATTATTTTGTTGAAAATTAGTAATAAGTAAATTCTATTATAATATTGTTAAAAATTAATGAAAAAAGTGTTAAAAGCTTTAGGGAGTATTAATAAGAGGCAGAGAAAGCACGTTTAGAAATTATTGGATAAAAGTTTATTGGACAATAGACAAATCTGTAGTTACTTACTATTTGAAGTACAAGAAAGTATGTTTTCAGGTTTAGCAATACGAAGTTCAGGTGACATTGAAACGCTTTGATGTTTCAAAAATCATTTAGGATTACAATATTTTTACATGTAAGTATGTTCGAAGAACATGGCTACCGGATTTTGACCTCAGAGGGATGATTAATTAATTGAGATAAATTATATAAATATCACATAGAGCTAGTTTGATACCTCTATATTTTTATAATTTTTTTTCATCATTACAGGCAGAAAAATTTATGTATACCTACTGACTAGATTATAAGAAAAGACTAAAGATGTCTCTAGCATAGATGAATCAAATATATGAAAGGCTCCTAAAATTCGAACATCATATTTATAGAAGTTTAAATTTTTTATAATGTGTGGATGTTCTTACGATGGAATTGGTGAACGTTGCATTGTGTAGAGTGATACCATTAAATAATCATTTAGGATTTTAACGCGCAAAAACAGAAAGGTTTTGTTTGTTGGAGACAGGATACGAAATGCCTAAAATCTTCAAATGAAGCCCGTCACACGTGTCACGGGTCCGAATAAATATTCTTTTGTTGAACTCGGGCCGAGGGAGGCGGTTCATCTCGGGGCAAGGGGAGGTCGTCCATCTCGGGGTAAGGGGAGGTCGTCCATCTCGGGGTAAGGGGAGGTCGTCCATCTCGGGGTAAGGGGAGGTCGTCCATCTCGGGGCAAGGGGAGGTCGTCCATCTCGGGACGAGGGAGGCCGTCCATCTCGACAATCGGCGAGGAGATAACTGCGGAAGGAGCGTCCCGTGTGACATTTTCACTGGCAGAAGTCAATGCACTGCGGGACCACTTTTTGCTGAAAGACATTCGAGCGCCGTGATGTTGTCTCTTGTGTGCACTCACTGCCAGAAATGTGTACATACAGATATTTCCGACAGAGATGAATTATTGGCACCAGTTCGGAATAATGTTTCAACAAATATCTAAATTATTACTATAAAATATTCGTAATAAATGTTTATCCCGTGAAAAAATATAACCATTGTTTATATAAATAAATTTATTGATAGCTTGTTTATGGAATTTTAAAATATTGTACTCGCTATGCTGTATAACATAATTTTGATAGAATTGGTTTATAATGTATATATTTTTTGCTGGTTTGTAAGAGTACACTGATTTGTTTTCCTTAAAAAAATATTGTTTCCGTAAAAAAACTAGGCAATAGGCACGTAAAACTATATTTTTTTAAATCGCTAAGTTTAAAAAATGAATAATAGATAGGAGCATCGTTGCTATCCAATTTCATGTTTTTACAATATATATTGTCTATATGAGAATCGAGCGAACTAATTTTATTTTATAACATTAATAAGTAATCTAAAATGACCAAACCGAAATGTCATACGCTATTTTTACTGTATTTTGTAAACAAAGCAGAATGACCCATTAATGCGACTTGTCTTCGCCAAATTTAATGTCCAGGCGTGAGAGCAAAGTTTCATCCATGTACATGCACCCTTTGTCTACCGTATTACAGTATAAAATACATTGTTTTAGTAAATATATTTTGTTTATATAAAAGTTAAACAATACACTTTTTCAGAATATGTACAAAATTCCGTTAATTTATGTACCTACACATAATTTCTGTATGTGGAAATAATTTATGTTTGTATGTAAACTTAATTCATGTAAACATAAACTTACAGAAAAGTACAACCTTTTGCATTTGATAATTAAGGGCAGATGTTTCGAGGCGCTAGAGATAGGAAGATCTACTCTCAAGCGATAGTCAACGTGTGACCTGACTAGGGTTTTTGACCGGGGTTTTCCAATCCCGAAAACCCGGGGAATTTTTAATGTAAACCCGGGGAATTAGTTATTTATCTGATACAGTGGAATACCAATTATATTCCTTAATTTGGAATAAATACCGAATTTAACTAGTCGGACTCGGTACGGCTATCAAACAAATGGATAAAAAATACAATAATACGAAGTGAGATGGACATACATAATATATTGGCGGCGTTGTAAGCTTTAGCTCTATTTCACTCAAGTAAATGAATTGGGGACTCCCAGCAGCACATGCGTTATGCACTGATTTCTATTATAAGATATATGTTGCACATAGAGATCGGTGGCGTTATGCCATGTAAATTGCTCAATAATTTTAGTTCTTTCCTATTGAACCCCTGAAAAAACCCGCCAAACCCAAAACAGGGTTTTGAACAATTGCTCAAAATCGAAAACGCTGGTTCTGACACGACACTAGGAGAAGAAGAAGAAGAAGAATGTAAACATGAGGTTTTAGGCAGTATCTTATGTGATACACCTCGCCACGTATATCTAAATGTGGGTTGTATCTTTTTATGTATCCTTTTACTTTCCCACGATCAATATGCATTTAAACAGTTTTATAATTACCTTCATTTATTGAGTCCGGACGTCGCCGCCTTAATCAGAAGTCGTGCTACATAATACTCACCGTAAATCCGTGAAAAATCACGGGTTATAATAATTGCTGGATTTAGAAACTGAAAATTGTACATGAATAGAAAATCATTTTTTTTTAAATTGACCTTATTTGTTTAAACCTAAAATTGATTTCAGACTAACTTACAAACTAATTTCAAGGACTTAAAACCTAAATAATTACAGAAGCAACTCTTTAATGAGGACATTTTTACTGAATTTTTGTTGCTGATCATCAGTGTTGTCGTCGTAATTACAGCAAGTAACGGACGGACAAACGGAGGGACGTTCATTGCTGATTCATCAGTGTTGTTGGAATTCCACGAACGAACGGATGGACGTACACTCGAAATCAGGACAGTTGATACCTGAAATAAAATAAGACATAGAATGTAGTAGACATTTTGAACTAAATTGACCGTTTTCTACATTCGATTTGATAATTCCATGAAATAGTTGCCTGGATAATAGGACATTTTTCTGTGAACTGAACGAAAACCGAAAATCTTCAATTATTTTCATTCCAACCTAATACAATATTCATGTTTTTAAAGATGATTTCTAAGTGTCAAAAAACTTTGTATCTTTTTTTAAATTAAAATTATTTTTTATGTGTTTAATTAAAAGCGTATTATTAAGAAATATTTTTGTGAAAAGTAAAATTAAAGGTGCACTAATTATAGAAATGTATGCAAAATGCTATGCTGCAAGTAAATGTTCATAATGATGCGACTTAGTTAGAATTAAAACACCAACAGTTTAAGAAAGAAGTCAAATCCTCGATTTTGGACAACGATGTATTGTAACATTGCCCACATGCTCAAGTGCTTTCTGTATAAAAAAGTTACTACTTCTAAATGGTTTTTGCTTTTGTAGGTACTTTAATTTGGCTTGTTAATACTTCTCCCATAAGCTCAAGCTTTGCCTCATATTATGGGGAGTATGATTTAAAATGTTATAACACAGAATTAAATTATTATAAAAAAATTATTAGGGGACGGTAACCTATATTGGACCACTTTTGACATAATGGCACATATCACCAAATCCTTTGAAGCTATAAGAATGAAAAGTAGCTCAAAATATAGCTTGATTCAGTAGCTAGATAATAATAATCTGTTCTCATCGTAGCGTAGTCGTAACTATTAAAAAATAATCGTTTAGTGAAGGTTGTCGTTCGGTCCAATTAACGCAACCAGTATCCTAAATTGGACCACCAGGATCCTAAATTGGAACAAATGAAAATAATACGTAATTAATGAAAAATAAACACAGTTTAGTATCATGATTACATATATTTATTATTTAAAAGTAGTATGTATTCAAAAAGGAACAATTTTACTTAATAAAGTCTTTGGATACCTATCTTACTTAATCAACATTTTTTTAATCTTATATCATGATTAATTATATTTATTATTTGAAAGTAATATAATTTCAAAAAAGAATACTTTTACTTACTATAGTCTTTGGATGCCTATTTTGCTTAATCAACATAAAAAATATCTTCATCTTTATGGCAATTATAAAATTATAAACTCAAACATATCAAATAATCAACAACAATGCTTCTACTGAACGAACATACTGCTGAATGGAATAATACCTAATAATGTTAATTCAAGCAATCATCACATATGTCAGGGTTTGTGGTGCAGGTCTCATGTAGCCATCTTTAGCACCGCACGCATTGCAGCCACTAGACTTTTATCGAAATAGTTCACACCACACGATGCTCATCATCGCCATCGTCGTCGTCGTCATTTAGTTCGATTACAACATCAGAATCACTTGAACTACTGGAAATTGACTTTTTTCGCTTCAAAGTCTTCTTCTTTACTGCTTCCTTCTTAACTACTCTTTTTTTGCTAGCTTTAGTCGTTTTAATTACAGCTTGTTTTTTTGCTTTACCTATTTGTCCTTTTCGTTGGATACTTTCTTCTAAAGATAATTTGTATGGGGATGAAGTAATTTCAGTAGCTTTTTGTAGAGATCTTCTTTTATTTGCTTTATTATCTGGAAGGGGTGACAAAATTGCCAGTGATTCCGTAATATTTTTATTGGACGTGTTGGTCTCTTTTGACGTAGAGGGTTGTATTCATTATATTTTGTTGTATTCAGCAATTTGGTAGGCTAAGCGCCGCGCGTCGATAATAGTTAAACCAAACATGTGGTTTTCCACAAAAAAAGGTACTCTACAAACTCCTTTTCCTGTTCGATGGAGAAAACTGTCGGTCTTCCTTTGTGTGTCACATCATTATTAGCAATTTTATTAAGCAGTTTAGCGTGACGCAAAAATTGCTTTTGGCATTTGATACTGCCTGGAGATGGCATTTATACCCATTTCTTTATTTTTATATGTCGTCAACGCTCTTTCTAAGTCTTCTTTCCTCCATTTGTAGTACTTCTTTTTACACTCGCCATCTGCATTGGTCATCTAGATTGAAAAGAATTTTATTCAAATTTTGAACAAAAGTGGTTGCATTAATTGGACCGGTACAATTTAGGAACTCAGGAGTGGTTCAATATACGGACCATGGTATATTTTCATTCGTGTCAAAAAATAAAAACATAAACTCTACGGATTTGTGTTTATTTACTGGTATTTAAAACAGTATAAAACTTGCCTATTTATAGAAAATATTACAAAATGACGACTTACTATTACGACGAACAACTTCGTTAGACACCACATTCAAAATCAGCATCAATACAGTCCAAAAATTTTTTTTTTTCATCACAGTTGCAATATGTATTCAACGTCGGTACAAAATGGCGGAATGTTAGTGGCGCCGCAATCGCGTGTTTTTCAATTGCCAGTATAAAAAAATTGTTTCATTTTGGTAGTAAAACAGAAGTGGTCCAATATAAGTGCCGGTTCAATATTGGTTACTCTCCCCTATGTATCTACTGTGTAAATAAATATAATAAAATAAAAATTAATTAAAATTATGGGACATCTGAGGACCACGAAAGAAAAAAAAGTCATATAGAAATATTCAGTATTCTTTAAATAATATTCAGTGCGCCTTTATATTCAGACTCGTCACGAAAATTGGCATTACTACTCCGACACTGGACGAATGCCAAAACAAAAGAACGGGCGCTGACGATTTTGGAGAAAAAACGTCAATTGTTATTCAAGTAAACTGGTTTCCTTTCCAGCCCATTTCCAATCATCTTCTTCCCTTAACCCATTGGCGCTTAGTGATTACGATAAGAATATAAGCATGTCGAAAAAATCTTTTACTGACTTGGTTAACCCCGAGATTTGGCTACTTAATCATTTAATGCGTTTGTTATGATTATTACTTTTAAAAATACAGGAGACAAGAATAATTTGTTTTGGTATAAGTGTTTCCCGTTTTCTCAACAAAAATAATTTATATTATTCCGTAGGTCTTCTTTTTCTTGGCTTATAACATGTTTTACATATTGAGCGTATTAATTTAAAATTTATAATTTTCAACGTAACTGTGTCCGTTACTACTAGCGTAACAATATTTGTCACTTGAAACGCTAAGACAAACATACTAAGTTTTCACGATAATTCTATTCTTTGTGAAATTTTAACTTCATTTGGATTGACAGAAACGGCGAGTTCATTCTCATTGTAATAAGTGTCAATGTAAAAATAATTTGTTTGCATTTTAGACTGATTTTGCAATATATATTTTTGATGTAACTAATCAATGTAAAGCAGAATTTCAAACATAAAATGTCCGTCATTTTTAACGGGTTATAGCTAGTTATGTAAAAATTCAGATAGTTTCATATTTAAATCCATTAAAGTGGATTTAGAGGACAAGTAAATTTGGATAGAGAGTGAATGAAATTTACCGAAGGCTATAATTGGATAGATAGAAGATTACCGAATCGGATTACTTAGTAAACGCCTGTTGAAGACTATAGAATAACCTTTATTAGGCTGTATTTTCACGTCACGTACTACGTAAGAAATGTTAAATTTAAAAGTGAAATTTTTTGTTCTTGGTCGAAAGATTGCGCTAATCATAATTGATTAAATGTATTTTAGATACGTTTTTTAGATACTTTATTTTTTTAATATATTTTAGATACGTAAGAAATGTTAAATTTAAACGTGAAATTTTTTGTTCTTGGTCAAAAGATTGCGCTAATCATATGTGTGCAAATGTATTTTAGATACTTAATCTCAAATAATACATGAAATTTTTTACCTTTTTTCAATATTCTCAATGATTTCAAGAGCGCTCTTCTTTATTCGAGCCTCACCAACCTTCTGGGATATGTTCTTACCCGATTGTATTCAATTAATTTGTTGCTTTTATAAATGAGAGCTGCTGAAGTTATCCAAAGTATAGCTATGATTAAAATAATACTGAGTTATGTGTATATTGCGTATAATATCATCATAATCACTATTTGCTCTCCGTCCCTCGTGAGTATTGACCTCCATGATAAAATTCCTCCATTAATCACTATTACGGGACAGTTCTTTTCATTTCAGAATTTCTAAGAGTCATATGCCATTTAAGGTACTATTGCCCGTTTTCAGATTAATTTGTACTTTCTGTATTAATTATTTATATATCTAAAGTACATAGCTCATCTTTCATCATTAATTATCTAAAACCGGCTCAAACATACATCTCAAAATGGTCATTTTAAAAACGTCCAGTGCAGGTTTATTCGTTTTACTCAGTACCCACATCTCAGGAATATATGTGAGCACTGGCTCGATAAGTAGCTACGGTTCAAATCAATATCAATATATATAATAAAAAGAAACCCGTATTTCCCTACCCGCCAAGTTTTCTCCACAATCAGCCACCATCGGTGGTTATGGTAGTGGATAGCCCTTGGTGTCACATTGAAAATATGCGAGTTTGGTGGGGGTGGGTGACGAAAATGTGCTTTCTAGCACATTGTTTTGTTATGGGAAGACCGTAAATGCTTCAGATTGTTTCAAAATAAGCGCGCTAACTGTGTCGGTGAGTCTAGAAGGTTCCAGAAAAACCTGCTCTAGAAAGTTCTAGAAAGAGAAGGTTCTAGAAAATTCTCGAAAGTTCTACAAGGTTCTAAACTGAGTGGCGGAATGTGTCGGTGTGTCTAGAAGGTTCCTGTACATTCGAATTTCTTGAAAGTTCTGGAAGGAGGATGTTCTAGAAGGTTCGCGAGAGTTTTATGACGATCCAGACAGTGTTCTGAAAATCTACGCGTGCGAAGCCGCGCGGGTACAGGTAGTACGCTCTAAGGTTCAATATAAACAAATGATTTAAATATGAAATATTTTTTGCAAAATACATTTTCCGACATCGATACGCCAACGTGTTAACGAAGAACAATGAAGCGACGACAAAAACAAATTTATAACAAGACCGGAGTGTTGGTACCGCGAGGGTAGGTCCCCGGGCCGCCCGTCGCAGGAGCGCGGCCCGCGTTTAAAACATTACTCGCCGGAATTGAATTCGGAAACAAAAAGCTGAAGGGGAATTATGGCCATCTTTGCCGGGGTACTGTTAAACAATAATTATTGTTTATGGTGCCTTTGTGCGAACACCGGATGGGTTCACGTGCGCGGGCAATTCGCGTCGGTTAATTAACGTTTCGCAGGTTCCGCCTTTACGTTTTCCTGGAAATGATGCTAACGCATCTGTAGTCATAAATTATTATTCAAATATGACGTTAAATACATTTGAAGTGACGCTTTGCGTGAGATGTCTCAGCAGAAACATATATTTACAATATTTTTTTAATTGTTTTGTATTGAACAATTTTTTAAATATCGGTTCTGGGTGAGCACTCCTCTTTTAACTCCCTTTATATTAACTCGTGGCGACTGTGTCTTGTCTGACGAAAAAACTTTGGATCCATTTTAAACCCGTTTCCCGTGATCCAATCGAGCTGAAACTTTGCAAGCAGACTCGTGGCGACGATCAAGAAGATCTATCAAATTTTCGTTAAAAAAATTAATAAATTTTTCGATTTTTCAAATTTTGAATGGTTTTTTCATGCAACTTATTAAGTTGTATGAAAATATTTCAACGCGTCTGGTAGCCGCGAAACCTGATTGTAGTATAATTTTGGATTTTTGGGAATTTTTTATTACTTCCTTTCGTAGCGTCGCTCGACCGAAGCCCAACGCGTAGGTTAAGCGAAAAAAAAATATTTCAACTAGTAAATGAGAAAGGGAGTATAATAAAAACTTGGTTTTTATGGGTTACTTTTTTTAAACTCTGTCATTGTTTTACCAATCATCTTACTATGCACATTTAAATTCTGTGTGGTGTAGAAGACTAATATTTTTAATATAAAAGAAAATGATATTTAATGTAATAATTAAACCCGCTTGCACTGCGCGAGTGTTAACCGTACGCCTCGAGTTTAAGCTTAGTCTTAAAATTCTCTGCGTAATCGTTTGTGTGAAAGCACTCTCCCCAATTCACGATTGATCGTCTTCGGTCCCAGTACACACCAAGACCATTTAAATGGTATGACTATGTGACTCAGAATACTACAAAATCAATAGAAATACAATAGCTTAGGTTTCTGTTCATGAAAATGTTTTTAAATTTTTTTTTTATATTACGTACAGTTTCATTGAATTTTTTTCTACTCTTTAAAAACTACAAGGACACACCGTAAATTTTATCGCTGTACCTTTCCAAAAAGAGGCTAATTCTTGTGCTTAAGGAGGGTTTTAGATAGATTTTGATAGATACTAAAGGACGGTCGCCGAGCAGAGAGAATTTCGTACATTGACCCTACGCTACGTATCCTTGTCGCTCGCGCACAATTATGTCGCTGTCACGCTCGCACAGGCACAGCGAGCGAGCGTGACAGCAACATAATTGTGCGCGAGCGACAAGGATACGTAGCGTAGAGACAATGTACGAAATTCTCCCTGTTCGGCGACCGGGCTTTACCTATTATAGGGTCTCATGACGCACCTTGCGGTAAACTTTAATGTAAATTTTTCGACCGTAACCAGGAGAAAAAGTTTATTTTTTGTATACATAAATATATCTTCTGTCTTTAGTTTTCTGGGATATCCTGCCGTTTATATCTGACCTTTCTGGCCGACATTCGGATCCCGTAGCAGGGTCTATTATCAAGGCTGATGTGTGATAAATATAAGTTGGATATGAAGGGTATAAAAGCAAAGACAGCAATATGAAAGAAAAACTTAAATGCAGTCATCGAGGATTACTAATATAGAATGTATTGAATTCCAGAATTTATGTTTCTATATTTTCCAAAATCATGTTTCTTATAGATTTATAGGCTATATTTATAGGAAACATAATTTTGGAAGATATAGAAACATATATTCTGGAATTCAGTACATTCTAAATTAGTAATCCTCGGTGACTATGTTCGAAGCTTTTTTAATTGTTTGGACATTGCGTCACATAACGGATTTCAATCAAATTTTTACGAAAAATTGTTTTCTTAGATATCTCATCTAAGTTCGCCAACCAGCTTAATTTGCCACCTGTTTTTAAAATGAAAAAGTATTAAAAACCATAACTCTGTTAATATTGAATCTATAGAAAAGAGTAAAACAAACAACACAGGCGACGATTATCTGATATTGAGACCATGAACGAAACGGATTTTTTCTTTATTAGAATAATACACGATTTTTGAGTAAGACTAAGGTATTTTTATTGCATTTCAAAATAATCAGAAATAATAAAAGGCGAAACGTGCGTTGCACTTCTCAGCGACCTTCCGTACTAAGATGTGATAAAAATTTGGATACAACTTTTATTGCCTCATTAATGTCCAGAATATTTTCTTTAGTATTGCGAATCCTGTCGTTAATTCCCGGAAAGTTGAAATAAGGCACTATTATTTTCGATTACAGCTGTTTGTGAAGATTTGCGTTTACGAGTATCCGCTATATGCAGACGTAGGTACGGAAAAGGTGATTGGATACCCATATGGAAAATGGAAGAAATGATCATGTCTCTTTATTTTATCATTTTTGAACTTACGTATCGACATATTTATTTTTATTAATCTGTTTATTTACTTACCGTTGTTTTTTTTATTGTTAGTTTTTTCAAATACTCATATATTACTTATATCGCTTATATGTTTAGGCTATGGGACCGAAAATGATACGGAAAACAAAATAAAATATAAATATACATTATTATACAATACGATTATACAGAAAAGATGTACAAGTATTTCAATTTGTTTGTAGATGTATTGGATTTAAATATTTTTAAATGAAGATATTAAATATTCAAGAATAAATTTTATGTAGTCAAGACCCCACCTAAAATAAAAAACTATTTAAAATGGGTGTAAGGTTAACAACAGTAAATAATTGGACGTCGTTACGCGAAAAGGATTCAATCCACAACATGGTAAAAAAAGTGCACCAAACTTATGCTCAATGTCGATAAAAACGAATGTTTATAATTTTTATCATCTTTAGAACCAAGCCACATGTACGGCAGGTTTATTATAAATAATCATTATAAATAATCAAATAAATTTACATATACCTCGGTAAATACGCTTAACTATACTATTAACGATAAATAAGTTTACCGGTAAATAAGGTCAAGTGCCATGACCAAAGTGCCGGTAAATGGATTTCTAATTATCGATATTTTGGTAGATAAATTGAAAAGAAACGTATTTATTTAACTTTTAAACGTGACAATATTTGCGATGAGCAGGATTTTTTTCTAGTTACTAAACACATTTAATTACATACCTTACAACAATTCAACCATCTGGTTAAAAAAAAAACTAACCCATAAAAACCAAGTTTTTATTATACTCCCTTCTCATTTGTATTGTTTCCAATTTGATATTCTATCAACATATTCCTCTTGCTTTAAGTTCATGTGGAAAATCTATTCCATGTAAATTATTATTCTTAAAACTTATAGAATAATGAAAATATAATAATTGGTATAGAGGAGCATGGCGTTGGCGAAACCGTTTGATCGGACCGATGGCTCGGCTCGAGTCAGACTAGTTGAAAGAGATTTCGCGCCTTCTCCATACGTCGGGCTCCTTTCTCATTTATATGGTTTCCAATTTGAGTCAGACTAGTTGAAAGAGATTTTGCGCCTTCTCCACACGTCGGGCTCCTTTCTCATTTATATGGTTTCCAATTAGAAAAATCCAAAATTATACTATAATTAAATTTTTTTAAAAGAAAATTTGTTGGATCATTTCTATCGTCGCCACGAGTCTGCCTGCAAAGTTTCAGCTCGATTGGATCACGATAAAAGGGTTAAAAATCGATCCAAAGTTTTTTCGTCAGGCAAACAGACAAGACGACAAGTAGACAAGCACAAGCTACGAGTTAAAAGAAAGGGAGTAAAAAAGAGAGAGTTTTCTCTTCAGCAGCACTGATTTAAAAAAATAGATCCAAGTTAAACGATGTTATGTGAAACATTATAGGTATGTTTTTTAAAGGTTCATTTAAATTCCTCTTCGATAGTGAAATATTTCTATCACGTCTGTACAATAAATTATTTTTGCAATATATTTTATATTTTCATTAAAATGCTTTTTATAAAATTTGTTGTTTTATGCCTCGCCAAAATAATCACCTGTTAATACCTCCACCAACTCTCCTAATTTCGAATGTACGTCCATCCATCCGTCCGTAATTTTCTAGAATTACAACAACAACACTGATGATCAGAAACAAAGGTTCACCAAAAATTCCGTCATTCAAGAGTTGCAGCTGTAAATCTGAAATTAGTTTTACCAAATAAAGTGAATTAAAAAAAAAAGGTTTTCTATTCAGAAATTTTCAGCTTTAAAATCCTGCATTTACAATGTCCCGTGATTTTTCACCGGTTTACGTCTAGTATTTACCGATTTACCGATAATGAAATTTTGGGTATCTAACGAATTTAACACGGATAAATATAGTATCAAGTATCAAGAAAGATATATGTATTCTTATGCTACCTAAATTTATAAAGTAGCTTTGGTGTCAAATGTAACAGTTTTCTTCTTTTTTTAATTTTCAAATAAACAAAAGTTCTTAATACCTTCTAATAATTTTTTTAACCATACACTTGGTTCCTAAATATATGGAAGAGCTTTGGAAAAAAAATCAGGTAATTTAACCGATTAATTTATTAATTAATTAATTAATAAATTTAATTAATTAAATTTATTAATTAATTAAAATTAATTAATTTTGTTATAAACCAGAATAGCTCTTTTGTTACTTTTGACACCACCTTCCCCTACTATAAAAAAAAACTAAAATATATATAATTATAGTATATATATATATATATATATATATTACATATATATTTTTTGCTTGAATTCCGCAAGCGCTATTGTATGGAACAAAAGTAGTTTCTGGAATATCTCACGTTTCCTGTAAATGGTCTCCCTGAGAAGACCTAGGCCGAAGTTTCGACAAGGTATCACGTGCCATTGTCAACGCTAAAAAAGCCTCAAAAGTTACCGACTATCCGTACTTGTTCGCGGGTGACATGAAAGTCTTCCACCAATAAGCCTTATTAAGCCAATAAGTCCCTTTCCAAACACAAGAGATTTGTCTCTTTTTGGAGACAACGATATAATAAATTTATCAATATAAAAAATGTAATAATGCTGTACGTAATTTAAAAAAAACATTGCAACAAGTTGGCAATTGAATAATGAATTATTTTTGGGAAATATTGCAGTTATTTAATGTGTGCTTAGTTACTGTGACCGTCACGTCCCACCCCTGTAATCTGGTGCCAATCTTAACTGCTGTGTTCGCAACTTAACCATAAAGCATGAAGTTATCTTCCGCAATTATTTATTTGTTTGCTATTAAAATCCCACATCCTCCCAAGCCGTATTAAACTAGCCATATTATTAAATTCTTCTGCAAAGATGAACCACAGATATTTAATAATTGCATTCGACTCAATAATGTATTTTACGGTATGTAGTGTCTTACGTAGGTACTTTTTGAAAAGTGTGCATAGAAAGTTTACTTGTTGATGATTTGTGAGTCCGATTAAAAAAAACGTGTTAATGTCCACACACTTTATATCACTCCTGCACAGAACATGAGTTAGAAAAATATTCATAAATTCAATAAAATACGTGATGTTACAGAGCTGGTCCACAATACCTTACAGGTGGATTCCTGCATTGATTATGTTTTAAAAATGTTCTAGAAACCATGATTTAATATCGATAGTTAAGGAGATATGCGACATGAAAGTTTGCATCTTTTCAGTAACATATATATCATTTCAGTAACATTATATCTAATATAAAAATTCATTCCCTTTAATACAAGTCAAATAAAATGATAACCTTCCAATTACTTTTTATTATTTTATTTAACTATTATTAAAACGAATATTTTTTTTATAATCGATACAAGTTACTGTAATGATAATTCAATGTCTTGCAAAAAATGTTATGCAATGTTTTGCAAAAAATAAGTTAGAAATATTGAAAAAACGTGCTAACTTTGATATTGCATATCTCAATAACAATTGATTTATATCAGGTCATGGTTGCTTGAATATTTTAGATTCTTTAACATGGCAGGCATCTACCTGTAAAGTTTTTGCTTCTAGCTATGATACAATTAATAGATAATTAATAGAATTAAAAAATGGGTCGCTAAGGTGGTTTGGGCATATTGAACGTTGACGGCGCCAGAAAGAGAGGGCGACTGCGGAAGACGCGGCACGACCAGATCAACCAGACACTGGAAGATGGTCCCGTTAGAAGCCTCAACAACCGTCAGGGGTTACATACGAAGATGTATGAATGTGGATGAGGCGAGAGTTGTATTGTATATCTGCTTACCCCCTCGGGGAAACGGCGCGATGAAAATAAGTAAGTTAGCTATGAAACACCCTGTATTGCTTTATGCTTTGCTTCTGTGAGATTTCCGTACTTTATCTTAAATGATAAATACCTATTACATTATGCGTTATACATAAACATATGCGTATGCAGGGTTATTTGTAAAACATTAATAACCTCGCAGGACTATATTCCTGCCTCGATTATGAGTCGAAAATGTTCAAGCTATTATGACCCAATATCAATAGTTAAGGAGATATGCGACATCAAAATTTGCAATATTTCTGAATTATTTTTTATAAAACGTTATTTTTTATAAAACGTAGTAACTCATATTGAATATTTAAAATTCATTCCCTTTAACAAAAGTCAAATAAAAAAAAAAAACCTTCGAATTCCAATTGGAAAACATTCCAATTGGAATTTTTTCAGGGTTTTTATCATTTTATTTAACGTGTATTGAAACGAATGAATTTTTCGTAATCGATATAAGTTACTGTAATGATAGTCCAACGTTTTACAAAAAATAAATCAGAAATATTGAAAAAAAAAATGCAAACTTTGATGTCGCATACCTCCTTAACTATTGATATTAGGTCATGATAGCTCGAACACTTTCGACTCATAATCAAGGCAGAAATACAGTCCTGCGAGGTTATTAATGTTTTCCAAATAACCCTGTATACGTACCTGCACACATTTTTTAATTAAGCGAACGTTATTTGATTATGCGTTCGGCGAAATATTTGCACATCTGTTGGTGCCCGGGCCGATCGAGAATCCCCCCCCGCTCTAGCGATGCTTCTGGACAACATTCCACATGAAATTGCAGGGCTGGCCCCTCGCAAGATTTATGGCTGTGAATCAATCCGTCCGACGCACTACCGGACAAACGCGCAAGCTACAACACGATATCGACGCCCAGACTGAATTATCACGCTCTAAAAATGCGCGCGCGGTCCGTCGATAACGCGGATGAAAAGATTCATCAATTCGAGCCGCGCGCGACGGCCGAACTTGGTTGCGATTCTCGCGTCCGTACTCGACGCTCTCGGCGTTTTAAGACGCTGTTGGACTACCGAGACGGCGGGCCGGTGGGCTTTCGCAATTTGAGCGTTATAACTAATGAAAAAATAAGATGTGATGCGTGCTCGAGCCTAACTTAATGATCCCGCTAGCGCGAGGCGCGGTCACTATTGGGGTCTAGCGCGGGCCGCGGATTGAAACGTAATCAGTCAGTTCTTGAGTCGCGTGACGTCAAAGATCAGCTTGCAAGATATTTCAAAAAATTCCCGTCCCGTCATCAATTCTTGGCTAACTGTGGTTTTGTTGTAGCGGTTTTGCGATGTTGTCGCGGGACGTGGCCGCGGGAGGCAAACGAAACACTGTCTCAAACACAGCAAAGTCACTGGACACGAATTTAATCGGAGCACACATTCTTAATGTTTCTAGAATATTTCGCACACTAGTAATGCAATTTTGTAATTTGCACCAATTGTCACTCCTGTCTCCCGTATACTGACGCACGTTATTTAAATCGCCCGGGTCCGCACTTGAAAACTTCTCGCCCGCCGGTAGGTACTTCCTTGATTTATTATCGCTGGAATCACCGCGCGCTGGCAACAAACGTCGCACGTTTTCGCTTTCTATGGGCGCACACTGATAGCGCAGTAGCCGGTCGACCGTTTTTATAGGTTATGGCTTTCTCGGTATTTCCAGAGTTTATGAGAATAATCTAGTTGATGCCAGATTCATGGGGATCATGCGAGAGGTTTCGATAGTGCGTAATTCCTTCTGATACTACCATCTGGCGACAATATTTTACCGAACTATATTTGTTTAATATTTTTGCCGTGCCAGTCACGTGAATTTCTACAAAATGAAACAGTGGAAGAATTCATTTTCTTTCCTGGACCATGCAATGTCTACTAAAATGATTACTATGCCAATTATAATAATTTCGTTGTCTGTCTGTCCGTCCGTCCGTCTGCCCCCATAACTTCCTGTAACGTTCGTAACTTCCTAATTGTAATTTTTTTTTCGAAAATTATTTTTTTCGCGAAAAATTTTTTTTTACGATTTTTTTTCTCAAATTTTCTAGAATCCTTTCGGAATATTTTTTTCTCTAAAATCACTTATTCATTAATTCTTTAATACTGTCATCATGCCTATTTGGATAGGCAGTAATATAAGCATCCGGAACTGCTTTTTACTATCGTCGAGGGAAATGTTGAAGGCAACAATCGTAAAGGCCGCCCGAGATCAAGCTACGTAGACCAGATTATCTAGCACCTAAAATGAAGAGGCTGGCAGGCGACAGAGAGGAGTAGAGAAATCGAGTGCTTGTTGCAGACCAATCCTATTATTTTGGATTGCGACCCAAAAAAAATAAATCCTTAGGAACAGACATGTAAAAGTACCGTCATTTTTGACGGGCTATAGCTAGTCTTATTATAAAAAATGGTGTTTTTTAGAATTAACTGATTGTGTAGGGAATTGATTTTTAGATTATAGTTAGTAAGGACACGGCGTGGTAATTCCACCACGGTGACTAGTATTATTGTGGGGTTGAGGATTAGCCATTACAATGCCTTGTATATTTTTTTATGTATATAGCGTTAAATACCTAACTATGTATGCAAATACACATTATTATTTATTTAACCTTTGAGTGGTTGCGCTGCACTTTTTACAATGAGTAGACGCGTATTATATTTTATGAATTACTGAGCGATATTTCGTTGATCTGCGAATATTATATAGATACTATCTGAGAAGATAGAATAAAAAAGAAGAAGAAGAAGAAGAAAGAAGAATCGCTCGGATGGTTTGGTCATGTGGAATGTTTGAGCGAAGTGAGGATGGTAAGAAATACATGTGGCGAGTGTTGAAGGCATCAGGAACAAAGGGCGTCCGCAAACGACCTGGCTGGATCAGATACTGGATAATGCTCCTGTTTAAAGCTTCAACAATCGAAGAGCCTGCTAAGATAGAAGAACGTGGTGTTCTATGCTCTCTGCCTACCCCGTCGGGGAAATTCATTCGCCATAACATAAGTCGTGATGATTTATGAATAAGTCGTACTAAAATTTTTAACTAAGCATATATCACTTTGACTAATTTGACCTCGATCAGTTTCGATTCCCCAGGATCAGACGTACACAATCTGACTGAAATAACTAAAGACTGCGCTTTAAAGTTTTAGTTATTTCAAATACCTGATATTTTTTATAGTCAAAAAATGTTTCAACAGAATTGCAAGGTTCTTTTTTCTGCCGTCGCCTGCCTCGTAGCTTAGAAGCCCCGACGTTCAAGCTCTAGACTCTAGACAATGTTATCTTCATACCTCTCTGTACTGTGTGATTCTTCATTGAGATTGATACCTATTTTTGCACTTTACTAAAATATATAACGCGATGATCGTTTTGATGAAAGTGTCAGTGAATAGTCAATTGTGAAAAAGATAGTAAGTGAATGCAATGTGATTTTGAGATTAAAGAACTAAATAATTCCGTATTTTGTAAATAACACGTGAGAATGAAAACATGTCGCATGTATATTTATAAATTTTAAATAACTTTGGTACCCGACTGGACACCAGGCAATTTTTCGTCTTGTGCGGGTATGGATAACCTATGGACCTTTCGCGACCCAGGTATGGATAAGTCCGGTGAGTCAATGGCTTAAATTTTTGTTTTCATAATTTTTTAATATTGAAGTAAATGTTATACATATTGTCATTATTGTCTGGACGTACAATCGGCCGTATTCTAAACGAAGCAATATTGCTATTTCTGTATCTTGACTCTTGACATTTATGTATAGCATTCTAATTTTGACAGTTTTAAGTTTGACAGGTTTGACATTTTTCAATCAAAAATGTACTATAGCTGTTGAAAACACATTAAATACAACACTGAAGTCCTATCTGAGTTAATTTCCTAGTTATATGGGAATGCATATCGCACAAGTGTTAAGTGCCGCGTCATTTTTTTTATAAGGAACTAAACTGCTTGAGTATTTGGTAGTTTTTAGTATTAAAATGGCTAACTCTCGAGAGGTACCGGCATATCGTTGTGTTGATAATATGAATGAAGAAGTATGTAAAATATCGCATAAAGATCGAAAAAGACTATATATTATTAACTTTTTACCTTGTATCTTAAAGTGAAAATTCTGGATTTATTATAGTGCTTTATTAAGTTCCTGTATTCAATTTATGTGGGTACTTTTTATTCAATTTTAAAATTTTATTGCTGCGTATTTATTTGATGAATATATATACATACAGCTTCTATTCTACTTCCTAGAAATACTACTTAGCGATTCGTGAAATTTGAACTATTGGCCGAATTCAGTGATAACATGACATAAAAAAGGATCTGACCATTGGTAGGCACCGTGCATCGGTCATTAGTAGGCGCGTTGGGACCCGCTGACTATTTTGGGATCGGGCAATAACTTCATTGTTTGGGCGACCAAAACGGGAGCGGCTTGTAGAGGGCCTCGCATGTGCGCTGTCGCTCGCTGCGAGAACATGTCAACCACTTTTTGTCAACCGAGATTGTTCGGTGCGTTGACGGCCCGCGAGTATTACGCGCTGTCTCGACCGGTTGTCCGAGGGGAGGGAAAATTACGTCACGGCGTAAAAAGACACTCTTGAAAATGGTTAATTTTTTCAGCAAGATATAATTTTTTTATTTTCAGTTTCAAAAGGCCAAAGGCCCAATTACTGAAACGAAATACACCACATAAACACCCAGGCTTTAATTCATGTATATTATGGATGTCTCACAGAGACGAAACTGTATTTTATTATTATTATGGGAAAGTAGGTATAGAAGTCATTTATGGTGTATATCGGACCGATCGTATGGCAGGCTTAAGTGATCACTTTACACATATGTAACGTTCGCTATTTCCACCATGATAGAATATACCATGTCTTACTAATTTTTGGAAGTTGTATATATTTGGATTATATGACACACATCACGTATGTGTTGTAACAATCTATTATACCGGCCTGTGACAGCCATTTACTGTACATACTGTACATTCCGTTAGTACTACCGTTCTGAAAGATTTGAACAAACTCAAAAATACCCAGGCTTTAGTTTATCACACATATTAATTATGACCTCGCCGAGAATCGAATATGCCACGTATCTCATCTTAATTCTTCAGTCATACATATTATGGGAGGGGGGCATAGTGGGGTAGCGGGGCATAGCAGGGAATCCCTATGACAGCTCGAACAAAACGCCGTGCCATTTCGACAGCCGTTTATACTAAAGAAAAAAAAGACTAAAAAACAGTGTTTTCCTTAAAAAAAATACGTAAAATTAAACAGCAATTCTTTTTCGAACTCAATTATATATTGTGGTAGTTAATTTTTCGTTTTGAAGCAGAACCTTCTGGACTTCATAATTAAAAGTACAAGATTGTCTGTGAAAAAGGAAAGATTTTGTCACTTTATGTTTTGTTGTTTAAGTAACAATACATTTGCCCCGCTATGCCCCTTGTGTAGGGGCATAGCGGGGTAAATGCCACTTTACATTTATGTATTCACATATCGCAGATTTTTTATCGTAATCTTAAAAAACATATCCATAGTCGTTCGCAATGCATTAAACCATGGTATTGAGTCAAAACTTGTTGTTTTATCATAATATTTTTTCTTGTAGGTATGTTTCAGTCTTAAGTACCCCACTATGCCCCCCCCTCGCCCCTATTACTGAAGACTTAAGATATATTAATATTTGATTCTAATAAAAGTGTGAAGGCGGACTATCACCAACCGAATAACTTATCATTAATAAAAAGTAAACAGTTTGCATAAAACAAATATTTTTATTGAATAATCTATCTGTTTAGGGGCCGATAGTCCTTTCACCAGGATACGACGTATGCTAAAAAGTAAAAATGGAATGGAGTTTTATGTACATAAGTAAAATTTCAAAAGGGTTGACGAGCACAAACAGACGTGCAAACTCGGTCATCCTGGAAAATCAGCACTGGCTGAACATTTTCTGGATATCGACCATCATTTTGCATTCGAACCGAAAATTCTTGGAAAGCCTAAGAGTCACCATTAAGCACTCGAAATCTACAAGCACCCGATAAATTTTAATAGAGATGATGGTCTCAAATTAAAACCATCTTGGTATCCGGCGCTTCAAAGTCAATCTCGTCGCAGACTCCGCAGAGATAGTGATCAGACAATAGATGAAACATACACACACCACAATACAACACAATCGACACGGTATTGCCACGTAACACATAAACACAGAAACACTAAGACTTCGACACGGTATTGCGAGCCAATACTCAACACAACACTGAAAAAGTTCTCACCCTGCTTTCGACACGGTATTGCAATAATGTATTGCTACAACACCAACACTCACAATATCACATCAGCCCTGATGATGGACCCAGCAATGCGATCCGACACGTCGGCCAGAGAGGTCGTAATAACACAGCATAATGGCCCGGAAGACACAAACCAGAAGATTCTGAGTGACCGTGAAAATCTAAAAACATTAATAAGTAAAATTGTAGAAATTTTGACATGAGAATGGGAGAAAGAGCAGTTAAATTGTTGAAATAACAATAATTAATAATTCAACTATTAAAAGTATCAGTGACGCTTTTAATCCATTTCAACATGCTAAGATTTCCACTGCGGTCAGTTTAATTTCGATTTCAGGATTCACTTCCTTATACCAGTGTTGGTACCAGAACTCGATTGTGTTCCGCCGCTCTTGCCTCGGCTGACAATAATGACAGTACAATTATTTATTTAAAAAATACTCACCGAAATTTTTATTGACAGCTTATTCTATAAGCCACGCATTTCATTGACGAGACTAAACTCAATAAATGAATACTGGAAATGAATAAAGCACTAATTGCCAAAAGTACATTTTTTTAAATAAATATACAGATTCGTACTATATGCCTTCGCCAATACATTAAAATCTGCGCTGAAATCCTATGTTTGTTAATTTCTTAGCTGTATGGGAATGCATACCTATCGCATAAGTATTCCGTGCCGCGTCATTTAAAAAAAAATACTAATCGACATGATTATTTTATAGTTTTTAGTATTAAAATGACTAACTTACGTGAGATACTGGCGTGTAGTAGTGTTGAAAATATTAGCAGAAATTATTATGTTTGATAATGATGTGTAAATGTAAGAATAAATTAATTTGCAATTTATATTATTCTTGCTGACCATGCGTCGATGTCCCCGCAAATAATCCCAACGTACTTCGTAAAGTGGTTGCAGTGACTGCCTCGTCTGGCCAACAAAAGTATTTTTTTAAGCAGGTGTGCGTTTGTGGTTGACGAGTCCAAATGAGTCTGAAAAGACAGTCCACATTTGTTTTAGAACCATCTTGATTGCAAAAAAATCGCATACGAGTACATGTACACGCAGTACCTTCGCATGTAACAAGTCATGTAAATATTTGTCTTGTAATAATACCTATATGCATTGGACCAAAAGTTTCTATTATTTACTCGCATATAACTTTAATTATTTTGCATGTTGGTATTGAAAGGTGCGAAGGTAGGCATTTTTTACACGTCACATTAATATTCTTACTATTTCAAAATCAAACTAAACGTATGTGATGTAAAAATTCAATTACTGGTCTCTCGAGACGAGGTCACTTGATAAGCGAGAGTATTAAAATAATACTTTAATAATATAATAATATTAAAGGAAAAATTTTATTATAATTTTTTTATCATCATATTAATTTATTTGAAAACAATAATTTTTCGACCTGCTATAAGGTTGAATGCACATAATTGAACTTATTAACTTTAGAAAATATAATTCATATCTAATTGGCATGACGCAAAGAATTTCGCGAAGTAAAAATCTACCTTAGGTACAAATGTATGGATTTAAAAAATGTTAAATCATTAATATTATTAAATTCATTATACGTAGCCAGTTTCTATTGCTCAGATAGTAAAATGAGATGAAATAAATTAACTCAATAATAATTGTACATAATATAGACCTCCAAGAATGAAAACCTGACCTGAGCGTAGTGAATAGAATTAAAAAAAACGAAATTGGATAACGCTCCTTTCCCGGATAGAGTGGAGGTTCGTTGGTTCAAATCCGGTAGCAGCTAAAATATATTTTCGTTATTTAGATTTTTCTGTATGTCTTTTCTAATTGATTAATACATTTGTTAAAAAAGGTTTGGTCAAGTGGTTTGTGCTTGTTTCAAGGAATGAATGAGGAAATAATGGTAAGAACGATATATGACGCAAGTGTTGTCGGTGCCAGTAAGCCGCAGGAGACTTAAAATAACCAGGCTAACCAGATACGGAAAGATGGTCTTGTGTGTGAAGATATATGAATGTGGATAATGCTTTAGGACAGAAAATTTTCCTTTTCATCCACTCTGCTTAAGAAACTGTGATGGTAAGCTAGTTATTTAGTTACTAGTTGTCGTATAAACTGATTTGATTCTGATTAATCTAACTTCTTGTGAGCCTCAAAATATTACATACATATGTAAAAAAATTAAAAGTTTTTCTGCAAATTAAAAATCAATTGTAATTTATAGTTTATATATTTTACCGTATTTATTTTTCTAAATTGAAGAGTTAATTTCTTTAAATTGTTGAATATTTATGGAAAACGAATTGGACAATAATCTTAATAATTTTTATGAAGCGTTTAAATGAATTCGTATACCGATTTTCTTATAAATATGCATAGCTATTGCCATTCTGTATACTGTATTCAGAATATAACAATGTATTTAAGTATCCTTGGATGGAAAAAAATCTTTTACCATTTTTATTGGAATTTTGCATAGAATAAATCTTCCAGTTTTACAGAGGTTTTCATTATTTAGCTACGACCACCTGTGTTACCAAAAGACAAAAAGATATCGAAGGAAGGCCCTTTGAAAAACCTGATGTTTTGTAAATTTATTTAATAGCATGCTTCTGTATCAATTAAAAATATTAATGTCGTCAATGTTTATTTTTTATTCAAATTCGAATAAAAGACATGGAGTAAACATCATTGTCTCATGAAAACAGCGTCATTGTTTGTACTCTGCGGCGTGTCTCCACGCGTGCATAGTGTGTCAGCTTTACTTCCAGTTGACATTTTCAAAACGAAAAAAAATAGAAATTTTGTCATATTTTCATTTATTTTATTATTTTGGAATATACAGTAATGCTCTGAATAGTATGTACCAATTTCTAAAATTACTTTGTTAAAATTTAAAGAAAAAAAATGAAATATTAATATTATACAAACAATCATGATCGTCATGATCGTGATCGTCACTGTGGCTCAACAACCCCCTAGAGGGTCTTGGCCTCCTTGAGAGTCTTCCTCCACTTATCTTGGTCTTGTGTCTTTTTGAGGACATTGTCTCTTCATTAAAATTAAAAGGAAAGCACACCAGACAATTGTCAGACTCACCCTCTTCTACGACTCCAAATGCTGGATGTACAACACCTACAATAGCTAGGCAGCTAGAAACAACTGAAACGCGCGTGCTGATAAGGTCATGTAGAGTGTCCCTAAGAGACAAAATGCCCCACGCATTCATGGAAGCTTAGGCGTCATATTCATCACATCAAGGTAAAGGAAAGGCAGTTGAGATGGTATTACCGCGTTGGATTCAGAGCTCCAGATCACATTGTTAACCAGGCGATCTTCATTGAATTACATCCAGAGGAAGACCAAGAAATTCATGGGTAATGCAAAGGGATGGTCAGATACGGAGGCATGGATTGGGTGACGTTATCCAAGACAGAAGAACGTACGAACCAAGGACGAAGAGCGCTGGTCCTGACAGTCGACGATGAAATTGAGTTGGAATGAAGCCAGGAAGAAGAAGAGGAAGATTGTCCCCCCCATGTTAGTTTTGACCTATCCAAGTTTAATTTTATTTTTTACTTTATTTATTTAATTAATAATATATAATATTTTATTACAAAGATACCTTGAAAATATTTACAATTCATTTTTTTGTAAGAATATACCCCACCAAAAAGAATTACGATTCTTGTGTGTGGTGAGGGAGTTCCTTCACCCTTTGGTTTTAATTTCAGCGGGGTCTTCGGTGCTTGATGTCCAGTCTTTCTCTCCACATGACCTAGCCATAGAATTTATAAATTGGGAGCACTTCGGGGAAAACAAACAATCAAATATAGTAAAATTAATTTGGTGAAAAAGTATATGGAAAATAGAATATAGTACAGATTGAAGTGAAGGATCTTCTGATCAGAGTTTTCTAGAATATTCTGCGGTATGTTAACAACCCTTTGGATCCCATTGAAATGTCTATCATCAATGAGATCCGAAACGTCAACTAGAAAGGCCGTACACACACGGAAAAATATAATGTTATATTGTTTTATAGCTTATCATTTTTTGCACCATATGGTAGCGCTAGTGATGGGCGTTGTTGCATATACAATTATGTATTTTTTGCTTTTATACCTAATTATTTTATTCTTCATCATTATTTGCACCATCTGGTAGGGTTAGTAAAAGACACTGTTACATACTGATTATGCATTTTTTGCTTTTTATACCTCATCAGTATTTGAACCATCTGGTAGCATTAGTGACGGACACTGTTATAAACTGAATTATGCATTTTTTGCTTTTTATACCTCATTTGAACCATCTGGTAGCATTAGTGACGGACACTGTTACATACTGAATTATGCAATTTTCCTTTTTATACCTTATCATTATTTGCGCCATCTGGTAACGTTTGTGGCTGCCATTGATATATAGAGAATTATGTGTTCGAAAAATTATTTTCTTTTGAATGAAGGTTTGAAATTTGTGGTGACATTATTATTAAAATAAAACAAAAATCACTTTTCAAGTTTGTGTTTACTGGGGTATTATGCCGTGTTGTTACGACCTTGTGTTGACACATCAGCCCTGATGATGGACCCTGCAATGAGATCCGAAACGTCGGCCCGAAAGGTCGTAACAACACGGCATAATACCCCAGTAAACACAAACTTGAAGATTCTGAGTGGCCGTGAAAACCTAAGAACATTCTTAAAAATCACTTTGTTTTCACCACTTTACTAGATATACAATCTACATGTTTCGACAACAATGTTCTCTGCTTCAGTATTGTTTGTGTACACAAGATAAAATTGTTCTCGAAACGTGTAGATTGTATATCTACTAAAGTGGTGAAAACAAAGTGACTTGTGTTTTATTTTGATAGAGAATTACGTTGTAGATAAACAAACAATTTGATTTTCCCACAGCTGTCGCAAATGTCCACCGGGGCCCGAGGCGGTTGACACCGTCCGCCCCTAATCCAAGATGGCGGCCGTGTCGCCGCCGAGTTGTGACGGACGCCGCGCGATTCTTTTTGCATTTAATTGATCGGCCGTTTCCGAGAATCGGGCATTCAATTGTGCGGGCGGCGCGCCCCACCCCACCCCACCCACCCCACCCACCCGCCGGCCGCGGCAGAAAGGGACGCACCGGAAACCTGTCGCCGCGCGAGTTGCCCGCCGACAATTTGACGAAATGAAAATTGCAGGTACCTACTCGGGTTACTGTGTACAGATAAAGCCACCGCTTCCAGTCTAAACTGACCTGCTGGTACCAACAATAATATTTGATTGATAATACAATATAATAAAGTGTTATGTGAAGGAGGTACAGTGAATAGAGTATTGCAGGCGTCTCCGAGTCGCAGTCTTAGCACTTTAGAGTAAAAAATTGTTAACCTAGCGGACCTATATGGAAGCTTTTGCTCTTAGAACGGTCCTGGGTAGGTGGTGGTGGGTACCATTTACTGTTGGTACCAGCGATACTCAATACTATTTCCCTGGTGTAAGGTTCCCTCATATCTCATATGCGTACATTTAATATCTACTAATACCTATATCAAGAGGTCAAATTTGTAAATTTGGATGTATGAGGTAGGTAATCTCCGAAACTATTCATCCGATTTCAAAAATTCTTTCACCAATATTCAGAATGGGCTTGCAGGATGAACATAGGTTATATATTATCCCGTTAAAATAAAAGGCTTTTCGTGGTGACCTATTTTACAACTAAAGTCGACGAAAAAATTGTCGAGCGATGCGTTTTTTACGAATGCTGCCTTAATGGTAAGAGATATTTAAATAATTTACATACAGAAGTTGTAGAACTCAAAACGTTCTATAAAAAAGTATAAAATATGACTCCACAGTTACTAAAAATCTACGAGTGTGAATTTATTTATTTATTTCTTAAGTTAGTTAATATTACAATTTGTATATTAACTAGTATTTAACACTTTACATTCTTAAATCTATTACTAATATACTATCCATAATAACCTACATATTTACATTTACATATAATTTAATCTATGGTACGATCTATAATATAATATATATATCTATCTTTTAATATGATCTAATCTATGTTACAATCTATAATAAATAATACATCTTATGCTCTTCATTTCTATACTATTTTTACAATAATTATAGCATTTGTTTTTAAATTCATTCATCTTATTTATATTCTTCATATTTTCTGGCATCTCATCATATATTTTTACACTTCTGTACATTAGACAATTCTGTGTATATACTTTTTTCTTATATGGTAATCTTATTCTATTCCTATTTCTGGTGTTATATGTTTTTGTTCAAAAAATATTTTGGCTTTTTGATAATTAAAGAAGCAACTGATAATATAATAACAATAAAGACAATCTCAAGTGATAGTAAACGTTGGGGGTCCTGAAACGACACTAGGAGAAGATGAACTCAATGAATGTGAAAGGAACAAATAAAAGTTATAATAAATCTACAATAAAATTGCTATTGTTAATAATTACTTCTCATACAAACTATTGCGCTTAAGTGCATTAAGCCACCAAAAGAAATCTCAAAAAACTAAAAGTGATGCAAAATAGGGCGATCAGAGTTATGTATAAAAAAGTAAATACTTCAGAATTTCTAGATATGAGCACATAGAACTCTTTTCTAATATATAGTAACTTATTAATAACATTATATTGAAACACGGAGATAAATTAATGAAATGTCAATGAAAAAAAATCTCCATAGGTATATTAAGTTATAGCATTTAATATTTATTCATTTTTCTTATTGTGTAGTTTTGTAAATGATTTATAGCTTGCTTGTAAAAAATGTATGAATTATCTAGTTCTAGCATTAAATAGATTATCAGTTGAAGATATATTAGATTTATGATAATTCGTGCATAATTATTAAACTATTCTAATTTCGAATGTCCGTTCGTAACTTATTTTACTTAACTGGAATTACAACACAAAACTGACTAGCCACGAGTGTCAATCAGCACGTCTCAGGCTACATGCAAGGGTCGCGCCACTAAACTAGACGGCCTTGATATATTAATATTAATTTATAGTTTTGTCCCGTGATTTTTCACGAGTGACTGATATATACAATATGTATTGAATAATGTTGATTGTTTGTGAAAATATTTAATAGAATAACACACATTAATACTGCAATTAAGCGCCAAATATTATAGAGAAATATTTAATGTCTTGTCCTTTTTTTATATATTTTAAATTCTTTGTCCCCAGTGTACCTCTGTGCGCGCGGCAGGACACGGATCCAGCATGAAGCCTTTGTCTCCTGGCTGCCTCCTCACAAAATACCGAGAGCCTTCCTTACGCGCCGAAGTTTATAATTGGAACACCCTAATTCAAAGGCCGCGTATTCGCAGTCAATCACCCGGGATTATGTCCCTTACAATTTATTCCGTGGGAATTTTTTCGAGTCTTTATTAAATTTAACGAGCCACTTGCACTCTTGATGCGCTTTGTACTGCAATCATCACCTTTTTAAATGTACATCGTATTTTTTGAACAACAAGACAATTCGGACCAAAAGATGCACACCAAATTTTTGACGATTTTTGCAAAAAATGTCTCGCACGAAACAAAGGGGGAAATAAGCATCTGATTCAGAGCTTTCGAGCATTGGTTTACTCCATAACCTCGAGGATCAGTATAAGAAGCTATATTATTAATTATATATGAAAATATGTGAAAAAATATTTAAAAGTTTAGTCAGGCTGTTAGCTAATAACACAATAATATGTATACGAGTATATATATCTGTAGAAAACTTGGAAGAATTAGTGAAATATTAAATGAATAACTTAAAACTATATCAATATGGCTCAAAGTGAATATTAATTAAAATGAAATACTATATTAATAAGAAATAAAAGGAATAATAATAAGATAAAGATATAAACTGAAGAAAAAATAGAAATGGTTGTTACAATAAAATATTTAAGAATAATCAAAGACTTAAAATTATGTTTTAAAGACACATTGACTATACATAACTAAGAAAGTTGCAAAAAAGTAATATTTTAGGAAGACTAAGACAAAATTAACTCAAAAACAGTCATGATAATTTATAAATCAATAATTGCATAATTTTTAAGAATTCTTTACTATTTTTTTCTTGAATAACGACGAGACATAAAAAAGATTGAGAATTCCACAAAACAGAGCGGTGAGAAACATTCTAAGAAAAATAGATACTCTGAAATAGATGTTATCAGATTAATATTAGCTCACCATAAAACAAGGAATAAAACTAAACACAATGATTTTCAAATATAATCTTAAATGTTAGAATACCAAAATAGTTCTAAAATAAAGTAACGTACAACCCAGATATGATAGATACAAGAAGTTAAACGATATAACAACTGTTAACATTACAATGGAATAACGGAGTGTAAAAAAACGGATAAATATTATCATGTTTAAGTGCTTGTTCAGACACAGCGGGAACCGTTAGTTTCAGAATCGCGTTTCAAAACACGCGATTTGTGTCATCTGTTCACACAGCCGCGGTTAATAAGCGATTTGGGCGCGCGAAAATAAACGTCAGTATGACAGTTCTGATGCCGTTCTCCATTTTTGAATATCAGAGATATATTCGCTCATTACTTTGTTAACGACGGCCGTCTTCCATGGCAAGACACATAAATATCATTCTGTCAGTTCATTTTTGGTGACTACTTCTCTAAAATACTCTTTTTTCCCACCATTTCCAAACATCTCCACCTACTCCTGCCAAGCTTGGTTCTTGGCATATTTGAGTAATCCTCACACTATTACGGGTCTTTTCTCCCATATTACAGGTATTTTCTCCACTTCATCAATAAAAAATTCAGTGTCAAAGCGATCCATAACCGTAGAAAAGAGAATATAATCCACGCGTGCTCCTGTTGTGACATGGAACCGTGCGGTGCACGCAACGTGACTGAACGCTCTCGTAAGGCCCCATAGTAATAGGATCGTGCGGGCGCCGTGCGGGTCTATTTTCTAGCGGTTGGGTTGCGGGCACCGCAGCAGTTGACTAGCCGCACGGTTGTGTATGAACGATCACATACAAACCTAGGTAAATGAAACCCGCACGGATCTCATGCGATTCTGAAACGGCACGGTCCCCGCTGTGTCTGAACAAGCGCTAAGAAGGCATGCATGCGTCATATCACGGAATTAAAAAATGGAATTTTATATAGCAATGAATATATTATGCATGGTTAATATTAGTTAATGATTGAAATATTGTATTTAACTAAATAAAAAATAAAAATAAAAACTTATGGGTGTTTGTCTGTTGAAAATTAAACTATTTAAATAATTTGGAGGAATTCAAAAAGTATAGAAAACATATGAAACTAAACCAAACTGAATTTAATAGGGTACATAAGTGTAAAGATAAATGTACCTACAAAAATTTTTTGGTAGATATTTACCAATATTTTCCGTTCTGTTCTGTGATTAGTGTCCACACTAGACTCACTTCAAACCATATTTACTAACCATATACCAAGACCAACATTAAGTTGAGTTTTCTATGCACAAAGGTACAACTAATTTCTCATAAGTATTATTCGGTAAATGTTTATGACAATATAGTACACGTACCAATATAAATACCAATTGTCGTTTTAAATAGAGAAAACAAATTATTATATTTAATTATTGTAAAATAAATTGATACAGCTTATTTTTTAAAAATATTAGAATAATGAACCACGGGAATCAGATCAAACCTGTTTTTGAGAAATTTTTTATACCTACATAAATCGATCAAAAGATTGGATACCTATTTTTAAACATAAACATATTTTAAATAAATTAAATATTTACAGCGGTTAAAAAATAACCATTCTTGATATAGTATTTTTTTTAAATGTACATTTTTTTTCTAAATTTTGGATTTTTTTTTCGTTTTAATTTTTCCACAAATACAAAATATTTTTTTGTTCTTCGTACATTTATTAGATCCTGAAAATCACATTTTGATCACCCAATATTACGTTTAGAAGATAGGTACCTACATACTTACTGTAAAATTTTTCATCTTCGATTATGTAATTTTTTTATAATTTCACGTACATTTAAATATTATTAATCATTTTGGTGAGCATTCTGATTCAAATTTCATTGATAACACATAATTAACACATAATTATTATTTGTCTTACATATTATATACATATAATATGTAATAATTATTTGTTCTTGTTATTACAATTATAACATTTTCAGAAACTATGAATTTTAGAATGTTAGTCGTTCTACTGTCAACAATACAGGTTAAAATAAATGTATATAATATCTATTTTTGTCCGTTATCACGATATTCATATATATGTAATTCATATTTATAGTTCTTCGAACTTCGAAATAATTTTTCGCCGAATATACTCTCTGGTCCAAATACTTCAAATCGCTAAATACTCTCTCTACTTCCAGATCCACTATCCTCCTGGACCAGGGTTCGGCAGTCTTTAAATTGAGAAGAGCCAAGTTGTCAAGGAAACAGGACATTGAATATACCAGAGAGCCATATATAATATGGATTTTTAAAGCAAAAAGTGATGAGTAAGTTTTTCATCTAAAATTTGTGTTAGAACGATGACTCTGCATTTCATTACGTACTTGTATAATTTTTGGCATGATTGTAAATTATCGCCTATCAATACCTATTTTTTTTTATTCGTAGAAGAGTATGCTTGTTACGTGTTGTAAACATATGTATGAGTAGAGTAGAGGGTGGTAGGGAGTATGTTGTTCGAGTCTAAGTTCATTGGGCGACTCCATCTCATAAGGCTTGTTGAGTGGAGGAGAAATTGAAGTTGATGCCTGAGGAACCGCAAAGGTCTACGCAAAGCCGCGTCTTTGCGTAGACCTACGTCTGCCGACCCATGCCCTAGACGCACAAATATTCCGCAGGAACTACACATTAATGTCAGAATCTCAAGAATTAGCTTAAGAGGAATCCTTAAATTTATTTGACGTTTTGCAAGAAAATACAGTATTCACACGGAGTACATTACAGTACAATACGGAGAAGCTCGAAAAGAGACTGGAAGATCTTCCACCCGAAACCACCATTCTATTCAGTTAATTTCACCCAATTCAGTTCACCAGTTCATTCTACCCAATTCTAAAATTGTGATGAATCTAACATTTTTCTCGCATTTCTAGACAATATAACACAATGAAATAATACATGTATTGCAATAATCGCGGCAATTTTAGTACCACTTCAACCGTATACTCGTAAAGTTACCTTGTTTACAAAATAATACAAAATTTGTCGTTTAGGTCGAATAGGTCGAATTTCGAATAAATTAGATTTTTTTCTTAAGAATTTAAACTTTAATACAATATTATTATTTAAAATTTGGTCATTGTTAAAATTAAGTTAAAACTGAACTGTGGGTTTGAAAAGCCGCAAAGTTTCTTCTAAAATTGATTTAAAAATTGTATTAGAATTGACTGAATTTTTAATATAAAAACCAATATTATTTACTCAGCATATCTACTATAAAAAGCGCGGAAAACACACACACACACACACACATATATATATACGCTATCAATATTAAACAATTCTCGTCATTTGTACGTCCGTCATAAGTTTAATAATGCCAGCCACATGCCATATTTCGAATAAAATCTATAATAGTTGAAAAATTTTGTCAACTAATGCTTCGACTGTGATTTTTTTCTCTGTGGACCTTTAAAATGAATCAATTGAGCTTAGCGGTATTAAACATAAGTGAGCACTTCCCATGTGGTCAACAATAATTTTTGGTGTTTATAGCGTTAACTTTGTGGTTGGACAAATTTATTAAGTTTAATCATTAAACAACTTTGTATTAACCACTTAACTAGTAAATCTACGTTTACCGGTTTCGATACCATTGTATCTTCACCAGGACGGACGCAAACTTTACTATCTATTACTTATTCTAGCAAAATACGTAATGGATGGTTAATTTGCGTCCTGATGAAGACACAACGGTATCGAAACCGGTAGACGTAGATTTACTAGTTAAGTGGTTAATACAGAGTTGTTTAATTTAAAAAATTGATTACAACAATTTTATTCGATAGGTCTTCCATCAACTATTTGTTTTTAATTATTTTGAAAATAATTTATTTTTATGAAAACATTATATGAGAAAATAAAATATTTTATTGTCTCCTCTTGGGTAGGGAAATAACATGCTTTTCTATTTAATAGTGTTAATATACTCGTGTGTATGAGTATAAATATAAATTGCTATTTGTTCTTCTTTTTCAGTAAATTTTGTATTTGAAGGCATTAAAATACTTGAATAACATTTCTGATATTTTTTTATATTTTTTATTTATTTAATTAATAATATATAATATTTTATTACAATGATACATAGAAAATATTAACACTTCAATTTTTTGTATGTGTATACCTCACCAAAAAGAATTATAATTCTTGTGTGTGGTGAGGGAAAAATTAATTTAATTTATTTTCAAAATTTATTTTAATATAATTTAGTTTATCGAATGTAGAGTAAATAAAATGGAAAAAAGTGGACAGGACACTTTGTGGGTGGTAAAGGTATATTATATTACAGTGCATTAAGAAAACGCATTAACCTGATGTCATGTGGAAGAAACGGAAGTAGTAATGCATTAATATATAAGTAAACTATCAACATATTTCACATGTCATTAAAAAAATATTTTACAGTTTTCACTCGCTAAGCAGACGTAAAAACTTTAAACCGATTCACAGTAAAATACCAATTATGCAATCGCTACTTCTCCTGCTTGATTATTCTGGTGTTATCTGGTCGTAAATGTAGAGCATCTCAACAACCTGGAACGTCTTCAAAACGTACCTGTCCGTTACATCTTCCTCTTCTCAAAAAATTCGGGGTCTCCTGCTTGTATCAAAATAAATGTGCTATTGACAGGAATTCCCGAAAATTCGTGATTCGAGATGTTCACAATTTTGCAATTCTACATGAGTAAATTTTAAACTTTAATTTAATTTCTAAACTTCACGAGTTTAATTTTATTTATGTAATATTATACAGAATCATTTATTGCCCCGGTTAATCTGCAACCTCGGTAATGCCACACCGGATAAGGAGGGGGAGTCTACTGGATATGAAGCCACGGTTCATATTTCCATGAACAAACTATTATATAATCAGTTATATAATATTTTTTATTACGGTACACTTACATGTATAATTAAAGTTCACGATAGTACGTGCCAGAGAACTTCAAGGAAACACAACTAAAAACTTCAAGAAGTTGCGATGCTATCATAATAGACTGTAATATTTATTGCTTAGGTAGCTTGGAGACAATTTTATCCTAAAAGTTATTTAAAAGATTATTATAGTCTCAGTTGGGATATTAATAGAAAAATTTCGATAATATTTAACAGCTATACACTATACAGATAGTTGACCTTTATAGCTGCTGTTAGGGCAAAGGTATTTCCACGGAGAGTGTTCTTCAAGATTACGGCAAGAATCTTGACACTTACCCTTGAGATGTGTCCACAGAGGACACTTTGATCTCTTATCTCAGAGATCTGGCTTGTAGTAGTAAGTGTATATATAATCACATATTTTGCGGTGACATGAATAGACTGTTGATTACAAAACGCTTGTTTCCCTTCCTTCACAATTTTGTAATTAATATTAAAAAATATGTATCATTGTACAAAGCATGGATACGTACATTTTTAAGCGTATGATGGTAGATTACTGCATTAGGCAGAAACTGTAATGATGTTAAATTCTATCTTTAAATAACTACCTACATTAAAATAATTGTTTTCCTTTATTGTTAAGCATACTTAGTAATTTCACTTTTTTTAACTTCTGTAGATTACCCACTGATTACCGGTAGAGAAATCTAAGAAAAATATATTTATAATAATAATATAAAGATAAAGAAATAAACACCATCTTGTGGTATTGAAAAATGAAATAAAGGTGACTTGAAAAGTACTACAGTACTCGTTATTTAAGTATATTAGGTCCTTACATATGAATTGGCGTTTAGTATGGGAGGAACATAAAACCGATTTTTTTTTATTATAATATATTTATTTAATCAAAGTATGTACCATTGCTATCTATGCACTTTTGCCATCTCACAGGTAGTCCATCGATCCCTTTACTAAAAAAACATTCGGACGGGAATCAATAAAATCTTTGAAGGCGGTTTGGACTGCCCCATCGGAGTTGAATTTTTTCCTTTGCAAGAAGTTATCCAAATTTCGAAAAAAATGGTAATCTGTTGGGGCAAGGTCCGAAGAGTACGGTGGATGTCTTAGACATTCCAATTGAAGCTCCTCTAATTTGGTAGCCGTCTGTTGTGCAGTGTGTGGTCTAGCGTTATCATGAAGCAGCAGTGGCCTAGAGCGATTAACCAGCCTCGGTTGTTTAGCAGCTAGCTTTTCCATCATGGTTTGCAGTTGCTGACAATAGACATCTGCCGTAATCGTCTGGCCAGATTTAAGAAAGCTGTAGTGAACGACACCAGCACTAGTCCACCAAACGCTCACAAGTAACTTTTTTGGAGTCAATTTTCGCTTGGGGCATGTTTGGCTGGTTCGGCAGGGTTCAGCCATTGCGATGAGCGCTTCCGATTATCGTACAGGATCCACTTTTCATCACAGGTAATGATTCGATTTAAAATCCCTTCATTATTGTGCCGGTTGAGTAATGCAACGCAGCAGTCAACGCGCGTTTGTTGATTTGCTTCACTCAATTCGTGAGGTACCCACCTTTCAAGCTTTTTCACCTTACAAATTTGCTTCAAGTGGATTAAAACAGTTTTATCACTAACACCGCAGCCTGCAGCTAACTCGGATGTGGTTTGCGATGAATCCGCTTCCACAATAGCATTCAATTCTTCATTATCAACTTTGGTCTCCGGCCGTCCACGGGGCTTGTTCTGCAGGTCGAAATTTCCAGAACGAAAACGTTGGAACCAAAAACGCACTGTGTTTTCTTTTGCGGCACCGTCGCGATACACATCATTAATCCTTCGAGCCATTTCTGCAGCACTGGTGCCACGGTGGAACTCGTACTCGTAAATAACGCGATATTTCAAGTTTTTCATTTTGTTAACTGAGTGATGCAAAGAAAAAAACAATTGAGGAAAAAACAAATGAATTATAATTTTCAAAACACAAATACATGAGTAAATAGCTGTATAAATTTGGATTTGGAATTCCTAACCAAAGAGAAGATATTTGAGATCAAATTTGCCAGTACGGCAAAACGCCAATTTCATATGTAAGGATATCAGGTATATAGGATATAAGGTATATCGTAATTCATAATGACGGCGTCATATGGATAAATCATAAGAAACAAGGAAAAATAAAAAACGTACGCCAGTTGCATTTTTATAATAGTGTTTTATTTATACTTGACTTGATTTATTGTTTTCACGAAAAACATAACAAAAATCAAAATGACACAAATATATTGTTAATGAGATGATTAATAAACATAAAAAATAATTATTTGTTAAAAATGAGATTTATTAAAACGATAAATAAAAAACGATATCTATTGCAAAATCATAATATCGGAGCTTATTGTTCTACAGGAGTATAATAAAATTAAGTCATACTTAAAAGGTTTCAAGGGTTTCTGGAAGGAAATGGTGGAAATCTGATTTGAAAAATGTTGTATTTTATAATTCTTGCAATGAGTATAGAATTGAATAACGATTACTGAAAAAAATATTAAAATATATTTAACAAAATAAATGTCAAACTGTTATTATAAATTAGGTTAAGAGTAAGGTATTGCATATTTTAAGACAGAAAAATGATCGTACAAACCAGGTATTGAAAAAAATGTCAAAATATATAACAAAATTTTTTGAATTAAATAAATTTTTTAACAATTTAGAATTTTCGAAATGTTATGGCATAATATTTTTATGATAACCATATACAAAAGCATAATAATTTTGTGACAAGTATGTGAGATCATGATAATAAAACAAATACATATGATTCTTAAAGATAACTAAACCATACAATATATATTTAGTTTTCTATTCATAATTCTTAAATTAGGATATTTCGAGTTGGGGTTAAATTGAGTGGTTAAAAGAAAATTATTAAAACTGTCCGTACATTTCAACGGAACTGGAGAATAAATCATTTAGACGAAACCATTATTGTACAATCTTAAGTATACATAGTACGTGGCAGATATTCTAGGGTATTAAAAAGGAAGCAACCTATATGTATGTATAGATATAAGTAAGGGTTTAAGTGGATTGTCAAGAACAAAATAATATTAATTTCATATCTTTTTTCATTAATACAAGACACGCTTCGAACACAATAAACAATCTAAGATTGATATTTTCACCATGTGACCATTATTTACTGAAAAATTAATCAAAACTGATTATATACAAGGCAACCAAAATAGTCAAACACAAATAACTTTAGACACGTTCATGGTTTTTATTTTAATTTCAAAATAATGAGCGTTCAAAATCATTTATTATTATGAATTTAACAATTTTAAAGATTTTGTTAAAGTTGTTTAACTGAAAAAAAAACAAATTTACAAGACGGTTAAGGTAATATGTATACAGTTTTATTTGTCTTGTTATAGAGTACGCTGTATTTAAATAGTTTTTTTTAATCTATTTCACACCTTACAATTAATATTAAATCATACAAATTATTATCACTTTATTATTTCTAAATTAACATTACATATTTACAAAGTATTAATATTAAAATATAACTAAGATTATATTGACTCGTTTATTAATGGACCATTTAGACTATGTCCAGTTTAATTTATCGGAGATTATTTACTTTTTTGGCGAAATGTTGTTAAACACATATCGCCTACGTTTTTTGTGAATACTTCCACATTGTAAATAATGTAAGTTTTCATTATTAGACTCAAATATATAAGTTTTAAAAAATTTTATGTTGTGAGTAATAATATTATTGCATTGTATATTCCTTAATACCTTTATTATCTATCCGAACAAAACAGATCGACTCATTTATATATGTATGTTTAACCATTTTGATTAAAAATATTAAATTTATATGCTTCTTTATTAATTGTTTATTAAAACGTAGGTATAGATAAAAGCATAGCTCACATTATTTTTTCTTTAAAAGTCTCCAAATATATTTTAAAAAGTTTCAGTTTATAACATATAAACGTGTTTATATTTAATTAAATGTTTTTTTCTCATATATTTATCTTTAATAAAAATAATTTGTAAAAACAAAATGATTTCTGATAAATATACATACATATTTTTGATATTTATAGCGTTGACTTTGTGGTTGGACATAATTATTGATTTGAGAAACAAACTTTGTATACCATACTGATTGTTTTAAAACGTCTACCAGTTTCGATCTGTAGGTACCTACTGTATCTCCACCGGGACAGACGCACAATAACATCCATAAATTTAAAGAGTCAAGTGTTAGGTGGCATTATTTGTGGCGGAGAGAAGGGTGGAGAAATATTGAAACGGGGAATATATTAAATAATGGATTACTCGTTAAATTGAAATGTTTGGTATAGAGGGACTTTGATTTCTAACATTTTTAAATTACTTAATCTATAAGGCCTCTATTATTTGTGTGTACATTTTTTTTTCTCTCCCTCGCCACAAATGAGGCCACACTGCCACCTAACACTTGACTCTGACAAATTTAATTTACGGACGTTATTGTGCGTCCATCCTAAAGAAGATATATTACGGTATCGAAACCGGTAGAGTCTAAAAATAATCAGTGTAGTTTATACAAAGATTGTAAGTTTTCTCAAAATAATAAGTACTTACGCATGTTTCGTAAATCAACGTTCGCAAAGAAAGTAATTACAAAAACGATTAAAAGTTTTGCATATAATTTAAATTTATGTGATGTATGTGATGATACATTAAATTTACGTGACGTGAAACATGTATCGTATGTAAATTTTTTACGAAATAATTATATCTTCATAAATTTATTTTATTTCAAACAAATTTAAATTCTATGAAAAAAATGTGTTTAATTTTTAACGCTCGAGTTTCAGAGTTTTACAAAGACAATAGTAATCCATAGATTCAATAAATAAATATTTTTTTAAAAACGAGCACGAATTTAAAAAATAAATTAAATCCGAGTTATGCAAAATTTAAAAAAAAGTGGTCAATATATTAATAAGTCATTATTGCATTTGCTTAGCCCACATAAAAGATCATTTTTTAGAATTTATAATGTCAAAGTACTGAGATCTCATTGAATTAAACAGTATTTGAGTTCATAAACATATTTTTTCAACGTTTCTTTTAGCTTTAAGGCATGGAGTGTTATAATTTGAATAATTTTAATTTTGGAAAAGTATATACAAAAATAAAACAGTTCGTAAATTTCAATTGAAATGAATACAAAAAAACATCACGAGTTTTAACTGAAAATATTGATAGATGAAGGGAATATTTTTTTTGTAGAAAATAATTCTGCATGGAGAAAATGTAGAAAATTGTTTTTAGAATGACAGAAACAATTATGTTAACAATATCAAGATTAGAAAATTTGTATAAATAATTATTTGTTTCGGGCTGTACATAGATTTTACTGCCCCACTAAGCTTAAAGGCAGTAAATCCATACTTTTTGAAAAATGTTTTGATTTTGTGATTTTGGATACTTTTGATTTGGTCATATTTTACTTTTCTAATAAGCTTGTACGCCGTATTTCTATCAAAATATAAAAATATAAGCATTTTTAATTTGTAGTATATCCGTCTACGGTATGCAAAATGTAGTTTATTTGCAGTTTTAGGGTTTAAACTATATAATAATATCTCAAATAATAATAAAATAAGCTTTTTTTATTTTGACTAAGCGGGAAAAATAAATTAATATTCATTTGAATGATAGAAATTGCTCCATTCACATTTCCTTTACTCAGTAATTTGTTTAATGGATATACTGCTTTTTAGCTTAGTGGGGCAGGATAGATAAAGCACGTTTGGCAACACCACTTAATTTTTTCTTAATTTACCTGATTATTGATTATACTTCATGACATATTCAATTTTGTAAAGCTGAATCTTGTTTTGGGTGAAATAATCTGATGTAATATAAAATTATGAATAACAGCTTTTAATTTTCAATACAATCACACTACCACACTATATATATATAGATATATATATATATATATATAGATATTATATATATATATATATATATAATATATATAAATACGAAATAAATAAATGAAATAAAGCACGGACCTCTGTGTTCGAATCCAGGTTCCAACATTTAATTTTTCAGTTTTATTATTCGATATTTGTGTGTTTCTCTTTATTTCATTTATTTATTTCGTATTAAATATTACGGGACTCGTTTCCTTAAATAAATGAAAAATATGTTTAATATATATTGAAATTCCTGTATATTATAGACTGCCAAAATATACAGACATGAACTAAGGTAATTTATTGATTTGTCTACAAAAAATGGTACTGAACCTGGTTCAAAGGCTGGTTTCAGAACGTATGACTTGTTTAAAACTTAATTTTATTATTACCAGATTGTCAACCTTGAAACAATGAAAAAGTCAATCTAAAAAGTATACTACTGTAAAAAAATACATTTTGTTTACTAGAGGATTTAAATATGCATGGATAAACACTTTAACTGCGGAATAAAGGTGTCCTAAAAATACGCGAGGAGGAAATTCTTCCACTGCAACCCAACCTCCTTTTCTAAAGTAAGGATTTAGTTCATTTCTGTAAATTTTTATACTCTGTGGGGTATGCAATGAAATTTCTAGGCATTTAATACCTATATTAAAAATGAAAATTTTGATTCTAATATTTTAATAGCTAAGTAACATTTGTTTTATAAAAAACGCTTAAATCAATGTGTGCATATTGCGACCTTGGAAAGACAAAGTATTATCTGACATTTCGGTAAAAATTGAAGTTTTTGTACTAAAATTCTGACAATAATATCGATTGAAAACTGAGAAATTAAAAAAAAAATTAGAACAATAACTGTTGATATAAAAAAAATACAATTTATTATTACGTGCCCAAAATTAAAACAAGGATTTTTTTGTTATGCTAAAATATTCAGAGCCATTTTTGTGAAAATTTCATCTCATTGGCGATGAAACAAAGTCGCGTCAAAAATGAATATTTAATCTTTGACGCCCAATATATTAGCTTGGTCTAAATGTCAGATCATATCCTGATGTCCCAAGTCCTGATGATAAAGCCTAGTGGGCATGACATAGTGCGGTCACAATGCTGGCTGTGTGATTTTCTCAAGCTTGGGTGTTTTTAGTCATGTGTTTCGCTACGACAACTGACCTGTTGTTCCGCCAACATTATTAAAAGGCCAGCTCCAAACGCAGTAATCTCCTTAAATTATTTCTATATGTCGGTGGTCTGAGTGTCGTTGTACTATCTTAAGCCATCTTATCCAATTTACTCTAATATATGTTCGAACAATAAAAAAGAAAGAATTTTGGGTTCAAAATATAATGGAAAATATAACTTGTTTAACATTATCCAAAAATAAAATTGGATAGTATGGTTTAAGGTAGTATAACGAGAATCAAATTTTTGCCGGATTCGTCAGTATACGTAGGGACTGTCGACATGTATAATAGAATCAATTTTGTTGCAATGACTGTTCAGCATTTAAACAAATATCTCAGATGCCTCAAGAATAATGATTTTATATAATTTTCTAATCATCATTTAGAGTAAGGTCAAAGATAATTTTGCATAATAATCACAGAATTTTCTGGTTTGTGTTTTCTAGGGTATCCTGCCCTTTTTCTACGAGCCTTAAAGTCAATATCGGCGTCGGCCAGAAAAGTCGTAGAAACGCGGAGGAATAATCAGAAGATGCCGAACGGCCGTGAATTCCTAAGAACATTTTTAATCACAGAAAAAATGGGAAAAATTGTCGAATTGCGGTGAAGCAGTTTGATAAATGTTTCGAGTGGATGGCTCCTGACGGGGTTGCTGCTTAGCTGTTGCCCGCCGCGCTGAGCTGCGCGTGCGCGAGCATGAGGATGTCCTTCTTCTCCTTGGGGAAGCGCAGCTCGCGGCCGGCCAGGCGCGCGGTGCGCAGCTCCCGCTCGGCGCGCGCCAGCTCCCGCGCCAGCGCGCCGGCCGCCTCGCGCTCGCGCGCCGTCCAGTCCAGCGCCATCTGCGCGCGCATGTCGTCGTCCAGCGCGCGGTTCGAGTAGTGCGCCACCACCTCCTGCCGCGAGCACTGCCGCTCGCGCATGGCCTTCAGCGAGCCGTTCCAGTGCAGCAGCTGGAACACGGTCATCAGCTCCTGGAACTCCAGCATCGTGCGCCCCTTGTTCGCTTCCAGCATGAATCTGCAAAAAAAAGTTGATCGAGTAACAAGAAAAAAGAGATAACAAAAGTAAAAAGATATTTTCAATACTAAAACATATTAACAATTTATAAAATATAAAGGTAGGTATATAAAATAACAAAAATAAAACATAGATACTATAAATAAGCAAACATTTGTCACTTGGAGTCACTTCTTTAGCATATCTTCTCTTGATATTTTTAATCAATTACTTATAAGGTATTAAAAATTGGTATGTCAACTCATTATTTAATTACGGTTATTTTTTAAGGGGTAATACCATCCAGGGAGAGAGATATTTAGGTAGAAATCGGGTGATTCTGTACAAGGAGACAATCAATTATTTTTATTGGCAAATTATTAAGGTATATATTAAACTATAATTTTTTTAAGATTCAAGCTTTATATTACGGTCGTTCGACATATTTAGGTATTGAATTAAACGGATATTTTATGCGAACCGCATGGATGTATTGAGATACGATTCTCGACGTTTCGCTAGAGTGATATCACAGCGTCTTGTTTCTTTCTTTCTTTCTACGCTCAGGGTCATTAGAGGGCTAAATATGCAATATGAACTGACAATATCTTTGAGCTTTTTATAAAGGCTTCTTGCGGGACCGAAGATATTGTGAGTTCATTGCATAAATAGCACCCCAAACTCATAAATAAGCAGTAGACCTTCACTTTTTAGGAATTAACGTATTTGAAAATTGAGATATAGCCTTGCATATCCCAGTAGGTAGGTAAGAATTTTCGTAAAATCAGTATGTACACGGTATACGCCTACAACTTTGAATAAATATAAACATATTCACTAAGTACATAAATTACATCAATTTCATAGTAAATGTATTATTTTAATGATCACTAAATTGCTTTAAAAAATTAATGATATTACCTCTACTTGAGTTAAACAATAATTTTATATTTTATGTGGAGAGTAATAATATCTCTTACCATTTATCTGGAGATCAGAGATTCTGCTATTACTCTCCAAACTTAACTAGTAAAATATATAAATACTAGACGTGCCCGCGGCTTCGCATGCGTAGAATTTTAGTAACTTTTAGTCATATTATATCAATTTGTGTATTAACCTCAACATACAGATATATGTCATCCCTGACTCTTTCATAGAACTTTTTGAGGTCTAGAATCTCTCTATAGAAAGTATTTAAATATCTCTTAGCGTTAAGGCAGCCTTCGTAAAAAACGCATCGCTGGACCATTTTTTCGACGACTTTAGTTTAGTTAGAAAATAGGTCACCACCAAAAGCCCTTTTATTTTAACGGGTTATATAATATAGAGCCTAGGTCCACCCTGAAATATTGGTGAAAGAATTTTTGAAATCAGATGAGTGTTTCGGAGATAACCTCCTACATCCAAACATACAAACTTTACCTCTTTATATATTAGTATACAGATTATTAAACCTACACAGAGGTAACGCAGTTAATGTGTTTCAACCATTTAATGATCATCGTGAATAATCTCTACGTTAACGCCAGATCCATCAATCGTTTAATGTCAAAAATAAACGTAATAAAATCCAGTGCATTGCGCATACAAGAGTATTAATTAATAATGCATTGAGTTCGAGATTTTGTAGGAAACATAGCCTATGATTTTTTTTATTAAAGTCAAGCATTCGGCAGGTAGATTTTAAATTAGTAATCCTCGGCGACAGCATTCAAAATTTTATTTTATTTCTTTGGATATTGCTACCTTTGCTTTTATATCCCACATTTGGACGTAGCTAAGCGAAAAGGGTCCAATCCATAAAAAGTCACTTGAGAGATATTGACGATTGAAGTTTGTAAGATAGTTTTTCATTGGTTTTCGTTTTATAATTAATTGAAAGTATGATATAGTGTGTACAATATTAAAACATTTTCACTATTAATGGTCGGTATAGTTAGGTGTACTTATACGTATTGTAAATTTATTTGGCTGTTTATGATGAAAAAAAATTAACCTGCCTTATATGTGGGTTGGTTCTAAGGGTTCTAAATATTTGCTTTTTGCCTGAATCTTTTTACAGACTGATATATTTAGCACCAGTTTGGAATATTTAAGTCATTTTTGGCCATGTTGTGGATTAAATCCTTTTCGCGAAACTACGTCCAATTGTACTCGCTACATTTTTAATTAAAATGAGAAAATATCTAAATATAATAATTTCGCCGTCTGTCTGTTTGTCCGTAACCTCGTGTAACGTCCGTAATTTCGTTCGAATTCACGGCTAAAACGAAATTAAACGACTGGAGAAGGGTTTTGAACCTCGGGCGAGCAAACCCGAAGGCGGAAACCTAGTGACGTTGCCACCACTCCATGCGTGTGATCTGTCAGAAACACACTACATATGGGATTTAGCAAAGACGCGAACCAATTTTCCGTCATTTTTTACGGGTTACAGCCAGTGTGAGAAATAAATACGGGAAAATTTATATTAAAAAAATATTTTGTTACGTGCGTTTTGCTTTTCATTTATTGATGTTACCGCTTGCGATACAGAGAATTTATTATTCATTTTTAACAGTACTAACGGTTACTAAAGAAAAAGTATTTATTTATTTATGAAAATATAAAAATACTATAAAGAAGTTACGGACGTTACACGAAGTTACGACGGACGGACGGACGGACAGACGACGAAATTATTATAACTGGGATTAAATAATAGCTACGTGCGGAACCAACCGACAGCAAACTGACGCTCTCCGACGGGTCACCCGCGGATTGCCATGGGCCGGCCCATCGCCATTCGGCGCACGCACGAGCAAGGTCAATCGTCCCCGGCTCCTGGCAGACGGCTCTGCGCGAGCACTTCCCCGCGGCGGTCCGCCCGGGAGGAAGGAGCACGCGGAGCTCGCTCGGCGGCGTGTCGTCGGGCGATTCAACCGCACGTCCTTTACGGATCGTGTTGTGTAACAAACAGCGCGGGAAAATTATTTTAAATTGTAAAAATGTAATTTGATTTAAAAGTGGCAAACACGCGGGAGAATTTTGAGTTAGAACTGTGTCTGGTATTTTCAATAAGTATGAACAATCGTACCTCGGTGTCATGTGTCTAGGGAATGCAATCCCGATCCCGCGAGATCTCGAGGCATTTTACGAGATCAATCCCGAACCGAAAAATCGAACGAGATTATCTGGATTGATCAACATTTTTAAAGTTTTGTATGTTTACTTGTGTATATGTCCATAGAGCTTTTAGTAAGTACTTAAAACTTATGTTCGTGTCACATTCAAATAACGAAAATAGCTTTGAATAATATGCTATATTTTGTCAACTTAACATAGTAATAAAAACAACTAGTAACTCTACTACATTGACTGATTAATGCTTGTAAAAACGCCTACAAAAATTTGAAAGCGATGATTAGTAATGAATATTTTATTAAATATGCTGATATAAAAATGCAAGGCATTGTCGTTAATTGCTATTCAGCTCTATAAATAAAAAAAACACAAAAGTATTCGGGATCCCGATCCCTAAAGATCCCGCGGGATAGGAAATTCTAATCTCGAGGGATCCTGAAAGGGCAATCCCGACTCGGAATTACATTTCCTACATGTGTCCAAATCGGGGTAAATAGTGGGGGGTGCAAAATAAATATGTTCCCTTTCACCTATCATGTATGTAAAGTTTATTTAGTATTAAGTATACCCTGACGAAGGAACGTTGTTCCCGAAATCGGTTGTTGATAAACTAAGTTAATAACCCTGGAATGCTGCAATAAACATTTTTGCAATTTATATGGCCCCGTTCATGATGCTATAGGTAATGTTTATTGTGCATATAAGTTTATGATAAATCAATAACCTTCACGACTGCAATGTTTTGGCATAAAGGGATACATTATTAAACAATTTACTGGCCATTAGGTAAACCATTAATTTTAAGTACGCAGGCTCTTTAATGTTTGCTTAATCCAATCAATTCACCGAAGTCAGTATCTCGTTTGGATGTTTTCTCAATTTTAACGGCACTTACGGCTCTTCAATATTAACTCGTATCAAAATTAAATAAACTGTGACCATTGTTATTCACCTGTAACGACCATAATTCATTTGATTTTGGTTATTTTTTAGTCTATAATATTTATTAATGTCGTTTATTAACAGCCTAAAATAATGAAGAACTTAATGTGACAACCCTTAATTACTTAAATATCATAATAGCTTTACTCTGTATTGAGCGAGATTAGTCTTTTATCATATTCTATTATCTTATATACGAGTATATATATATATATATATATATATATATATATATGTATGTCATTGAATTTTTAGTACAATATTTGTTTTTATTGAAGGTTAATAAAAACAGAATTGAAATGTAATTCTTTGTTAGTTTGTTGTCTTATAATGAAGTACGTACATTATAATTTCAAGATGTTTGCCGGCTACTGTACTTATTCGTAAACGTGAAATAAATTTGGTTTTCTAAAAGAGGTTAAGAATGGATCATTAATGTGGTGTTAAAGTCTGGTATTTTCAATAATACTCCTGCGTTAGTTCACACGTTTATTTCAGTAAGAGTTACAATACACAATATTAGATTTAACCCGCGACCGTCTGCCTTCGCGAGTAAACAAGTAGTGCCTGCCTGTCATATAGTACGCACACACGTCGAGATACGCTACAATTAATAATGTTTTATTATTCAAATCGCTAAATATTGAATTACAGGAATTCGGTATCTGAAAAACATTTATCCAAAAATATCGTTATTGAAAAACTTCGGTAGGCATTGCAACCCCTAAATCCATCTTACTTGGTCTTGTGGACGACAGAATGTCAAAACATCTGCCGACTCGGGTTCCGACTTTATCTTACAGTCCGACGTATCACTGATTAGCTCAGATGCACGCGCCAGAGGGAGAAAAAATTCGCGAAAGAATGACCACCCTCAAAAATGTATCCGGTATTGAGGAATCGCTCTCGCCCCAGAATTCTGAAGACACGCACATTATCGATTAATTAAAATATAACTTATTTATAATGTGTCAATGTCGGCCGATTTCTGAAGACTCCGCAGGATACGAGAAGAAATGCGTATTGTGTCTCGTAGCTCGTATCTTTCCTCTAGGCATGTTTCATGTTAATAATCGTAATCTAGACAGTAAATATGCTTGCAATGACATGACAATCAATACACATGACAATCAATAGGCATGACATTCATATTCTGTTATTTACAATCAGATAATTCGTTCAATCTACGCGTTCAGATATTCTCAGGATGCAATTTGAAAAGTACTACAAAGCGTGCGAATCGGAAAGCGAACATACTTTCGTAATTTTTTAATGTTCATAGCGTTAACTTTGTGGTTGGATGTAATTATTAATTTGAGAAAACTGACTAACTTTGTATTAACCACCTGACTGATTGACCGTATCTTCTTCAGAACATTGTGCTTCCGTCCTGACAGAGATACTGTACAGTATCGAAATTGGTAGACGTCTTAAACAATCAGTGTGATTTATACAAATTTCGTTATTTTTCTCAAATTAATAAATGAACATAATGTTACGATGCCAAAAAGAATTTACGCACTGTCCGAACTTCTAAAAATATGTCACTTAGAACAACACCATGGAAACATCGAGAACGGTCTACAGAAATCTATAGTTATCTACAACCTTCGCGAAACGTCTACAAACACCTTGAACAACCGAGAAGCGACGAGGGCCTTCTCCCAAAGACTAGAATAAAGTGTTCAACAGACGAGTGATTAGTGAGACTTATTATGAATAATTATTACGAATAAAAGAATTAAAAATTGCATTATTTTTTCTCTGCATCTCGCAAGATACTTTTATATTTTTTAATATTTTTTCTCTTGATTGTTACTATATGTACTTTCTTCCAAATAATGATTAGATGTCGATCTAAGGGGATGAAATTTAAAAAAAAAAGCTACCTACTTCAGAAGAGATATTTCTATACATCTAGCGAGGTAGGTAGTGGCCGAGAGGCTCGTTACACATTATCCTAATTTATTTGTAATAATTGTGTGTAGGCACGCATCAAGCAATCAAATGTATATTCTTGTCCAATAAACGCCAATTCATTGGCAATGAAGTGAAAAAATGAAAGAATAGTGTTCTAATTTAATTCGTGTCCAGTGATTTTAATTGGAAAAATCTCCCAGTAAATAAATAATGATTACCTAAAAGCTCCGATGCCTGTGTTGGGGCTGTCGGCCTCCTCGGGCCCGCCCTTGAAGCTCGCCCTGGCCTCCGCGACAGCCTTCTCGATGAAGTCATCGCTGATCCGCCGGCTGGGGTGTTCGTTGAATACACTGTTCATGAGTGCTATCTTCGCCGCACTTCTGCGCGCCTCTGCTTTCGTTGGACAGTTCTACAATTATAAAAAAATCATTTTAAAAAATTCACTAAATCAACACTTTCTTATAATGCCTCTTAACAAGATATAACTTCTTAGTAAAACAAAGTTAAAAATCGTTATTTGGAAATTATAATTTGATAAAAAAACATAAGATTCCTGATTTTTTAAATTTTATACAAACGTAATTAATCATCAAATAAGAAAAGTAAATTATAGAGTACATTACATTTTTATGATGTAATTTAAATTCGCTGGATACGCTATTTCAAGAGTTGAAGACTGACTTAATATATTTTAGAAAAAAATGAATTACGTTTCCACACAATTTAAAGTATGTGCGCAAAATGCACTCCTCTACGAAAAATAAATATATTTGGTATACAGGATGTAAAAGACTTAGTCAACAATGCAGGTGGATCGCTGCCTTTATTATGAGTCGAAAATGTTTTAAAAAAAACATTAATTAATATCAATAGTTAAGGAGATGTGCCACATCAAATTTTGCAAATTTTAATATTTCTGACTTATTTTTTGCAAAACGTTGGACTATCATTACAGTAACTTATATCTGATATTAAAAATTCAATGCCTTCAATACAAATCAAATAAAATGATAAAAACCTTCCAATTCCAATTGGAATTTTTTCAGGGTTTTAATTATTTTGTTTAACTTTTATTGAAACGAAAAAATTTTTTGCAGTCGATATAAGTTACTGTAATAATACTTCACGTTGTGTAAAAAATAAGTCAGAAACATTGAAAAAAAATGCAAAAGTTGATATTGCATACCTCCATAACTATTGATATTAGGTCACGGTTGCTACAACATTTTCGACTCACAATCAAGGCAGGAATCTGTAAAATATTGTGGACTAGCTCTGTAACATTCTGTATAAATAAAATTTCGACTTTCTTTTTAGTACTTTGCTGTGATAGTATCGATAGCGATTTTATTATTTAATATGTGCTATGTTTTGAAATTTGAAGCACGATGTGAAAAAGTCGAAAATTCACTTGTAAACTGAGTTCGTAGAGCGTGTAAACTCAGTTTACAATAGAATTGCAGTTTTCAATGGAATTGCCGGTAATTTTAAATGCATTATAGATTTTATGTGCTCAGCGATGTTGTTGTAGAAATGCTAGTGCTTTAAAGCTAATAAAAGTTTTACAGAATCGACGTGAAGGAGCGCGTTCGTAGCGCACGCCTCGTTCTTATTTTTAATGTCCAATGAAATAAAATTCAATACAGAACGTGACATTATTCGCAATGCGCACATCTCGGGGAATATTTTATGTCATCGTGAAATGTGGAAAGAAATAATGCATTTCCAGTTTTCCATTGTTTCGCCTCAGCTGCACTCGCACTGCACCGAGTTAATAGGAATATTTAAAGGGAATGTCAAATTCGGTTTAACGACTGCGGCGGGTACTCGATACTAAAATAAGCCATTAACCGCGTTTAAAATTGTCCCCGGCAAGTTGTACAAGCGTAGAGTGACGCGTGTTTAAATTGCTGAAACAATAAAAAGGGAAAAATTGCTAAAGGATTTATGGATATTTCAAAAATACGTTACGTTAGGTCATGGACGTCGCTTGGATCGGTTCTTTGGAAAACATTCATAACCTCGCAGGACTATATTTCTGCCTTGATTATGAGTCGAAAATGTTCAAGCTATCATGACCTAATATCAATAGTTATGGATGTATGCGACATCAAAGTTTGCATTTTTTTTTACAATATTTCTGACATATTTTTTTACAAAACGTTCAAGTATTATTACAGTCATTTATATCGGTTACGAAAAATTCTTTCGTTTCAATAAAAATTAAATAAAATAATAAAAACCTTGAAAAAATTCCAATTGGAATGTTTTCCAATTGGAATTCGAAGGTTTTTATTATTTTATTTGACTTGTATTAAAGGGAATTAATTTTTCATATTTGATATAAGTTACTGTAGTGATAGTCCAACGTTTTACAAAAAATAAGTCAGAAATATTGAAAAAAAAGCAAACTTTGATGTCGCATATCTCCATAACTATTGATTTATTTATTTTATTTTATTTTTATTTTTACGCTTCAACAGGCCAGGAGGCCCAATTACAGAAGCGAAATACATCACAAAACACCCAGGCTTGAGTAAATCACACAGATTAACATTGTGACCTCACCGGGAATCGAACCCGGAACCCTCAGTGTTGGAAGTCAGTGTCATAACCACCGCGCTACGAGGTCATGATAGGTTGAACATTTTCGACTCATAATTAAGGCAGGAATATAATCCTGCTGTATATCCCCCGTGAGAATTAAACCATACTAATTATTGTATATTTCATTATTATTAATAATATTAATAATAGTTGGATCATTTGTATAGCGCCGTTTTCGTGAGTACTCACCATAAGGGCACTTCACACAAAACAACTTATTGACTAAGAATGGAATTAACATTTAAAACTATAATTTGGTCCAGCCACCGCGAAAATATTATTTCATATAATAACAAAAATTATTATTTTATTATTATTTCAGTATTATTTCATATAATACCAAAAATTAACTTCTATTGTTACCATAGACATGATGACACTATTAAACAATAAATGATATTAGATATGAAAATATTTTGAAACGATTCTAAAAAATGGTCCAGTTTTAATATACACATTGAGATTAATAAGATTTCCAATAAAATAAAAATATGAAATTCTGCATTCAGTCATTTTAACTGAAACACCGGTTAGAGTGAATGACATCAAGCCTACGTATACATCACCGTGTCTCTGAACTGTTGTCATAGACACAATGCAATGCTTACTTAGGCTTGACGTCACGTAGATGCCATGACAGTTGCGAGCGTTTTTGCGTGAAATAAAAAATAGGTAGATGAAAATGCAATTATTTGCGTAAAAACCCTAGTTTATAACTGAAATAACGTTATTTTCGGTAATAGTAGACGTGTACCTACATTATAGAAGGTTTTTTCAAAATCTTTCATCATGCCTATTTGGCCATATCAGTGGAAAGTTCATAATCAGCATAGTTAACTATTTTTTTATAATATGTTGATTTTACATATGTTAATTATAAGATTTGCTGTCAATTTTCCAAAAGATAAATAATTTTTTTTTTACATCGAATTTATAACTTCAATAAAATATTTATTGTTATAGACTGAATTACATGACTTCGATTGTATTGCATTGTACGCGAAGTCCCTCTCTAAACATGAGCAGTTCTGTTTTCTTCGTGAGGTTGTAGTTACAACTGTTAAAATGTTCATCCAAATGAAATATACTATTGTACTAATCTAAAGTTGTCTAAAAAAAAGTTTTCTAACCCTTTCCTAACCTAACCTAACCCAACCTCGAGATTATAAGTTATCAGTATTTGATTTTTTAATTCGCGTGATCAAGTATTATAAATTAAAAGAATTCAATACTTCTTAATCCCAGTTCCTTTTATTACAAATTACAGGCTTCTTATTTATAAATGTAGCCTTGCTTATATGAGAGGTACATAAACAATACCGCCACTTTGCGATTGACGAAAATTGAAGATGAGCTGTTTGAAAATGATCGTCTAGAAAATAGTGGCAGATTCACGTTTGATAATTGCTCTCGATATTGATGTTCACATGTTTTAGAAACATTTTCTCAAAAGGATATCAAATTTATAATCTCCGCTCTGGCCATAAAATTATAAGTACGTTTTTCTTGATTGCGTCGATTGCATGGTGGTACTTTTATATGTAAGCGATGAAGCGTCGTTAAAAATAGTAATAAATTTTGTTCATATGTACCTCAACTACAGCAGATTTTTTCCCAGAATTAAAATAATGAGCTGTAAGTACGTGTATTAAATAAAATTATTGCTAATGTGGAATTACATATCTTGGCAGACTGATAACTGTTCCGATAAAATAGATTATCATTTATCATAAGGACTGGTTCAATACCAATACCTTAATACCACCATCCAACTGCGAATCTTATTAAATAATTGGTACACTTTTTCAATTCCTGAAATAAAAACTAACTAACTAACTAACCATCACGCCGTTTCCCTGCAGGGGTAGGCAGAGAGGATTGAACGCCACACTCTTCTATCCTGGCACACCACTTTTGCTTCGGCCACATTCATACATCTTCTCATACACGTTCTACGATTGTTGCGGCTTTTAACAGGGCCATCCTCAAATACTTGTAGTACCTGATCGTGCCAGGTCTTTCGCGGACGCCCTCTATTCCTGTTGCCTTCAACATTCGCCTCATATATTTTCTTAACCATCCTTTCCTCGTTCATACGTTCCACATGACCAAACCATCTCAGCACTCCTTTCTTTATTCTATCTACCACACTACAGCCAGCATTGCATTCACTTCTAATTTGTTCATTCCTCACTCTATCGACCAAAGATTTTCCACACAAGCGTCTTAGTGACCGCATTTCAACCGCATTCAGTCTACTTTCATTCCTCTTTTGCCAATTCCAGGCTTCACTTCCATACATAAGGGTTGGCACTAGAACGCCATTATGTACCGCTAGTCTTGCTTCTTTTGACAGATTCTTATTGGCCATAATTGCATTTAGTGCACCATTAACTTTGTTTCCCGCAGTTACTCTCCTTTCGATATCATTCTCAGCCTTGCCGTCTCTACTAAACATACTTCCCAAATACACAAACTCGTTCACTTGTTCTAAGCATTCGTTGTTTATAATTACATCACACTTAGTCACTCTTTCGTCTCTCTCGAATACCATCACTTTCGATTTGCTGACATTCATCAAAAGTTCACTCTGCATGCATACATCGGACATCCTGGATACCAAGCACTGCAGATCAGCTTCACTGTTAGCCACTAATACTGCATCGTCTGCGTATAGCAGACAGGATATGGTGAGTCCGTCCATTTTCGCTCCAACTTCTAGATCCTTCAGTTCTTTCATACAATTATCCATATACAGGTTGAAAAGCCATGGTGACATTACGCATCCCTGTTTGACACCTTTTGTAATATCAAACCATGATGTGAATGTCCCATTAATTCTCACGCAAGCACTACTTCCTTCGTACAGGGATGCAATTGCCTGTATGAGTTTACTCTTCACCCCATATTCAGACAAAACCTTCCATAACTTTCGTCTTATCACTCTGTCATACGCTTTTTGGAGATCCACAAAGGCACAAAAAAGTTTTTGGTTCTTTGCCAAAAACTTTTCGGTCATCTGGCGCAGTGAGAAAATCTGGTCCATGCATCCTCTTCCACTCATGAAGGCTCCTTGTACATCCCACACTTTTTCTTTCGTTGTCAACCTCACTCTTTCTATCAAAATTCTCGCATACAGTTTGCCAACAGAGCTCAATAGGCTAATGGCCCGATAATTCGCGCAGTCCATTCGCGACCCTTTTCCTTTGTATAGAGGCATGATAACAGCTCTTCTCCAATCCTTAGGAGTGTAGCTGCCCTCTAAACATTGGTTGAAGAGTCTATGAAGCCACGTGAGTATTACTGGACCACCACCCTTAATGTACTCGGCAGCAACATTGTCATAACCCACAGCCTTGCCATTCTTCATGTGCTTCAATGCTCTTTTAATTTCTTCCACAGTTATTTCATTCACACTGTCGTCACTATTCATAAATCCGTTGGACGCCTCAAAGGAGTCCTCACTCACATTCCCATTACTCTCATACATTTCTTCAAAAAATTCCTTCCATCTATCTTTTATTTCATTCTCGTTTCTAAGCATCTTTCCATTCTTTGACATAATAGCATTCACACAACCTCATTTCGTACCACTTCGAGACTTTTTAACTTCCTTCCAAAAGATCTTGATATTCTCTTGGAAGTTCTGAGTCAATTTAAGACCCACCTTTTATAATAAATGTACACTGTATCCTATTGTTTCATTAGTTCCTTAAAGGCATTTATGCATGGATTTATAGTAAGTTCTTCTATCGCAAAATATAGTTCTGCTTTTTACTCCCTTTATATTAACTCGTGGCGTCTGATTGCTTGCTTGCCCGTGATTCAATCGAGCTGAAACTTTGCAAGCAGACTCGTGGCGACGATCAAGAAGATCTATCAAATTTTCGTTAAGAAAAATAAATAATTATCGTATAATTTTGTATTTTTCAAATTTTTAACGTTTTTTTCATACAAGTTGTATGGATATTTCAACGCATATGGTAGAAGCGAAACCCGAAAATGAAAAAGAGAGTATTGTAAAAACTTACTTTTTTCTTCATAAAGTAAAAAATATTTATCGGCTTATGAAAATATAGTTTTGGTATAATTTTATAATGTTGAAAAAGTTATTTCACAAAAAATAATTAAAAAAAACATCAAGAAGAAAATGACTGAAAAAAGTGACGACAATATGCTACTTTTATAAAATTAAAAAATCGATTTATAATCCGAAGGTTTTCAATCCCCTCGGAGCGCCTGTACGCGAGGCATCACACGCGCGTTAAAGGATTTACACGCGTATAAAATATGGAATGCTCCGTACGTGGGATTTAGTATCGTAAGTTATGCGCGCATTGTTTTTCGGGCATCTCGCGAGATTGATTTGCGCGGGACCAACCTGGAAGCTCCCGAAGCAGGACCCGCCGGGGAGGGTGACGTAGCAGATGTAGGGCTGCGCGGTGGCGGGCACGGACTCGTATATGACCACGGCTCCGTTTCGTAGCTCGGCTCCTCGCGCCTGCTTCATTTGCCAAAACTCTTGCAGAGCCTCTACGACGTTCACTGGAAATAAAGAAAACAACTCGGTGAATTCTTTCGTCTTAAATATTATTGTAATTAAGTATAAGAATAATTGGCAACACAGCAAGGACCAACCGGAAAACCTATTCAATCTTACCGATTCAAAAACAACATTATTATAAGCAGATTCAAAACACTAGTGCAGTAATTTTATACAGGAATTATGTGCAATTCCAAAACTGTTAAACAAATTACCGGATAGAATAAAAAATGAAAAGGGACAAAGATTTGGAAAAAATCCTAAAGAAATATGACAGTTGACTGAAAATTGGCATATGATTGTAATAGTGCATTAGCTAACTAACTTACTTAGCTAATTACTTACCTAAACTTACTTAGCTAATAACTTACTAATTTATTAACGCCATATTTTTCTATCTTGGCACACCATTTTTGCTTCGGCTACATTCATACATCTTCTCATACAAGTTCTACGGTTGTTGAGGCTTTTAACAGGGCCATCCTCAAATACTTGTAGTATCTGATCGTGCCAGGTCTTTCGCGGACGTCCTACTCTATTCCTGTTGCCTTCAACACTCGCCTCATATATTTTCTTAACCATTCTTTCGAAATGACCAAACCATCTCAGCACTATAGTGTATTAGATATTAATAATTATTAATAAATAATAATAAATATATAAAGTAAAGTAATATAACGTAATGTATCCTTACGTATAAACAGTTATTACAGTTTGGCAAGATGCCTGTAATAAAAAAGAATTATAAGTATAAAAAAAATCGTTTTAAATAAAACTTTTAATTTATTTTAATTAACTTTTTAATGTATTTTATGATACTAACTAGCTATAACCCGTCAAAAATGACGTAATTTTAGTATAAATATTTATTTTATCGCTATCTGGAGTAGCGTACCGTCTTCTTATACCTCATTATTATATTAAACCTCATTATTATTTGAGCCATGTGGTAGAGTTAGTGAAGGACATTGTTATGTAGAGAATTATACTTTTTTTGTACCTCTTTTTTGCCATCTGGTTGCGTTAGTGACGGATATTATTATATAGAGAATTATATATTTTGATTTTTGATGTAATATAGTAACGGATGCACTTATAAGTTTTCATTTTCATTAAACTGAAGTATGTATTAAAAAAATCTAAATATTTTAAAAATCTCATTCAGAGGATTTTATTCAAAACGCATAAAGTAAATATTAGCATTTTATTTAATCACAATTTTGAAATCATACTAATTTTGAAAACGGAATGCGATTAGCTATTGGATAGGAAGTTACGGACGGACATTCGATATTATTATTATAAAGGAGATCATAAAATTATTAAATTCGTTATTTGGCCGTATTCTGAAATAATCAATATAGCTATTTCTGTATTTTTATTGTATAACACTGTAATGCCGCAAATTTTGACGTTTTAAGTATGACAGGTTTGAAATTAATGAATTCAATCAATCAGAAAGCTCTAAAACGTAAAAAAATGTTTAGTTATTCACAATTATGAATATTTTTTATTATTTACCTATTCATTTTCCATATATTTATAAAATTTTAATAATGAGGTTCCATATAATTAATCTAAAGTTGTAATTAAATTCCAAAGTATTATATTCCAAAACAGTTGTGTTTTAAAATTATTGAATATATAGACGATTTAAATTTATACTAAATAATTATTGCAAGATAAAAGAAAACATTGAATACTTTCCACGAACTCCTATCAATGTTTTAGTACCTCATCATAAAGCTCATCGCTCATGTTTCACGTAAAGTTCTATGGATTCCGAGATACTTACAAGCTAAAAACTTTATTTATTTTACAGATAAATATCTAATACAAAGTTACCTAGAACAATTTACGGCTTTCAGAGCTTAATTAACAATTCTCGGCGAGGCTCGGCGGTTCAGAGAAATTCAGCAAAAGTCACATAAAAACAATCAGGCAGGCTTCGCGCGAACCCCTCTTTGAGAGCCTTGCGGAAAAATGAAAAAATAAAGTTCTTAAGGAAACTTGTCCGGAGTAAAAAAACTCAGACCATAAATCTAAAAGTATTCTAGAATGGTGCCAATTACACTCTCCGCGCAGAGGAGTCACTTGCTCGTAAAAAGTATAACGTATAGAACTGGTAGCCATTATTGTCACACGGGTTTTCTTACATTACTTACAGTGTTGCCGCGAAGAAAGGGAGATGAAAAACTGTTTAAATAAAAGTTTATGGTTGAACTCAGCCGTAAATGGTCACGTTGTAAAATGTTCAAAAGTATGCGTAATAAATTTAGAAACAATGCACGCAGTACACTAAAGTTGAGCATCTCTCTATGAAATAAAGATGATTAGTAACTTTCTAAGAATTTTTTTCTTCACACACTGTAAGCGCAGCTAAGAATGATTTTTTATGCTTAATTTGTAGTTGTAATTATTAATTAGAAAATAACAAACTTTTCATAAACCACATTGATTGATATAACATCTAAAATTTTACATCCGTTCTGACGAATGCATCCGTGGTATCGAAACCAGTAGACTTTACAAATAATTAATGTGGTTTGGTACAAAGTTTGTTAGTTTTTTGAAATATTGTATTTTTTAGTGAGATATTAAAAATGAATAAATTTATGTAATTAGAATGTTTAACAGAAAATTTTATATGGCCCATGGATATCAAAACCTACTTAATATGAAAATAAATTTAAAAGATAACTATTTGCAAAAAGGACCTGGTTATTTACATAATATTCAATTGAATAATAACACTTTTTCTTATTTCCAAAATTTCTAATTTGTCAAACTGTGATTCTGAATAATTTGTATGTAAAATTTGTAAACCTTTTTTAATATCAAAAGAATGATCCATAGCCAAAAGATGGTTAGGAAATTCGGAATAATTATTGCTATTTATACATCTAAAGTGTTTCACACCTCTAACTTCAAAATTTCTACACGTTTTTCCTATATAAAATAATCACAATCAATTTATAGACACACAATTACAAATCAATTTATAAACACCCGATTTAATTTTTTTTTATCCTTATCCTTATTATTTTATATGGGCTCTGAACATGTTGATATTTTTTAATACCAAAGTGGTGAAAACGAAGTTCATTTTTATTAATTATATTAATAATGTCACCATAAAATTATTTTTCTGTTTTTGAAGAAGAAACATTTATAAGTTGATAAAATATTTATATGCCACTGGGATATGAACAGAAAAGTTCAAAATTTGTGTCTTGGTGGTAAAGAAATATTTTAATGATATATTGATTTTTTATGTATATTTTTTTGATTGATTCATATTATTTTTCTTCAAATACTTATATTAAATAAACATTGGAATTACAAAAATCGTGTTTAAAAATAAATTTTGTCATTCTCTTATGAAAAAATCATAACTTGATATATATTTATATTTTTTAATTTTTTAACGAAGTCGATATTTAGATAGTTCTAGTAAATTAAGTCTCCGTTAAAGTAGGTATTATATAAAAGGTGTATATGTATATAATATGACAGTTGGTGGAATAACAATATACTGATTACACTATTGTATACCTGAGAAACTATTATTTCATATCATAATTGGAATATAACCGTTTTGTTATGTAAAGCAAAATTGTAAATAATATGTTGGACAGCCCTGACCTTGTAGCATGTATCGATTATAATATCCCTTCCACACATAGAACTCGACAAATTGTCACTTTCCATTGCCATAATTGCAATACTAATTATCAATCAAATTCTGTGATAAACAGAATATTGGGGACTGGTAATGAATATGGTTGTATGGTTGACATTTTTGTCGACAGTCTGGAGAAAGTAAAGTTTACACTTAAAGAGGCAATACTGCTTCAACTGTTAATTTACACATGTAATGGTGGGTAATATATATTTTTCATACACATTGCTGCTTTGTACTTTATATTTTTAATTTCTATACTCATGTTTTGGTGCTATTCCTGATACTTTTTATAATTTGCTACTTAAAACTAATATTGTTTAATGTATGTTCTTTTTAATTTTATGTTATATTTTTTAGGTAAAAGCCTATACACATTGCTGCTCTGTACTTTATATTTTAACTTTTATACTCTTGTTTTGGTGCTATTCCTGATACTTCATATTTTGCTACTTATAACTTATATTGTTTAATGTATATTCATTTTAATTTTATGTTATATTTTTTATGTAAAAGCCTATACACATTTCTGCTCTTTACTTTATATTTTTAACTTCTATACCTACTCATGTTTTGGTGCTATACAGATATTGTTTAATGTATGTGCTTTTTTGAAATTTATTTTATATTCTTTATGTAAAAGCCTAATGGGCGTAAACAAATAAATAAAAAAAGCGTGCATTCGAGCTAGCCAACCTAGAAATATTATTGATGGACTAGCTGTAACCCGTCAAAAATTACGGAAAATTGGTTCGAGTCTTTGCTAAGCCCTAGTATATATTTATAGTATCTTTTGTCGGTCCACGGGTTCGGGTTAGCTGGCCCGGGGTTCATGCCTCATTTCCAGCTGTTTAATTTAGATTTTTTGCCGTAATTTAAAACGAAATTACTGACGTTACACGAAGTTACGGACGGACAGACAGACAACGAAATTATTATGTTTGATGAATTGAATTAACGAAAAGAGAGCGGACAAACATCGTTTATTTAAAAAAAACTTTATTAATCAATTAGAAAGACATGCAGAAAAATCAAATATAATAAATAAATTTATAAACAGTTTTTTACAATCTCTCTTTCTTCACAGCATCTACTGAGAAGTTTCGTAAAAACAAATTGTGATCGAAGGTGAATCTCGTACACAAAACTCAGGTTTTATTGGTAGATTGTTGGTGTAGTGGTCACGATGCTCACCTAGTGATCCAATGGTCGGTGGCTCGAGCCCCATTCAAGGGCACCAGCAAGTTAGTCATATTCTCATAGCACAAGCGTTTAACTTAATTTAAAAATATAACATACATAGATGATCTGCGATATGCTAAGTTGTCGAGGATACCTATATTTCGTTTATGCTGTCAATACTTGATTAATTTATAGCAGCGAAGGTAAAAGTAAATTACCGAACAGGGTAGTTCACAGGCACGAGGAATGATACAAAGAATTTTAAACAGAGCCCTTAAAATAATCTTCAACCTAAATCGACACACCAGAACCACTGACTTGTACAAAATCAGCGGCATGCTTAACCTAGAAGATCTGAATTATGTCGGAAAGATAAAGATGATTTATAAAATAAAGAATAAATTACTAAAAACGGATATGATTCTTTACCAGAATAGCGACGTACATAGACAATACACAAGAACAAGTACCTATGAAAGAAGTGATACACGTACCGCGGACTAATAGAGAAAGACATGGATTCCTATATACTACTACAATCGACTTTTACAATAGAATTTCCAATAACATAAAGGGACTAAATAATGTGAAACTATTCCATAAACAATAGAAAAGACTTGTGTTGGAGAGGAGGTAAACTGTTCAACAAATCGATGTGTCGATAGTTAATATGTGTACTTCATTTCATTTTCTTTTTTTCTTCTTAATGTTCCCTGGTACAAGCATAAAATTGCTGTCACGGGACTTTTTATTTAATTTATTTTTATTAATATTTATTGTTTTATATTTTATTATTTTTAATTTAATATTGTTTATTGTTCTTTAATTTATTATTTATTATTATTATTATTTATTTATTTATTATTTATTTATTATTATTATTGTTCTTTAATTTGTTCTTTAATTTATTATTAATATTGTTTATTGTTATTTAATTTATTTTTATTAATATTTTGTTATTTATATTTTATTATTTTTAATTTAAAATTGTTTATTGTTCCTTAAGTTAAAATTCCTATGTTCTTTTACTACCTTCCGATAAATGAATAATATTTTATATTTAGGTATTTTTTATCTTTATTTAATATATTTAGATTAAGATAAGGTAGTCTTCTTTTATCTCTGTTTTTTTAAGGTACCTTTATTAACATTTTGCATTGTCTAACAATAACTTATCCTGATGGAAAAATAAATAATACAAATAATTTGATTTTATTATAAGTAAACTATTAAAGTGTATTGCTGTAAAGCTGTATTTATTGAAGAAATTAATAATTGCTACCAAACCCGGACCAGGTATATTCATACAGTAATAAAGCAGGTAATGCCCGATAGGCTTGCAAACATCAATAAGTTCGGTATATTTATTTTTCTAAAATACTTATTGCAATATAATAAACTTTACGTTATTAAAATGCATTGAAATTAAACAAAATTATAATGCATATGATTGAACTGCCCTGGCTGAACTTGTTAAATTATGTGATTAGCTTGTTGGTCTTGTGGTTAGGACTCTCGCCTCGTGATCCAAAGGTCGCAGGTTCGAATCTCACTCCAGACCAGCAAGTTAGTCCTATTTTCATAGCACAAGCGTGAAAATAGTTAGAATATTGGAATATTGATGTAACTTGTATTCCGTGTTCACATTTCTATTTAAAAAAAATAAATCACGGAGGGTTTGAAATGAAGACCGTATTAAAATAATCGAATTGTACTACACGATATGTCCAAATTACTTTTTGGATACGATAAATATATTTTAAAAACTTGCATTTCAGATCTCGTAGTTCGTGCAGTTAAATAGTATGATGAGTTTTAAATATAATTTTTATTTTATTTATTTATTATTTAATAGATATATACATTTTTTTACAATAAAGATAGTGACAGTTTTTACAATAGTATTTCTCTTCTACATGAGTAATATAACTCGTGAGTAGGAGAGTAGTATCCTTATATTTTAAATATATTGATTGAAAATACATGTTTTAAAATACCGAGTTCATTTGATGCACTCATATACGCGAGTCTGTATTTTATCTACATAAGATACCGAATAATTTACGGAATTGTTTTTTAAACATTTTTATCTATGACAACTTTTCAACCACAATAAAATGCACGAACGATAAGACAAGAAATGTACATATAAATACCATCGGTACCCGATCGAATTGCAAAATAGCTGTCGATCACGGTTCTTTTAAAACGTTATGTCGCGATGAAAGATAAGACGTTCACAAATCGGGCGACAGAGCCTTAAAAAACGTTCGTGCTCCTTATTTGAAACCAGGAACGCGGCAGAAGTTGAACATGTGAACGAACGCATAGAAAAAAAATCTGCTCAGACAAAGTTTCCACTTTCAAATGGAACGAGAGTGGAATACAATATCAACTTATTAATATTATACGGCGAACAGCGGTTAAAATATTATAAGGAGATTTTTTGTAGAAAAATGACGCTCTCCAGTGACTTGAACTACCGAGTAAAAAAATAACGATCTCTGTTACCGAGATGTGGAAGACTATAATCTTAATTAGGTATTTCAAATGCTGTCCTCGTGCAGAAATTTATTTAGCGACATCTTCACTAATTTAGAATCCTTTGGATTTTTTTGTTTCAGATGACCACAAGGGTCGGAACCATGCATGCCAGGAGCCCCCACTTTACCAGCCGATAAATTTTCGAGTTTTGAATTTTTTATTATTTTTTTATTTTTGATGTATTCTTAAAATATTAATAAACGAATGTTAAAAAAATGTATACCAAAAATATTTTTTTTTTTACAAAGCTCTAAAAAACGCTCGAAATTCGTGTATCTAGACTAGAATACCCCCTTAAGTTACTTCATCACACGTGTTCATAATTTATCAGTTCCTCAAATACATAAATCGAGAAGAATGACGTTGATACAAGAAACTATGACATCGATCTTCGTTATTCAATCAATCTGTTGATCAATATTTTTGATATTGATGTAATATGTATTTTTTCGCTATTATCTATAGATAATCGTTCAGTAAGAGCTGATAGAAAAATCATTTCATTCGTATGAAAAATGAAAAGATGACGATAAAAATTACGAAAAAACATTGTTCATTGATGTTTTAACTGTAATTTTTATAGTTTTACGGTTGATTTCTCGTTTGGTGAGGGGCTTAATTTAAAGCCAAATAGTAATAAATTTCATAGAATTATTATTTAATTGTTATTGACAAGTTTTTTCTTCATCTCTTCAGCTCATCGTCGATAGTAAAGGATACGTCAATCGCTGGAGTTGTTGTTTGTCTTTTTGCGACACGGTGCATACTCATCATGAATCATTGTAACCGGTTTAAGTAGAACTGCACTTCCGACACGGTGTTGTAATTAATGTGAAATTTATGGTGACCTCCTTATAGATAAATATACTTAAAGTAGAGCACCTGTGATTATTCACTAATTGACAGCACCTAAGAGCAGAGAACGCGGACAAAACAAAAATGTATAGTTTATTGAGACGATTTTCTCTCGTTTTTGTAATTGGTGAGATGATCATGTGGAGTGATCAAGAATAAGACAAAATAAAAAGTTCACGCATTCGTGAAAGCCTGGGTGTCACAGAAATTAATAGCGAGATTAAGGAAAGGTAATTACGATGGTGTGGCCACGTTCTCTATGGATCTTCCCCGAATCACATCCAGAGAAAGATCAACAAAATTATGGGTGCACAGGGATCGTCATCTGACGTCATACTTCTTCATCGTCATACTTCATCATCTGAAGAAGTATTGTGTGATGTTATGCAGGGCAGAAGAATGCTGACACTAATAGTCGACGACCACAATGAGTTGGAATGAAGCCAGGGAGAAGAAGAAGATTGTCAATTGGTGATGAATATTAATTTAAAGATTAATGTCGCAAATTGTGTGTGTAAAACACAATCACTGTTTATAATCGAGTACCTTAAAATATTGAAATGAGGCTAAAAAGAATTACGCACTTCTGTCAAGTGACAGTTATTTGATGTTGGCCCAATACTATCGAAGGGTCTAGAATTACCTACAGCTTTCGAGAGACGTCTGCAACTTTCCGGGAACATCTGGAAGTTACGAGAACTTGCGAGTAAACACTAGAATATTCTAGTAAATACTAGAGAATTCTCGAAGGTTCAGAAATTCAACGTTATCGGGTATAAATAAACGGATTTAGGCCGCGGGGGGGCATTGTTATTTTGACGAAGACGCGGCGGCGAATCACGAAGCGAAAACAGTGTTTCCATCAGGCGTGTGAACTAAGCGACAGTTAATTAAGCGAAGTACTTACTATTGTGCGATATTTGGGCGAATAATCTGGAAAAGATCCTACGTAGCGAAATAAACAGGAGCGAATAATCCGTGATGAAATTGGATGAATTGTTCTAGTGAATAGTGAATAAAGTGTTAAAGCGATTATAAAGTGTCTATTTACGAGTGATAAATTTACGAAATAGTTTAATTTAAAGAGTAGAGTTGCATTTAATAGTGTTAAATGACTTTGCAGGTTTGTTTAATTAATAATCAGTAATTAATAAATCCATTATTAAATTCCAGAGTTTTCATTAATTCCTCCTGCAGCCACGACATGTGACAATATTGTGATTTGTGAATGTAAATAGCAAAAATACTCATAATATGTAAGTCATTTGTGTTCGAAATTCGGCATTTTATGTGGTATTTATTTACATAACGGGAGCACATTATTTGAACATGCTTGAAATGTACTTCTGCACGAAGAAATTACCTAACTGTTAGTTGGATTTATAGGATTTATTTCGGGACATTTCAGCTTACTAGTTTTGAGACATATCGATTGTCTCAAATGTTTGAAATTATTTCAAAAAAATATATATTAATACGGTTATCACGGTCATAGTTTTGAACCACTGATATCATCCAATACAATCACACTTTTTAGCAGTTTAGACGAGAGTAGCAATTTGTATATCATTGCCGTAAATTGCAAATGAAATATGAGCGGTGTTCTAACACTTAATAATGCTAGCACTGATATTAATGATTGCAACTACATTCGTCCATTTAAGATTGTTGAATTAGTAAGATTGCTAGGTACTGTACTCGATTAAATTCTTCTTCTCCTTCATTTTCATCTCTAAGAGAGTAGTATTAATTGCGGAACTACGGGTAATTGAGAGGGATTTTAGCAGTTTTAATCATCTTTGTTTATCATGTTGGTGTCCTTACATGACTGGTACTTTTCACCCTTTCAGAAATATCTTGTCTGGTAACATCATCAGAATATCTGAGGATTGGGACCCGTATGGTTGACGCTGTTTGATGTTATGTTCTTCTGTGATTGAGTCATTCGTGCTCTAGGTAGTTATGCAGAGTACTTCTCGCCAGCACATTTCCAAAGAATCAATTCTTTTGCGCTCCCGTTTCTTCAAATTTCGTATTTCAGCACCATAGAGAAATATTGGGAATGCAAGGATACTTATCAACATTCCCTCTAATTTTTCTATTATGTATACGGACTATAAATTCATTCATAAATTATTATGTTGCACAATTAAATTATTATAAGTAAGTGAGCGCAGACCTAATTAGGAAGTTATTTATCTTTAAGTTAAATGCTCATAATTCTTACTCGATTTTGGTACTTCATCCAATTAGAGTACAATAGATCAGTATTTTATAATGTTGATTAAATTTTAGCGGGGGTTGCGAACGTGTGTTCGGACAAATATTTATAATTGTGCGGCCGCACACCTGCACATCTTAAAGGAAACGTTGGTTATAACTAGTCTTATTTTTGTTTTATTATTCCTGGCTATGCTTTGGCAAATAATTTTGGTATAGTGCATAGCAGAACGTGTTATGGCGTTTCGAAAATCAAGAAAATGAGAAAGTTGTATTTATATTTATATATCCTGTAAGTTATATTTGTATATTTTATATTAATATATTTTATACAAGAAAGAGACTAGGTGTATACTATATACAAATTTATACATCCAAAGTGACAAAATATTAAAAATACAAGACAATATTTGGGCTATGATAGAAATATTGACATTTTAGAGATGTTTATTTTTAGCGAAATTTAAAATAAATTAAATTTTAATAAATATTATTAATAGGGTTAAGTATTTTTATGTGTTACAGCTGTTTCGGCTTGTAAGGCCATTATCAAACAGTGGATATACCACGTACAAACGACTTATTTATAAAATTTTAAGTTACCCCTTCCCCTTTAGAGTAATTAGATATTTGTGGTGAAGCCTTGTAGTAATGTTCGTTTTTTCCCGGGCACTTATCATTAAAGGTGTCTCAGTTAATGTTATGCTTAATTATCAAAATTCCCCGTTTTCTGCAAGTGTTATTTATAAATATTATTTTAATTTATGTCCTTAATTATTGTTTTTTTAAATATATTTAGAAGTGGAGAGAAGATAATTTTTTGTTGATTATTTAAAAGTTTAATATTTGGATCCTTTTTATATTTATTTATTTCTAAAATAAATATGGAGTCTACAAATTAAACACAAAGACCATAAAAAAAAATTTTAGAGATGTCTTTTGATTTGTCATAGAAACAGTAAGCGTACATAAACATTTACGTTCCATCCCAAAGTTTTGTGCTGGGATCAATTACTATTAATGACAATCTTGTTATCTCGAGAACAGGAGGAAATGTGTGGGAATTTTTCTCATTTGCTTTCATGAGTATTTTTCTATGTGGGCATTTCATGGCGATAATGATATATTCATGGTACCCATGATATATTAGGGAAAACTCACGATAAATATAAGAGGCTCAAATTCACAATTTGAGTGACTAAAAAAGTCAATAATTATGATATATTATAGATGTCTCTCAGAGACGAAAGAAATTTATATGGGAAAGTAGGAATGGAAATCTTTTGGGCATTTATAGGGCTAACGACCTATCATTTGGCTGGTTTAAGTGATCCCTTTACACAATTTAACGTTCACAGAATCCACCCAAGACCGCTTCCACATCTATCAAATCCAGCAATTATGATCCTAAAAAATTTGAAAATACTTAAAAAATTGTTAATATAAACTGGTCAATATATGATTAAAAAAATTGAAAAAAATAAGTCACTAATATGATAGACTTCCATATCTACTTTTCCAGATAAATAGCTTCATCTCTGTGAGACATCTGTAATATATCTTGATTAATGACGATCCCTCTGGGGATGAAATCAAGTATATACTCGTAGTATTATATCAATATAGCTGTTAACAAAATTTTAAGCAATGTAATCAAAAATCGTACCATGTCGCTTACCAGAAAATGCATACATGAATAAGTTCTATATAAATATGAGAATCGATTTTGTTTGATCCTCTTACAACGCATTATTACGGAGGCAGGTCAGGTAGGCGTGCGAAAGTGACATTTAACAAATAAGGATCTTTGTCAGACAAACGTGGACATCCTGCAAATTTGAATCATTATAATAAAGGATACCTTTTTATACATCTTCCAAATATTTTTGAGTTTTCCAGTTCGGTTTCGACAATTTATAACGAAAAATTAATACTTGTTTCATCTATGGACTAGATTTTATTTTATATTTTATGTAGTTTATATTTATTTTACAAAAATTATATTTTCAATTTTGTTCTAACTGTGAAGTTAGCTTCACGTAAGTGCGCCATAAATATTTGAGCGAGTTCGCACGCGAATCGCCTATATGTAGTATAATATACATATATTAAAAAAAACATACGAATATTTGCTGTCATACTATTGTATCATGGTTCTTAGTAGTAACATTGCTTGTATTTTTAATTTGTTAAAATATAATAATAATATTTCAATACTTGACAAAAATAAGTGTTATAATGACATAAACTAAGTTCGATTCTTAATAATTAGTTTGATAGAAATAATTCATAAGGGACGTATTACCCATAAGTCATGGACAATGCGCTATTTCATATATTGTTTGAACTGACTATCTACTTTATTTTTATGATACATTTTGTCCAAATATAAATTTTAACTAAACTAATATTGTTGTAGAGTTGTACCACTGCATTTTATTTTCCATAATTCCTGATAGGCTTTGTTTAACCTCAATGTTACCGAATGGGGAACAAATTACGCTGTTTTACCCAACGTGCTTAAAGGTAAAAAGCTAGAATAAATGTTCCATCAAGATTTAAAAGAGAAATATGAATTTTGTCCTAGAATCCTCCATAAATAACATTCTCAATGCTAAATAAATTTGCGCAATGAAGGAGGATTCGATTGTCACAAATGTAAATGTCATTAAATGTCAATGTCAAATTTTTTACGGTTCAGTGCATGTCTTAGAATATGTCAGAACACCGTTTTCTATGACAGCATAAAAAATATAATTTATCTGTTACTATTAAAAAAATCTAATATGGTAAAAATAATTAATGAATTGTAGTAGGCCTGTTCGAATCTGAGCCTAATAATATGAAAGAGAATAGTTTAATTAACAATCTTTGAACAATCGTCACAATGCCCCGCGTTCCAATGTTCAAACTTCCGAAAGCTGTTCTGGTAAATGAACGCACCGCGGTGTACATTGTTTTTCAAAAATGCCGTAAGTATTGTGCAATCGTCGCAATTTGCAATCTTAAGGTCGTTCGCGGTCGTGCAGTTGGTAACCGCTCGCAATTAGTTCCTTCCGCCCGCGGCTCTCGCGCTGCCTCTCGAGTAAAGGGACATTACTGTTTAAAGCAGGGGCTTAAAATACGGGACCGCGAACGTTTAAGCAACATCGACTTGGCCGACATCTGATGTAATCAAGGATGCCACTTTCCGCACACCGATTATGCCATTTTTTAGCATTTGTTGGATAGCAACGTGAAATTTGTTTAAACCCGTAAAATATTTGGCCTCTATAATTTCGTGTTTATTATTATTTTTTACAACAAATCATTACTTCGCTCTTACTAGTATATCATATCGCCGCTGTATATATAATTAATCTTATGTGACGTTTTAGTATATTCAGAAATAAACGAATGCAACTAATTTATAAAAATATTTATAAAAAATATTTTAAATAATTACTAGGCAGACTTTCCTAATGAACGGTAATGTTCCATTATTTGTATGAAAAATTGATAAATTGATTCGTTCATCTAAGAATGTACTAAATGGCACATTGGCTTTATTATATATACAGCGACGATATATATCATAAAAGCATAATCGAAATACATACAGCATCTTTCTAAATTCCTCTTATAAATAGGCAAATAACAAATTTATCTTATGAAAACTATAATCGGTATGAGAAATTCAACTCTGAGAATTTTTTGCTGTCGATAAAAAACTTTAACTACGCTAGGTAATATAGGTACATGTAAATTCGTAAAAAATGATGTTTATAGATATTTTTAGTGAGAATTTTTTTTAATCCATATATACAATAAAAAAATGAACACCTACTATACAAAATTAATATTATTATTAGAAAAGTCAAATAAACCTTATTAATTTGTATTGAAAACAAAAATAATACTTAATATAAAGTTTCTATACATGTCGTACAATTTTTTTATTTAACTTGAATATTTATATATAAATAAAACACTTGTAAAAGACGACTTTTGAGCTTAAGTACCTATACACTACTAGTTTCGAGAACTAAATATATTTAGAATTCGTATATTCATATATTTAGAAAAGAATATAAATATTTATATTCTCACCGGTGATGAGAACATCTGTAGCTCTCAAAACTAGTAGTGTATCCTTAAACTCAAAAGTGGTCTTATACAAGTGTTTTATTTATTTATAAATCAATCAGGTAATGCCAAATCAATAAATAATATAACTTGAATATTATTATAAAATTAAATGACACGAGAATGTGAATATATACAATAATGCCTTAGAAAGATTCATTTGTGAAAAAAACCCTCCAGAAATCTCTCGATGGAGCATCAGCATAAAGCTAAAATGACTTCGTCTACAGAGAAGATTTCATAAAATATTCTATTAAGTGGACAGCACAAAGAGGACAATTGAAAAAAAAATTGTGAGCGAATTAGAATAAACGCATTTTTTCAATAATGAACTAATATAATTCAGGACTATATTTTTCTTAGGATTCTAATGTGCGAAAGGATAGAAAAATATTCATTATAATACAAATTTATATTTTGAGGAGATGATAGGGTCACCAGATTTTGGAAGAGTGTACACGGTGTTCAAAAAGAGTAACTATGTTTAAATCGGCATTTTATAGAAAATAGACAGATACAGGTGTTTTACATTTTGTATATCGCGTATATTGTAAATTATATTAAGAAATTAAAATACTATTTACTTTCACTATTTGTTATTTATAACAATTATAATGTTTTCAATGCTGACGTATCATCTTATGTTTAGTATCATTAATATTACTAATACTAAACTTAAGACTAAAGGACGACATAAGGAGTGGGCGGAGATTATATTCGGGTGGGTGTAGGGGCATGGTCACTGGAGGGTTTTTTTATTAGACTTTTTTACCCTTCCAAATTCATGTAACAAAATGAAACTTATGACGTGTAGCCAATAAGGTAATTAGTAAAAGTGTCAAAGTTATAGAGCTGACGGACTTGTTGTTGTAGATTAGGCGATCTAGCCGCATGTAGAGTACTCAGAGTATCGTAGACTAAGGAATTTGAAAAAAATTGGCATGGTTACTAGCGCAGAAGAAAGGGCGAAAAAGAAAGTGTTTGAATAGTAGTTATTGTGTGAAAGATCAAAATATTATCAATAATACAAAACACTAATGAGCTTAACTCTGTAAAAAGGTACTATGGTTATTTTCAACGCTATATTTAATTATAAATCGATACAAAAAAAAAAAAGATGAAAAGTTGATGTTACGAGTCCCTACGGTAGTAGAGTACAGAAGGCTCCCGATATAATTAATAAGTACAACCACAATAGGTATGTTTTGTGTCCATGTAGAGTTCCTTAAATGGAAAGAAATACTCGCCGTGCGGTCCTTAAGGGCCTGATATTCCTAACACACCTGGAAGTTAATAAGGTGTATCGTTTATTAGGAACGTGTTTGGCTGAGAAAAATACCTTGAAAAAAACAAGCATTTTTTCCGCGCAAAGAAGGTTAGTCTATTTATAGTGTCATGTTATTCTTGAATCTCATCGTGGGCAGGTGGGGGTGAGTAGCCACAATTGGACAATAGATGGTGATCTTTTCAGCATCTTGGAAAAAAACAAAGGTTAAGAATATTGGTCACGGGATTGCGGCTGTGGGAAACAAATGAAAAACTAAAAATATTAAACATTTATTTGTAAGAGAACTGTTCTTAAATTCTCGCTAAATGTGTCTTAAATCTTCTATGCATTTTTTATCTAATTTCGTACTTTGTACTATTTATCACTCCTGAATAACTTGTCTCTCAAATACAGATGCACATTACTTAAAATTCTCAGGCACGCACAAGAAAACTTCTCGCTTGTCGGTAGGTATTTTCTTGATTTACTATCGTTGGAATCACACACGCGCTAGCAACATACGCCGCATGATTTTGCTTTCTATGGTAATAGCCCACTGTCTATAATCGAATTCTTTTTCTATGTTAAATGTCGCGTCGCGATGGTTATTATTGAAGGTCTTATTGCACATAGCCCCTACCCTCACCACATACACATACAATCCGACAACCACAATCCCAGCCACCTCACCCTTCTTACTCTCACTCCCATTCCTATCCATCTATATTGATCTGTTTTTCTTTTTGCCTTTTTCCGGCTTATTTGATATTTTGATTTTTTTATATTTTATACTTTGTATTTATTATTCTTATACAGGGTGTAACAGAGCTAGTCCACAATACTTCACATGTGGATTTCTGACCTGATTATGAGTCGAAAATGTTCAAACAACCATAGCTTAACAAGTTAATAGTTAATAGTTATAGAGTTATGAAATATCAAAATTTGCATATTTTTAAAGTCACATTTGATTTTATTTTCTGTATTTGACTATTTTATCTTTATTAACATCAGCGACGATTGCTCTGCTAAAAACATTACTAATACAAATCGGCATTGGAGAGACATGTGCCGATATCAAAACAATTTATATATAAAAAAGACATTGAAACCAAGCACATACGATAATTATTAGTTTTTTATTTTATGCAGGTAGTGATTTTTGTGGCACTAGTATAAAGTTTAAATTTGCGTTCTTGGCAGGCCATACAGACCCCGGGTGTACATCAACTCGGTGTCTGTAAGACGCATTGAATTATGATCAAAGGCTGCCATGAAATAGAGAATGTTTAGAATATTCTCTAAACGAAAATTGAATGCAGGATTTATAGATGAGATAAAATGCACACTGCCAACATCTAACGAGCTAACTATCATATTAAAATTTATGCGGTGTATAAATATCATTATATATTTGTTGATTCACAAAGAATCAAAAAGTTTAAGTGCAAAACCATTTTTAAGTAATAAATTTCAACACTACGGGAACAGAGAGCGATCATTACAAGTGTAGAGTATAGTATCTTCACAAAAATGATTATTTATTATATGATTATCAATTAACGGCTAAATTAAGCACTTAAATGAGTATATTTTTAACCAATTATTAAATTATTGGTAAAATAATATACCTACTAAAAAGAACAACACAAAAATATGTCAAATAAATTAATAAACAGCATCAAAATGATGTGAAAAGCATCAAAATTAATGTAGATGCGTGGTAAAATCAAAAATATATAATAAAAGCAATAATAATACGTAGGTCGGAAGCAATAAATACTATCAAAACATAACATACATAAACAACGCTCAACAGCGTATTGCGGATAGAGCGCAACAAGCGTGTGGCGCTCTATCCTCTCTACACACTCTCGCGGGTAAACGGCATGATGGTAAATAAGTAAGTAATAGTTATCTTTTAAAATTGTTTTGATGTTAGTACTTTACCTATTTATTCATTTCCCATGTATAATTTATATTTTTTTATTGTCTGTAGTCTGTACTTCGATTTTTAATTTTTAATTTATTAGTTAGTATTCATTGTTGTTGTAAATAAGAGATGAAAACCAAGTATATTTTTATTAATTATACAAATCATCTTTAGTTAGGTTGTTCGCTACAACATAATAACTAGCTGTAGATACCTATACTGTTTTAATCTATAAATTATTATAATTAAATACATCATTTTCTTTCTTCGCTAATAAATAACAAAAAATACAAAAAAATAATACCATAATATAATTTCGTCTAGTTGTTGTGCGAAACAAAGTGAGAAGGTTTTTTTCGTCAGTATGACGTCATCGGATCGTCGGGGTGAGAGGCTTTACAGGAATTAATTTCAGGCTATGAATTAAAAATTGGTTCATCACATCTCTGAATCAATAAAAGGAATGATAAGCAGAAATTTTCTCATAATTATTAAATATGAAATTTATTTTCACCACAATGTATTGAAAAATATTAAGATGTTTCAGAGCCCATGACCCCTTCGTCAGCATACTAACAATCAAATCAAAAATCAAAAAATCAAAAATCGAAGTATAGACAGTCAAAATATAAAAATTATGTATATGGGAAATGAATACTAATTAAGTACCCACTAATATGAAAACAAATTTAAATTTTATAAAAAGGACCTGGTTATTAATGATATTTAATTTACTATTCACCTACACTTTTTCTTATTTACAAAATATCTAATTTATCAAACTGTAATTCTGTATAATTCGTATGCAAAATTTGTGAACCCTTATTAATATTAACTAACTAATTAACTAACCATCATGCTGTTTCCGTGCAGGGGTAGGCAGAGAGGATTGAACGCCACACTCTTCTATCCTGGCACACCACCTCTGCTTCGGCCACATTCATACATCTTATCATACAAGTTCTACAGTTGTTGCGACTTTTAACGGGGCCATCCTCAACACTTGTTGTATCTGGCCGTGCCAGGTCTTTCGTATTGGTGGTCTTTTAATATTCCATAGCCAAAATATATGTAGTTAGCAAATTCGGAATAATTATTGCTACTTAAACATCTAAGTGTTCTTTAACTCTTTTTTCTACACGTTTTTCCTATACAAAAATAATTACAATCATTACATATCAATTTATAAACACCTGATTTAAAAAAAACATCCTTCTCCTTATTATTTAAAATGTATTGTTTAAATACATATAATAAAATATTCGATCGTTTCTCATGGTGAGGTTTTCCCAACCACTAATATCTTGCCGCTAGACTAAGGGAGCGAGTGACACACAGGGCGTGTCCACGATTAAAATAAAACCTACGAAATCCGCGTAATGTATAGGTAAAGGGCCGTGTACTATTTATTAATGCTAAGCATAGAAGTGTGAATAAAGTATTGTCGTAATTTATATAAATTAACTTTGTAAAAACCACTTATGTATTGAAAAAATTCAACATGTTTCGAAGCCAATGGCTTCTTCGTCAGGATAACAAAAATAGTATTTAAAAATCGAAGTATAGATCAAAATATTAAAAAGTTATATATGGAAAATGATAATATAAAGTACCTACTTAACATGAAAATAAATTTAAAGATAACTATTTGCAAAAAAGACCTGATAATTTATAAACTTCAATTTACTATTTACTAGGGATGGGTCGTCGACGTATTTACCGTCGACGAAACGAGACCGTCCACGTCCATCCATCGACGAGACGATCAACTAGTTGAATTCGTCAACTAGTTGACGAGTCAACTTCGTTACGCGGACGTCGCGGACGTTCTATCTAAACATCGGGACGACGGTCAACTGTCTACGGTTCAACGCGACGCTTCTCGACGGCTCAACCGTTGGCTATTTTTATGACGTTAATTTTTAAAATTTAAAGAAGTTCGAAGGAATATAGTTTCGGGGAAAGTAAAACCGCTACTTGTGCTTATATGTAAAAAGAAATATTTTATTATTTATTTGTTTACGCACATTATAGGCTTTTACATATTGTTTTATATACTTCTTTCTATATATAACAAAGAAAAAAGTAGGTATACACAGCAATATCAGATGTTAGCAGTAAAATATAAATATAAACTACATATATAAGCAGTCAAAGTATTGGGTATAAGCATTAAAATGTGAGTAAATAAAATGGAAGGAAACATTGATTTTGCGTAATAAAGGCACCAGTTATAAGGTGCGGTAAAAAATACTTTACATTTATTTATTATCTATAAATTTATAAATAAATACATAATTTAAAAATACTTTACATTTGAGATGTTATCTAGAAATTTATTGAAGAATACATCTTTCAAAGTCAGACTTTCACTTTGTGGTGACATTATTAATAAATAAATATATCTGTATTATTTGTCAACTTTAGTTTAAGGCTCAATTTGAGAAAAGGAACATTGTTCCCGAAACATGTAAAAAAACCAATAAAAAGTGGTGTAAACAAAATTATAATAGAGTTATTTTTTTATCTATAAAGTTGAAAATAGGGAATTTATAATAAAAATTAATTAAACCTAAATTCAAGATTATATTACATATACAATAATTAATGTTGGACTCCTGAATAAGGACCATAGTTAGGTATAGAAAATTTTATTCCCTACAAGTTTGTTTATCATTTATATGCTAAAGTTGAAAAGTAAGGAAATAACACAATAATAAAATTTTAGCATCCCTTTTCAGGTAAATATAAGAAGTCGAGATCGATCGAATAAAATATTGATTTTAGAAAAATATCTAGCCGGCCTGTTAATTAATAATAGTTCAATAAAAAATAAAATAATTAAACAGAATTGTTTTATTTTATACAGCGTAAAATTGGGAATTCACCGAATCGTCGCACGTGACATCACAAAAAATCAAGTAAAAAAATAATAGATAATAGCTTATTAAGCCTATCTCGCCCTACGCATGTATTCAAATTTCAAATCTCTAGTCATAGTTCGTGTACACAGATCTGCACTCTATGGTAGTGTACTTTAGAGTTGAAATGAAATTACCCGTCGAGCCGTCTATGACATCTACAAGTCGACAGCGAGAGATGAGAGAGAAATAAACGGAGACGTTTTGTCTTGCTCTCGCTCGTTGCTTTGCATTGCGTTAATCTCGAATCGTCCACCGACCACGGCGTCCGCTGTCCACCGTCTACGAATTCAACTAGTCCATGCGATAAACGTAAACGGTCGACGCGTCGATGCAACGTCAACGGTTGATTTCAACTAGTCCGTCGATTCAACGCCCATCCCTACTATTTACACTCTTTCTTATTTCCAAAATTTCTAATTTATCAAATTGTGATTCTTTATAATTTGTATGTAAAATTTGTAAACCCTTATTAATATCAAAAGAATGATCCATAGCCAAAAGATGGCTAGGAAATTCGGAATAATTATTACTATTTAAACACCTTAAGTGTTCCTTAACTCTAATTTCAAAATTTCTACACGTTTTTCCTATATAAAAATAATCACAATCATTACAAAAGTATTGTCGATATAACTTGTTCACTAATTAGTATGGTACCAGTTGCAAATCTGTGTATATGGTCTGTACATTGTACGCTTACTTTACTGACATCTTACTTGACATTATGTCGATAAATATTGTAACGTGTCAACGGAAGTTGAATCCAACCGAGGAGAAATCCCTTCGATGGAGAAATCACAATTATTACATAATACACGTGTTATATAAAACCTTTCTAAAGCTCTAATGCTGTCAACTAGAAAAAAGAAGGAGATTGTGAATGTATCCCACGAACGATTTATTACATTTCCGGGACATAAATAATGTTGCAAATATATAAATATTATCACGTACTTGTGTACTTCAGTCTTATTCCATGTAATAACAAAAATAATATTCTTCATGCACATTACATACATTAAGTACTTTCAACTAACGATTAATAATAATATCATTTACCGTTTTGTTTCCTCTATCTTTGTCTTTACTCCCTCTAGCCAGTCATTCGACACTGCCGTCATTACTTTAGACATTATTTGATTGTATTTAGCTTGATATGTTGCATTTTGCCACATTCCTAAATTTCTCGTAAAATCTTCATTTTCATATTTTTTACAAAAGATCAAAACGATCTATCAAACAGTAACATTCACTACATTTCTATACTACCATCATATTAGGGTACTTGGTCGGGGTATTGAGTTGTTTTTGGAGTCTTATATATATATATATATATATATATATATATATATATATATATATATATAAATAGGGGTGTATTTTCTTCCTGGCGTTTCACTCCTGTGGAGTTAATTAGGACATTAATTAACAAGTATTATATTAGGTATATTGCTGCGATATCAACTGTGGTGTTTGGGTGCGCATATTTCATCATTTTGGGAATTTTAATTAGGCCAGTGCTCACATATGCAGCTGAGACGTGGGTACTAACTAAAAGGAAAGAGCGAGTACTGGACGTTTTTGAAAGGAAAATTTTGAGGCGTATCTTCGGACCGGTTTTAGAAAATGGACTTTGGTGCAGACGTTACAATACTTAAGGAGCCAAACGTCACAAAATTTATAAAACTGGGAAGACTTCGGTGGCTGGGTCATGCGCAGAGAATGTCCGAGCATCAAGCACTAAAGTCCCTGCTGAACTCAAGGCCGATAGGGCGAAGGAGTTTAGGAAGGCCAAAATTAAGATGGAGTGACAACGTCCTCAAAGATATATCTGCCTTAGAGCTTCGAACCTGGACACTAGACCGAGATGAGTGGAGGAAAATTATTGAGGAGGCCAAGACCCACCAAGGGTTGTAGTGCCAAGAATGATGATGATGATGAATTATTAGCGAATGATTTCATTTAAGATTTGAGTAAACATTATTAGAAAAGGAGAGGTTATTTTTTGTGTTTCGACTGTTTCTAAGATATTCAATATTAATTCTTTATAAGAAACCGAGATGAAATGTTTTTGTCTATGAAAAAGTGATTTGTTATTAGTAAACTATACAAGTGAAGTAGAAGTAGTAAACTATAGTTATAAACTATATTAGTGAAAGAAGAATATCGTAATGTGTGTTCTGTCGAAGTTTAGTTTATTGAAAATCACGTTGCAATACAAAATAAATACTTTGTCAGCACAAAAAATAAAAAACATAGCATTAACATACTCAAGGTTTTTTCAGTTTTCAGATATAATAAATAATCATAGTAATTTAACAACAGCGCGATAAAAACGATTACCTGGTTTTCAAAAATATTAACGTTTTTTTACACTCGACGTTCCGCAATCCTCGCACTAAAGTCATTAACGTTGAGCTGTATACAAAAATGAGTTTAATTTAAGAAAGGCATTTATAAGAGGAAATATTTGTTCGTATTTACCTCTGTATCCGATGTCGTCATACAGCGCTAGGTGAGGGGCGGCGGAGGTGCACTCCCACCGCGGGTCCGGGTACACCATCATCCCGGACGCTTTAAGGGCGAGGTTCCCTCCGGGTCTATATCACGAATCCCGTAGTATTATAATATTCGTCAGTAGACCACGGTCTGTCAGATTCGGAGCTCCCGTTTTATGATATCACTTCGTGACTAGATTTTTCATTAAGTTTTCTTAATCAGCATTACAATAGCTTATTACACTCTTAAGCACTTTTATATTAAAGATGATCTTCGCCCTTGCATAACTCGCATTTGATGTAATTAATATTCTCTATGATCATTTAAAAAATCACGTAGGATTCTTCTAATATAGAATTTTTCCAACTTTTTACATACTTTCTTTATTACTTCATCAATTACTAAAAGTCATCATAGGTTTCATCTCATCGAAGAAAGGACAGCTTGCCTGTGTGTCAGGGTCAGTTTTGGAACACATCCAATACAAGTTTGGCCAAGAAACACACTTCTACTTCCAGATAGAGTTTCACTGTCAATCCCATTTTGGATAGACATGCAGATTCATCCACTTCTATGACAGCATCGGTGCTCCTATGAAATCATTATTTTAATTAATGATTATTATACTTATTCTGATATACCTACACCTTGTTTAAGGTACATTAATTTCATCTCAAGGGAACTTTCAACCCCGACATTAGAAAGTCACTTAGATTATCACTTAAATCGCAGTTTGTTATTTTTTGTCTACGGTTATTTTGTTTGTTATTATATTTGTTAATTAAAAAGGTTTTTATTTCGAATCGATTAATTTCTGTGATGAAATATGTTCGTTGATACTAATTCAAATTGATGGCGCAACAAGCGGCGAGTTTTGTTCGCGGTAAATTAATATAACCGTATTTGCGAAGTGATCGAATAATATTCACCGCATTCAATTACCACTAACGGTGCGCCGTTCACTTTGTAATTAATACTATTACACTATTGTAGTGAGATTTACACCTTTAGAAAACACGGCGATCGCAGCCACCTTCGCTCCCGCGCAGTTCGGTGTTGGAAAGGCACAAAGATCATCCACCAGGCGATATGACAGCGCGAAACATTTTGAATTATTCGAACATTAATATTCTCGTCGCGCGCTTTTATGGTCGAAACATAAAGTTTGCCATCGCCGATCGACGACATTTACGAACGGACAATACGTGTTTACGACGGCAATAGAAAAACGTTAATCTTGTGCCGTTTGGTACTGGAAATCGGTAGGAATTCGTCTGCCTCCGAACATGTCTCGCGGTTGACAGAACAAGTCTGCTATTTTCTTCCCGCTCCCGCCGTCATTTATTTTCATTGCACTTAGCTGGAATTACGAAATCTACCTTTTGCGCTTTTCGTTGCAAATGTTATTAATATCAAATTCGCTTACGTGCGCAAACCTAAAGCTCTCTATTAGTATGCCCGGTGGGCGACATTTTTTAGTGGAAACTTCGCAAAACAAAGAATCATTCTGGCTGTTTATTTTTTAATAAATACCGATGTCATTTCATTTTTGCTTACAGTTCCTATTTTTTATATAGGATTCAATATAAATCATTAAATCGTTTAATATTTGTCAATAAATTTATGCATTACACTAAAATTACGGGTTATAGGTAGCCCGAAATTACGTAGAAATGGGATGATTTTAATTGGCAGTTATTAAGGTGGATAAGAAATTATTTTATTATTGTATTTTTTTTAAGAACAATTAAAATGGCCGCGTCATGTCCATTCCTGTGTAGAGCTCTATTGGCGTGACAGATGCAACATTCCTCGGTGCACGTTTGTCTGAAGAAAAAGGAACATGTAACTTATTTATGTATAAATAAAATAGCTAGAATGTAGCATACGTATTTCTTAAGCCGGGTATTTTTATATATTTTTTCCAATAAAATAATAGTTTAGTATGTGCCAAGAAAAATGAAAATAATCAATCACTTCGTTGTAGAAAATTACGCAGCTTGTATCTTAATTTCAGACTCCCAGGAATGTGTTACCCCCCAAGTATTTGGGCGTATTCTGAAATAAGAAATATTGCTATTTATGTGTCTTGACAGTCGTTCTGTGCTAATCTGAAAAGAGCAATATCGGGATTTAAGATTTTTATCCCAACACTTAATAGACGAAAATAAAAAAATAAAATAAACGAGACGTAGGTATACATCGGTGGTGTGGTCAGAGGGAGAAAGAAGTACATGACGGTTATCCGTCAAACGTCAAATATATAAACAGTCCAACTCATTAATTTCAAACGTTTCAAACTTAAAAAAGCATTAAAATGACATACAATAACTGTCAAGATGTAGAAGTAGCAATATTGCTTATTTCGGAATACGGTCGCTTATATAATGTCGTTGTGCTTGGAAATAAATGTCAAAACTAAGATGGAGCGCTAATGTCTTCAAAGAAGTATCTGTCTAAAAAATCCGCACGTCGTAAGGATCAATGACATTTTATTTCGAGGAGGCCAAGACCCATCACATGATATAAAGCCAATAGTTATGATGATGCTCATTATTTAGAGTCATTTTAGCTACCATTCGAGTCACAAATGAATCTTTCTAGAATCATTCGACTGACCAAACGTGCAAATAAATACTTTTAGATCAATTTTATTATTGAAATAAACACAAGTTTCCACAGATAAATCCTCGCTGCGCAGCGCCACATAAAACTGCACAAAAAACATTACGGACCGTTCCGGTTCGTTAAATTTTCCATTTCGAGCCCTGGTAAATACGCGAGGTCATAAATTAAATGGTTAAATTTCACACAAGTGCACGGAAGAACATCTGGTGAATGAACGTTCACCGGACAAAATTGAATGTGGAAGCTGCCGAATGAGAAGATCGGAAATACACAAAACTAGCTGCAACTCGTCAAAAATGACGGTACTTTTATATGTCGGTTCCTAAAGAATAAGTATTTATTCAATTTTCAAAAATAAAAATCAAAAACAAAATAAAAAAAAGAAAGGGGAAAAAAGATTTTATACTAAAAAGAAGTTACGGATGTTACACGAAGTTATGACGGACAAACGACATTATTATAATTGGGATGAGTCAGGACGGCGATGACGGCCATTTCACGAAGCACTTCACTGGCTTACCTAAGGGCTTACATGACCCTAGGAACCTGAAATTTAGGCAGTTATTTCATTTTTTTGTAATGACACTTATTAGGGTACACAGTGAACTATTATTTTGTTGGAAATTTTTTGAAAAAAACTCAACATTGTGTCCATTTCCCTGGAGCACCTCCGCCGTGACTGAGATGCAACATTCTCCGGTGCGTGTTTTTACGAAACAGAAAAGAAGATCTTGTGCTTATTTAAAAATTAAATATCCATGATGTAGCAAATGGATTTTTAATGTGTTAAGTTATTTGTCAATAACAATCGTTTATTAAGCAATTTAAGAAAAAAAAAATTGATTCCACTTCTATGAAAAGCGTTTTTAAAAATCGGATATGCTAGATTGTAGATGTTTTATATCTCAATAAGACGTGACCTTCTTTTTGTCCCGGATAAAAGAGCACCGGGAAAAGAAAACTCAACGGGAATGGACATGACACGGCCATTTAGTTTTTTGTTTTCAAAAAAAATTTCCAATGAAATAATAGTTTTATACGTAGGTACTTTATTAAGTGCCAATACATTTTTTAATCAAATTAAAAAGTCACACAGTCAGGGTAGTGTAATCCATTTATCTTATTGCGGATTTAAGCGCGAATTAGAAGATCACTTTTGTAATTCCACCCTTAGACCATTGCGCCCGATGGGCTTATTTGTATGCGGGGATCGCGCTAGGTCCGCGAGCTGGCGCACCGCTGCGGTGCCCGGCAACAAGGAATTATTTGTCTCGCGTCTTGTTTGCAAGACAAAAGCTTCCGAGAGAGCCGCGTTTGACAGCTTGTCCGCGATAGCCTCCCCGGCCGTAGAGACGTCACCGCGGGAGTGTGTTTGTTACTTTCGGGAAACAAATTGCGCAGATAGAACTCGATGACATCTCACGAGGGACGCGACGCGCGGTGCAATCTATCCCGCGGAAATTGAAAGCCGTTTGTAGTTTCGCAAGCCGCCGGCAGAGCGCAACGAGAATCGATGATATTTACTTTGTTGGTTGACATTTGACGTTTGCGGACGTAAAATAAGATATCCAATTACTAGTGTGTCAGGAAGAATATATTTATGACTTCCTATTAAAAATATCTTCACGAATGAAAGACGGATTATGCATGCGAGGTTTGCTGTTATAAAGATTAGGCGCACATTTTTTCTTTCGACGGGGACTTTTCGTAGGTTCATTTAGGGCAAAATATTAAAAAAAAATCATGTAAAACAAATGTAAGCATTACAATCTTGCATGTTCCATTTCTCAAAACAACCCGACGAAGTATTGGAAATATATCTATGGTAATTCCTATAAAATTATGCTGTAAAAATTATAAGACGGGATCATGAAATAAAACATTTTCAAAACATTATGTTGTCAAATGCATTCTCCAAAATTATCAATTATAGATGGTCGTGGGTGACATTATTTTTATAATAAAACTTAATATTATTATAGGAATGATAAAAATAGCGAGGGCGGAATTAAAAATAGAGACGTCATCGTTTGTCGAAACATTCGAATCCAATCGCCTGGTCGTAAAAATTTTGATTTCGAACGCTTCCCGTTCACGGGAATAATTGTAAAATAAAAATAAATTGTAATCTATTTATCATGTCATTTTTATGCATGTCTCTATAATAATATACTCGTACGTTGATATTGGAAGTTGGCGAATTTTATATGCTGTGAAATACAATTATGGAAATTTACGAAATTAATAAAGAAATTAAAAATTTTGCGAACCGTCATGTTAATTTTTTAACAAGAGGCAAAAATGCTGGAATATATTATTACATAATTATAAATGATATTTCGTAAAATACTTTTACAGAGAATGTGTTGAATGAAAACGAATTTGCATGCAAATAATATATAAAATCATTTTCAAAGCAATAAAGTATTAAACTTAATTTGTTTGTTGGCTGCAAGGTTGCAAATTGAATTAGCAAAGACATTTTGAGGATGTCGTGTGCATTTTATAATAAAAATTAATGTCTATGGATTTAAACACGAACAATATGTTCTAAAAGAGCGTAACTAGGTAGGTATAATCATTTGAAACAATAGTGAGATACTTTGTAAGGCACTGAACATAATGTTGTAGTTAAAATGCACTTTATGTGTATAAATACCTCATTATAACAAAAAGTTTGCGTTAGTTTATTGTTTGAGCCCATTTAAAAAAATCGGTGCATAATATCAATGTAAATATAAATGAAATATCTTAATTATAAAGCGGAATGTGCGTTCTGGCACATTGATATTTGCAAAACTTATTCCTTCTGGAATTTTTAGACCTTCGCAACTATTTTCAGCTCTCAAAGTCATCTACATTACGAGGTAGAAAGCTTTAAAATACCCATAATAACTGTCCAAAATAAGACGCACGCAATATTGTTTGTTCCATATTTCATGACTGTTCAAAATATTTCAAAAAGAGTGTTGATATCTTTTAAGAAATAAAAAAAAAATTGAATATCTTAAAGAACACACGGAAAAAGATTATTTGATTAAATAATTTGCGATGACTTTTATGAAATTTTAAGTATTTTTCAATTGATTCAGCAACATTGTAGATTGACACATTTAAACATTGACTGTATTATTTGTATGTATTTACGTATATTGTATTAATTACACCTACATTTTTCGGAAAAACCTTTCCATCGTCAGGGTGCTTTATAAATGTCAACATATCAAAATGAAAAATGTCTTTTGTTTTTCTAAATTATTTGAAAAATTATTTATAATATTAATGCTGAAGTTCTCGATTACTCACAATTATTGGAAAATTTTATAGAATTGGGCTAGTAGTTAAATTTAATTGATTATTAATAATATTTTGTTTACTATTACATGCTTTACTAATTACTAATGATTCTAAATTATTCAATTTCAGACGAATATTATTTATGTGTAAGTTTTTATCAAAACATTGATTATTTTATAGATTTTAGTGATTTGCAAATTCAGAAAAACCATGATTATTCAGACATCTCAAATGCTCTTTTACTCTTTCATTGAAATTTCTACCGGTTTTTCCAATGTAAAAGTCTTGGAGGGTTCGTGCGTCCTCGGACCAAAGGTGCTCGACGAGGGTCCGATGCAGGGCTCGTAGATAAATAGCCGACACGCTGGTGCGCGGCCGGGACTCCACTAACTCACGCCATTACCCGAGACAGTTTTGAAAGTGACGCTGATATTTAAACCAGCCGAGACCATATCCATATTCGCCGTTTATGCAACAAGTCGTGGTATAAAGTGATATTATAAAAGGCAAACTACCGCGTGATCAAATTGATTTATGTCATTAATAAACCAATGCTGCTTTCAGTCGGAGATTCTGTGCAACATTTGTCTTCTGTGTCGTTCTTCTTACTCTTCTCACGTTAATCAGGGACGTGACTCTCGAATTGCGATCTATCGATGTTGTTGACGAGCTATTATTTATTTAATATAATTAATAAAACAAATATTTTGTTTTCACCACTTATTTGTTGAAAATACCAACATATTTCAGGGCCAATGGTCTCTTCGTCAGGAAGGGACCATTGGCTCCGAAATATGTTGATTTTTTCAATAAATAAGTGGTAAAGACAAAGTACATTTTTATTAATTATATAAATAATGTCACCACAAAATCATTTTGCTCTTATTAAATAAGTCATTATTTATTTATTTAAGGCATATAATATACAGAGTACCAAAAATAACGATTATTTTTTTTTAAATAATGCTATTTACGTGCCATAAATTCTCTAAAAACACGAATTCACCGGCTCGTTAACTGGTTGAATTTCGTTATAGGAGTATACGTGAATTGAATAAATAACTTAAAATACGTGTATTCCTGAGTACTGATATTTTTTTCTTTTGAATTAGTATACCCTTTTGTAAATTTGTGTTTCTTATTTTATTTTTTTAAGAAATTGTGATGCGAATACGGAATAGTGTCGCATCAATATTTTTACTATTCTCAGACTAAGCTAAAAGCTTGTGCCATGAAAATAGGATTAAATTGCTAGTGTCCTGGAACGGGGCTCGAACCACCAACCACCAGATCACTAGGTGAGCGTCATGACCACCACACCAACAAGCTACTCATTTTATTTTTATGTAATTACTCAGTTTTATCTTATAATTGTTTATTTTTAAAAATGATGTACCATTATAAAATATTACTATGTAATAAGTAAAAGTCCATAATGCGTTGATATAGTTTGTTTAGTATAATAATGTAAAAGATGTTCGCTATAAGATACCAAGTGGAGTTCTTCATCTGGTCAGCCCATCGAGATGGAATTACCTCTATCCCTCTCCAATCTTCCATTTTCCTATAAAATCCTTCATCTTCTACCATTCTAGATCTATCATCATCTTCCAGATTAATGTCTTCTCAGCAGGAGAAAACTTCTCTTTTTGAAAAATTTAAGATTCGTCTCAGAGAAATCGTGGACTATCTAAATTTGATCCTTTATTGATCCAAAATTGAGGGTTTGAGCATTCTTCTTCTTCAGGCAGGTCAGCGGGGCTTCTAAGCATTCGCATCTAACACTACATTTCGAAGGCGACTGGTTTCTCTCTCGCACTTGCTCTTAAAGTTCATGGTATTCTTTTTTAGTGCCATAACTAAACTTAATATTGTCATGGTTACGGATCTACCATTCCAAAATATACCCAGCTTTACAATCGACAAGATAAAATAAGCTTTATGCACTACAATTTAAAAAGATCTAAAACAAATTTCTAAAAAAATTGAGTGTTGCTTTGAATTCTATGGATCAAAATACCGTTAGGCAGAATATATAAAGAGGGGTCAAGAAATCAAAAAAAAAAGAATAGCGTTTCTATCCAAAAGACGAAATTTAGATAAATCTTTTTGCAATTGACTTTAAAGCCATATCGGAGATTTTAAAATCAAAATTTAATCTAGTGTACATAGTAAGAAAAAAAACTTCTTCGGCGTACATAAATAAACCACGTGCTGTGTTGTATACCTTGCGTTGGAACATAGCTGGACAAAATGCGCATGCGCATTTCACTACGTTCGCAGACTGGATATCTTACAAGGAATCTTGGACAATATGTTAAATATATTGACTAAACATTCTAAACACTTTGACGGATAAATATATGGTGTGAAAACTTCCGTCGCGTGATTTCGTTGCACGCTAAAATTTCACCCAAAATGCGCCTAAAGAAGTATTAAAAATAGCAAGTACATAAAATGAAAACATATTTATAGAACGAATTGGTGGGACAGCGATAAAAAAAAGGATTTCCGAAGCTAAATGAAGCGTGCACGTCTTCTCAATGCAACGGAAATGAGAAAAAGGATCGCGGTATTTATTTATGCACGTTAGCCTAGGATAACGGCACCGGCCCGCGACTCTCGCCCGTCGCTCGCGCAAGAAAGAACCGAGAAATTTACGGCCGGCGTTTCCAATCCTATTTGAATAGATAATGCCCTTTGCCCAGGTGCCGGGCGAAGTGACAGGACGGAGTGCGGCCGGACGCCGCGGTGATTAATGAGCGCGCGCAAAGCCCGCGGAGGCAGCGCGCGGCGCGGCAGCAACTTAAAAAGTCTTTTCAATGCTTCGGAAAGGTAACAAGTGTTGGGGTAATTAATGGATTTTTAAAATTACGCGGATTATTTCGCTGTAAAATGTCGACGATTATTTTGCGGCGCGGGGAAGTTAATTGGGTTGTTTATAGATCTGAATAGCGGCGCGTGTTTTTGTGTGTATTTAGTAGTGATGCATTGCATACTACTTTCACGAATACGAATACCAAGCCCGCTGTTCTTTTTTTACTAAGAGATTTATAAATTAAAATTTTCCACCGGCAAATTTTTATTCAAAAAGCGCAACATTTATATTATCCGTTTGTACATTCCCAGCGGTCGAAAATAAATAAAACTTTTTTCACGCTTACGAGAGATCATGTTATTAGATTTAATTTGACATTACTTTTTAAGAGTTAGCACTTCTACACACAACGGAAATAAAATGGAACGAACAATACGTATTACAAAAAAAAACTACACGAAATGAGTACCTTTATTAATAACCCAACGAAACCAGATGGAAGAACTCATGTTATGCTGTGAAACAAGTAACAATTGATAACTTGAGTATTCAACCAATCCATTCATTCAATGTTAGGAGAATCCCCGATAATAGAGTGCGTAGGTGTGGTCGGATACACGGTGCACAGCCATACCATAATTTTCGTTGTGTTCAGTTATAAATAGTTAGTTTTTAATATACGTGATGATATTCGACGAATACGAATATTCGTATTCGTATAAAATAAAAATGCTTTATAACACGCACCTGATTTATTAAGGATAGAGTAAAGGATGTACTAAGGGTACTGTTTTACAGTAAGTATTGAAGAAGGATGATTATAAAATAACTTCTAGAACTTTCTAGGAAGGGAATTTTAGTGAAATTTGAGGATGGTTCTCAAAGAACTGCATTAAAATATGCTGTACCCGACTAGAACGTCTGGCAATTATATTGAAATTAAATATCTCTGTTCCAAATATTACCTGCATTGTGTCGTACATCATCATGTACTACATTGTTATTTTTGATGAGTTATTTTTTCTTCCATAAATATCAATTGCTATAAGCGATGTTGAGCTCCCGATTAAAAATGTAAATGAATTACTATAGTTAAGTTTAAAAATTGGAATATAAATTAAATAAGAGTAAATATAGCGAGATGGCAATCGGCACCTACCATGAAAACTAATTTTATTTGAATTGTGCGTACAAAGTACCACATTCATAATTATTAATTATCAGCAATTTTTTAAATATACTATTGTTATAATTGAAATGAATCCAAGAAAAGTTAGGTTAGGTGAGGTGAAATCTTTCTATAATATGCTTATTTGTTTAATGGTCGTGCTGAAGATAAAATTAATGGACCGGTGCTGTATGAAATTAAATTGCATGTCTAATCGCCGTACGAGAAAGGTCTATGCGTTAATCAAGCCAATACTGGTCGGGCATATTGATAAAATTGAGACGAAAATCAAAGAGTGGAAGCAATAAACCCTTTCACGCTGTAATATTAACGCAATAGCACACCTTTATTTCAAAGTGCCTGCCTACTGAACAGAAAACTATCCGAATCTGGAACCCCAGGGGAGATTATCGAAGTATCCACTGACTTGTGTTCTTGACTAAAGATTCAAAGGAACTGTTGTAAATTCGGATTGATTCATTTAGGATATTTTACTTCAAATTATTCACGAAGATAGAATATAATAAATTTTACATATGAACCTTTGAGGATTGTTTGCGCGTTAGGGGATTGATTGAACACGTGAAATATGAATCTGGGAAGATGAAGGATGCGCACGATGAACAAACATATAAGAATATAAGATCTTGTATTCGTATACTTACTTACAAGGCATCGTACGCTGTAATAGGTGACTTGAAATAAAAACATTATATACCGTAAAAACGCTCAACAACCTAATGTCAGTTTTAAGTCTTCAAAATCCAATTTTGTAATTTTTCTAAATTTGAAACAAATCATTTCAACTATTTCTGATAATAAGGCAAGATGATAAATAAGGTAAGAATGTTTATTATTGCTGGTATTTAATCCAAGATTCTTACTGCTTGGCAATATAATTATTAATGATTTGTGTAAACTACATGGGTTTTATTATTTTAAACCAACCGTCAGAAGTGATTCAACCTGGAATAATTAGAGAAGCTAAATAAGAATTATAAATATCAATTTACAATTTTACCAAATATTCTAATCATTTTACAGTATGGAACACATTCACAATAAACATAAAAAGTAATATTTTTGATTAAATAATAATTATTATTAAGAAAAAAATCATCAAAAATTCTTCATTTTAAACTCCCTTTAATTCAATCTCTTAACATTAAATTTTCAACCAATGATAGTGAAATAAAATGCTCTATATATTTATAAAAATATTTTGTTATGCTTTCGATTCGAATCCAATCCATAATTCGATTATCAGGTGAGATAGGAAGCCTAGGCCGTGAAGGTGGTCTTGTGATTCTTCGGTGGAGCTAAGCTCCGAGGAGACAGTGTGCAGATAGGTTAGATTAGGTTAAGCTCCGAGGAGAAGGTGTGCACATAGGTTAGGTTAGGTTAAGCCCCGAGCAGACAGTGTGCAGATAGGTTAGGTTAGGTTAAGCTCCGAGGAGACAGTGTGCACATAGGTTAGGTTAGGTTAAGCTCCGAGGTGACAGTGTGCAGATAGGCTAGGTTAGGTTAAGGCCAATTAGTCGAGCGACGAGACAAACGGATTGGCCACCTCGACAGCGCACACGGCAGTGGCGGCGGTCTGCTTTGTGACGGGCATTGCAAGAAGGAGAAATGTACCATATTTTAATTGCCACGGCCGTATCAGACCGCCGCACCGTATCAACCGAATGTCGTTGCATTGTTGAGCTCCCTTTAATTACCGGTCTATCACGACTTGATACAACTTGGTTGCACATTGCACGATCAAAATGAACACGAATTTTTGTAAATATTTAACATCTAATTATTTTGTGTAGTTGCAATTATAGAATACATTTTTTTATAATTAAAATAACTGTATGAATCACTTGCAGGGATGCACAGAAAAAAATATCACTCCTTTCATTTCAAAAGATTTCATATATTTTTTTATTTATAGATTTTGTATTTAGTTTGTAGAACCCCAAGTTTATTTTTAAAGAAATTAAAAATGAATTCAATAAAAATAAATGTTATTATTCAGTTCTGCAAGTTAAGCGTTATTTTAAATGTGACAGCTGTTTCGACTTGTTAGGTCTGTTTGATAATGGCATAGCAAGCCGAAACAGCGGTCATATTTAAGATAACCCCTAATTTATTACAATTTTTAAATTAAATTTCATTAAAAATATTTTTGAATTAAAATATTGGAGTAAAAAAATCTTGGAGTAAAAAATTTAAATATTTTTAATATGAATTATAGTGTATATGTTGAATATGAATGAAAGATAAATGTCACATACACATAAAAATAATATTGCTCTATACTCTACTCAAAAACATATAAACGTCTCACTACCAGAGGCGACATCAATATATAGTTTCATGGGAATGACAAAACTTAACAATAGATTGCGATAGCGTAGTTGTATTGAAGAAAGTAAGCGAGGTACATAAAGACCGTATACACAACTTTCCAAATTTGATAGATGTGCGGTCGATCATGGGTGGAATCGTAAACGTTACATTGTGTAAAGTGATCTCTTAAGCCAGCCAACGATAGGACGTATGTTCTGTAAACGCCCAAAACAGAATTCTGTATATACTTTTCCACATAAATAGTTTCATGTCTATGCGAATAATAATTTATGTTAATTTGAAAATAATACTTAATTTTTTAAGATGCAAACATCTTGAATCGAGGCCTACGCAAATATTTCGTACTAAAAATGTGTAAAAGTGTGTAAATAAAATACTAAACCACAAAAACTAAGTTTCTATTATACTCCTTTTCTCATTGAATCAGGTTTCGTGCCTACTGCACGCGTCGGGGTCAGAAAGACGGATCCGTATCCAGCGACGAATAAAAAGCCCGCGGACGAGTTCGCGACCGCACCTCCCACGGGCGGCCGCATGTAGGTCAACGTATCGCTTTCCGTTTCCCAAAGCTTGTGTATAAGTAACGAGTAATGGAGATCGAACTCGTTACCCCCGCTAACGTAAACTCTGCCGCGGCGGTCACGACGGCGGACACGCCGCTGGAAGTGCAGCGCAGTGCAGCGCAGTGCAGCGCAGTGCAGCTCTGCTACCGGCCGCTGCGTCGGTTCAAACGGTATCGTCGAGGAGCAGGCCCCATTCGCTGATACGAGGTTCGCTCCTCCGCGATGTAAGGGTACGTGATTCAAATCTCCCGCTTTGTGGCTGAACCGGTAGCTCTTTGCCTAGCGACTCGGAGGTCAAGAGGTCGAATCCACCGTAAAAACATTTGAAACATGTGTTTTATTTCATTTAGTTTAGCACAAACGCTGGCATGACATGCCCATAAATTTAGTGCATGATGGTATGACATAAATCATTTCATATTATGTAACAGAATAATATAACAAAAGGTATGATCATACAAAGAAGTTGTTTAATGTGTTGTATTAATGGTCATATTGTCAATATTGCAATAAAATGTTATTTTCGAATTTTGATTTGACATGTGAAAATATGTCTATATTGCTTTATGGATGAAGAATATTATTCGTAGGTACTAATGAGTCGCGGTAATAGAGAGAAGTATCCGATATACGCATTAAATTTTTTTAAATGATATATACTGCGTATTGAGGTGATTCTAATGGGAACTCTTATTTTAACCTTTTAAGGCGAGAGTCCCAACCACAAGACTATATGAACACTTTGTTATCGCTGGATAACAAACACTTAATTCGTTCGATTATTTCGCTCGATATCTATCGCTCATTAATTCGCGAATGGGCACACCTGGTCGTCACCCTCAATTCACTTCGCACCGAACGAGCTGTCAAAACAAGATTCCGCGTCGGCCTAGATCTACGCTATTTATGTTTAGGAGAAGGTCGCTCCTAGATTTTTACTAGTGTTTAGGAGAAAGTCGCTTCTATGCTGTTCTAGGTGTTTGTAGATGCTTCGCGAATGCTGTAGATAATATAAGAGTGTGATAGATAGTACTAGAGGCTTCTATGCTATTGTTGTCATTGATAAAATATAACGAGGGATTCTGTATATAATGTCTTTTGCCATTTTGCTACACTATCATTAAATCAGCGATTACTACCCATACTACCGATTCCTAAAAATGTGCATTTTTTTTCCATGATTTAAAACTGCAGTAGAAAAAAAATGCAAAATTCTTTAATGCTTTATCAGTTAAAGACAATTTAATGTATTTATATTTATATACAAAATAGTTAATGAACACAAAACTTATGAATTCCAAAGAATAATTTAAAAAAAAACAATATGAACATGACCACTGCACAAAAAGAAAATATGAAATAAGATAACATTTTAGAAAGAAAACGAGTTCGCAAAATTCAACCATGTACAGTGGAATGAAATTGTATTTTAAACGACCGGCGAACATTAGGGATAAAGAAAATATCACAACTATTTAAAAGAACCTAAAAAAATTGCGCCGCGAAATATATGTATACTGTTAATTCATAAGAAAGGACTACAGATGTCTCTAACATCATAGTCCAACCAAATATACGGAAGATTCCCAGAATTGGAACAGATATACAACTTAAAAAATTTTGATAATGTGTGGATGTTCTTACGATGGAATTGGTGAACGTTTCATGGTGTAAAGTGATCGCTTACAGGTTGCAAGGCCTGGGCTATCTTATAAGAGATTTATATACACGTTTCTCATGTAAATAACTTCGTCACTGTGAGACTTCTATAATTTATCTTAATAAATAATAATCCCGCAGTGGAAAAATCTAATGTATATATGTTTAATGTATGTGTATGTATAGATATGCTACGAGGTGAAAATAATACATAGATAGAATAATTTAAAAATGTAGCGAAATTTTCCGATGCAGTTTGAAACCCGAGGATCCGCAGAATAAACATATTTTATCATTTAATATCATAAAGACAAACTATAGGACGCTGTCATAATTAAATCTAAACTATTATTCATAGAAAGGTATGTTTATCATGGAATGACATTTTGTGATTTGAATTCGATTTTTGGACCAACATAAATATGGTTTTGCAATCGCAGGTGATGGACTTGGACAAATGGCAAATGAATTATTCAAGTGTCGCGTCTACCACGTCCCGGTAAGTTCAGCATCTTATATACTTAATCTTGAATACCCATGTTTTCTTATTGATATTACATTGTCTTCCTTTATTTGCTGACAAGTTAAATATGATTTTTTTTTTTTAAATTATCGGTAAATTTTTGAAATTTTGAAATTTCAATATTTAGATAACTGTGTTTGCAATAATTGAAAAGAATTAAATTATTGCCATTTTGCTGGTTAAATGAGATGTCTGAAACGATTTAATGAAAAAATTGATGAAGTTACAACTACAAAAGAGAATGTTTATTGTCTCCGATGTAATTAATATACAATATATGTGTTCTTAAACCATAATTATACATTATTAATTTTCTTTTATTTTGACTTCTTCTTTGCTTATTTTAGAAGCGCTTCGACATATGAGGGCATTAAAAATTTAAGTTTATTACTGCAAACAATTTAGTAAACAAAGTTTTCGAATGTAAATATAAGCGAAAATGTATTTTTTCATTTCTGTTGCTAGTATCTAAGTTTTTTTAAAATAGTTATTTTTTTACATGTACATGTACAACAAAATTAATGGTGCTCTGAATGCAATTATGGCCAATAAGAATCTGTCAAAGGAAGTAAGATTAGCGGTACACAATGGCGTTCTAGTGCCAACCCTGATGTATGGAAGTGAATCCTGAAATCTGCAAAAGAGGAATGAAAGTAGACTGAATGCGGTGAAAATGCGGTCACTAAGATGCTTGTATGAAAAATCTTTGGTCGATAGAGTGAGGAATGATCAAATTAGATGTGAATGCAATGCTGGCTGTAGTGTGGTGGATAGAATAAAGAAAGGAGTGCTGAGATGGTTTAGTCAAGTGGAACGTATGAACGAGGAAAGGATGGTTAAGAAAATATATGAGGCGAGTGTTGAAGGCAACATGGATATAGGGCGTCTGCGAAAACCTGTCACGATCAGATACTACAAATATTTGAGGATGGCCCTGTTAAAAGCCGCAACGACCGTAGAACATGTATGAATGTGGTCGAAGCAAAAGTGGTGTGCCAGGATAGAAGAGTGTGACATTCAATCCTTTCTGCCTACCCCTGCGGGGAAACGGTGTGATGGTAAGTTAGTTAGTTATGTTTCATATTAATCGAGGTACATAATATATAAAGAGGTAAAGTTTGTAAATTTGGATGCAGGAGGTAATCTCCGAAATTACTCCTCCGATTTCAACAATTCTTTCACAAATATTTAGAATGGACTTTCAGGATGAATATAGGTTATATATTATCCCGTTAAAATAAAAGAGCTTTTCGTGGCGACCTATTTCACAACTAAAGTCGACGAAAAAATGATCGAGCGATGCGTTTTTACGAATGCTGCCTTAACGTTAAGAGATATTTATATAATTTCTATAGAGATGTTGTAGAACTTAAGAGGTTCTATAAAAAAGTCCGCGACGATATATTAGGTTAATACACAAATGGATAAAGTATGACTAAAAGTTACTAAAAATCTATGCGCGCGAAGACGCGGCCACAGCTAGTTATTTATAAATTTCGAGTACTTCGAAGCTTGTTCTCGTTTATCTTATATAGCGTCACGCGCGCAGAACATCTCATTATCAAACGGGGCCTCTGAAATTTTGCATTTCGACCTTTCGGAGTTCCGAATCTTGATTCCCCGGCCGCGGTCCAGCGTCCAGCGCGCGAGCAGCGGCACGAAGGAGGGAGAACCGATAAATTATGAGGGGCTTAATGATAGAAACGGTTGAAGGCTTATAACCGAAATACAGATTTACGACCTCGCTCCGAATACTGCGGCAGAGCCTCCCGGTGGCTGGTCGGCGGCACCAGCACCAGCCAGCCGGCTGACGGCATTTTCAATTTAAACATAACGTATTGTAAGAGCCGAGTCCCGAGTATTATTCATTTAATGTTATCTCGAATAATATTCTCACCGGATGGTACAGGAGGAAGAAGAAGCAGTAACACTCAAAGATAGGATTAAAAGTTCACGCATTCGTGGTAGCCTGGATGTCACTGGCATAAACAGTAAGCTGAAAGAACGACAGCTGAGATTGCATAGAGACCACCAGACCACACTGTAAAGCAGGCAACGTCTGTGGGGCTTCATCGATAGTCATGCAGAGGAAGAGCGCAGACAAAAGTGACACTCAGAACCGAAGAACATACAGCCTGAAAACGATCCCAAACAGCCTACCTAGGCAAATAGGGCAAGGAAGAAAAAAAGAAGCTAGAAGATGAAGGAATTGCACGTAATCGAAGATATTACAGCGCTCTATACCTTCTATAGTAAATTGGAAATTACTAAAAACGTCTGGAAATGTCTACTAGATTCCGGAATGTTCCGCAGCATTGGGTACACAAATACGCGGCATCGTGTTGAACACAGAGTTGTTTTGTTGTTTTGAAAAGTGAGACGTGACCTTAGAAAGACGAATTGATTATAGACAAATGATATAATAGGTACTCACGTGCGGAGTTTTCTAGTGCGAACCTGAGCGATTCAAGCAACATGCATCGGTATATCGGAGACAAGTATTTCAGGAGTGTAATTAGTGCGAGATACGAAATTGGCGTAAATTGAAGAACGGTGCTTCGTTGTATCCAGTGATATAAGATAGAGATGCGAACACGGAATATCAATATTCTTACTATTTTCAAATTAAGCTAAATGCTTGTGCTATAAAAATAGGACTAATTTGCTGGTCTGGGGTGAGGTTCGAACCCGCAACCTTTGGATCATGAGGCGAGAATCCTAGCCACTAGACCAACAGGCTACTTTATTTTTATTTTTAAGTATTTCATTTGTCCCCCCATACTTCAATAATAATGGGTACATATAATTAAATTATTAATAATTAACTACAAATAAAACTCATCATAAATTATAGTTTTTTTTAAACACTTATAATGATATGTTGCTTACTTTCTTATAAATGATTTGTATATATAAAAACACAAATTAATATCCTTCAATTTATAGTATGCTGGTGAGATAATGTTTTTCTTAATTTCTTCTCCCATTGTTTCATATGCGAATTAAAGCATTAAAAAAATCTGCGCTTGTGACTTCTGCAACTATAATAATAGAGTGTAATCTGCCTGATCATCCATGCATTACTCAAAGGGACTGGAAATAAATATCACTGTTCAAAATAGCTTTTTATGTTTAAAATATCAAGATATTAATCTTTTTAATAAAGATGAGAGATAGATGAGATAGAGTCACATCAATATTCCTACTATTTTCAAACTAAGCTAAACGCTGAAAATAGGACTAACTTGCTGGTTTGGAGTGAGATTCGAACCCGCGACCTTTGGATCACGAGGCGAGAGTTCTAACTACAAGACCAGCAAGATACTCATTGTCGTGAGGGAAGGTATAATAATTTTGATAGTCCACTGTTAGTTGATTTGTCCAGGTCATATTATTGTATTTAATGTGATTTTTATTGAATTGATAATAAATAAATGGTAAGATTACTAAGTTTCATATTTAATATATTAATAGCGGATATATATTTAACATTATTTATACATTTATCCTTCTGTACTTTGTCTGAATGATTTAAAATTGATCCTGATAGGTAAGGCTCTCTTTGTTTACTGAACAAATAACCTTTGGAATGCGAAATTCATGCTACCAATCGAATAATAATTTTAATAAGTACCCACTCAACATTTTAATTATGACTCAGAAAGCTTGTGAGTTCAACCTTCAAAACACAAAAAAACAGTTCACACCTTTCACCCTGGTAAAAGAGTTTCTTATAATTATAAAATTAACAAATAAGCAGTTCCATAAACCTAAAACAGTGAACGTTGTCATGCGAGAAATGCCAATCTTATAAGGTAACGTATTCTTATCCCACAACAGATATGGATTTTTTTAATGATGATGAAAACTAGAGATGTATTGGTTAGGTCCGGTAATAATAAAATTCACATCGCAGTTAACAGAAGACACCGGATTAGCCGCAGAAACCGCCAAACAAAAAAATATAATTAAAAACAAAGATATTTAAGAACAAGAAGAAGGTTGTCGTAAAAATATAATGTTCTGAGCACGATATCGGACTAACGCCCATATAACACAAGACGACAATGTTATATTTACAAACAAAATGGAAGAAGTATCACAAAAAAATAAAATAAATGCATCAGTTAAACACAAATTACGAATCAAATTGGTATAAGTAGGTAAATATACTCAGAAATAAATTAATTGCAATTGGAGCGAATATCGTCTTAAAAAAACAACGTGTGGTAATTTGAGCCAACATCTATCTTTAGAATAAAATTAATTGGAATTAGACTCAACAAGCATCTTCTTACAATATATTCAAGAACACATTCTTATTGTGAAGTTGCATTTTTTTTTAGAACAAAGTTCTGTGAAATTAAAAACCAAATTAATTAATTATTCATTTAGAAAGACATACAGAAAAATCAAATCCAAAAGTATTTGGCTGATTCGAACCACGGATCTCTTCCTATCCAGTAGATCAATGGTTCGAATCCCGGGAGCAGCCAAATACTTTTTTCGTGGATTTGATTTTTCTGTATGTCTTTCTAATTGATTAATTAATTTGGTTTTATAAGTGTCTTGTCGGGTTTCCCGACGTTGACGATCCCTCAAAAGAAACCATCTCTATCTTGGGTAGCTCGCAGCAGCTCCTCGACTCTTCTTATTCCGGTCCATTCCCGGACATTTCTAAGCCAGGACAGCTGTTTTATTCTGACTCTGCGGCCTTCCAATTTCCCTTTGACAATCAATTAGATGTAGGGTATTTTTTTTCCCTCTAATTATGTGTAATACGATGTCTTACGAAGCTTTATTGTTGTAAACAATTCTCTTTGGATATTGGTTATGTGTAAGACTTCAGGATTAGTTATTATGTCGGTCCAGGATACCCTTAATGTGGTGAATCTACATTTCGAACGTTTCTAAACAGCTTAAAATATGCATGCACCTCAAGAAAAAAACTTTTTGCAAAAATTGTTTCAGAAACTCAATTCGAATTTACAAAACCCATGCGAATATACATATTTTAATGAAAATACAGGATAATTTTCTTCATTCTATTCATCCTCCATCAAAACCACCAAAAATATTAGAAAAACTGCTATAACAATAAGAATTTGTAAATTTATTTAAAAAATGTTAATTTATTTTTATTAACCCCTAATCCTGCTGGCTAAAAAATAAATATTCGTCGACATCTAGTAATCTTATCTATAATAATCTTAGTAGGTATTGTTTTATACGTAAACGAACAATAGTTACTTAATATATCTAATTATACCTTTTTTAGTAAGGCCTCAGATTATTAGTAATATTTCAATATCGCTTCTAATAAAAAACACTTCATTATTCTACTTGCTTGTTACTATGTACTAAGTATTTTTATATCGGTTTTTGGTGGTTTTATCTAACACGTTTACCTACCAAGAATAAATTTTATAAAATTGATAAAATATAATTAAAGCCACCATACCTACATTGAGACTATTATGACTTGGCAAAAGATTCTGGTTGAGAGATGTGTAATTATTTATCTTATTATTTCGGATCTGTTTTTCAAGGCAGCTCCAAGAACATTCCTGACCACACAGCCGCGGTGCACAAAAATACTGACACAATTTTTGATGGAATAAATTTACATATCGATTGTGTATTAGCTAAATAATATCGCTGGAGAAAGCCGAGACCAGACGCTTCTGAAATTATCTGATATTGATCAAGTTCCCGCTGAATTTTAAGTCAATTGTCCAAATGAGTTATATATTTTTAAGCTCCATTAAAAGCTGCGCTCCGTAAATCGTAAGATAGATTTTAAAACTAAAATTATCAATAATTATTGAACAATTTTTAAATAATACAAAAGATTTCCGATTGTCTGGGATTTTATTTACCTGGCCAGCAAAAATATTTAAAAAATTTCATTCAACGATGCGACATTCATCCTCCAAAAAAGTAACTGATGAAATTGATAAATCATGGAAACATCACAGTCCGGAAGTCCCGGTCGATACGTGTTCGCAAGTTATATCCGGGCGCGTTTTAATTAACTGTTTACTTTTGATGCAAGCGGGCAAATCAAATGAGAATGTTCATTTTATTATTATTATTGTTAGAACATGTTGTTGATTGTATTATTAATATTAGAACATGTTGTTGATTGACTCATTCTCATTAAAAAAAGTATTGTATGAACTTAAAGGTTCTCGACCTTTCATTTGAGGTATCACTTATAGTGTTGCTGTCATTTTTCTTTAAAATACATAAAATGAATCTAAATAAATATTCATACTATTGATTTAAAATAATATAGTTTATTTGTACCAGTGAGTGGTTAAATACTCTCTTACAGCAACAGGGTTAAGAAATTCAATCCTGTTAGCTTTCATCCAAGTTGAGCCAAAGTTATACATATTACATAAAAATCCGCTTTATTCTCTTTATACAGATGATATATTAGGTCTTTACATATGAAATTGATGTTTTGCCGTACTGGCAAATTTGATCTCAAATATCTTCTCTTTGGTTAGGAATTCCAAATCCAAATTTATACAGCTATTTACTCATGTATTTGTGTTTTGAAAATTATAATTCATTTGTTTTTTCCTCAATTGTTTTTTTTCTTTGCGTCACTCAGTTTACAAAATGAAAAACTTGAAATATCGCGTTATTTATGAGTACGAGTTCCACCGTGGCACCAGTGCTGCAGAAACGGCTCGAAGGATTAATGATGTGTATGGCGACGGTGCCGCTAAAGAAAACACGGTGCGTTTTTGGTTCCAACGTTTTCGTTCTGGAAATTTCGACCTGCAGAACAAGCCCCGTGGACGGCCGGAGACCAAAGTTGATAATGAAGAATTGAAGGCTATTGTGGAAGGGGATCCATCGCAAACCACATCCGAGTTAGCTGCAGGCTGCGGTGTTAGTGATAAAAATGTTTTAATCCACTTGAAGCAAATTGGTAAGGTGAAAAAGCTTGAAAGGTGGGTACCTCACGAATTGAGTGAAGCAAATCAACAAACGCGCGTTGACTGCTGCGTTGCATTACTCAAACAGCACAATAATGAAGGGATTTTAAATCTTAAATCTGGCCATATGATTACGGCAGATGTCTATTGTCAGCAACTGCAAACCATGATGGAAAAGATAGCTGCTAAACAACCGAGGCTGGTTAATCGCTCTAGGACACTGCTGCTTCATGATAACGCTAGACCACACACTGCACAACAGACGGCTACCAAATTAGAGGAGCTTCAATTGGAAGGTCTAAGACATCCACCGTACTCTCCGGACCTTGCCCCAACAGATTACCATTTTTTTCGAAATTTGGATAACTTCTTGTAAAGGAAAAAATTCAACTCCGATGGGGCAGTCCAAACCGCCTTCAAAGATTTTATTGATTCCCGTCCGAATGGTTTTTTTAGTAAAGGGATCGATGAACTACCTATGAGATGGCAAAAGTGCATAGATAGCAACGGTACATACTTTGATTAAATAAAAATATTATAATAAAAAAAAATCGGCTTTATGTTCCTCCCATACTAAACGCCAATTTCATATGTAAGGACCTAATATTAGTACGACAAAAAATGTAAAGGGAGTATGCGTTAAATTTTTTAAATTTTTAGTTAAATTTCCATGCGAAATGTCCAGACTTCTGTCAAACGTCAAGACTGGTGAAGTGTTATATAACAGCCGTTATATTGCTATGTTAAGAATGAGGGGCAGTATAAACAAAACTCTAATCTATACATAAAAAATGTTTACGGCAATTAGACTGATCTTGTTAACAATTATATCAGTAAATAATCGTACATATCTGCAGTTTTGACATACGCATTTTAAATAAAACTTATTATGGATATATAAACCATTGAAGATTTAAAAAAAAATACAGAGTTAATTATAATTGGAGAACATACAATCGAGTCAAGTCGAAAAAATCTTTATATTGCAGGAACAAAACTAGAGAAGGTACAAAGTATTGTATACTTGGGCTACAATTTAAAAGAAATATGGGATCAAATACCGCATTGAGCAAGCTCGTACAACCTTTATCCGCATGAAAAAGATGTGCTGCAGTCATGATCTCAACCATAGATTACGAATGCGAATGGTCAGATGCTACGTGTGTTCCGTATTATTTTATGGAATGGAAGCATGGACGCTTACCGAAGAATTGATAAGGCTACTTGAAGCATCCTAGATGTGGATCTACAGAAGAATTCTCAAAATAAGCTGGATGGACAGTTACGAATGAAGATGTTATGGTCCGAATAAATAAAGACAAATAAGCTTTTAAAACAATAAAAATCCAAAAACTTCAATATCTAGGAGTTGTAATGAGACATCAAGAGAAGTACGAGATCTTGCATCTCACAATGCAGGGAAAGATTGCCGGAAGACGGGGCCCTGGAAGAAGTAGAAAGTCATGGCTGAAAAACCTGAGACAGTGGTTTAGCCAGTCTACTGTAGAGCTGTTCCGGGCCGCAGTAAGCAGAGTTCTCACAGCCAACATGATAGCCAACGTCCGTTGAATGGACAAGTTACGAAAGGAAGAAGAAGAAGACAATCGAGTCTTCGAAAATTATTGATAAATAAACATTTATATCATCATTGAACCGTTGGTTTTTATTCATTGATAAATAACAACAATGGAAGGCTCGAATGTCATCCTTGTGGTATCTAAATGAAAACTTAGTGAGAAAGGTCAATTATTAAGACGTCTGTAATTTTTTGATTGGTCATGTATACAATGCATTCCTTACCGTTTTTAAATATTGCAAATTTTTGTAGTAAATAAAAGCTTTACATGAAATAGATGAAAAAAGGAAGCATTTTAAATTTAAACCCTCGTGCCAATGAAAGAAAACTAATTAGGTAGTCTGATTTGAATTGTGCGTAATTACGAAAAAAAAATCTTTGATGATATTATGATATTGTAGCGAGATTCTCAAAATCGAGGAGAATGGCACATAATGGAAAGTTCCGGGCGGACTAGAATATTCTGGAAAAAAGAAATAAAAGAAATACGCCGGAATTCGAGTGGTTATAAATTACTCAGAAAGCGCAGACAGGAATAATAGTTTTTGTGGTGACGTTTCAGCAATTATCCAGTGTGACCAGTGACAATAAATTAAGAGAGTACCTACCAACCATACAATAGAGCTCAATAGACAGGCGAATATTCTGGAAAGACGAATATTAGTATTTTACATAAGATTGACGATTACTAGGAAATTGCATGAATTAGAAAAAGTGCTGCAATTAAATTCGTGTCCAGTGACTTTGGTGAGAGGTGTGGTTTGATTTGTCTCCCACACAAAAAATAATTATTATTAGTACAGCTGTAACCCGTCAAAATGACGTAGTTTTATTATATATTTCGGTCGCCAGTTACGGCTTTGAGAAAAACGCTATCTAGAGTAGCGTGGTGTCTTGATAACGTTGTGACGGATATTATTAAATAGAGAATTATATATTTTTTGCTCCTTATAACTCACTATTATATTATACCTCATTATTATTTGAGCCACCAGGTAGCGTTAGTGGCGATCATTGTTAAGTGGAGAATTATACTTTTTGTACCTCATTTTATACACCTCATCATTATTTGTGCTATCTAGGAGCGTTAGTGACGGACATTGTTACACGGAGAGTTATATACTTTGATTAATGATTCATACCAAGTAATTAATGAGTAATAAAAAGTAATTAATGAACTTGTTACTTTTAATTTTCATTTAACTGAAATTTAAATAAAAAAAATCTAATTTGGGGTATTTTATTAAAAAGCACTTAATGTTTTCATTTTATTTAATAATGAGATCAGCTATCATACTAACTTTGAAAACGGTTACGATTACGGATGGACATTCGAAATTATTATTATTGGGGATTGTGTTGGGTGGACGCGATTTACTTTACAAAGCAACCAGCCGTTTGATGTGTCTACCTACCTAATATAATTTCCATGTGTAATTTCTGCAGCGATTATCAAAGTATTTTGTAACCAGAAATGATTGAAGGCATTATTATACTTATGTACCTATATAATTAAATGGAAGATTAAAATTAGCGTCAGTACAATTTGATGGACGATGTTTTTTTCGGTTAAACGCTCCAGTTAATCCGTGAGATGGCGAGTCGGACCGAGAGTGAGACGGCAGATTTAAGGGGTCGGAGGCTCTATACATTCGGTGTCGTACTCGGGACCCGACTAGAGAGCGGATGTGCACACGCGACCCGGGGCGCGGACGAAGCCGGTTATTTGGCAAAATATCTAGACTATTGGGTGGCTGAAATAACACGAGAGACCCAGACGTCCGACCACGTTTAGTTCATAACAAATTGGGTCAGTAATTGCTCGTCGAAGACGGAGGACTTGACGAAGAAAACAAATATACTTAAGACATATCAACAATCAGAATATACTCAATTAATAAAATAAAAGCTTTAGCAAACAACTGGCTTACCTCTAAAGGTAGAACAGCAACTTAAAATTTTCTTACTGTAATTGCATAATAATGTCTATAAATAAATATATATATACCTATATAAATAAATAAATTATTTAAGGAATATAAAAAATAATCTTAAACAAAACTTTAACCCTTTTTACATTAAACAATATTCAACACATATTTACACTTGGACTTATGACTCACTCAACTTATCACTAACATTGCACTTGATACTTTGTAGATACATAATTATTACCTTATGAAAACAAATATTATTGACGAATTCAAAAAAATATTATAATTGTGTTCTATAACGCCACTCTGGGACAGGCGTAGCCTAGTAGAGTGACATAATCCACAAAGCTAATAAAAAAAATTTGTGTAATATTATCTTATATTTTTATTGTTAAATTATTATTAAGTACCTATATATTGTAAACAAGGATTTTGAAAGAAATAAAAAAAAAATTATAGATGTCTCATAGAGACGACATTATATTTTTTATGGGAAAGTAGGTATGGAAGTCTTGGGGTGTTCATATCTATGTCTGGCGTGAGTGATCCCTTTACACAATGTAACATGCGCCATTTCTCCCCATGATAGTATACCACATCCATAAATTTTTTTTGGAAGTATATACCTATATTTAAATTTGACAATCCATTATACATCACTTTTGCGTCGGCTACAATCATAAATTTTTTCATGCACGCTTTAAAAATGTCGAAGATTTTAACAAAACCATCGTTCAATATTTGTTGCGACAATGACGTCTTAATACAATATTACATTAATTCAATGCGTGTTTATTATTCAAAATTAGAGATGTCCATTATCGTGATCGCGATGTGCATATCCTTTTTGGCAACACTATCTGTAATTTTCTTCTCACCGCATCTCATATATTTTATAGTATTCGATATGGATGTTATACAGAAATATGTGAAGTCGAAACAAATTGAAGTGAAATAAAAACTGTGAAACGAATCAACATTACAAACGATTGATTTACTCGGGTAAATGCTACAATTAACGTAAAAAAAAACGATTTTCCTTTTACACGGTAGTGCAAAACCAAAATTACATAATGAAGTTCAGCTATCATAAGGGGCCTTCGAAATAATCAAGTCGATGCCGAGAGATAGTACGTTCCCCGTGTTTCGGTCGTGTAGGTATCCACGAGTTTTAAAATTATTCCAACGATAAGCGTAACGATTAGTTTATGTTTTAGAATTCTGGTTATTATAATAACAGTTGCACATTTCGTCTGTCACATACCAGAAGTGGTAAAAAACCTGTCTGGCTTGCGTCCGTGTGCAGACAATTTGGGAGAGCTCGCGGATATCGGGTACACACACACGCACACACACACGCACACACACGTGATGCTGCGCGTCATAAATTATGGTAGATACTGTCATAGGCTGGGGCATTATACTGCAGTTTATTGCTGGAGAATGCCGAAAGGTTATTTATTTTTTACACTACAATAATTACAAGTGTCAAAATATATTGAATGAGTTTGCATTCAGTTGGGAATATCGTATTCAGTTCAAAACAAGAAGATACAATTATGTATTTCTTTTGACGTAATTTTTACATATAAAAATAGTTTTATTTAAATTGTTTACGACATATATTGGTTAATATTTTTCATTATCTAATTTCTTAAAAAATTTCAAAATGGCAGAGTTGAGTTGAGACATGCTGTCCCACAAAGGTCTTTTTCCGTGACGCGCATAGCTGGTGGAGATAATCGTGTACCTAGAGTTTGAGTGAAATGAAAAAAAATGAATTATTTTCTTCTTTAATGATGCAATGCTAACGATGTATTATATAAAAAAAATGTGTAAGTGATCAGTATGGAAATAATTGTTATTTTTTTAATATAAAAAATAAATTAATTATTCGTAATAAGCTAAGTGCGCATTTTACCAAATAAAATCGTACATAACATCGTATACTACGTTATTTCAACAAAATCGACCAAATATTTTTAAAGATGTCATCTTAAGCAGTTTGAAAAAGAGAGTTTCGAGGAAAACACATTTTTTAAAAATAATTTGCAGCCTCAAATTGCTATAACTTAGCTAATTTCTGGAATTTTTGAATGAGTGATGTCTCAAATCATTCTTTCAAAAAAGATTTTTTGAACCCCTGTTGTAACCCATGGTGGTGTAACCTTAACCCTTCTGTAACCATGATGCCACACAGGTCTACCAAGCCCCTTAGTTGGTTATATTTTCGTAAATGCGCGCTATGTAAAAATCACGTTTTAACTAATCCTAAAGAAAACAATAATACTTAGAAATAAAAAAAAATATAAATAAAACAAATAATTGTCTTTACATAAAACAACTATTTGTTTAACACCACTTTATTGAGTTTTATTTAACTTATTTCGGCTCACAGCTGAGCCTTTATTAGGGTTGAATGTTAACTTAATAATAATTAATATTCTAGTTAAAAAAATTAAATACTAGTTAATATTCAACCCCAATGAAGGCTCAGCTGTGAGCCGAAACTAGTTGGTTGAAACTCAATAAAGTGGTGCTAAACAAAGAGTTATTTTATTTAAAGATATGTATTATGTCTCACCACAATGTGTTTGCTTCGTGTAAAAATTACAAATAATTATTTTTAAATTAAATATTTTGTCACAGAAAATAAAGCCGTCTGACTTAGATGGTAGTCGAATTGGATGTGACTGGGTAAATACTTTGAATGATATCACCATACTAATTAAATATTCAATATTTATTTATTCATATAATATTCTTCATTCTTATTCATATATCTTATTCATATAATAATATTCAATATTCAACAATTATTAAATATTCAATATTTAGAGAAATTATATAACTATTTTAATATATAAAAATAAATATACAAACATACAAACATCAATAGAGATGATAGTTAAAAATTATCACGTATGTGGCGACCTGTTCTCATGAGGATACCACCTTTAGAATACGACGCAGCTCGAAGATATTGTCAGTTGATATTGCATCAATAGTTCTCTAACGATCCCGAGCGCAGAAAGAAGCAACACGCCTCCACTCGGTGCATACAATCTGCGGCCGCGTAACAAATAATCAGTGCGTCCTTGACCCCCGCGGCGAGAGGGCACACTCCTGAAGACGCCGTTATATATGTATATCTCTACACATCCATATGATTCGTATAAAATATCCGTTTTATTTCAATTCCTAAATATCGAGATGTAAAACTCACTAAGTGATATTGGATTTTTTTTGGAATCATTGGAAGTTTTGAGATAATGAGATTTAAACATTAAATATATTTTTATGATATTAAAATTTTTGAAAATGTCCAAATTATGAGTTTTACAACTAAATAACTATAAATTATCACGGAATATTCATTTACTGACTTTTAACTGGAATATAGATGGAAAAAATATTAATGTTTGTATTCATAACTAATTTTGGCCAATATTGCAATTAATGAGTTTTACCTCTAAAGGCACGATATGTCTAACGACCGTAATATTAATCTTAAATTTTTAACCATCTTATATTTATTGATTTCATTTCAACGTTTAGGTACATGCGTAAATATCATGACTGTGTGCGAATATTTTCTATCATGGTATGGTGAAGGTTAACAAGTAAACGTGGATTAAAACCATAATATGTTATTGTTATTGTATAAGGTGTACGTAGGCCGTCACAAAATTTGTCCAACCAACCATCTTGTCACCTAGAAAATTTTAAACTCATTGTTTTTATTACTTCCATATTGAGCTAGGCATAAATTCTGAGGAAAATAATACTCACTTGAAATTAAAAAGCACTTTTAAAAGTTAAATTTCAAAAGTAAAAGTAATTTTAAAAAAATTATGCGATTTCTTAAATGCATAAATACGATAAATTTAATACGGACATTATTAGTTCTTTATTGAAAACTATTGCATCTGTAGTTCAAATATTTAAAAAATAAATAATGTAACTAGACTACTCAAGTTCCATGGAAAATGACTCCCCAATTATCGAAAAGTGAATTAAAAGGTGACTCGTAGTGACTTCTAGTTAACATAAAGCAAAAAGACTCGTGAAAAAAGCGGTTTTGATGATCAAAGAAAACAAGTAAAAAAATAACTGATTGGAAGCGGTTTCAATAAAATATATAAATACAAGCGAAGAGTCATGAGAAATGTTACAATACACGGTGGCGCCAACGCGGACAAGGAGCTTAAAGCAAGATGGTCTTGGTCACCGTGTCGCGGGCTGCCGTCCAACTTATACCAATTTGTGCGGCGGTGCACTACTAAAGAGTTAAAAATTCTTTAACCTACCCGTTTCGCTTAATTGAATCGGCATTTCACCTGTGGAATTCCGCGATGAAAACAGTACTTTTTTAAATACGCTCGACTTTGAAATGGCGGTTCAGACGGTTTGGCCGCGCAAAGGGTTCGTCAGATACTGCGGGCGGACATGGATGCAGAAGTTATAAAAACGTGATATTGATTTATTCCATATGGAGAACAATGTATTGTGAGACTGTGTAAAAATTGCTATTCTTTCTGAGGTCATAACACCAGGTACACTTTTACAGCTTGTGTTGTCGGTGATGTGCAAATTTAATTTTTAGAAACTAATCCTGTATTTAATTTATTAAAAAGCAAAAATAATTTGTGCGAATACGAATTATAATAGCTATATTGAATAAAATATTTTTTCTGTATTTCTCAATACGCACATGATATCTGTGAATTTTTATTTTTTTTATTATTATCTAAGAATCCAAATTACCATATACTTTTTTTGACTTAAATACTATTTTTTACATTTTTTGGAATTGCCACCCAACTAGCCCTTGGGCAAGTTCCTGAGTGTCGGTGTGGTTTTGTAGCTGTGTAACAGTTATATAAATATACTGTAACAGTTATTCAAACATAAAAGCATAAAAACATGAAATAAATAACAAAAAAACACAATAAAACAAAAGAGAAAAAAGTAAAATATAAAAAATAAATAAGTAAATACAATCAACATAATATACATACGATATTATTAATATATATGTTTTAGCAGGGAATGTGATATTATTAAAGATTACATATTATTATTGATACGAATATAATTAAAGATAAGACAATTTTTTTAATATAAAGGTGCATATTTATTTATTCTCATTTATATTAATGTGAAGGGAGACATGTTAAATCACAAATATGTATTATACTTAAAGTTACGAATAAAATCACAAATGTTCTAAGAGACCGAGAATACTGTTGGTTAAAATACTTACGGTATGTGGTATGTCACTACTGAGTAATTAAAATAATTGAAACAGTGAGTATTCTGTTTTATTTGAAAGGAGAATATAATTAATCGATGTGTATCGCTGTGTATAAGAAGGTATTCGGGAATATGGTAGAAATGTCCTGGAGGTCTGACTAAGACAATAACAATTGAGATCGTGACCAAATCACCAATATATTTATGGTTTTTTGTTAAATTTGTAGAACTCCATATTTATTTTTAGCGAAATTTAAAATAAATTAAATATTAATAATTATTGAAATTATTAATGAAATTTGACTGTTTGATAATGGCCTTGCAAGCCGAAACAGCTGTCACACTAACAATAAATAGCCTATCAGAACTTAATAATAATATTTATTAAAATTTAATTTATTTTGAATTTCACTTATAATGATATTTATTAAAATTTAATTCATTTTAAATTTGTAACTAAAATTAATCACCAATAATTGGTGATTTGTTCAAACATTGTAATACAAATACGTAATGACATAAAAAACGGTTAAAAAATATTTGTTACTGTAATAATCTCTCCTTACTCTCTACTTACTGAAGGTACGTGCAATCAATTTATTTTCTTTTAGAGGTCGATATACATAACGATTTCTAATTATAATTATCTTTCTTCTCTAACTTTAAAAATACTCCTTGAATAACAGCAAAATAACTTTGTGGCAATATTATTTGTATTAATAAAAATAAAATAATATGTAAAAATCCACTATTTATTGAATTATTAAATGTTTCTGAGCCAATGGTTTGTTTATCAGGAATCAATGTATACTAAAATTAAAATACAAGTACAGACATTAATAAAAACAGAAAATAAATACATGGGAGCTGAATACCGCGTGCGAAAACAAATTTAAAATGTAACTATTCGCAAAAGGGACCTGTTTTCACATTAGTTCTTAATAAGTTATTTATATATTTATTTTCTGTTTTTGTCAATGTCTGTCTATACTTGGAATTTTAATTTTTAGTATGCGTTATATCTTAATAAAGGAACCGTTGGCCCCGAAGCATGGTGATAATTCAATAAATAGTGGTTTTATACTGTTTTATTTGTATTAATTCAAGTATACTCGTAAAATATACTTATAATTTTGATTTCTATATACTCTTAAGGCCTCTCTCCGTGATGTCCTTTGTTTTGTCTTTATATTTTGGAGGACAGTGGCACGATCGCGCCTTTGGGTGCCGAGGCTCGTGTCCAATTTATACCTGCGGTGTGTTGCGACCTCGCGAGCATCGGCGAGGGGGAGAACCACCTCAGTGTCAATGAAGTACATACCTACTTCAAACTTCGCCATTTCTTTAGACGTGTCTGCATTTAAAGGTTGTTCGCGAATATATTCCAAATTTTGAAATCGGAAGTAGGACTAAAATACTCAAATATAAATATATAATCAATTTTGATTAGTAAATAAATAATATGACTAAGAAGATATTTTGATTAAATTAAACGGTGAAATAATAAATTATTAGATGTTGATAACAAAAATAACTTTGTGTGTACACCGTATTTAAAGATTCAAAACACCACTTAGAATCTTCTTAGAATCTAGTAAGAATTTCTATATTTGTGAAAACTTAATATTAAAAAAAAAAATAGTTAACATACTATTTTAATGTATGTTATTCAACTATCGACCCACCCACGTTTTTTGTGGAAGTATTTTTTTATACTTTAATTTCATCATTTAAAAAATTGGACAATAATTTATTACAGGAAAAAAATTACTGTCACATAAAATATGCTATAAAGACAGATGAGAAATCTACGCTAAAAAACTCCGTCTTGAAAAATAAAATATAGAGGTTTCATTATCAGTTGAGAAATTTATGCATATTAACTTGTTAATGAGAAAAAAATAACAACAGAGGTCTCTAGCAGAGACCGGTGCAATATATGAAGTGTTCTCGATTCGAACACATATTATAGAACTTTCAAATATTTGATAATGTGTGGATATTCTTACGATGGGATTGGTGAACGTTGCGTTGTGTAGAGTGATCACTTAAGCCAACTCATACAAGTTGTCAGCCCTGAGCCATCGTATAAGAGACTTACATCCAATTTTCTCATATATAAATAGCTTCGTCTCTGTGATACTTCTATAATTTATCCTTAATTAATTAATCACCTCTCTGGGGACCAAATCCAGTAATTTAGAAAACATAATTTCATATAAAAATATTGCTAAAATATATTTTTGTGTTAAAATCTTGCGATGTTATGTATTTTTAAACGTAATGAGTTTCACGAGAAATTTAAGACGCGTAGCAGCAGAAAACGATCACCGCTAACACATTCTTAATCACTTCTGCTACACGAAGTTCACTCCGAAAACACGCGCGTAGCGAGCAAAAACCACCGCATAAAGAATATTTTCGCCTGGTCAAACAGATGTACGAAGAATTTGTAAATTCATCTCGTATCAGCTTTGTGTCCAACGTGATAACAGTAATCACCGGACATTAAATTACAGCGAAACTTTGAACATAAAGTGCAGAAAGATTACACGGGGATGCGTCATCATCATTATAAAAAAATTTCCCTCAAAACACAACTCGGGGAATGAAAGGTAATATACCTATATTTTGGGATACTTGCGTAACCGTTGCCTACCCAATTTGTAACATCGTATTTTTACTAACAGTTTTGGCATTTATGTTAATCATCGCATTATAATTGTATTGTACACTGTTACTGTAAAGATTTACAAAAAAGAGTAGAGGATAATGATTCTGTAAGGAAACACCAGGTACATCTTCACTGTACTTCATCCAAATTATTTCATCTCATTGATATGATTGGTGATCCGATGTAGATTGGTGATTAGCGTTTTGTAGTGTAATTTGTATTTATAATCCTATGTTTGTAACGTACAAATAACGCCTATATTTGGCGTTATTTGTACGTTACAAATAATGCCCGACGTGACCTACTCTACTTTATGTTTTTGCAACATAGCGATAGAATAAAAATTACAGTAATAACATTGTCCGAAGTCGAATTAACCTAATTATGTTATGAGGGATATTAAAATACTTTCCAGTAAGAATATTAAGGAACATAGTTTATGAAAGTGTAGGATATTCACACTTTTTTCCCATTTCCCGAAATGGTTATTCGAAGGTTGTCAGTAAATGGACAATTAATCATAATAAGCTACGTTTTGTAAAATAATCTACATACGATTTTATTAGATTAAAAAAAAAGCCATTTATCGTACAGGTAATAATAGGATGACAAGTTCTTGCATTCACAATGTATTAAAGAAAATTGAGGGTATTTTTTTTAGAGGTATACGTATACAGCTATAAAAATGAAATAAAACACATGAAAATCGTAGTAATGGCCATGGTATTGGCTTTATTGGAAGTATAATTGATGTCATTAGTATTTAAATATTATCGCGATACGATTTTCGAAATAAATTTGCGACGATGTTCTGGCGTGAGTCTACTCACGATGAAATGGCAAACAAAACTGAGCATAAATCAGCTATCAGCTCTCAAATTGGCTGTCGCTGGAAAAAGTGTTGTCATTTCGACAAACAAATCTCTAAAAATAGTATAAAATAACTAATAGTACAGAATTATACTTACAATAAAGCCATTACAACGATTGTTTTATTTCATTTTAAAATTGTTATGTACAAAAAACACCTTTTATTATACAGATATATTATTACTGTAATAGTTCTTATATTACTGTAACTATATACAATAGAGTAACGGTAAAAACAATTATACAGTACAGTTGTTGACATAAATATTAATACAGACATAAATAATTTATCGATAAAAATTGACAGAGGCGAATTGTATATAATTAATTAAGCGGACTAATATTTATTTTGCGCCACGGTACAAAACATTTACGTTGGGCTCCGTCGAAGCCTTAACCATGAGAAGAAATATATTCCACACAAACAAAATAAAATGACCATCAGCACATAGTTAGATATCTCGTCCTTCCACATATCAGGTCCTTACGGAGGACTGCGGTCCGGGGCCTGGAGGGCGCGGGGGAGGGGCGAGACAGACCGACTGCAGACGAGTCAAGGCTTTCTGCAAACAATCGACACAAAGGGTTGCCGATGCACACACACACAAACGCGCACACACGCGCGGAGAATTATTGTTTTCCCTACGAAGACATTTTCAGGCGTAATTTAATTCTGCGGACTTGTCGGTCGCCGCACCCCATTAACCCTTCGTTAGCCGGTTTTTAATTTGAAAAATATATTTTTATATTTTTTTTGATAACCTGTTTGTTTTATATGCGTATTAGACGACCGAAAATTTTGCGGGATGGAATCTTATAAACATTATTTCTTCGGATTATTCGACACATACGATATATGTGGGGTATAAAAGTGAAGACACCAATGCGGAATAATACTATTACCGAGGACTACTAACTTCAAATGTACTGAATTAAAGATTTTATCTATCTATCCCTTCCAAAATCATGTTTCCTATAAAATCTAGAATTCAGTCAATTATAAATTAGCAATCTTTGATGACTGCATTAAGTTTTTTATTATGCTGCCTTTGCCTTTATACGCAACGATATATTATATTAAAACACAGAGTATAAAATTTATGAAATGAACGAGTCTATACTGTAGGAAATGGGGTTGCAATAAGCGTTTTCCTGTAATTAACTAGCTATCTCGAATTCACCATTAGCATATCGTCGCTGTATATATAATAAACCCTATGTGCCGTTTAGCACATTCTGAGACGAACGAATCAATTTGTCTATTTTTCATATAAATAATGGGGATATACTAAAAAATACATTGCCGTTCATCTGGAAAGCCTGCCTAGTAATATTTTAAAATATTTTTTATAAATCTAGACTGTACAATTATTTTTTAAAACAGTTTTATTCGTTTATCTCAGAATGTACTAAAACGTAACATAGGATTAATTATATATACAGCGACGATATTTACTTGCAATGAGTAGTTTAAGCATGACTTTTAGGTAAACACATATTTTGAAAAAAAAAATTGAATTGTCATATCTCGTAATATTCCTGTCACAATTTTTATAATACTATTCTGACGTTAACATGTCATCTTATCCTGTTAGATAAATATTTTAATAAGATTTTTTCTAGAACATATGTTTACATAAAACCAAAAATAAAACGTCGTAAGCCCTGGGCCATCCTATAAAAACAAGTTCCTTATATAAATAAATTCGTAGAGACGAAGCTAGTTATAGAAGGTAAAATCTCACTGAGGTGGTTCTTGTATAATTAATTAAAATAATGGTTTCCGAATATTAAATTTTCTTCAAAATATGTAACATTTTAACAATGATTCTGCATTTTTCGGAGGCTTCCCGGGTAAAGTATGTTAAAACTTTGTGAAAAGCGCATTAAAAGTATATTTAATATAGAGATTTCCGAGAGGGGATGTTATGTAATATGCAAGAACCTTGCTACGGACATTTAGTATCTATGAAGACAGTAACAAGATAACAATATTGTCATAAAACAAAAAAACGCTACCTGAACTTGAAATAAAATTCCAATGTTTTTAATGAGAAAAACCAAATACCTACGTCGACTTGGCCAAAATACCGTGTTCTATTTACGAATGGTATGATTTACCTACGTGTCTGACACGTGGAAAGTGTTTTTTTCTATTCTTATTTTAATATTTTTGTAGAGCATTTATGTAAAATTTATGTACAATTTATTATAATATCGATTGTGAAAAAGCAAAAGAATATTACCCACAAATACAATGTTTTACAAAAGAGGTTTATTAAAATATCTAATTTTATAAGAAATAAACATCTGTGTTTGATTTTTTTCTGCTTTTTAATGAAAGAATTAGCTGTACACCCGTAAAAAATCACGGGAAATAATAATAATTAATAACGACCTTTGAGTGGCCGCGCAACTTGAGCCGCGCGCTGATTGCATGTCACTCTCTAATTATCTAAAGTTGTCAAGACAAGCTACGGACAGATAACGAAATTATTATTTTTACATTAGATAATTTTAAACATAAAATGAGTATTTATAGACTTGTACCATACCGTAATTTATATTTTTATCTTGTGAAATATAGTAGATTAATAAAGAATCACTTGTACCTCATTTTTCGACAGCTAAGCTTTGTTTTTGCCTGTGGAAAATAAAGTAAACTAGCGAATAACAAGAAAGGTTGTCAAATTTTAATTTAGATGAAAAAAACTTTGAATTTCGATTAGTCGTTTAATCATTAGTTAATTAGCATTGTCAGATTAATGAGTAAAAATATTAAAATTAGTTAATTAATAAAGTGAAATAAATTATAGCACATCTTTACTTTGCACGTTAAATAGGTAATTCATTTCTAGGTTTAATGTTCCGTGAAAGAATAAGAAACGCCATGCTGCTGATTTCGCGGAAAATGAGAAACATGATTGAAACGGCACAATAATAAAGAACCGACGGCAAATATTATAGAAATGTCTACGCCACCAATTAACCCCGCGTATCTTTACTAGCGAGTTAATTAGCGCAGGTATATCTAAATAAAACGCAAAGATTAATAGAATCTTCTGGCAGACGAGCGATGGCCATTCATATGGGAGGCTGGCCGAGGAACCTACCGGTTTGCTAATGGCATCTGGCGGAACTTGAGGTAGAAATGGTAGAAATTATCGGGCGGTGGGTTGTGCGACGTCTGAGTGACACCAGATGTTCAGACCGATGTGTTCATTAAATGTAAAACTTTTAAATACCCAAACCGAGACATAAAGATTGACAGGTTAAATGTTTTGAAAGCTCCAATTCATCTCTATCTGAAATCGCGGGTTGAACACGTGTTATTATACCTTTTTAAAAATATTTTATGTGTTTTGTGTAACGTAGGTATACCCACTTTTTAAATTAATTTAATTATAGATGTTATGGCGTGATATCTACGTATAGCATATTTCACCGTACATAACATATGGTACATAACAAAGTGGAGAACTACGATAAATTTCTAATCGCCAAAATTATAACATGATATAATCGCATACCCAAATGTAAATTTCTTTGTCTTAAAGGCACTTTAAATTGCGTTTTTATCGAGTATACAAACTCATAATTTAAGATGTAGGTATTGTCATTTGGAAAACAATAACTGATATTCAATTTTCTCTATTATAATAGAGAAAATTGAATATATTGTACAAATAATTATGGACATACTCGTAAAATACCTATTATACAAAGGTTTTAAAAAATATTGATGACATATACGAAGCGTACGGGGAGGTACACAATAACTCGCGTATTTTTGTGGAAGTCAGATGGTTGGTAATTATTAATTTGCAGAAGTTACTTTAAGATTAATCAGCGCCACGCTCGGCGGCGGAGGAGGCCGAGAACATAAATAAACCAAAAAAATCCGTGAAAGACAAGCGGAGGTGATGTATTGACCGAAGAGCGGGCCCGCGCTGGCAGCGAAACCAGTATGCAAAGCTCTCTGCAGTCTTTTTTCTCGTTTCAAATCGACAATTTACCGAATCCGAAACGATCACACGACACAAAGCCAATGGACGGCTAACTCGGGCCCGAGTCAGCTGTTGAAACGGTCGGTGCATCGCGTCCAGGCTCGCTCCCCGTCCGCGCCAATTATTGCGGACAGAAAGGACGCCGATCAACATATAATTGAAACGAATCGCGCGATAATGCTTTGTGTCGCACGGAAATAAATGCACAGTGTTTTCAAACAATAAATATGGCGATAAATACACGTTTAAATGTGTCGAGCTGGGAACAAATCTTTTGAAATTTCTACACATAATTTCTTTACAGTAAATAAAAACATTTGTCATAGAAAATGAGTGAAATGGACAGAAACAATTTTGTTAATGTCGGTTTCACAAAAGTACACGCAAATCAGTAGGCATATTCGTGATTCACACTGCGGCAGCACCAGTCACGGGAAAAGCGGTATCATATTAAGAAAATTGGCTACTAAACAACAACAAAAAATGCAACGATATTTTGTTTTGGTTTCTTACGTGGTTCAGCATGCAAAAGTGCACTTTTCGCATTCGGACGCGGGGCGGGCGGGGCCACGGACCGGCCACAACTATCACCATCAGCTGACCTGACGATGCGTGCGTTTAGAGTGCGCGGTGATAAATAGTTTAGTCTCTTACGTGGTGGTGAGGTTAGGTCGCCGTTACGGGAGCCGCCGTGGTGGGCGCGCGGCGCGAGTTCGCACAAAACAAACAGCCGCTCGAGCAGCGCTCCGCCGCGCGCCGCTCTGCCGCCCGCTCCTCCCGCCGCCCGCCGCCCGCCGCCCGCCGGCCAGGGGCGGAGCGCGGCGGACTTTGTAATGCGTAAATCTAATTCGATCAAAAGCGAAGCGAATTTTTAGTAAAATAAAATAACTGTGTTAAAAATTAATTAAAAAAATAAATAAGCGACTGATCAAACGCTTGTCTCCTCGATATTTATTTCGATTTCTCATATTTTTTTAATATTACGAATATACAGGGTGTAAAAGAGCTAGACCACAATACTTTATTCTTGTTGATTCTTGCCTAAATTACGAAGATGTTTCAAATAACTATATCTAAATATCAACAATCACGGAGATATTTGAGCTTTTTTTGTATTTTTTTTCAATATTTCTGACTCATCTTCTGAAAAACAAAGGACTATCATTAGAATATTTTAGTGGAATCTTAAAAAAATAGTCGCTGTAATGCGAGTCGAATAAAATGACCTCGCAATTATTTATTCAAATTTCTGCGAGGTTTAAATTATTTAATTTAATTTATATCAAAGCGAATGAATTTTTAATATTTGATAAAAATTACTTAAATGATAGTCCACTGTTTTATAGAAGATATAATAAGATATAAACATTGATGAGCGACATCAAAGTTGCTCGAAGATTTATTGAAAGTTGCTAAGTTGCTTGAACTTTTTAGACTCATAATTTAATCAAGAATCTACCTAAAAAGTACTGCGGAATAGCTCTGTAAAATATTTATCTTTAAATGAAAACACATTATTAGTGAAGTTACTGTTTTTAATATTTGATAAAACGAAACTAATTTCTTTAATAGTGTTACGTCACCGATTTCATAAAAAAATATTGAACATCACATCCCTTATATGAACGCCAGACAAAGTAAAACGTTTCATTGTGAAAATGTCGATACAAATTATCTCTACAATTCACTTACTAGATGGCTTCACAGATTGGGAAATAAGTTTTGCTGCATATCAGATATTTTTTCTGTCACTAATCAGTTTAAAGCAATCTCTATCTGATAATATTCAATAATTTGTATTTTGTAAATTTTTCTTATGTCTTTATTACTTGACTTTGTTTTCAATTGTTGTTAATTAAGGTTCTAATTTGTTCTATTTAAAATCATTCATTTTATTTTTATTTTTATATTTTTATTTTGTAATTATTATTATGCGTTATGCTTATCTTCTCTCTTTACACATGATTTATCGATTTAATTTATATTGTTTTATGATGTTATCATTTTAGCTATGTATTGGAAAAATCACTTCTTTTGTTAATGGCATGAATACTTGGTACAGAATACAGAAAAATCTATCTATCTTAAAAATATTCTGTTAACTTTAGGATGCAAAGTTTTTCATTCTGTAATAATAAAAAAGTAAATACATTAGTAGTTTCGAAGTTACTCCAGATTTAATAAAAGAAGGATTGATTTATATTGTCGCTACCTAGTTTTTGCTATACAAAATTTTCGTGATAATAATAAATGTATTATATACACAAGACTACAAAGGCATATCTCATTTTTTACTTAATCTTAAGATGATAACGTCTTCCAAAAAAATGAATAAAATTTTTCGCATGGAAATGCCTTGGATTTTTTTTTTAAAACATTTGAAATTAACAATGCGAAATATTTCCCAGTGTCTAAATTCAACAATATATTTAATATTTACAGATGAATTACATTATCTTACAACTTTCTGCCTCAAAGTTTAATGTTGAAGTATACTAATGAGTATTAATTAAAAAATATTTTTTCCCGGTAAGTATTCAAAAATTATTCGATTCAACCGATTATCCATATAGATAATTTATTTATGAACAGTTTATTTTTGATAAATTGAAGATGAAATACCCTTCAGAGAGTCATTTTAAAGTTATTAAAAAAATACTAAAAAAACTCCCTTTAAATAATTTTTGTAATAAAAGAAAGGAATTGATCGATGGGTGATAAGAGGTAATAAAGATTCGGAGTTAAAGAGTGTTCCGCGACATCAGCAGACGACGCCAGAGGCTGTGTTATTACGAAACATCTGAAAAGCGTAAAAATTATCGAGGGAAACAAAAACGCCGCGGTCACCTCTGCAATTATGGAACGATAAAACTTTCCGACAACTACTTCACTGCAAAACCCCGGGACTAGAAGGTGAGCCTATAATCGCGCACCTTAGATTCAGAAGGACCTTCATCAGGGCCGCCGGTCGCGCGAAAATTATCCTTCGGAACACTGTGTCGACGGGACATGTGTGCCGATCACCTCCTCTGAAGATTTGACCTTCTGCGCACTCCGTCTGCGTCCAACTCTTAGGCGTCTCTTTAAGTTTCTCATGCGAACCTGTGAAAAAAGCCAGCCGAGGCCTTTAGTGAGGACTGCAACCGATTTTTCCACTTCTTATTTTTTCCGCTCTGTCACTGAAAGGTTATGCAGTTCGCAAACCTGAACATTCAATACCCGCGCCGCAGATAACCACAATCTTTTCTTAGTTGCGTACAAATGTTTCATTATTTTTCTACGTAAATTTTTCATTTATGTAAAAGATCGATGTCATTTTAATTACAATTAATATTATAATATACACTACCATTTCGCCATAAAATTGTGACATTGGGCAATGGACAGTGGACAGTGATAAAAATCTCTATTATTTCATTTTATTTTGGAATTATGATTAAAATCCTCGCACAATTTTTAAATAGGTTAAAAAAATTAAAAACTAAAATTTTCAATATAGATAAATACATTTTTTTACAATAAAGATAGTAACAGTTTTTACAATGGTGTTTCTCTTCTACATGAGTAATATAAATCGTGAGTAGGAAACGAGTATAATTAAATTTTAAATATACCTATTAAATAGTAAGTAGTACATACTATGTACCTATATATAAGAAGAAAGAAAAAAACTAAAATGCTATAGTAATAATATAATTATGTGAGACTAAAGTAAAATAAACTAATAATATGCAAAAAATTTGAAGTGAACATAGTAAAGAGAAAAATAATGGAAAGTTCTAAACAAAGATAATAACAGTATGCAGTTTAATAATATTAAATTTAAAACTAGCTTTTATTGAAGAAATATTCTAAAGAATTATATAATAAAATGCATACACAAATAAGTAATAAGTAAGTAAATTACAAATGTAATAAAATAAATTTAATTAACTCTGAGGGTATTTTTTAAATATTTTTCTTAAAGGTCTCATATTTTTTTAAATCCTTATTTTAACAGGCAATTCGTTAAACCATTTCACACTGAACACATTGACATTGTACAACATGACAATCATTACTAAAATTTGAATGCAACTGACGCTTTAATTTAAGTTCGAGGGCATACCTACATAATTTATTTTTTAATATAGTGCAATCATACTCTCCAGTTAATGTTGTAGTGAATTAAATAATTTTATTTATTTTGATTTAAATTTAATTTGATTTAAAATCGAAGAATAGACATTAACGAAATCAAAAAATAAATGTATGGCAGTTCAATATTTAATTAAGTACTAATGTGAAAACAAATTTATTCTAAAGTGTATTCTTGTTAATTATATATTATATTATAAACAATGTTACCAGAAAGTTATTTTGCAGTAATTGAAGAAGAAATTAATATTATAAATTAGAAACTCGCAAAAAGCATCTGAGATTCATGGCGTACACAACAATTATAGCAACATTTTCTATAGAATAATTTAATTAAAAATTCATGAGGATGTATGTATTTTCAATAAAAAAATATATAAATATGTATGTCTAATTTTTAAATGATTTTTCGGGAAACCTAAATTGTATAGGAAAAAAAGTGCTTGCGTGTCCATGCGTTGATATCTCATTCTCAACGTACCTTGCAATATTTAAATTTTATGAAAACAAGCGCACTCCGTACATTTGCTACACATATGTTTTAGGTTAGTTTTTATATATATATATATATATATATATATATATATACATATACAAACCACGTTTATAAATGTACGATGGTAAATTACTAATATGTATTATATTCATTGCCGCCAAATTACTTTCTATTTAATTAATATAAATTAACTTTGTTTAAACCACTTATTTATTGAAAAAATCAACATGTTTCAAAGCCAATGGCTTCTTCATCAGGAAAACAAAAATATTAAATTTATATTATTTTATTTATTTTTGTTTTAATGATGAAACATGTTGATTTTTTTCAATAAATAAGTGGTTTAAACAAAGTTAATTTATATTAATTATAATTATGTTACCACAAAATAAATTTGCTACATTTGAAGAAGAAACTTTCTTTTTATATTGAAGTTTCTTCTACATACGTATTTATCGAAGTGTTCAGTCATGCTCATATGCCCATGACCAATCTTATTGTCGGGGACAACCCTCAACCAGTTCTGTCATAATATGCGTCATGCCGTCCGCGTCGAGACTCCACAAGCCGTCGCATCAGATCAGAAGGGTTGCAAAAAGACACAAAACACAATTCAGTTCTTTTTTGCAATTTTTTAAAACATTGTAGTTATTTGGTGGCGGGGGCAACCCAACTAAATTCAGTTGGACAATAAACATTTATACGTAAATTTAACATTTATTATCTACTTAACAAGAATTTTGAATATACAAATGTTTTACTGTGGTGGTTATAAAATTGTGCGAGTGCAAAGGTTGAAGCGGTATTGCTCTCGGTACGGCCCGGAAGGGCCGGCTAGGCCGCGACCAAAACAAATCTCGCAGTCACGTGGAGGCTTTCGTGCGGGACGAAGTAATCTGTAGGAGTGCAGTGGACACACGGCTCACCACACGGTTTGTTACATTTTCAAGGGCCCGGCAATTTGCTCCGCCGTTGGCCCTGCGCGCCCAGCCGACAACTTGTCCAATGTGGCCTTGTTTTTCAATACTCGCTATTGACCCATCATAAATTTGGATGACCTTAACAGACGATTAATTATTTAGTTCTTATTATTTATCCGTACTATACATATTTTTGTATTCGGATAAAATTTAACATAAAATATTAATGTTGGTACCTATATTTGTTTTTTACGACATAATATAAAAAGTAGACTACAATTCATTAACTTTTACGAGTAGAAACTGCATACCCATTTAATTAAAAAAAATGTAGGTGTAATGTTCGTAAAATGAATGAATTTTATCGAAAAAAGGAATTATATCTAATATACGCTGCCATATTTTAGATGCTAAGATACAGAGAAATACTTAATTTGGCACTTGAATATAAGAAATATGACATTATATAGTTATTATTATATAATATTAGACACAAATAATTGTTAATTAAATAAAACACAAGTTGGTATACACCACCAAATATTTCTTTATTCAATATGAATAAAACACAACTACATGTTACGGGAACGAAGTTCCCTTCCTCAGAGAATACAACATATAGTTTAAATCAAATGAACTTAATATAGACTTAAAATTAACAAGAGGAATTAAAATTAACAAATAAGTGTAGGTACCGCTAATTGGTTTTCTGTTTTATTGCCACAAGCGTATCGTTTAATTTGAAAAAGTCAACCATTGCATTGGAGTAAAAAAAATCATGCACAATTATTTTATGAAAATTTATAAACAAAAACATATATCTGTAACGTGTCAGTAAGAGCACTAAATATTTCATTATTTGAGAGAAAATTCAGGTCAATCAATAAAATTATTAACCAGACATAAATCTCCCGTTAAATAATTGGCCCTCTATTCCACACTATTGACGGAGAGAGATGATATTAATAGGATACTCGGCAGTGCAAGAGGGAAGGAGATGTAGAAGGAATATAGAAATATGGCGATGCGAGATAGCACTCTTAGCGGGGAGGATGTGCGACAGAGATAAATGCGAATCTTAAGAAGCCCATAGACGAAGAAACTTCTGTCTCGAGGAAACCTCTCTAGATGGTGGTGATGCTGATGTATACAGTGCCATTTCTCTGAGAATTACTTTACAAGGACGCACTTATCACTCACGACTTCAAATTTTCCTGAATTTTATTGAGATTGAGATTAAAGTCTCCTCAATCAGCTCATCATCTGTGATCTTAGTCGCTTGAAGTTACCACAAAGATAATTATATATTTTATCAATTCATTCAGCAACATTGTAGATTGACATTTAAAAAAATATTGATTGTATTATTTGTATATTATTTTTTTGATAATTATATAATATAAAAAACGTGATCCGGAAAGTTTGCGGCTTCTGGAAGACTTGCTTCAAAATTAATCGCTTACGAATTTAGGTCATCAGATAGTAGGGCTTCTTGCAAGGTTTATTCATCAGTAAACACAATATGTACTGGACTCTGGAAGTATTGAAAAAATGATAGTCTGTGCACAGATACAATTTTGCGACGACATATATCTTTATGTTAAAGTTAATACACAAATTCATAAAATATGACTTAAAGTTACTAAAAATCTACGCGTGCGAAGCCGCGGGCACAGATGGTTATTCGTATAGTTAATCGGGAATAAGACTGAGAGCTATTTGAAAATTTATTTTACTAATCAAGGTAATTGAAACAAATGAATATTTAAGAAGTTGCTTTGTCAAGTCTCACTACCAAGATGTACAGATGAAATTTTTTATTTATTTATTAATACATACATATAAATATATATTTTTTAACTTGAGTACAATTTTTGGAATCGCCACTCAACTAGCCCTTGGACACGTTCCTGAGTATCGATGTAGTTTTGTAGCTGTGTAACAGTTATTTAAAATTATATTTCAAATATGAAAAGCACAATAATAGATAAAAACATGAAATAAATAATAAATACAGAAATAAACTAAATAACTGATACCTTCGGTATATTTGGAATTTAAAATAAGTGTAAATGATTATATTACCAATAAATTATCGTATGAGTAGGTATATTAACAGCACTTTTGAAATGGCTTACAAATATTTGGATATACTGGATAGCATCCATGTGCAGTATTAAAACACACTGTTTGTAAAAGATATATGAAAAATAAATAATCCTTGGTTAGCTTCAACAAGCGAAGTTATAAAATGCATATCATACAATACCTGTCAATTTCATGTTAAACTTCCAAAAATATCAAAGTGATAATGATTTTAGAATGAAAACACCGACAAAACCTTTGATAGAGAGGACAGTTTACAGTTAATTTATTCCTTCTAAACGACTCATATTTTGTTACATATATTTAGCCATATTTCGACTGAGAATTGAAGGCATTCAAAGATGAAGGTTTTTACAAATACGACACTTTTAATGAATTAATTTTAATATTTTTTCTTCAGTTTTTTTTGTTGGGTTATTTTAATTTAACACTTTTGCTCACCTCATCCACATTGCATTATGTAATACAATATTGTAACGAGATGCTAAAAAGAATTTACACACTGTCCGAATTCTTTGTAACATGTCACAACACAATCGAAAGATCGAGAACGGTTTATAACAATGTAGGGTGATCTACAACCTTCAGAAAACGTCTAGAAATGCCTGGTTCAACCGAAAAGCAACGAGAAGACACTAAAATAATCTAGAAAGTACGAAAATACTGACATTTTCGGGTATAAATACGGCGCCGGCCACGGCGCAGTAGTTTTCGCTGTATTGACAGTTCGTTCGGTGAGAAATCGGCCGCAAAATACGCTCAAGACGACGCCCAATCGCGAGGGAATCGAAGCCATAAATAAAGCGAATAAAAGATCGAATCGCCGAAACTACCTAATTTGCGAAAGATTTTAGCAATAAATATTACGAGCGAGACATGGGTAGAGTATTCTAGTAAATGTTAAATACGTGTTACCCAAAGATAGCAAAGTGTTTATTTACGAGTGATTTACTGCGAAAAAGTGTGATTTAAAGAATAGCTTTAAGTTTATTTCACTTTAAGTGACTTGTACATTGAATAGTTAATTAAAAATCGCTTTTTAATTTCTAGGGTTTCATTTATTCATCTCGGAGCCACGATACATGACAACATTTACTTAATCTGTGAAAAAACAATATAATTCCCTTAACTCACGGCTTCATTTTGTAGTATTGTGTATAAATGATAAATGAAAATCTAAAAATAATAAAGATAAACTAAAAATAATACAAGGAAACGAATATTGCATGAAATTATTAATATTTAATTTAGCGGGAAAATAGTCAATTAGCTATTTACGCAAAGGTGTAAAAACAAACCTTTACTGCTTTATTTAAAACGAATGTTAACGTTCACCCGCTACCAGTGGTAAATAATTAGTTGTAACATAAGGTACTCGTAGTACATTGGTATATGTTATTGCCTTTTGTGGCGTGCAACTAATTTCGTTTTATCGATACTCACCACGATAGGAGTGTATGAAATCAATTCAATAACCGCTTACTCGTAAGAAATATTTAGTTTTAGCACCGTTACTTATTTTTTTACAGAAAATTTGCCGTTAAATGTACGTGATGTAAAAGGTTTCTACCAACTTCTCAGGTATCCAGTAAAATAATATTGATAGTCAAATGTATTCTAGATTTAATATGACTTACGCAAGCCATCTTACGATTTCATAAGTTAAATGTTGAATGTTGTTTTAATATTGAGCGTCATTTACTGACAACCGTCTAAACTTAATCTTTATGTTAAAAACATAAAATAAAAATAGGAAAAAACATAAAAACAAATGTCCCCAGGTTTCCACGGTCATTCAGAATCTTGTGTAGTTTGCTGGGATATTTTGCTGTGCATATTTGACCTCTCTAGTCTACGTTTCCATTGCAGGATCCATTATCAGGGCTTATATACATAGTATACATTGTATATACATAGTATACTTATATACATAGTATACTTATATACATAGTATACTTATATACATAGTATACCTCACATCAACCCTGATGATGGATCCGAAACGTCAGCCAGAGAGGTCAGATATACATGGCATAATATCCCAGAAATTGATACATAGAAGATATACATACTCAAAATAAAAACATAAAAATAAAAACATATACAAAGTATAAAGCTGAACACATTTCATTCACCTTAAAATGCATAGTCAAACAAAAAAATTCATCTCAATTTATATCATGTAATTTGAAAATGATAAAAATGTGATATAACCACAAAGTACAAAAATTTACGCGGATGAACTAAACTTGTTCTTTAAGCGGAAGAATGTCCACCCTCGCGTATGTTTGTTATACATTAATACTGCAGTTAAGTTTATGTATGTATTCTAAATTAATTATTTATTCTTGCATAATTAAAACCCTAGTAAACAAAACGTTCCAAACCGTTACTTAGGATGTTAGGTAAAATAATTTAATTATTTAGTAAAATGATTTTAATAAAGTGTGATTTATTTAATAAGACATTATACATTTTAAGAGTATTTAGTTTGACATCTTCATATTTTTTTAAACAAACATATTGGAACCAGCCATGGTACCACGTGGTGTACCAAAAAAAATTACAGTAAGTTCATGTCTATATATTTTGGTGGTCTGTGGGTATAAAATTTAAACGTATATTTAATTATGTTGAATCTTAAAATTCTACTTCTTTTGAATTTTATTTGAATTACATGTGAGCGCAATAAAAATTATTACAATTTAACGACACGAAATATCTGTTCAAATTGAATGTATTCGTTTGTAATAAAAATATAATCTCATTGTGTAATATCAACATTTATTCGAAAAAGTGACATTTATTACACCACTCATCATAATAATAGTCATGTTTACAAAAAAAAAAAATTTTACGTATAAGTTACTGTAGAGCAGTGTTTTACAGAAAATAAGGCAGTAACAATTAAAAAAAATGGAAACTTTGATGTCGCTTATCCCAGTAACTATTGAGAATTTGCCCAAAGGGTAAAGAATATTTTGTATTCGAAATTTATTAATTTTCATCTTCATTTCATTGCCGATGAATCGGCGTTTATTGGACAAAATAAACATTTGATTGCTTGATACATACACATAATAAAAATATATGAGGATAATATGTAACAAGCCTATCGGCCACTACCTACCTCGCTAGATATATAGAAATATCTGTTCTAAAGTAGGTAGCTTTTTTAAAACATTTTATTCCCTTAGATCTAATTAAGGAAGACTCCCCGAAGTCTTTGCTACTAGCTACGAGACACTGTTTGTGCTACTTAATAGAGAGGGTACACAGACCATTCACAAAAATACCAAGAGCTTTAAAAGACACACACTATGAAGGAATTAAAATGACCAACATTAGAAGCGCACATAATTCGAGCATATAATTTATTGAAAGTAGTTACCCCAATACGTCTTCCTCTTTATCCCTACGGATATGTAGAGAAGACAGAATTCCTTACACGAGATTTCCGCTTAACAAAAAATTCGTGAGAAATCTACTCCAGATAATGCGTTGTGGTTGCAGGTGGATGGACCATTCTAAGAAAAATTGTCCCGTTAAAAGATTTATAGACTAAGGAAAAAATGATCATTTTTCTTCGAATCATTTTTGAAACAATTTATTTATAGCCAGTGCTTTAGTTTGATACATTTAAAATGGGTATGTATAACAGCACACAGTAGCTTGGGGGTACTAGGATTTTTTTAATTTTATGTTTAAGACAAAATAAAAATAATTACACAGGTGCTAAAAACTATTAGTAAATCTAAACATAGTATGTAATCTCGTTATTTTAACCGCACATTTTTTTGAAATATCAATCAAGCATAAATAATTACATTTGTTTACACACTTTCATCAATAAATCTTTAGTAGATCATAACACTTGAGTTATGCATGTCTAAAACTCAAGTTGTCAACTCCAGAAAAATTCAAGATAAACTTTTGACAATATTTTTCAGAAAAATGATATTATTGAAAAAAATAAGATCATTTGTAAATAACCAATGCTATTGTTGCTCAATATTTAAAATGTTCTGAATCTCAAAAAATATTCTAAATATGGCTGTAAAATATTTGATAGGGTTCAATAGGTAGACCTCTTTCCCTTTAAGAAAGACAATGGAATCAGTATCGATGTGTAAACCGTGCAAAAAAATTGGGCACGTTGGCCATTTTCTGAAAATAGCAATATTGCTATATCTGTATCTTGACAGTTATTGTATAACATTGTAATGCCGTCAATGTTAATGTTTTAAGTTTTACAGGTTTGAAATTGATGAATTCAATCAATCAGAAAGCTCTAAAACATAAAAAAATATTTAGTTATTCACAAATTGTGAATAATTAAGCTATCTGATTGAATTCATTAATTTCAAGTCTGTTAAACTTAAAATGATAACATTGACGACATTACAATGTTATACAATAACTGTCAAGATACAGAAATAGTAATGTTGCTATTTTCAAAATACAGTCGATTGTTTCGTTGTGTTGGTGTTTAAACCCGTACACACCAACACAACGGAACAATGTGCGTTATACTCGTACACACGCCTTAATTACACACACTAATTCGATTTTCTGTTACTACATCGAAAAACAAATTATTTTCATACTTTTTAATAAAATACAAACAAAACGAAATTGTTTGCTGACAAACGACAAGGGTAATTAAAATAATAAGTGTTTTTCGTGAATTTGAAAGCAAAAGAACACATTTTTTATACTAAAAGAGCTTGTTTTTTTGCACTTTGAACATTCAATTATCGTGGTGTAATTTGTACATAGATAAGAAATGAAATGATATTAAATAAATGGTTATAACTAATCGCATTTTGTTTAAAATAAATAATAAAAATTGAATATCACGAGTTAAAAAAAATTAACTAGCTGAGATTTGAAAATACTTAAGTTAAAAAAGAGATATTTAAAACATAAAAGTAAAAACATGATTCGCGGTATGTAGGAGAATAATACTCGAGAATACTTAAATAAATATTAATATGTATTCCCGATTTGTTAAAGATCATTTGTTTTTTTTTATTAGTTACTCCAAACGGAAATATGTAATAAGGAAGTATAAACAACACGAACATAAAACAACGAAGCACTTCACTGGCGTTTGAAAGATGAACGTAACATCACAGTAAATAATACAATTACTCCCTATATAGGTTCTTCCCTCTATAGGTTCTTCTCCATTAGGCGCAATCAGCTAATTCAGTACCAGGATAAATTAAGCGGAAAATAATTCAAATGCAATCTGATCGTATACATGTTGAGATTTTGCTCTCTCGTCTCCGAATTTTGGCGCTGAAGTCAGGATGCTCAGACGGTACATACCACATTTAACAAACAACCCGACCTATTCTGAAAATAAAAATACCCCATCACTCAAAAATAAACGTGGCCATAGATTTACGAGAATCCGCCTTACTCGGTGATTATCCCAAGAAATAAGTAATTATACCCCAACACCAAATAGACGGGACATATTTATTTATGCCCCTGTATTTACTTAATTAATTTCCAATTATAAATTTTGAAATTTTAGATTAAGAGTAGACCTTTGGAAAGTAGTCGTGAATATATACTTGGTGAAATATAATTAATGTGACTATAAGGGATTTATAAACACTTGTCATTAAAAACCCAAAACAAGAAACAGAAATTGCATCATGTGTTTCCATATCTACATTGAAAAGTGATATAGACTATGGCGCAACACCCAACAGTTGTTCAGTAATCGCATATAAATAATTTTAAATGCAAAATGAGTAGGTTCATCAATTTTTTGTTACACTTAACATGGATTGTGGTGTTGGACCTTCACGATATCTGGGAATTCTTAAATTTGACCTGTTTATTTGATGTCGAAACGATATGGATGTCAAAAGAAATCTGAAGTTTCGTGTAGAATTTGTATGAATGAGTGAGAATGAATGTTATATAATATTTTGATGAAAGTTATATAAAATAAAGTAGTTATATTATGTGTATACATAATTGATAGAAATCAGTTTATTTCACGATCATCTATTAATTTCTTCATTCAAGGAGTTCAAATATATATATTGGCATTGACAGATGTCTTGAAGCTTCATAATTTTAGAGTGTTGGAGTGACAATCATCATTGAATAGGTCGGATTGAATGATAGCTCACTCCAAACATGTCAGTATCATGTAAATTAATTTTAGAAAAGGATCATATAAAATATGTCGAACAAATAAACTAGAGTCTAGAAGAATAGTGACGGACTTTCTCTGTTTACACAAATTTATAAATGGTACTATCGACTCTCCTCAACCATTAGAACGTATCTGCTTGCGTGTTCCGTGTCGCATATTTAGAAGTCATGCAGGTTTTGCCGTGGAAACTGCAGCTACCAACTACGTTTCTAATTCACCACAGGAAAGGCTTCCTAGACTAGCAAACAGATACGAGCAACTTGACGTTTTTGCCACCAACTTAATAATATTCAAACATATTTTAAAATGTGTATTGAAAGATTACTAGTATTTGTCAAATTGGACTTAAATAATTGGATTGTATTTTAGTTATTGATTGAGTGAGTTAACCAACTGTAACTTTTTTATATTATGATTTTCTAAACTTTTTTTGAATATTTATTATATTATGCTTTCCTCAAGTTTCTGCTTTTGTTATATACTTGCTTTTTACTTTAAATCATATTTATCCTGATCTTCATATATTTGTATTTGTATTTTAACTATAGGCTTTCCACTTTTTTATTATTATTTTTATATGTTGATATTTTTTATTTTATTGTATTTCTTGAGCAATAATTTATTTTTCATTTGAAGCATTCATTCTATAAATTTACACTTAATCTTATTGTTTGTAAAAACCCTGCAGGGCGTAAATAAAAAAAAATTAAAAAGAAATTGGAATATAGAAATGTATCATACAAAATATGGCGAATGGAGTATAGTATAAGAAAGATTCATGTTTCTTAAATGTATATAATCCCACTTTAATGATTTAATTATTATTTACTGCGAAACAATTTATTATTATTAAAAATGTGTAAATATGTTTACATAATATTTAATATTATTTAACCAATTGTATTAAAAACTAATCACAGAAAGATTTATTGCTCAATTCATGCATTTATAAATTGGTATAAGTGTTTTTTACCAGCATCTTTCGGACGTTTAGTACCTCGCTGCGGTGAATAAATATGAGTTACAGCTATATGTGAGAATTTACCAATTTCGAACTCTAATAGAAACATATCTAACTATACAGAATGTCTCGTAACTAATTTTCACTTTAAGTGAAATGTCAACAGTTAAGGAGATAGGCGACATCAAACTTCGCATTTTTTTTTTCAATATTTCTGACATAACATTTGTAAAACGTTAGGCCTTTAAGAAAGTAATCTATATCGAATTTTAAAACACATTCGATTCGATAAAAGTCAAATAAAATAATTAAAATTCTGCAAAAAAATCTGGTTCAAATTTCTGCACAGTTTTTATCATTTTATTTGACTTGTGTGAATGTGAATTAATTTTTATTATTTATTCATCCGTATTCCGAACTAAGCAACATTGCTATTTCCTGTATCTTGGCAGATATTGTATAACATTGTGACGCCGATTTTTTGACGTATTATGTTTGACAAGTTTGTAATTAATGAATTCAATCAATTAGAAAGCTCATTATTCATAATAGCGAATAACGCGATAGAGCTTTTTGATTGATAGAATTCATTAATTTCAAACATGTCAAACTTAAAATATCGAATAAAATAAACTTAAAAATTGGCGGCAATACAATGTTATACATACCTGTCAAGATTGGGATAAAAATTTGACATCTCAATATTGCTATTTTCAGAATAGCACAGTACGTGAGTTAGTTTCATCGTACTCCAACGTTTTACAGAAGATAGGTCAAAAGTATTGAAAAAAAAAACTATAAACTTTGATGTCGCTTATCTCGTAAACCGCTGACATTTCGCTGAAAGTGTAAATAATATTTTCTATTCAAAATTGAATTAGAAAGGCTCTTCCGAAGTTGTGATACCAGCTACATGACATTATATGATATGAATCCTAATAATAATAATTTTTTTTTTAAATACGCTATTCTTTCCTCGCGATACATTTTCTACACAAATACAAATTTTGCATACTTATTCAGGAACCGACATGTAAAAGTACGTCATTTTTTTACGGTTGCAACGTAGGAAGGGGTCAGATTTTATGAAAATAGTGTCCTAGAAGAAAAACTCGCAAAAAAAAACAACGAACGAAACTGCGATAATTTTGAACATTCGATTAATAAATGGACGACCCGGCGCGCTAATTAAATACGCGAAAAGGAACGCGTTTAGACGTCCGCCGGCGCCGCCCGCGTCCGCGCCGCGCCGGAGGAGTAACGAAGCACTCCGTCATATATAAATGAGAAATTCTTTTTGGTAATAAAAACAAGTGAGCGATCGCGGCCCGATAATAAACGAATGCAGGGCGTCGTAAAAAAATCGATTTCTCCAATAAAAATGGGAGGCGTTTCCGGCGGGCGAGGGGGTGAGGGGGGTGAGGGGGGCGGCCGGCGCGGAGGGAGGGGAGAGGGGAGCTGCGCCGCTGCGATTATATAGTAATATTGTGATGTGACAAGTTGTAACGAAATCATTCCTGGAGACTTGGTGGAGATACATCTTGACGTGTGCACATGCATATACACACTTAAATTTGTTAGAATTGATATATCACACACATAAATATATCAATATCTTTATATTTTTGCAAAATATTTCTGACTTACTACGTTTTATCATTTTTTACTGTTATTTTCTTTGTATTTTTATTCCCTTTATATTAACTCGTGGCGTCTTGTTGTCTTCTTGTCTGACGAAAAAACTTTGGATCCATTTACACCCCTTTCCCGTGCTCCAATCGAGTTGAAACTTTGCAAGCAGACTCGTGGCGACGATCAAGAAGATCTATCAAATTTTCGTTAAAAAAATAATAATTATAGTATAATTTTGGATTTTTAGAAATTTTTAATATTTTATTCATACAACTTACTCAGTTGTATGAAAATATTTCGATATCTGGTAGACACTAAACCTGATTATAGTATAATTTTGGATTTTTGGAATTTTTTTATTACTCACTTTTGAAGCGTCGCCCGACCGAAGCCCAACGCGTAGGTTAAGCGCCAAACCAGTTTCCACTAGTAAATGAGAAAGAGAGTATAATAAAAACTTCGTTTTTATGGGTGAGTTTTTTTCTCCCTTTCTTTTAACTCGTAGTGTCTGCTTGTCTGCCGAAAAAACTATGGATCGATTTTTAACCCTTTTCCCGTGATCCAATCGAGCTGAAACTTTGCAGGCAGTCTCGTGTCGACGATGAAAATGATCTAACAAATTTTCGTTTAAATAAATTTAATTATAGTATAATTTTGTATTTTTCGAAATATTAACAGTTTTTTCAAATTGGAAACGATACAAATGAGAAAGGAGCCCGACGCGTGAAGAAGGCGCGAAAACTGTTTCACTTAGTGTGACTCGAGCCATAGGTCCGATCAGACAGTTTTGCCGACGCCGTGCCCCACCATACCAATTATTACATTTTCAATATTCTATAAGTTTTAAGGATAATAGGATAATAATATAGGTACGTGGAATAGTTTTTCCACAAACTTAAAGCAAGAGGAATATGTTGATAGAATATCAAATTGGAAACAATACAAATGAGAAAGAGAGTATAATAAAAACTTGGTTTTTATGGGATAGTTTTTTATATTTACGCTATTGCGTAGTTTAATATTTTCTAGCAATGACCTGTATTTATACATGTATCTTTACTATGCTTATTTTACTGTTCTTACTTATCTGTGTTAATTGCCTTTGTTATATTATTGCGTACATTTTTCTAAATAAAGACCCTCGGACAGTGAAGGGTTTGGGCGGCCGACCCTCCAGGTCGCAGGAGTGCGCGTTGGCCTGCCTGCGGCTTGGAGAGGAGGCTGCATTTAGCATTAAAATAATGCCAACTAGGCGGCGAACGTGCTGGGTCGAAATGAACGCTCTGCGCGTAACACGGTCCAGGGTGTGTGGTGGGTCCCCTTCACTGGAGACTTAGTGATGTGGAAGGAAAAGGCTTGATGACTCGTTTGTTGCTCAGTTTTGATAAATCGCGTTTATTTTTCAATATATTAAAAAAATGTACTACATTTTAATAGAGTGATCGAGACACAGATGATATAAAATTATACTTTTTTTTTAAATTGTTGCATGATACATGTAACACATATAAAAAAAGACGTAAGAAAAGGAGGAAAATCTATCTTTCAGAACCAACCTGCCCACCGGATACACAATGTAGTAAAGAGTGCGATTCTAGAATAGGGCTCCTCAGCCACGCTCGGACGCGTGTCCAATAAAACATGGCAGATGTGGGACCGCCGAAGAAGAAGACATATTTTTCTATTTTCAAACTATGCTAAACGCATGGAATGAAAATAGGACTAAGTTGGTGGTCTCCTGGAACGAGTAATCTTATGTCTTTACATTTAACTCGAGTGAATGCATTCAGATAGATAATATTTGAAGATAAAAAGGAGAGTTGTTATTTATCATATGCGGGAATATCCAAAAAAATAAATAAATGCAGTTATCGAGGATTACTAATTTATAATGTACTTAATTCGAGATTTTATGGAAAACATTTATAGGAAACATGATTTTGGAAAGGATACATACATAAAATACAGAACTTTAAATTTTAAATTAGTAATCCTCGGTGATTCTATTCAAAATATTTTTTTAATCTTTTAGTATTATCCGGTGGTAAAGCTGAAATGGCAATGTGCGGGGCAACTGATGAGACGAGAAGATAAAATATGCTTTAAGGAATTGATTGTATGGGCAGGCCAAAGGCCCGCTGGACCGATGAAGGAAGTAGGTAGGTAGTGGGCTGAGGGAGGCCTATCTCCTGCATTGGACGCGTAGATACTGAAGTTGATGATGATGATGATTAGTGTTTAAGATAAAAGGTTTAAGTATTAGGTCCTTACATATGAAATTAGCGTTTTGCCGTACTGGCAAATTTGATCTCAAATATCTTCTCTTTGGTTAGGAATTCCAAATCCAAATTTATTTACTCATGTATTTATGTTTTGAAAATTATAATTCATTTGTTTTTTCCTCAATTGTTTTTTTCTTTGCGTCACTCAGTTTACAAAATGAAAAACTTTAAATATCGCGTCATTTACAAGACCGAGTTCCACCGTGGCACTAGTGCTGCAGAAACGGCTCGAAGGATTAATGATGTGTATGGCGACGGTGCCGCAAAAGAAAACACAGTGCGTTTTTGGTTCCAACGTTTTCGTTCTGGAAATTTCGACCTGCAGAACAAGCCCCGTGGACGGCCGGAGACCAAAGTTGATAATGAAGAATTGAAGGCTATTGTGGAAGCGGATCCATCGCAAACCACATCCGAGTTAGCTGCAGGCTGCGGTGTTAGTGATAAAACTGTTTTAATCCACTTGAAGCAAATTGGTAAGGTGAAAAAGCTTGAAAGGTGGGTACCTCACGAATTGAGTGAAGCAAATCAAGAAACGCGCGTTGACTGCTGCGTTGCATTACTCAACCGGCACAATAATGAAGGGATTTTAAATCGAATCATTACCTGTGATGAAAAGTGGATCCTGTACGATAATCGGAAGCGCTCATCGCAATGGCTGAACCCTGCCGAACCAGCCAACCCATGCCCCAAGCGAAAATTGACTCCAAAAAAGTTATTTGTGAGCGTTTGGTGGACTAGTGCTGGTGTCGTTCACTACAGCTTTCTTAAATCTGGCCAGACGATTACGGCAGATGTCTGTTGTCAGCAACTGCAAACCACGATGGAAAAGCTAGCTGCTAAACAACCGAGGCTGGTTAATCGCTCTAGGCCACTGCTGCTTCATGATAACGCTAGACCACACACTGCACAACAGACGGCTACCAAATTAGAGGAGCTTCAATTGGAATGTCTAAGACATCCACCATACTCTCCGGACCTTGCCCCAACAGATTACAATTTTTTTCGAAATTTGGATAACTTCTTGCAAAGGAAAAAATTCAACTCCGATGGGGCAGTCCAAACCGCCTTCAAAGATTTTATTGATTCCCGTCCGAATGGTTTTTTTAGTAAAGGGATCGATGAACTACCTATGAGATGGCAAAAGTGCATAGATAGCAATGGTACATACTTTGATTAAATAAATATATTATAATAAAAAAAAATCGGCTTTGTGTTCCTCCCATACTAAACGCTAATTTCATATGTAAGGACCTAATATTTGCTGTTCTAATTTTAACTTTCATTTGAGATGTGCATTCGATATATGTTTTAATTTTGATTAGTTTTTTATTAATGTTAGTAAATTTGTTATAATGAACCTACAGACAAGCAGTTAGATGCTTTTGGGGTGTAGTTTTTTTAAGGTTTTCTAATTTTTTAATAAAATTAAATAAAAAAATAAAAATTGACAGGCTAATTTTGGCGATACACTTCTCGTGCCATTGAGTATTCGTGACGTGTGATCGATTCAACCCAAAAAAGATAATGAAAATAAAAACAAGAGTGGTGAAGAAAGTTTATTTTTAATAATTATATAAAAATAAATTTAGTTTGTTTTATTACATCAAAACACTAAGCTGTAATAAATGATTCGAGTCGACAGAAAAAAGTCATTTAAGACCCCACTGCCGCGCCGGCTCCGTTGCAATTTTAATGCAATCATTAAAATTGCTAAGCCTTAAATATTCATAAAAAATATTTAAATTCAATATTCTTTAATTCAACCGTCAAAATTAAGTGCCTCGTAGGTAGGTATTAATTATTTCTCTGGCAAATTGCCGCTAAAATATTCATGTAATGAGCTACTGTAAAACATTAAAATGACGATTCCATAGATAAAATTATTTACTAAAATATCAAACCGCCTTTACGCGCAACGTCGTCACGGATGCCCCGGGTCACTGAACGGATATAAGTATAGCCGAAAATGCAAGGCTGTAAATTATACATATTTTAATATTTTTTGTATCAGAATTGCAGTTAATTTAATACAAGTGTGGAAGAAAAAAGATTAAAAACCATTTTATAATGTGTTTATGTCTAGACGTTATGCGACAACAGTTTATTTAGCAACAGTTGGTGTCAAATATTTTCTACATTTTTTTTTATTATTGCAATAAAAATAAGACGACTGGAATATTAATAAAGACATTCTCTGGCATATTTTTTTCGATTCGTTGCAAATTAATATTAATTTAAGAACTTTAACATTCCATCATTGTAGTGAGAATTATCATTTGTACGCGGAGATCACACATTTTAATTCACATCGACTAATAATTTCTGTATATTGTATTTATATACATTTTAAAATTACAGAGCTATGGAAAACACCATAAAGCTTTGGTGTTTTCCATAGCTCTGTATGGAGTCGAAACCAGACCCTGAGAAGGAAAGAAAGAAACTTGGCGTAGTATTCTGCGAGTACCATGGACTGCACGATGAACGAATGCCTTAATACTTCAGGAACTCCGTACTGAAGGCTTTTCAAAACATTTAGGAAAAGAATTCTTTTTTACAACAAAATTTGTTGCTCAGTAATTACCTTAAGCAGGTTATTAATTTCTTGAAAAACAAAGTTAATTTTTATTAATTTGTCTCATTTTAGACGGCAAGGGTTGACGATATTATGTTTGAACCGTGATTACATTACAAAAATTCCACATGTGACAATAAATGTAGAAAAACTGTTTTTCCAGTATAAAAAGGGGTATGGTTACAAATAAAATAGGCACCAGGTAACTTAGAAATTAATCTGTCTTTACTGGACATTTCTACGTCCTGAACAAGAAAGCAACCCTCCCAAAATATTAAAAATATTTATAATAAAAATATCGTGGTTAAAACAAGCAGGTAGTTATTTTTTTATTTATAAAATGGCGCTACAAAGTGAATTTCAAAAATCGGAAGATCCGACATTCTTTTTACATTTTTATATTTTAAAGTAATAATCTTTTAAAATCCCTTTTTTTGTTTAGAATATGCAAAGTCAGATTTACAATTGTTTCAGAATATTGTTATCGACTTTTTTTAAATGAACGCTTTTCAGTTTACTATATTTTTTAAAATTTTATTTTCACAAACTCAAAAGTAATGTCATTATATTTTTATGTACGTTAAAAAACCCCTATTTATAATTTTAAAAAAATGTTAACGAAAACATAATATGGTATTACACACAAGTACACATTTCACTTTTTTATGTTGTATTTGTCTTTAAATACTTCTCGTAAAAATCAATTTAAATTTAGTAAAATAAAAAAGAAAATTCATTTAATAAAAACTTTAAATTTTCAAATTTTTTTAATGTACTACTGTAATTTACACATGTAATTAAGCAATTCGATGGCTTAGTCAATATTTAAATTGTTCTGAATCTCAAAGAGTATTTATTCTAAATACGGCGGTAATATTTTTTTGATTGGCAATCAATTAATACATTAGAAAAACAAATAATTTTCATACTTAACATGTGAAATACAAATAATATGAAATTGTTTGCAGACAATCAACAGACGCTGTTAAAACGGCAGCGTTTTAAATATACATTGAATTTGAAAGTTAAAAATATAATAATAATAATAAACTTTATTCCAGTATATGGGGAGGTGTGTGCAGTCCCACACATTCCATATAAGAATACATATATTAAATTATGATAAAAATATATAATATATTTTTTACTAAAGTATCTTGCTTGCTTGCGCGTTGAACATTCAATTATCGTTGTGTAATTTCAAATAACACCCTTCGAATTATGGTGGTAAATTGAGAAAAATATATTCGAAAGCTTTTATGATATTTTTTTATTATTGAAATCAGAGTTGAAATGTTACATACATAAATTTTAAGTGTCAAATATTTGTTAAATTGGCGAAAAAATCACGCATAAATTTATTGACTAATTTGGTGTTTGGTTACACTTGCTTGTACTCGCGCTGTTTTATTGTCGGTGCATACATCGCTCATCTATTTAAATTAATAATTAATTAGCCATTTTTGTTAAGGCCACGCAAGATCGTTGTTCGGATACATTATCTTTTTTGAAGCTGTCGTATCTGAGATCATAGATATTTAAAATGTATGGGACCCATAATAAAACGACTTTTTAAAACGTGAACACTTTTACGTATCCTTTCCACAGAAATGCATATGATAATTTTACAAATTAATTGTTTTGCCCACATTAAAATAATTTCTGAATAAAATGACTTTTCGAGATTGTATCGTGTTTTTAATTAATTTAATAATTACAGCAGTTAAAATATAATTTTACTTTTTATTTCTGAATTTGATAATCGGTTTATCAAATGTTATCAGCAGATTTGATGAAGCAATAGAAATGCAGGCAATTGATTCCTTCTTCTTTGATTCAAATCTGTTAATGTCTGCTGTGTACATAATATTATACATTATTTATTTTAGATGTAATTTGAAGAAATCTAATACTGTAATATTTTGAATGTATTATTTTAATTATACAGGTTTGTTTAAAATAATAACAAAAAATATAACGTGGTGTTTTGGAACCCGGAACATCAGGAACTTTCATTAAAAATTGTTGTTAATTCGACTTTTGATGTCAAAAGCCGAGAAAAATGTGTAATTGTTTTAAAAAACTTAAATTGAAAAAAAAAGTTTATATTACACGTGTAGGTTCTACGTTTATATAGGTATAAGGATGTAAAATATTGCAAAAAAGAAATGCTTGAATTAAAAATATGTGACATGTCAAAACAGCAATCACTTTCTTATCGGTTATTGCACCACCATTGGTACAATTTTGATTTAGTATATTATAAGATAATTTAATATGGACAGATACGGTCAGCAACTCAGATGTGCTCCAGAGAGAGAGAAATGAGAGGCAGTTTTTGACAAATGTCGAAGTCCGAAAGGTGTCATACTAGGGTCATGTGCCTAGAGGGGAAAAGTACGACCTTTTGCATTTGATAATTAAGGACAAGATCGAGGGAAAACAGCGTGTAATTGTTACACATAAGTAATCTGTAATTCCGTAGTAAGATAAATTATAGATGTCTCACAGAGACGAATCTATTTTTATACAGGTGTCCCATAGAAAATTGCAAAAAGTGATATTGTATATCTCAATAATTGAGATATGCAATATCAAAGCTTGCATTTTTTCAATATTTCTGACTAATATTTTGCTAAAGTTTGAATTATCAATACAGCAACTTTTATCAATTAGGTATGAAAAACTCGTTTTCTTCAATAGAACTCGAATAAAATTTGAAAATCATTCTAAGAAAATTCTTTTTTTTTTTTTTTGACTTGTATTTAAGAGAATGAATTTTTTATAATCAACATTAGTTACTGCAATGATAGTTCAACTTTTTGCAAAAATATGTCAGGAATATTGAAAAAAATGCAAACTTTAATATAGCTTCATCTTATTATCTGTCTTCATAACTATTGATATTAGGTCATGGTTGCTTGCTCATTTTCGACTCATTATCAGGGCAGGAATCCACCTTTAAAGTTTTGCTACTAATTATCAAATTCAGGCTTGAATCATTATTGCTTCATTATTTAATCATTTTCCAAATTATTTTATTATGCTGAAATTGTATTTCGTTTTACGATAAAAATTATAAACGTATATTTTTAGAAAACGTTTGGTGTTCACTGATACTTAGTTTACATACATTCGAGTATATCAATAATACATTCATGCAAATGTATTATGTTGATACTGTTAACATAATTTATTCATCAATTTGACACATGCGATTAGATAATGTGTTGATGGGAGCAACCGTGTTGAAGCTCGTATCCGGAGCCTGAATCATGTTTTTTTACTGACACCCGCGTAAAGTTGATTTTGTCATTTAAATTTATAGGCGTCCGCTGTCCAGTGAGACATGGGTGACAGGGAGATTAAAATTAAAATAGATCGAGAGGAATAAATAGTTAATAAAATTATCAAATACTGTTAATACCGAGACCTAGGTTGTGCGATCGAGCGATTAGAGTACCTACTCTGCATTGGTAGCAAGGATCGAGGGTTTAATTCCATTATACATAGTTCATGTTCACAATATAGTATTTTTTATATGAGTTTGATAACATGGTAGGCACATGAAACAAAAAATGTAAAACACTGAATTATTGAAAAATTTTAATGCCCACTATTTTATTTTAATTCTCTCATTTAGTACTATGTATATTTATGCTTTATATTATATATATATATATATATATATAGTTCATGTTCACAATATAGTATTTTTATATAAGTTTGATAACATGGTACATGAAACAAAAAATCTAAAACACTGTATTATTTCAAATATTTAATGCCCACTATTTTATTTTAATTCTATCATTTAGTACTATGTATATTTATGGTTTATATATAGACAATATGATAATATTTTTATTAAATACTAACAGTTTGTAATAAACATGATCTAAAATATTTCTTTAAGTTAAAGAAGTGTAAATATAAAAGCAGGCAAGCACGCCAGCGTGCTTGCCTGCATATTTATTTATCTTTTCGCCATTCCAGAAGTTGTCTGTATGTGTCTACATTAAATTTAATTAAATATTATACACACTCAACTTAATATTTGTAAATAAGATACCATATAATTACTAAATATTTCAAAATATTAAGTTTACTTTTTAAGAAAATCGGTATTTTACATGCTATAATATAATCGGTATTTTACATAAAATCCACGGGTATCAAATTGTAATATAAAAAAAATGTTATCAAAATATTAGTGCCTACCGCCAATGCTGTTAGAGGAATTACCAAAATATTAGTGCCTACCGCCAATGCTGTTAGAGGAATTACCAAAATATTAGTGCCTACCGCCAATGCTGTTAGAGGAATTACCAAGAAACCTCGAAGTACATGAGATTCAGGGTGAGTTTTTAATTAGATACACCAAGCTTGCATATAGGGTTGGATCTATCATGAAATCTGTATTCAATTTCTGTGTCCACACTATTTTTATTATGTTTTCTTTGTAAATCACTTTCCCAAGTCCTGTACATTATTTAGTTTTAATTAGGATCATAAATAATCTCAGAAAATTCAAACAAGACCGATAATTTTATACATGATATGAGTCCGTATATATTGTATAGTAACCGACATTGTTAAAATGACCATAAAGAAAGCTAATTAGCAAAGAAAAAATTGAATCTATATTGATTGAGTTCTGTTAAAAGCGTACTCTACCACTAATATCACCCACAAGAAGCGTAAATCAAAAATATACTAAACATTTTCACATCTCAAATAATAAAGAGTCATAAATATTTTCACTCTCCAAAAGCTTTTCGGTTAAATATTTTTTAATAATTTCAATTTGCATCGCGAAGCGCGCGCTTCGCAAAATTGAAATCGGGCTATCGTACAGAAACCCCATAATTTATACCGTAATATAGCGATTCATTACAGCATCCTTCACAGTAAACATCTCGACAGCGACCTCCTCACCTCTATCCACATAATTTTACAAAATATCCAATTGGTTGTTAAAAAAATTATCGCCAATTGCCGGCCGGCAGTCGAGCGTGACCGGCCGCGGTCATTATTGCTCGTGCTGAGAGCGGTGAGCGGCTACTCCTCCGGGTAGAAAAAAATAATCATTCCTTAAACATCTTTGTTTATTCGCCGAGTTTTTAACGGCATTTTTTCTCGGTGCCCGCGTGCTTTATGGGTTGATTGATCAGGCGCATCCCGCCCATTAGGGGCGCGTGGCGCGGGTCAAGGGTGACGCCCCCGGGCCGCCGAGCACGCCCTGAGAGCCACTACGTATCACGATAGGGATGCTTAATATAGATAGAATGAATCGATATTTAGTGTAGTGAGGAGGCCTGCACGGATTTCATGATTAATGGTTTTAAAAAATTGTTTAGCTAACGTAATCTTTAAGTGGTTTCGGGATCGGGCAATGCGTCTCCTAAAGGTTTCTGCTTTCTACACGTGTTGAAATATTTATATATTCACGCGTATAAAGGGAAAACTGAGGTGGCAATTGTTGCAAAATGTAAAAATACAAAACACATATGAACAAGGAGTGCATATTAAACATATATATACATACAATTTCAAAAAAATGATAGATGTGGTAGTCTATCGTGGGTGTTATAGGTGAACGTTAGATTGTGTAAAGTGAATACATGAGCCAGTCGTACAATAGTTCGTAAACCCTATGGACACCCAAAAAGACTTCCATACCAATTTCCCATATAAAAAGTAGCTTCTTTATGAGACATCTATAAACTAATTGTTTTTTAAATTTTATTTCCAATTAAATGTAGGTCACATAGATTCAAGTAAAAATTCCTGGAGTAGTTACAATTTTTTTGTATTTATCTCAGTGGGATATTGTTATTTGCTTTTATATCTCTCACATATGAATAAAATAAATATATTTCTAAATCATTGAATTGAACGATAGATCTTTTTCGCAATTAGAGCAGAAACATTTAATTTCGTAGCTGACTTGTAAGAATAAATTGGGCCATATACAAGGCCTTGCGCCTCACTCTGAAATGTTTAAAACTTCTTCGTACCGCGTGTGCCATAACATGTTCCCTCGACCACGGCAGAGACACGACCCGATTGGGTGAGTGTGAAACGAAAAATATTGCCTGTACCGTAATCGATACACTCGACCGTCACTAGGAGGGAGAGAGAAGGAGAGAGATGAGTTATGACTTACCAGGGGCTAATTCCTGTGATTGGTGGGTGGAGTCTTAAAAAAATACACTTTTATTTACGAAAATTAAATTCTTTTGAAAACTAGTAGAATTTAAATCCGTTTTTTTGTGTAATCAATGTGATATATTGATTTAAAATTTCTCTCGGACATAATAGAATCACCGAGAAATATAAGATAACAAACGAAGGCGTCCATATAAAAAGAGTCTATGTAGGATATCGGGTCACAAAATGATCTAATTGTTTTAAAATGATCTACATAACAATATGCACCATGTGCAATGTTTTATTTTTCATGGTTTCAACCCAATCTTTCCGAAATTTGACCTCAAAGTTGGCTAACGTGGAAAATGAGTATATATTTATCTATATTCATCTGGCAGTAACAAATATGACGGATGCCGACAATTTGACGATGTTTCTAAGATTTCTTTTAATTAATAATCAAAGAAAACGTTAAATAATGTCCACAATCGAGAAATGAATATTAGAAAATAAATATAAGTGAAATTCTGGATATTTATTTCACAAGTCCCGGTTGCATCAAGTTGGATTAAAGTAAAAGTTTGTTTAAAACACAGATTTTTGCTTTCTTCACCAATCAAACATCCCGTTCCCGTAAAAATCTTTGCTTTAAACGAAATTTTACATTAATCCAACTTGATACCTACAAGTGGATTTAAGTGTTTTTTCTCTTTCCTGTAAAATTTTGTTTTTGTATAGTGACCCTTTTTTAGGGACGTCTTCAAATATAAAATCCGGTTTAGTTTAATTAATAGCCTAGTTTCGCCCGTGATTTGGATTCATATACGACTATAAAAAAATTCACATTCCTTTATATTACACCGAAAAAATTGATCTATATAAGAAAACAATGTGGCGATCTGAAATTTGCATTGTTAATTAGAAATTCCAGACGGAATAAGTTGAGTAAATATCACTTTGCCAGAGTTCACCATTCAGAAGTTATGACTTCAGATAAACAAGCGTTCTACTTAATAATGAAGGTAAATAATCCATATAATTTTTACCTATCTTAAAAGTGAATACCGATCCCAAAGATTTAAACAAATTAATGATCTAAGTTTTTTCTGAAATCAGTATTTTTTCAGTTCATCTGTGGGGCTCTACAAGTTTATATATAATACATAATAACATCTCACATTATTTTACATTTGACTGTCAAAATAATTCGGCGGTGAGAGAGTAACATAAAATATGGGTGTGCGGATTCAAGCAGTCAAGTTCAGCGATCGGTGCCAGCCCATTTGGTTGGAGATTTCGACCCGCTTGAGAGATGAGAGGCTTTATCCATTTATCTCGAGTACCGCTCACGTTCACAGCTTCCGGAGAAACCTTAATGTGGCGTACACAAATTACTTGTTGAAGCAAGAAAGGCCGACGATTGTAGTCACGCGAGCAGTATTACCTTTGAAGTAAAACAATGAACCCTTAAATCAATTTATTTTGAAATATCGTAGAAACGAATGAGTGTTCTCAGATTTCTCGTAATTTTGTTCAATATTTGTGTCGAAATGTAAAAAGAGAAAATTTTAAAAAGCATGCAAATCCTGTATTCTAAAAAATAATGTTATATCTTTATTTATTATTATTATTATTATTATAATATTCCGTTCATGGTGTCACTCATATAAATCAAATACGAAACAAATCCAAAATCTTCAAACAGTTATTGTTAAAAAATTCTAATCCAGCAGGCTTTGATAGGGTTCTCTCTAACGTAAAAATCTGCAGGTGCACGGGTTGTCATTATTCTTTCTAATATGTTTTTTAATATATAATTTTAAAAGATCTTTTAATAAGATGAAAAGTCAGCTCTGTAATGACGACTTAAACTTAAAGCTCAGACAGAAGTTGATGAAATGCTATGTATGGTCAGTTCTATTTTATGGTGTTGAAGCATGGACGCTGAAGGTGAATATTCTAAATCGCCTAGAGGCGTTCGAAATGTGCATACATCGTAAAATGCTAAGGATATCTTGGACTGACATGACTAGTAATATTGAAGTTTTACGTAGAGCAAATACAAACAGACAATTACTCAATACAGTAAAGCTCCGTAAAATTGCATACTTTGGTCATATAATGAGAGGCGAAAAGTACTCCATTCTTCAGCTCGTCATGAAGGGGAAGATTGAAGGTCGCAGAGGGGTCGCAAGGAGGCGACATTCCTGGCTTCGAAACATCCGAGAGTGGACCGGGATATGAAGCGTGGAAGAGCTGTTCCGTACTGCCCTGGACAGGGAAACTTTCTCCCAGATGATCGCCGACTTCGGGGGGACCCGACAGGGCACATGAAGAAGAAGAAGATCATTTTATATCATGTACCTACCTACAATTTTTTTTGGTTTCGATATACTTTCACCGTGTGTACTCTCTTCTGTTCTGCTGCATTACGTGTATATTGTATATCACTGCATTTAATATATTTCTTGTTCATATTTTGTATTTCACTTTTGTTGTATTTTCATCTAATAAATTATAATTTCCTCATCCATACACCACAGAGACAGCGAAGAGATAATGTATGGTCACCTCGCCACTCCACCTACACAGCGTCAGGGACGTAGCGAGAATGACCGTTTTAGCATTAAAATTATATCAAACTGGGTGGCGAAAATGTAGGGCCGATATGGGAGCTATTACTCATAAATCGACCCTGGGTATGCGGTGGGTCCCTCTTCGCTGTTGTTGCTAAAAAAATAGAATTATAATAACGAAGCTTCAAATAGACCAGTTTCACATGGAAGAAAAACAGTGTAGCTAATTAAAGTTTTAGAATTCCTAAAATCACAAGTAATTGAATGTTTCGGCGTTAACTTTGTGGAAATCCATTATGAACAAATTATGAAATAAAACAATGAACTTTGTTTTCTTCCACTTATACAAGTGGAAAAAAAAAGTCATTGTTTTATTTCATAATTTGTTCCTAAAATCACCATCAAATATGGATCGAGAACATTGGAATATTTTGTTTCCAAGTTGAAAAATAAATTACCTGGTTCCATACTAAATAGTACGCTTACTCCCAATTTGGAAGAGGTAAAGAATAAATGGATTATGCTTAACGATGTATCATTGAGCATAATCCTTTTCATATTCATTGTCATAATCATTGTCATTGTTTCAATCTATACTAATATTGTATGAAAGAGGTAAACTTTGTAAGTTTAGATGTAGGAGATAATCTCCAAATCTACTGATACGATTTAAAAAATTATTTCACCAATATTTAGAATGGACTTTCATTGTGGACACAAACTATATATTATCCTATTAAAATAAAAGGGGTTTTCGTGGTGACAACTAAAGTCGACGAAAAAATGGTCGAGCGATGCATTCTTTACGAACGCTGCCTTAACGGTAAGAGATATTTTAATACTTTCTATAGAGAAGTTGTAAAACTCAAAATTTTCTATGTTCATATTCCACGATGACACATATCTATATTTTAAGGTTAATCCACAACGTGATAAAATATGACTAAAATTTACTAAAAATCTACGCGTGCGAAGCCGCGTGGGTAAGCTAGTCTAGGATAAACCGTTTTGACTTGGACGCCAAAGAGCTTGTATGTATTCTTCTATCTAAATTTTATATTATACTGTTACTATTTCCTTAGTATTTAAATTATTTGATATAAAACTTACTTTTTAAGATGTTATAAATTGTGTGTTAATTTGATAGATAGGTAAATGTATTCGATTGAACTGCAGAGAGACGTCTAGTAAAGTACTTTGTGAGTTTATCTTTTATTTATTTTGCGATTAATAAATGTTAAACAAAAAACAAATAAAATTATTAGTTAATGAGCAGGCAGCATTTTGTTGATGCGATCATGTGTTATTTCAAAATAAATTAATCCTTTCTTCTCACCAAATGAGAATCCAATCGAGTTTTTAGTTAATTTACAAGTATATTTGTAGCACCGATGACATGTTGTGGAACTTTGTTTCATGCTTCCACTACTCTATTTGCAATTTGTATCTGTAATTCATAAAAAATTATGTATATACTCGAATACACAAAATGTTTAAAATACTTGCCTGAGCATGGGAAAAACTCAGTAAGCATTATTTTATTTGTTGGCGGCCCTCATAGTTCAGTGACTTGAGTCCCTGTACCACGGGGGTGAGGCTGCAATATGTATTGTATGTGATTTTCTCAACCCTTTTTTCTGATGTGTTTTTCTGTATCTCTACAGTAATTAGGCTTCGTGGACTTTTCAACAGATTATCAACAGGTCATCAATAATAGTCAAAATGTTACATTTAAGCACAATTTACGAACATTTTATGAAAATTGTGGAACTAACATTTTACAACATATCTTTTTACTCTTGACTAGCTTACCCGCGCGGCTTTGCACGTGCAGATTTTTATACTTTAGTAATATAACTTTTAGTCATATTTTATCAATTTGTGTATTAACCTTAACATATAGATATATGTCGTTGCGGATTTTTTAAAGAACTTTTTGAAGTTCTACAACTTCTCTGTAGAAATTATTTAAATATCTCTTACCGTTAAGGCAGCGTTTGTAAAAACGCGTCGCTTGACCATTTTTTCGTCGACTTTGGTTGTAAAATAGGTCACCACGAAAAGTCTATAGCCTATGTCTACGTTGAAAGTCCATTCTAAATATTGGTGAAAGAATTTTTGAAATCGGACGAGTAGTTTCGGAGATCACCTGCATCACAGCCAAACTTACAAAATTTATCTCTTATATATGTTAGTATAGATAAATCAAAAACATCGTATTAAACAAAAATACATTTAATACAAATGTATGTAATAATGTTTGAAGAAATAAATAATTACCTAAAAAGAAACACATTTAGATTCAGAAGGTGGTAAAACGAGGTAAAACAGAAATGAGAGTGTAAGAGTGACTTTATGTAAACTTTTAGAGAGGCGACGTTCTACACAAATTTCATACTATAATTTGTTAAAAGTTTTATTCAAGTCATTTAAAAAAAGTTGCAAAAATGCAATGTAAATAAATGTTTATGGACATAGTTGTACATTTATTTCAAAATGCATATAATTTTTAATTGGTGCCTACATGTGTACCTAAATAAGTGATTTTTTCTTGCAAAGTCAAATTTAATAATCCGTTCAGAATTTTATGACGAAGTATTTAAATAAATCATCGTTAAATTAGTGATAATAAAATTTAATGTAATTTTTGTGGACACGGAAAATATGACTACTTTAATAAATAATGTTCTTGGTCGAAACATATTTATCTGTGGCTCAGAAAAAGAGACTTATCCACGGTTGCATATGTTAATACGTCGTTTTTATTTTTTATGAACGAGTATCAATAAAGCATTCTCCTTTCATACACTGTGTGGAATTGGTATTGTGAGAAGAAATTTATTTTACTCGTTACATATGCACGACACACGTGCGGGACTCTAGGGAGGTACGGGCACCCGGGTAAAATGCAGACGCGCAGTTCACATAATCGAATAATTTCAGTTGTTTATTAAAGAGTCTTACATTATTTATTTCCTTTAAGTCCATTAAAGAATTCAATGGCCGTATATAGGAAACCATGCCGTTCTCTATTTGTTATCGGTATATTACTTCTTACATTACTTCGCGCTCTTACGTAACATATACTATATGTATTGAAGTAGTAATATAATATCAAATAAATTTTCTACTTTGATTTATATCCCAAAAACTATAACTGCTAATGCACAGATTGTCCGAACGCATGAAATATATCCGCCTGGTAAAATTGTCAAATCATAATAATGATATCCAAAATATATTGCATCGTCATCATCTTTATCCTCTTATCTTAGGATTCCACAAGGTGCTTCCACATTTCCTTGTCTTGTGCCGGTTCGGCACTGGTTGACTAATCAAGGGCCAACCTTTTTTTTATGTTTGTCCCAGCTTAGTTGGCCGCCTTTCTTGAAGTTGCCAAGAAGGTACATCTTAATATTCGCTCCGCTGACATTCGCAAGTCGCATGCAAGCCACCTTAATGCATCTATTCCTTTATGTAGAAAGAACCTCTCTATTCTAAGGGTCTCCCTTATCTCAGTACTTTTAACTCGGTTCAATATGTTACTTCTGATATTCCCCAAAGATAATTCATTTCAGCAGCCTGGATTCTGTTAGTATTTCTTTAGGCATGTGACGCCGTGCTTTATTCCAGGTTAGGTTAGGTTAGGTTAGATGTTGTGCGCGGTCAACCGCTGTGACCGCGCACCCCCGTCTCCCCCACGCACACACGCGCGGCGTGTTATGACTGAGGCAATAACGCGAGTTGTATGTTGGCGGGTTATGGTTAACCGATATTAAAAAACTGGTTTACTTAGTACGTACTCCATACAGGTGTAGAATTATTTAATAACAATCAAGCATCGGAAGTCTATTTGTAAAAATGAAAATGTATCACACGGGTAGCCGAGGTCATTGTGTTACGAGGTTGATACTTTTCATTTTGAACCTGCCCGTTTCACGTTCGGCGCTTATTTCTGATTTAATTCAATTAATTTGCCGGTGCTCGTCACGTAGTCTGATAACATTCTTCAATATTAACGTGCATTCGATTATTTTTAAATGTCTTTCAAATATTTCATAAATTACATTTAAATATATTGCCGTTTTGACGCTAAAAAATAATGAGGCTGTTTTTGTTTGAAATATTTAGACAACAAACCACGTATGAATGTCTGATCAGAAATATTTCCAAGACAGAATGTCAATTTTTTTCAAATAGTGTAAAGAGAGGTATTTATATTTAAATTTGAATCATAGTTCCATATAAGTTCACGAATTTCAAAATGTAGCCTCATTTTTTAATAAAAAATAATACTCTCCTATACGGACACAAGTCTAGCAAGATATCAGGACGAGGCTGAACCTAACAAATGTGAGGGTAAACACAACACTGTTTTATTCCACTATTAATTATTTGAATTTTTAGAACGTTTTCTGGATTTCTCCCATTGTTTACAACTTTGTTATTGACAACGTTGTTATTGACAAAGGGAGAAATCCCGAAAACGTTTTAACAATTCAAAATAAATAATAGTTTTTTATTTTTATTTTTAGTGAAATTTAAAATAAATTAAATTTTAATAAATATTATTATTAAGTTCTACGGGTTAGGTATTTTTATGTGTTACAGCTGTTTCGGCTTGTAAGGCCATTATCAAACAGTGGATATACCACGTACAAACGACTTATTTATACAATTTTAAGTTACCCCTTCCCATTTAGAGTAATTAGATATATGTGGTGAAGCCCTGTAGCAATGTACGTTTTTTCCCGGGCACTTATCATTAAAGGTGCCTCGGTTAACGTTATGCTTAATTATCAAAATTCCCCGTTTTCTGCAAGTGTTATTTATAAATATTATTTTAATTTATGTCCTTGATTATTGGTTTTTTTAAAAATATTTAGAAGTGGAGAGAAGATCATTTTTTGTTGATTATTTAAAAGTTTAATATTTGGATCCTTTTTATATTTATTTATTTCTAGTTGCTCAAGTAAATTCATCCTAAAACCTTTTGTTTCTATATGTAAAGGTTTTGGTTCGTTATCACCTTGCGGGACGTGGTTTTCATTTAATAGATGGGCCGCAAATTTTGACTCTGAATTTTTATTTTTATAGCAGCGCATGTGTTCCGCGAATCTAGTTAAAAAAGACCTTCCCGTTTGTCCTATATATGTGGCATTGCAATCTTTATGATTACATGTTAATTTGTATATGCATATGCTAATTTGTATATGCCACTGTTTGGTAATTTAGGTGTTTCATAAAAATACCTAACCCGTAGAACTTAATAATAATATTTATTAAAATTTAATTTATTTTAAATTTCACTAAAAATAAATATGGAGTTCTACAAATTAAACACAAAAACCATAAATAAATAATAGTGGAATAAAATAGTGTTGTGTTAACCCTCATTTTTCAAAATATTAAAAATGAATTTCCACAATGTTACAAACAAAAAACTTGAACATCTATCAAATGTGTTTCCTCCTGTATGCCACACAAAAAATGAAAATTGCGATTTTCGCGTTATTGTTATCATATTAATATTCTTAATATAATATTTGGTCACGTAATTTTTTGTTAAAGTCACCTCTCATGTAAAATATGCCAATCAAATTCATATCGTCTTTATTACAACTTCCTCAATTTAATCATTTCTCCAACGACAAATTTTCGCTTCACTAAAATTTCGTCAAATTTTCATGCTTTTCTGACTTTCATAACTTTTAAATTTTTTTGTTGTTGATATTTTATACCTCTGGGGTATAAAAGCAAAGGCAGCAATATTCAAACAATTAAAAAAATGTTTTGAATGCAGTCACCGAGGATTGTTAATTTCCTATGAATTCGTATTCTATGTTTCCTATATAATCTTGAATTCAGTACATTATAAATTAGTTATGCTCGAAGACTGGATTCATATTTTTTGGATATTGCTGCCTTTGCTTTTATACTCCACATATATCGGGCCTATTCATGATTTACATGACAATAAATAGTACATAGTAATAGTACCACAAAAGTTACTTAAAGTTTTTCATAATAAACTTTTGCACTGTGATTTAAAAAACTTTATTTTGAATATATTTTGCATCATCTTTGGTAGGTTGTCGAAGATTTTGAGTAATTTGTAAATTTAACATTTTTGTGAAATATTTTTCCTTTTCTTTTGTAACTGTATATCTTGAATTCTGTAACTTCTTGCATTGTACAAAAAATCCTTAATTTTTCAAATCCAAAAATTTAGTTTTATTGTGTTTTTTAAGTTTTTGGGCAACAAATCCATGCCTATATTTAAATATTTGTACCAACATATTATATTTTATATTCTGATTCTAATTTCGATTCAATAAATATTGTATTATTTTTGTTCTATTTTATTTTAATATAATGTTCATTGCTTTGTTTCATTCGATAAAATCTGAATCAAATATTGCCCGTATTTACAGAAACATTACAGATATAATTTACTCAAAATGGAAAAGTTTAATAATAAACATATTAAAAAATGTTGACAATATTTTTGAGCATGGAATCGTCATTAATCAAAATATATTAAATATGTCTCACACAGACGAAGTTATTTATATGAGACAGCCATAGCTTACAAAAATCGATGCGTTGTACATAAATACCATATATACAACATTTAAAATTTTTATAGATGTGGTAGTCAACCATGGGTGGAATCAGCGAACGCTATAATTTATAAAGTGATCACTTAAATAAGCTATGTGTCAGGTTGTAGGCCCTGTAAATGCCCAAAGACTTTTACACCCGGTTTCCATATAAATAGCTTTTATAATATATTTTGAAAAATGTTGAATTCACGGTGTCAGTTTTTGATAAGGTATAAATATGTGTGGAGCTGAATTAATTGTGAAAATGTGAATTAATTAGAATGAGAAGAATCACGTCGGGGTTGTTGGGTGTTCCAGCCTGCAGCAGCCTCCGAGCAGCCTCCGTGCAGCGGTCGCCGGAGAGCAGTCCGCGAAACGGAAGAGGTCCGTTAGTTAGTCTGTACTAGGTGGATGACTTTAAAAAATTCGCTATAAATAAAATACACACAAACCAAAGGCTCGAGTAAAACCTGTCTCGCGCGCTCAGCGATACGGCTGCGGAGCGCTCAAGAGGTCCACTCCAGCGGCCATTAATTATTATCCAGAATATAACGACTTTTGTTGTGCACACTTTGAATATTCAAACTCTCAATTTACTTCGGGTTTTATTTTCTGTTTTGTTACTCTTCCAGATGCGCCACAATTTTATCTTCTGTTTTGTTACTCTTTAAGTTGCGCCAGAATTTTACCACTTTTATTTTAATTTATTTCGAGATAAATATCATAAATTTATCAAAAAACACCGTGAACAATTCCAAAATCAATGGTAACATCGGATTATGACGTATTTAAAAATAACCTTACATAACCCATCAACTTAAACTAATCAATAATATATAATCAGTGTCTAGAATAACCAGTGTCCGGAAATATCGTGTCCGCAAAATTCGTGTTCGGAAAATCCTATCCGGAAAAATTCGGTCACATTAGAAATCATTCTTTTGACATTTGCAAGATGTATCGAAGTCACCTTGAGACCTATCAATGTGTAAGACTGGAAGCTCCATTACGAGGGTCCCCTTATATCGGTCCTTCTCACTCGGTCTAATAGTGTTACTTCTGATATATAAAGTGGATCTATAATGATACTTCGGTTTATTTCATTTTCCAATCTCCATTCCGGGGTATTCATTTTTTTACTTACTTCTTAGAATTAAAGATATATTGAAAAAAAATGATGTATTAAATAATTAAGCTTCCACTGGAATACGAACCCGATACTTTACCAACAATTACTAATTTCGCCCCCTTAATTTTTCAAGATCACGAAAAATAACAGAACTAAATATCGACGCTCCCTACGTAAACTCAAATATCTACCAAAAATTAATACAGCATAAATAAATTAAGAAAGCATACAAAGAAAATATAAATATCTGGGAGCATGGAAATGAAGTATAAAGAAAACGCAGAAATAATAAGCAAACCATGACATAAATAATAAGAATGTCCAGAAGAACATAGCCTCAGATTAATAACAGAAATCATTCTTGGAGATGATGATGGTTTTAGTTAAAGCAGATATCTTGGAGCTTCGAGCCCGATTCATCGTAGACATTGCGATTACTCCGTAAGCGAAGTCACGTAAGTTTTTTGACAGTTTTGAGATATCGAGGTTGTATTTATTTATTTATTTGTTCATCCAACAGGAAGCCATGAATACATGGTAGGAAAATATGTAATACAAAAGATTAGTTATATGTCTCCCACAATAATAGGGCGACACAGATAAAACAACGTAATTAAGATAGATTTAACAGATACAGAAGACTCAGTGATAATAAGGAGTAGGTAAAACAAAACCACTATAATACGTATAATGTGTATAATTGACATGGTCAGGGAGGGTGACGAGTATCACTATCTGCCTCACCCCACGGCGATACTCTTCATATTTAGTATAAAAATATATTATTTACCTATTGAATTTAAAAGGTTATTATAGTCTGAGCATATATGTCATAAATCATAAGATACCACGCCTTTCCCGTTATGGGTTATTATAGTCTTTCCCGTTATGGATTGTTTTAGTCTTTCCCGTTATGGATTATTATAGTCTTTCCCGTTATAGGTTATTATAGTCTGGGCATATAAATCTGAACATACCACGCCTTTGCCGGATAGATTGGAAATCCGTGATTCGAATCCCAAATATTTTTTCTTCTTCTTCAAAAACAGCAAAATAATTCGTGGTGATATTATTAATATAATTAATTTACCAATTAAAATAATATTTCTTCGTTGATTTGATTTTTCTGTATGATTAATAAATTTGGTTTAAAAAATTCACAGAAGTTTGTTCTGAAATTCCAACTTCACAATAAGAATGTATTCTTTTGTATAATATATTACACACAATTTTATAATAAAATAAACAATTTATAGTTTTTTTCAATTGATGATGGAAAGGTTTTTCCGAAACATGTAGGTGTAATTAATCAAATAATATAAGTAGATACATACCAATAATACAATCATTATTTTTATTTATTTATAGTTAGCAGTAAGATGACTATTGCTCGTATCATTATATATTCCTATCTACATCAGTATTTTAAATAAATAAATAATAAATAAATATCAAACGAATAGCAATATTTTACATTAATTTAAAATAACGTGCACGAGTTTTCATTCATATTTGGTTGAAAAGTTTTAAAATGTCTCGCATAAAAAATATCACAGTTGTAGAAAGATCCTTGAAAATAAATTATTATCACACAGTTCACAGTTCAAGCAATATAATGTTATATGGTAATCAAAACAAAAATGTAAATCACTATACGACTTCCGATTGATATCTCAGAAATACGTTACTAAAAATTGGTAAACCTCTTATTCGTAACAATAAATTAATGGCTTGGAGAGTGTTAATGATTTATTTCTGATACTCATTTTCGCCGTTCAATCAGTTCAACATGGCGCCTAAGTTCGTGGCACGGATACATGCCTAATATTTATATACATACCATTTCGAAGACAGACTACGTAGAGGAAGAGAGCCGTTGGCTAACTACATATTACGAGTCGAATTTTAAGTGGATCATTATTAAAATATGTCAAAACATCATTGTACTAAATCAGCGACTTGCAATAAACAAGTCAGTAACAAAAAATCTACCGATTAGTAGTTTTATAATAAGCGTTCATGTTTTTGAACAGTTAGTCATGGTTTAGAAATAGAATGACATAGTGAGTAATACATCGGTGGAGATATACAGAATTTTTTTTCTAAATTGATCTCATCTTTTGCCCATATTCACTTCATTCTCTTAAAAGCAGCAACCGCCAGACATGCGTTATAGTATCAAACCTGAAATATTTTCTTTAGATGTACACTATAGTAGGTAAGAAGTTTAGGATATTATGACATTTGAATTCGGGGGATATTGGCAGATAACAGAGAATATAGTTACAAAGAAATGCGTAAGTAAAACGTTAAAATATAAGGCATAAGGCAATATTCTCAAATAGCGGCCCGAACAAAATATATCAAATTCAAATTTGTTACTACATGAGTGTTTGACATTTATAGAAATTTAAAGCGTCCGGCGGAAGAAATGACCCGCGAAAAGCACTGGAAATGATTAATATGTGTGTATTGTCCTGCCAAAAACATAAAAAAATTAGGTTTGTTATTTTTATGTTTCACTAACTCATTTTTTTTTTACCTGTCTTACCTACCTGTCGAATCCCCCTAACTTAAACATCATCATATCTAAACCTTCTAACCTACTATGGTACATGGGAGAGAAAATATTTCAGGTTTGATACTATAATGTAAGTCTGGTCGTCGCTGGCTCATAGTCTAATACATTAATTCTATTCAAACATATTTAAAAAAAAATATGGATAGTGCCACTCAATCTGCCTTAAGATACTGTTCTTCGTCTTTACATGTCATAAGTTACTGAATACAGTTTTGTTTCATACACTTTTAATTCTTGTGGCTTATTGAAAATGATTTTTACAAAAAATTATAAAATACTTTATAAGTTATACTTTTTTAGTCGCATTGGGGGGAAATTTTAGTATGCAACAAAATATGCGCGAATCATGCGACGGAAGTTAGTCGTCAAAAAGAGTAAAATGTGTATAGTTTACTTGTAAGAGATCCAGACTGCGATCATAGTAGGGGTCAGAGTAAAATACTCATATGCATTCCGTCCACCTATGTTTCAATGCAATATAAGACAGATTATACAGATTATTTTGATGATTAATTAAAAAATAAATATTTATTTCATTAAAATTTATAAACCGTAATTCATTGCCTGACTCCTTTTGTCGCTCTAATGAAAAAAACTTTTAGCATTTATGGAAACCCTCACTTTTTCCAAAGAATATAGCTTCTAACGCGCGTACATAATTAAAACTTCGTTAGTTTATTTATTTAAAAAAAATTAACTTATAATAGTATATATATATATATATAATATATATATATATATAATAATATATATATATATATATTATATATATTATACTTATATATGTATATATGTGTGTGTTAGTATTAATTTCTTTGGGGGTAACCCGCGTCAAAATCTGGTCCTCAGAAGGACCATTCGTCAACCGACGTTTCGCCTGAATCACAACAGGCATTTTCAGGTTGTCTTGTTAATAAATTTCCGTCACGAGGGGCAGTGCAAGCACGTCCGTTCGTATCGGAAGCTTAGCTTATTACCAAGTGAGGTCTGGTAAGTCAAAGTCTAAATTTGGGTACTGTGGTCATTATTGGCCTTAATGATTTTTTGGGAATTTTGTATGTAATAATTGTGGGGTCCATTTCCAGCATTGCTGGGCCTTAATTGGCGTTTGTATATATATATATATATATATATATATATATATATTAACTAAATATATATTTAAAAAAACGAGTAATATTTTTAATAACGACAGTTTCGGGATTTGCAGTTCCTCTCAACAACAGGCGTAAATATCAAATACAAAGTTGTCATTTACACCTGTTGATGAGTGTTCAATATTGTACCTTAGTAAACTGTAGTGATTATTCCTTTTTATATATGATTGTATCTTCTTTGTATACAAAATATAAATAATCTAACCTATAATTTAAAAATATATAAATGAACCTATTATTAGTGATACATTATCAAACTAAGCAACATAATTTTATTATTTTAAAAATGGTCCCGTCACGTATGGTTTAATCAATTGCCAACATGCCAAAAAATCCCCAAAACGATTTTGATACATGTCCGTTCTTTCAACAGTTTTAGAATTGTTAATGTTATGCAGCCATCTGCATATGATTGTATTGAGCTGGTAAATGGTTGCGAATGTGTAGGCGTACGAATCGACAGAAATTTCAAATGGAAAACGCATACAGAGACTTTGATCTCTCATCTCAGAGATTTGCTGACGAAGGTCGTTCCACTCTGCGTACGTAATGAGCCAATCATAGTCATACCTCGTTCCGCGCTCTACTCTAAACTGTTCCTTACGATTTTGAGACGAATCTCTGAGATAAGTCTCGTCCTTGTGGCTTGCTGACACAGTATCTCGCCGTTTCCCCTTGGGACTGGCATAGAGGATGAAGCACCACACCCTTCTGTCCTGACACAGCAACTATCACCCCAATAGATCTTCTCATGCTAGTTCGTCGATTGCTGAAGCTTCTAACAGTATCATCTTCCAGTATCTGGTTTATTTAGTAACGCCAATTCTTCCTGGTATTCCTAACTAACTAACTAACTAACTAACCATCACGCAGTTTCCCCGCAGGGGTAGGCAGAGAGGATTGAACGCCACACTCTTCTATTCTGGCACACCACTTTTTCTTCGGCCACATTCATACGTCTTCTCATACACGTTCTTCGGTTGTTGCGGCTTTTAACAGAGCCATCTTCAAATACTTGTAGTACCTGATCGTGCCAGGTCTTTCGCGGACGCCCTCTATTCCTGTTGCCTTCAACACTCGCCTCATATATTTTCTTAACCATCCTTTCCTCGTTCATACGTTCCACATGACCAAACCATCTCAGCACTCCTTTCTTTATTATATCTATCATCTACAGCCAGCATTGCATTCACTTCTAATTTGTTCATTCCTCACTCTATCGACCAAGGATTTTCCACACAAGCGTCTTAGTGACCGCATTTCCACCGCATTCAGTCTACTTTCATTCCTCTTTTGTCAATTCCAGGCTTCACTTCCATACATAAGGGTTAGCACTAGAATGCCATTAAGTACCGCTAGTCTTGCTTCCTTTGACAGGTTCTTATTGGCCATAATTGCATTTAGTGCACCATTAACTTTGTTTCCCGCAGTTACTCTCCTTTCGATATCATTCTCAGCCTTGCCGTCTCTACAAAACATACTTCCCAAATACACAAACTCGTATTCCAACCTAAACCTGGTATTCCAATTCTTCATTATCGGCAGTCCCGTATTTCTGGTGTCATCAACACTCGCGTTGCATATCTTTCTTACTTTTCTCTGTTGATGCATTCGTTCAACATGAAAAAACCACCTAAGCGACTCCTTTTTAATCCTACTCTCTAATCATTACATTCATCAGCCAGGGGCGTGCAGTGGGAACATCGCAGCATGACTTTTACGTAACTGATTATTTGGAGAAAAAATCGGAATACAACGTATATTTCGTAATATTTCTATCACAATTGTTATCATAGTATTCATATTTGATATATCATGAAAATCGGCAGCATAAATTGATTTCTATTTTTTTCCAAAATATACGTTTACGAAAAAGGAATGCTTCACTGTTCCCACTGCACGCGCCTGCCATCAGCATCACCAACATTATATCATAATTGATTCTTACTTTACTTATTGTTTAGATGCGCCATCATAGCATTCGTGGAAATACTACGGAAATAAATCAGTTAAATAAGGGTTAGCGTTGTTTACCAAAGTATGGCAATGTGAGAAAGAGCTTATAAACTTATGCCGGTTAGCTCTGAAGTAATTTCATTTTCTGTTTTCTGTGTAGCAGAGAAAAATACAAAAGAAAGAGAGCCTTACCGCACAGTGTGGCGTTTATATGGTGTTTGCGTGACTCAAATCAAGCGAAACGTATGCGAGAGTGCTTGAAATCTAATACCGATAACCCTTTGAAGCCAAATCAATATTTTTTTGGTACAGATTTTAATTAAATTTGATCATAAATTTCATATTTCGAGTGCGTGCAATCGTGAGTATTAATTCTATTTCGAGAACGCACGACAAAATATATCTAAAATAATTTATTTAGATATTCTACGATCAAATTCCTTCATAATTATTGAATCATAAACACAGGACTGTTTTTTTAAACGGTATTTTTTCTAAATGCATAGGAAATATTGTATATCTTATTTAATTGTTTCAATACAATATTATACCTTTGTAAAATCCATATTGCAATATGAAATCATAGATAAGAGTTAAAAATACAATACTAATCTCCAAGCTCTTTAAATAAAGCAAAAAATAATTATAAAAATAATATTAAAAAATGAAGAACCTATCCAACAGATTGACAATTTAAAGAATTCAATGTCCCTAATTTAGACTTACTATATAAAAACATCTCATTATTACAAATGCTCTCTATGGTTAAAGTAATCTTAATAATCATAGTCAAAAAGCACAAACAATAGGAAGTATAAATAAACCTTTTTTTTTAAATTTAATGTCTTGTCACCCAAATTCAATAAAACAGCCTTGCAACACCATTACACATATCTATGAATTAAATACGTCAATAGTTTACCAAAGAATATAAGAACACAATATCATTATATTCATTTAAAAAATACTTAAATCTGTGAACATAAAAAATCACATCAGAAGTAAAATAATATGGTAGGTATAGGTTTTTCCGTTTAAGAAAGACAATCGAATTAATATGTGTAAGCGGTGTGTACGACGAACATTATTTGGTTATGTTTGTGTTTACGGAAATAAACAACAACCTAATGAAACAATGTGCCTTGTGCGCACGGTTTAAACATACTAATTCGATTGTCTTTCTTAAATGAAAAGACCTATTCTTATGATCCTTCTCATGTTCCCGTATAAAAGTTTTAAGTTTGATAGGACAGAAACAACTAAAAAAAATTACCTTAATAATGTGTATTACATGTACCTATATTGTAAAAAAACGCATCATATGACGTACTACCTACTATTGAGTTGATGCGAAAGTTTTGACGTTTCATTACAACATTTATAAAAAAAAACTTCGTAACGACGAATAACATATGTTTCCAAAGTATTCTATTGTATAAAATAATCTTTATTTCATTTTACATTCAGTTTTGGCCTAACTAGCAAACAGCCCTTGCGATTTTTTAAAAATGTTATCGATAAATTGTATTTACGTCTCTGTTTACTTAATGATTTTCATAAAGGCAACACCGCGATTGTGGTAACCAAAAAACCTTTGAGATGTGGGCAGAGAGATCGGGTTGAATATAGGGGTGGACTAAACAACTATTGTTAGGCATCTCAAGCGCATGAGTATGGGGATGACTCGCAGTACGACTTTGGACTCTTCATCAATTATCGGCTGCCAATTTAATGAATGGCGTTTCAACATGTGTTTATTTGAGTGCCAGACAAAATAATAAATTAATATTTTTTGTTTAGTGACAGGAGACAAATATAGGTAGTTTACAATAACGCACAACTGATTTAAAATCACGTAGCAAAATGTATGTGACATTTGACAACATCAAATGAGTAAAACATAAGATCTGCTGTGATTTCACTTAGTACATGACACTGGCTTTTAATACCAAGAGTTCCAGGATCGAATCCGGTGAGATAAGAAAACATCTTTACGATCTTCTCAAGCCTGGTTATTTTTTGATGTATTTCGCTATGTGTAATGCAAATTTTTAACTAGTTAGGCTAATTCCCTAGGCAAAGATTTAAAAATGTTTAACAGGTTTTCCCATTAAATTGCAATCTTTTTTGTGCATTGCTATTTTTTGTAAAGTTTATATCTTTTTTATTATCACGAATAAAATGTTTTTAAGGCTTTCGTTAGCAATATGAGGTTCCGCAAATCATTAACATTCAAACACCCACGAGGCAGTGGAGGGTCAGAACACACACGCAATGACCGCGACATCTCACCGGGATGGCAGACATTACTTGAATAAATATTGAAAAGGTAATGTCAGGTAATATCTATTTATAAAATACTCCTTGCATGTGTGGATACCAAGTGGCAGGTTTCATTACTAAACCAGTATTGAAGATTGACAAAACAATTCCAAAACAGCGTTATGAAGCGTCAATATCAATAATTAGACGTGTTCGTTGGATCTTGTGACAACTCACCTGCTTGCTGATCAAATTGGTTAGGGGAATTAAAGTTAGATGTATAATATTTGTCATCATAGAACAAGCATTTAGTTTAGTTTTTAAAAAGTAATGATATTATGACTGTAATTTTTGATTAAAAAATTTGCACAGGTTTATGATTTTTTTGTTAAATTTCATCTGTCATATATTTCTGTGGGCTAAAGGAACAACACCGAATATGTCAAAAAATGCAGATTTTCTGGAGAGCTAAAACAAAATTTTAGAATTTCGTTTGTTTATGAAATATCTCTTAAAGCCTTTGTTATTTTTATCTAATTATTGCACCAGTAGTTTTGTTTTTGTACAAGAACGTTGAATCAAGTTGACTAATGTCGTTGTTTCTTGTCAAATTTTTCAAATAATTGATCATGTCATTTGTTATTTTTCAAAAAATTAAAAAACAGTCGGATTTTATTTTATTTTCTGACACATCTAAATTTTTTTGCTAGATATGTGTCTAAACAACAACTCTGCATACTTAACTCAAAACTCGATTTTATTGAATCTTTTGATTTTTCCTTTCACCCACAGATTTATGTGTAGTACTGAAGAAACCAGTAGTTTAAATCAAATTTAGAAGTGTTTAAAAAAATTGCACTGATTAAAATTATAACATTATTATTATTTACTCAATATATACTCTTGCGGAGCGATTGACACAAAGAATCCAGGCTGCTAAAGTGAGTTACCTTAGTAAAATAAGTATCATTATTGGACTGAGTTAGATGTCCCGACAGTGGGAGATATATTGCTGCATTGATTATGAGTCGAAAATGTTCAAGCAACCATGACCTAATATCAATAGTTATGGAGTTATGAAAGATCAAAGTTTGCATTTTTTTTCAATATCATATTGAACTATCATTACAGTGACTTACGTCGAATACGAAAAATTCACTCCCTTTAATACAAGTCAAATAAAATAAAAAAAACCTTCCAACTCCAACTTTAAAACATTCCAATTGGAATTTTTGCAGAATTGTATCATTTTATTTAACTTGTATTGAAACGAATGAATTTTTCGCAATCGATATAAGTTACTGTAATGATTGTTCAACGTTTTGTAAAAAATAAGTCAGAAATATTTAAAAAAATGCAAACTTTGATATTGCCTAACTCCATATGTAAGCTAAAGTAAATTTTTAAATTCAGTGGAAAATTTTTAAGATTGTTTTGCTGTTAATTTTTCCCAAAACAAAATAAATAAATAAACACACAAATACACACTTACACATACTCACTATTGGACATGTTTTTTCTTATTTTTTTATCGATTGTATATATGTGTTTTCTTGTAATTGGCCCAAAACTCTGTACATCAATTATTGTTCTTTTTCAAGATTGATTATGGCTGTAAGAAAACCAATAAATGAAAATAAAATAAAAAAAATAAAAATATCCATAAGGCTGCTCGAACATTTTCGACTGATAATCAATGTAGGAATATAGTCCTGTGAGATTATTAATGTTTTCCAGATAAACCTGTATATAAGTCTAAATCAAGGTGGATTGAACGTCTTGCGACTGCCAGGGGAGCGACTGCCAAAATATACAGGGTTATTTGGAAAACATTAATAACCTCGCAGGACTATATTCCTGCCATGGTTATGAGTCGAAAATGTACAAGCTATTATGACCTAATATCAATAGTTAAGGAGATATGCGACATCAAAGTTTGCATTTTTTTTTCAATATTTCTGACTTATTTCTTGTGAAACGTTGGACTATCATTACAGTTACTGATATCGAGTATGAAAAATTTATTCCCTTTAATACAAGTCAAATAAAAAAATAAAAACCTTTGAATTCCAATTGGTAAACATTCCAATTGGAATTTTTCAGGGTTTTTATCATTTTATTTAACTTGTATTGAAATAAATGAATTTTTCGTTATCGATATGAGTTACTGTAATGATAGTCCAACGTTTTACAAAAAATAAGTCAGAAATATTGAAAAAAAATGCAAACTTTGATGTCGCATATCTCCTTAACTATCGATATTAGGTCATAATAGCTTGAACATTTTCGACTCATAATTAAGGCGGGAATATAGTCCTGCGAGATTATTAATGTTTTCCAAATAACCCTGTATATTTTTGGGAACTCAGAAAATACCGATTAGACCTCATTGGTCGTCTAAACCGTCGCAAGACAAGGGAAGGAAAATAAGGGGGCGAAGGTGACGATGAAATATATTTTTTCCATAAATATTTTTCCGTTATGTATTCAGGCATGTACTACTTTTTAAATAAAAATTATTAATAAATTTATTACAACAAATAGTAAATTAAATATTTTTTATTAGAGTTTTTTGGATATCTGGCCTTTATGGTTTTAAAGAATTATTTATATCGAAATGTTTACTGTGCCCAGTGGATAATCAAGTTCGAGGTGCTCATTGAAGGCTTTGAGAAAAATTTATGTGTAATAAATAACCTTTTAATGTAAAAGATACTCGCCGTAAACTCCACGAAATTGCATCGCACTAAATGACTCATCAAACCGAAAGATAATACGTGCAGAGTATCAGGTAAATGGATGTAATGAAAATAACTTTACCTTTTCAATGTTTATTTTCAGAAATTTAATTGTCTTAAAATGAACATTGAATAAGATTGATAGACAAAACATTTCGAAAATTATGTCTACTGCTAGACGAGATCTTGTACTGTAAAAAAACAAACAAATCAAGTGAATTCCTAAAATTTTAAGTCATTATAGAATTACACTATTGTCGAAAAAGTACCCTGAGAATGTGTTTGGATAAACTTTTATCTATAACAAAGATATATACGTATCCTGTTAGGAGCCTCAAGAATCTTCGAACTTGCGTGTGAAGATGTATGAACGTGGATGAGGCGAGAGTTGTGTGTCAAGATGTATGAACGTGGATGAGGCGAGAGTTGTGTGTCAAGATGTATGAACGTGGATGAGGCGAGAGTTGTGTGTCAAGATGTATGAACGTGGATGAGGCGAGAGTTGTGTGTCAAGATGTATGAACGTGGATGAGGCGAGAGTTGTGTGTCAAGATGTATGAACGTGGATGAGGCGAGAGTTGTGTGTCAAGATGTATGAACGTGGATGAGGCGAGAGTTGTGTGTCAGGACAGAAGTGAGGCGCCCTAACTCTGCCTACCCCCGCGGGAAAACGGCGTGATGGTAAGTAAGTAAGATAAATATACAATATTAAAACAATTAATTTGTATGTATCCAAAATTTTCCATCCTAATTTGTCAACAAACACAGCATTTGACTTGGTCACTTTTAACAAAATAAAAATAAATATATTTAGCCATCAAAATCAAAAGTTTTAGAAAATATTTTTTGGGTCGTCGACGTGTTTGCGGACTTCAGGCACATATAAATAGTTTCTATGAACTACACAAACTGCCCCTGAAAATAAAATGAAGGTGTAGCCTAAATGTAAAATATAATAAATTGAAGATAGGTAAATATAATAAAAGAGTTGCTAATTATTCAGACATTCTACATATAGCTAATTTATCTTCTATTATCATACCTTCATGCGTCTGCCATCTTTTATAATGTTATGTCTATATTATCTCTTTCATGGTATTTACATTTCGTTTTATCTCTTCCCCGGTAATTATATTCATAGATCTCTTTTATGGTACGAACATTATCCTATCTCTTCAATGATTTGGAGTTGCTTGTTGGCACTATCGAGGAAAGCATTATTCCTGGCTATCACATCGGGGGTAAAGTAGAAAAAACACCACAAACATAAACATCCTCGACATACATCTTGAGACCTTAATATATCGTAATAATAATATTCTTCAGATAAATATATAATTTTGATTTATTTTCCAAAATATGTATTTACGTTAGCTTATTTCAATGTATTGACAATGTTGATTGTAGGTACTTGAGATAATTTTTCATAGCACTTTTGGTTCATATGCCTAATTTACTAGCAAGTATTTATAATGTTCGACTATTTACACAAGAGTACACTAGAATGCAAAAATATACATGAATAAATCTATTATAAAAAAGAATAAATCTTTTCGTTATTAAAGATAATTTACGCGGCGATTATTGGCGTATATCTTTTTTTCCGTCTAAATGAGTCATCCATATAAATATAAAAAATATGTTTTAAATATCATAAAAAATATCATGTTCTGAAAATGCAATCCCAATAATAATAATTTGTAAAACCAAATTAATTAATCAATTAGAAAGACATACAGAAAAATCTAATCCACGAAAAAATATTTTGGCTACTACCGGGATCGAACCCGGGTCACCTTTTTTCGTGGATTAGATTTTTCTGTACGTCTTTCTAATTGATTAATTAATTTGGTTTTACAAATTATTATTATTGGGATTGCATTTTCAGAACATGATATTTTTTATTTTATTTAAAAACTTAAATTAATTAATTAATTTGGTTATATAACATAGAACTTTATTCTGAAAAATTACAACTTCACAAATATGAATATGTTCTTGAATTTAATAATAGTTTCGTTGTCTGTCTCTCGGTCCGTAATTTCCTGTAATGTCCGTAACATCTTTAATAAAGCTTTTTTTCCTTTTTCATTTTTGTTTTTTACTTTTTTTTTTATAAATAAATAAATAAGTCATTTTTTATTTTTGAAGCGTTAGCTAGTATCACAATAAAATGTGTTTTCATTAGAATATTAATATTTCAATGAAACGTATTTTTTCGCAAATACAATGATGGATTTGTAAAATGTGGGATTGGCAATGAGTTGGTATCTGACTTCCAATTACCATTAAGAATGAGAGGAAATTCAAATCGCTTAGGCTGTATTATGTTGTCTTCGCGGAATCTCAGATCTAAGTGCGAATAGTGTTGTCTGGAGTAAACGACAAATGTTTATCGATATTGGATACATTTCCCGAGGTGAGCGCTCCGGCCCGCCGGACTGTGATAAAGGATTGAATAACGCCCGCGGATGTAATGACGATAATCTTCTATGCAAATTTTACGATAGCCGCTCTGAGAATATTGCTCAACATACGAATGCCCGCTGACGAGGTGATTTTTTTTACATTTTTTGCGGTGAATTTTTACGTAGATGTCGATTAAGCGCAATGAAAAGTTAATTTAAAATTAAACTGAATGTTGGAGGCAAAATACTACGTTAATTATAATAAATCGATCGTTTATCGACGCGAGCGAAAAGGTTTTAATTCCGTTTCTATGATTTTTTAAATCGGTTCTGTGCTAGAAACAAACATCGTATTTAAAACAAATTAGATCAATCAATTACTAAAATCCCATTAACGTGACAATTTCATTGTCTGTCCGTCCATCGTAACACCGTGTAACGTCCGTAACTCTTATATAGATTTTTTAAATACAAATGAATAAATACTTATTCCTTAGGAACCGACATGTAAAAGTACCATCATTTTTGACGGGTTACAGCTATTATATACTTACATAAAAATCTACCATAAAAATCTTACCAGTTTCACCACATTAACCGTTTATGATTTCCGAAAAATTAGATTTTTTATTACGTCTTGTGTAAATTATATATATTTTTTAATTTTATTTTCAACTAGCTAATCTTTGAATCTAAAATACTTTTGAGTAATTAATACATGCAAGGCAAGAACAAATTCAACTGTTTGAAATATCATAAAATGTTTTTTATTAAAAAATAAAAATTTTATACAATATGAGGAGTATAAAAGCAAACGCAAAAATATTTTTAAAAAGTTTTAAATGCACTCAGCGAGGATTTCTTATTAAGAATGTACTGAATTCGAGATTTTATACGAAATATAACTCTATCCCTTCCAAAATCATATTTCCAAATCACTTTTAAAAGCACAGACAGCAATATTGCTTTTACATTACGAGGATATCCTCGTACTGTAAAAATCAAAGGCAGCAATATCCACTTCAACCAATGAACTCCCAAGGATGTGTCACGTGACAAAATGGCCGCCTAGAGTGAGACTTGATGTCACTTTTAGAATGAAACATCATAGCAATATCCAATTACGTAAACAGCAAAAGCACCAATGTAGCAATGACGGCAATATCCAAATTTAAAAGTTAAATATTTATTTATACAGGTATATAAAAGGAAAACTGAGGTAGTAAATGTTTCCAGTTAGATGTAGGTTTCGTAGATTTCAGAGAAATCTTCTTGTGTAATGAAATGTTTTTTGTATTGATCTCAGAAACATCTCTGTGGGATATTCCTGTCTTTGCTTTTATACCCCTCATATGGGATAAAAGTATTATTGAATATAACCCACTAAAGTTGATTGAAGCTATTATTAAGAGTCAAAAGAATAATTGAAAATAACTCACTTTCAACAGGTTTGAATGTAGTTCTCACAAGCTTTCGCGATTTGCAATAGATTTTATATTTTTTTTTATTCAAAAGTGAAAATCACTCCACCTGAACAGACATTCTTCTTTTGTGGCGTATAAATTCATTTATCAGGCAGCAATATTTAAAAAAATTAATGCAGTCATCGAGGATTACTGATTTATATTGTATCATGTACTTAATTCGAGATTTTTAGGAAACACGATTTTGGAAGGGATGGGCATAAAAAATCTAGAATTCAGTACATTTTAAATTAGTAAGCCTTGGTGATTGCATTCATAACATTTTATTTTAATTTTTAGGATATGCTGTCTTTCTTTTTATGCAGTTATCAAAATTAGTTTAGCGAAACGGTTTATATATTTTTTGCGGGACATGACTGTTTTATATGGATGATGTATCGTTACACTGGTATGTACCTACACATGGGGGAAAATGATTATATCCCATTCCAGCGGACAACGACATGCAGACGATTCCTGACGTCCCTTACCCATCTCCGCATTGTACGGCCGTTTCGTTGAGCCAGGCGAATGTTTAATTTTGTAAATGACCAGTTTATTGGGAACATTAATAAATGTCTATTAATGCGCAAGGCCACATCCATCCACTCGGTCAGCCCACTCCAATCATTTATTATCTAACCATAGTTATTACGGAATACTTTTACTTGAACGTTACGCCGTATGAATCATAACAATTTGAATATCTCGTGTGGATAGACGCGAGATTCAAATATGTATTACATTAGATTACTTTGTGTTTCAGAGTAATCGTTGGATACATTTTGTGTTCTCTTTAGTACTTTTTTTTTTCTTAAAAAGTATGTATTCAAAATCTTTTATAAAAGTTTTTCAGATTAATATTTTTTACTTTTCTACAGTTTTTAACTTTTGTTTAAAGTGTATAATATCGACGGTCCCTACTGTCAAATCTGCAAAAATCTCATTTTCGTTTTAGTATCTTATACCATACGATTTATTCTATATTTTCGGATAATGTTTAAAACAATTTTTGTTTTCAATATTCCTCGTTTGAAACGAAAATAATTTTTTTTAACATTTTCCGAAAATATGGAGTAAATTGGATGATTTATGTTTATGTACGTAAGAATAAGATAGTAAAAAATAAGATTCGACAGTACACGTAGGAACCATCGATATTAGGCTCAGAACGAGCATAACCAATGAGGCTGGCATTGATAACACAACTGTGTATAAAAATATATGTATAAATAAAAACGTTAAAAAATAAATATTATAAAACACCTTTTATTAAAATGTGACCTTACACATGGACTTTAAATTTAATTGCTTTGGAAAATATTGTCGTAAAAAATCTTAAACAATATCAAGTACAAAAATATGTGCATTGTCAAGAAATTTCCATTAGAAATGTAATTAAAAAACAATATATTTGGTGTTTGACATTTAGAATGTTTTAAAGTAAGCAAATTATAATTATCATTATTTTAGCTACTAATTTATTCAATAAAATCAACCGGTTTTGAAAATATAATTTTAATCATTAGATTGATCGAAGACTAATCCAAAACGTTAGGTAAATTAACATTTGTAGCTCACAAAATATATATATTTTAAATCTTGTACTTAACTGTCTGTTGAGGTATGGGAAAATGAAATAAAATAAAAACTTGTTAAACAATAAATTTGATTAAAAAAGACTAACCCTAATATCTAAAAATAAGTAATAATATAAATAAAATCTTGTTTTTCGTTTCCATGGTCTAGTGATCTTTACAAATTTTTGTAGTGAGTCAAGAGGTTAGTCCAATCTAAAATTTATAATTAAACTTATATTCATAAAATGTATAAATAAATAATAATAAGAGTCAGTCTGTATGGATATATATACATAGTAGTTTATTAGGTATAAATGGTACGCGCCTATTTATTATTCTTCAAACATTTGCGCTAGTAATTTGTCTTTCACAGACGTTTTGCTAATACATGGAAGGATTTTAATACTTTTTAGCGTCTTATTCTTTCACAAAGGTTTTTTGAATTCTCTCAAAATACGAAAAAATTAAATATATATTCGATTACACGATCTAATTAAAACGCGCATCCCTTGTACAATATTATTAGCCATAATCTAAATTATAATGTTTTCAAATTTGGATTAGACTTAAAGGTGCTTAAGCACGCTGTTTGTTGATACTACAAGAATTCACATTTAGTATTGCGGTTTTACATAATTTTAATTTCCAGATTACTTATTTACATTTTACATACATTTTATATACTAGTACATGCATTCAATATCTACATTATTGCCACAATATTAACAATACACTCCATAGTTACGATTTGTACAACTTTTTATATGTGGTTCTCGATCGAAAACCAGGTAAAGATGTTTATATAAATTTTTTTCATGGTTTAGCTGTCATCAGATATATTGCTCCATTTAAATAAGAATCACATGGGTACGTTTTTGTATGATAATTTTTGTTGTGGAACTGTTAAAACTTGAATGGATATTATTTAAAATCATCTCCCACCCGATTTAACCTCATCATTTTATCGAAAACTGACGAAGGATTTCAAAATCCAAAAGAGGTTGTACATAAACAACAAGAAGATGAGCATTGTTTACTAAAATAATGACCTCTAGGAATGTCATTTTTCTAATTGGACTTTAGGCGTTTTTTTATGATTTCCTACATTATTTTGAAATGTTTTTCATAACTAACTTAATTCTGCTACTCACGATATTGTCACTAATGATAACAATGCAATAAAGACATATTTTTTGAAACGCACGTGAAAGCTTTCGATAGCTATAAAAAGTATTTACATATTTAGTTTCGGTTATTAACAATTTCGAATGGTTATGGAAATAAATTAATACGTACGAGTATATAAGTATATTACACATAATATTGTTTAGTAAATATGTACCTATGTTTATACGAGTAAACATATCAACACTGGAAATCAATTTTGCTCTAAACGTGAAAGCCCTGATGGTTTTAAATCAAAAATGATTATATTATTTACTAAATAATAATCCTTTTAGGGCTGGTTTTTTTGATAAGTTGTGGTAGTTAGGTAACATTTAAAAGTAATAATTAAGTGAAAAGCATAGATCTTTGCATTTTCCACCAGTCAAATAATCCGTTTTCGTAAAAATCCACACTTTTTGCTATACCATTACCATTATCACTGACCAAACAAGCAGCCTTAAATGTTTGACACCAACATTTCTTTATTAAATTTTTTGATGAAAAAATAAGTATTCAAAGAACAACATTTATTTTGCCAAAAGATATTTTACATTCTTACTGTAAAGTTATAGTTATGATGTTTACAGCGAAATTATCTTCCAGCGTTAATATATACATATACGTTTCCACCTATTATATTGTAAATATTTTTTTAAATGGCAAATCGTAGCTGCTGACAGTTAGATAATTAACAGATATCACAAACATTTTACTTGGTGTGAATTTAATGTGGAACTATAAAATCAAAATGGTTAGTCCAATGAAATATATAGCTCATCGTAATAACGCGCACGATAAAGTAACACGAGACAGGCAAAATATTGTAACATTCGTGATTTTTGTTTATACGATTTGCTTACAGCGGATAAAAAATGTGTCGAGATTTTCACACACCAAACGAGATGAATTCTCACGGTGTCATAATAAAATACACAATAGTCGTAAATATATCGGGCCAGCCTCGTATCTAAGATCAACTCGGAAGATGCCGGCTCTGCGTAAGCCTCCTCTCCACTGCACTACCGGGGGGTCAGGGATTTGCTGACGACTTTTTATTAAGCAACTTCTGCACAGCTGCGGAGATCCGCCACCAGCGGGCTGACCACACCGGCCAGGGTAGGAGTCGGGTTTTTGCGCGTGACACAAATATTATTCTGCAAATAAATATTAAAACGGTAAAAGTTGAACTTATTTTTAAAAAGAATTAACTGTCAAGTCGTTTTCCACCGGGATGGGCACAGAGGATCGAACTGCACACTGAACACACCATAAAATTAGTTTTATTATACCCTTGAATCAATAGCACAAGTTCATAGTCTCTATATAATAAGAATATTGATGTGAAACATATTCAGTGTATGCATTAATATTTTAGTTTTATAAAAATAAATAAATATACGGATATACAAACATCTTGTAACGCAAGGCTGTGGATTATTAAGGCTTCAGGACTATTACCGGTATATGGATTACCTACTTTGTTATGCCAAGTCTACCAAGAATCTTTGTTTCTTTTTTATCATACTCTCCATCCTCCTTTCGAATACCCAAATTACTTAAGCTACCCTTTTTGAATCCTGCCCAGCTAAAAAAGGCTTTACATTCATTTTAAATTTTTTAATTCTTTTCTCTAACAACGTATTTCTGTATATGAATGTAAACTATTTAATTGTTGGCTGTTCGTAGGTAAGCCCAGCAACAAAAGAGTAACTGCAGTAACTTTTTCCTTTCAGATTATTTTTCTATCCACAAAACCTCTAAAAAAACACATTACTCACACAACCCGTATATATTTGATGTATAAACTATAAATGATTGATTAAATTAGTATTGAAAAAGTCAATCTTTAATGGTAAGGAGCGGTGATTTATTAGGTCCTTACATATGAAATTGGCGTTTTGCCGTACTGGAAAATTTGATCTCAAATATCTTCTCTTTGGTTAGGAATTCCAAATCCAAATTTATACAGCTATTTACTCATGTATTTGTGTTTTCAAAATTATAATTCATTTGTTTTTTTCTTTGCGTCACTCAGTTTAGAATATGAAAAACTTGAAATATCGCGTTATTTACGAGTACGAGTTCCACCATGGCACCAGTGCTGCAAAAGAAAACACAGTGCGTTTTTGGTTCCAACGTTTTCGTTCTGGAAATTTCGACCTGCAGAACAAGCCCCGTGGACGGCCGGAGACCAAAGTTGATAATGAAGAATTGAAGGCTATTGTGGAAGCGGATCCATCGCAAACCACATCCGAGTTAGCTGCAGGCTGCGGTGTTAGTGATAAAACTGTTTTAATCCACTTGAAGCAAATTGGTAAGGTGAAAAAGCTTGAAAGGTGGGTACCTCACGAATTGAGTGAAGCAAATCAACAAACGCGCGTTGACTGCTGCGTTGCATTACTCAACCGGCACAATAATGAAGGGATTTTAAATCGAATCATTACCTGTGATGAAAAGTGGATCCTGTACGATAATCGGAAGCGCTCATCGCAATGGCTGAACCCTGCCGAACCAGCCAAACCATGCCCCAAGCGAAAATTGACTCCAAAAAAGTTACTTGTGAGCGTTTGGTGGACTAGTGCTGGTGTCGTTCACTACAGCTTTCTTAAATCTGGCCAGACGATTACGGCAGATGTCTATTGTCAGCAACTGCAAACCATGATGGAAAAGCTAGCTGCTAAACAACCGAGGCTGGTTAATCGCTCTAGGCCACTGCTGCTTCATGATAACGCTAGACCACACACTGCACAACAGACGGCTACCAAATTAGAGGAGCTTCAATTGGAATGTCTAAGACATCCACCGTACTCTCCGGACCTTGCCCCAACAGATTACCATTTTTTTCGAAATTTGGATAACTTCTTGCAAAGGAAAAAATTCAACTCCGATGGGGCAGTCCAAACCGCCTTCAAAGATTTTATTGATTCCCGTCCGAATGGTTTTTTTAGTAAAGGGATCGATGAACTACCTATGAGATGGAAAAAGTGCATAGATAGCAATGGTACATACTTTGATTAAATAAATATATTATAATAAAAAAAAATCGGCTTTATGTTCCTCCCATACTAAACGCCAATTTCATATGTAAGGACCTAATATTTTCGAAGTGAAAGGGTATTAAATGAAACAAAATTGATTTTAAAATCAATTATCTAATTAAATTACATAAGCACAAGTATCTTTATTTTCATATTAAATAACGCACGCCCTGCATGGCGATCGGAGTCTTACTGTCAAATGATCATTCAAATTTTAAACACACTGTAACACTTATAAATAAATATTTTTGAGTCTACAAATGCGCTCTGGCAGGACGGACGATATTTTCTTGTTGCGTTCTCAACATGGCAGCACGCCAGATGCCAATTCATGTACACTCACACTTGCGTTTTCTGATTATCGGTGCTAGCTTTTAGACATCCACACTACTTTCAGCGTAGAATGAGGAGCTCTCAAGACCTCGAATAAATTAAGTAAGGATCCTTACAAATTAAAAAGAATAAACGAGAACGGAGGCGTGCGCAGTGATGATGGAGCGCAGGGGCGGCCCTGCCCGACCGCATGGTTTATGACGAAGGCGGCCAGTCGCCCACGCGCTCCGAGCCCCGCTATCCAATAAATCCACAGCACAATGTTACATAAACATCTCAGCCACGTAACAAAAGCTTCGGGCTCCCGTACAAAGAGAAACAAAAAATTCGCTCGCAATTTCGAGACAGTGAGTAAAAGATACAAGAGCATTCACTCCGACCAATTAACAAAAAAACACCCGAAAACACTCTTTCTTACTCCGCACACTGCTGCTACCCGTGTTAAAATTAAAATTTGAGTAAGTCATGTCGGTCGGGGAGCAGTTGAAATACAGCGAGTACAGCACACAACACGAAGGGAAAGTAATAAGCGACACCTTAGTAAAAAAGGGTACACCATTTGACCCATGACCTTTGAGGCTGATTTTTTGAACGCTCTAATGGGCTAACAGTATCGGGGAAATAACTGCGCGGCGCAGAAGGGCGTGGCGCGTGTTCCGTGCGGGTGTTGAGAGGCAGTGCTGGCGGCGGCGCAGGGCTCCGCGGGGACGCCCCCAGGGCTTCAATCAAGCTAAGGTTCGAGAATTACGTCGGGAACGAGAGGCAAATTGCCACACATACTACGGTCAAAGCGACAAAATCATCCGTTTACCTAGACGCAACGCCCGGGGTACACAAAAAACAGATAGAGCACCGATCCGGCCCGCAGAGCGATTGGTGATAAGGTCTACCGGGGTAAAATTGCGGCTGTGTCTAGACAATGTTTTTTTGGGGTACAGAAGCAGTACCTGAATAACGGTTCCAACGTTGGTTCATTCAGCTTTGTGTGAGTAGGTTCATTGGAACCTAGAACGACTACGGATCGAAATGAGATCCGACTATTAGGTCAAGCAGCGACACATGAGCTACTGAACAGATTTAAATAAATTCGATTGGCATTTTCGACACCTTATGTTTATGTTTATAATGTGAAAGTGTTTATTATTTAAGTTCTATAGTCGGTTTTACTCTCCTATGTTTTACATACCATTTTTATTGAATACTAGCTGTAACCGTCAAAAACGTACTTTTACATTCCGGTTCCTAAAGAATAAGTATTTACTTATTTATAGTCGATACCCATGAAATAGTAATAACGACTTTTATCAAAATATTTGAACATTTTTTAATATATTTTCCCTGCCGGAAGTTGAATGTATTATTCTAAACCCTGGCGATTGGGCGGAACATGAAATGGTTCGCGTCTTTGTTAAGATCTATATATACTGTATTTTTGACGGGTAATGCTGGCTTTGCGATAGTAGCATCACTATCCCAATTATAATAATTTCGTTGTCTGTCCGTCTGTCTGTCTGTCTGTAAGTCCGTAATTTCGTTCGAATTAACGGCTAAAAAATAAATTAAACGGCCGGAGATGGGGCTTGAACCCCGGGCCAGGAACTCCAACCGGCCGCTTCACGCATGTTGCTATGGCCGCCTCTCCGTGGACCGCTAAAAAGATACTAAAAATGTATACTAGGGCTTTTCAAGGACGCAAACCAATGTTCAGTCATTTTTACAAAGTAAACGTGTATGTTGTGAATACAAGGTGTCTCACAGCTAGTAGAAAAAACTTTACAGGTGTTTTTTGCCTTGATAATGAGTCGAAAATATTCAAGCCACCATGACCTTATATCAATAGTTATGGAGATTTCTTCATTGATAAAAAGGCGGAACATTACAAAAACTATCGCGTATATTAAAGTATTCGCCACTCTCAAATGTGTACTTAAAAATATATTTTGAAAACAGTTATACATTTAGAGTGTATCATTTCCCTGTTCTTTCCCTGTTCTTAACGATTTCAATAAACAAGTTTAAACCTGCGGCATATACGTAAAAATATTGAGGATATAATTTTCAACCGAAATGGATATTCTCACATTTGCAGCGAGTTGTGTAGGTGTGTAGGTTATCGATTAACACTAATAAAAATGTCGCCTGTTTATAATTTTATTACGTTTAAAACGACTTTATTCTATTTAAAATATATTTCTGTTAAATCTAATCTATCCGCGCCATTATGTGTGCGAATCTATCCAAATTAATTTTTTAATTAAAGTATTTAATTTGTTCGCGTTTTATCTGTGCACCGCGTGTAATGGGCTAACGTGTTGAGTGTGGCTGCGCATGCGCAAAAACGTACACGGAATGTCGCATTAATGTATATCGATAATCAGATAGCAGATTCCGCGATGCTGGGCAGCGGCAGTGATTAATCTCCCGGCTCTAGTTTGGTGGTACACGCTACACGCTGTAAGACGACTATCGAAATGGGGCCGCGGGCGAATCGTTAACTGAATAACGGATTGAGTGACGTCCATTGACACCTAAAATGCATTATTTCTAATTTAAAGTTTATTTTTATTTAAACTTACAAGAAGGGTGTAAAAGCAGAGGCATCAATATCCCACTGATGGCCATCACATACCGCAACAGTTTTCAGCAGTATACACACTACAAAATATCAAAAACTACAAGTTATACAAAACATAATAATGTTTACACGTGTATAGACGACAAACATTTTATAGTGTTTACAAAAGAATTTTTGAAATCGGATGGGTAGTTTCGGAGATTACCTCCTACATCTAAACTTACAAACTTTACCTCTTTATGATATTAGTAAAGATTGGATATTGCTGTCATTGCTATATGTCAGTCTAAAATGGATACCAACTCTCACTTTGGTATGATGACATATCCTTGGGAGTTCATTGGTTGAAATGAATATTGCTGCTTTTGCTTTTTACCCCTCACATGTACTACACATAATATTTATTACATGAGTTATTTGTCACTTCTATAGTTTTGAAAGGAGCTTTAGATATAATTAATAACTAACTTAATTACAGAATTTTATCAATCTATTCAGTATTCGGGTAGGTCAGGGGGCCATGTCGTGGTTTTTTTGGCGTTAACGGAAACAAGTTTAGGATCGGAGAAGTGTTTTAGAATGATCGGAGAAGTTCAAGCCTTCATACAGAAGAAAAAATATTCTTCGAACAGTTTTAGAATGTGTTATTATTCTTAAGTGTTTTCTCAGAATTTAAATTCTTTAGGATTTCACGGTTTCCCAAATATTCATTACCCATACATCCATACAACGGACACAAAATTATTCGTGAAGACATTGTTATCACCTGCATTTTCACATATACCCAACTGCCGAAAAGAGTCATAATTTATTTATGGGCCATTAAATTGTATTTTTTCCATTACTTAATATAAATGCAAACATAACATAGTTTTCTACATAGGTACATAATTTTAATATTGCTATTGATTTGGTATTCAATAATTCCTACATTTTGTTACTATACATACATACGATTCTTTAATAATAATAATAACATAATTTGGATCATTTGTATAGCGCCGTTTTCGTAAATAAGTACTCACCTCAAGGACGCTTCACACAAAACAACTTACTGACTAAAAATACTAATTTACTATTACATACTTATTCACTAGATGACATGCGAAAAATGGAATTACATTTAAAACTATAATAGTTGGGAGTGCTAGAAAGAATCAGGTATTTTCGCGGGTGCGTACTAGGAGTGGGAAACATTAGAAGTGATGGAACGGTCTGATTCTATAGGTTTTTATATGATTGTCTAAACAAATGTTGATGCTGAGCGAAGAGTTAGTTGTCTGTTATTTGTGGAAAATGGAATGCAGAAGTCGGTAATGTATTGAGGGGCCATGTTGTGAATAGCCTTGAATATTGTGAGGCATAACTTATATTCAATCCTCTCTGGACATTTAAGCCAGTGGATATTTTGAAGATGGTGTGAGATACGCGCATACTTTGAAACGCCAGTAATGAGTCTTGCAGCGGCATTAAATACCGATTGTAGTTGGTTTATTTCCCGTTTCGGGAGATGTGCGTAGACACCATTACAGTAGTCTAATTAGTCTTTACATATATTCTTTCTACTTTCACTAACAAGTTAAAAATTAAAATTTGTTAGTAGGTATATATTGTATCCTGACGAAGTGATCATTGGCCCTGAAACATTTGTGTAATTTTTACAAATTAGTGGCGTAAACAAAGCTTGAGAGTCTTGATAATTACACTATTTTTATTGATTAGGTAAATTTGAGAAAGATTAGCTATAATAAAACATCAATACTGCGTACTGACATTTTATTATAAATACTAACCTTCTTTTCAAAACTGTAAATAAATTGATTTTATATTGATCGTTGTAATACCGACTGTTTTATTATCAAGCTGATATTTTATTACAAATGCTGATCCAACAAATAGCAGTCTATTTATCTGCGCTTTAAAAGCTCTTCTTCTGTGCCACCCGCATTGCACTTGGTATGAGGTGCGTTTGAAGGGTGCATTGGCAACAGATGGTAAGAAACATGAAATGTCTACCTATTCACTCAACTAAATTATTATTACAGTCCGGGGTTCTAGTGGCAAAACTATTATTTTCAGTTCCACATTTAGTGGTTATTGTAAACACGGATAATATTATTAATCGGCTAATGTTATCATAATCAGTCTTTGTATAAAATTTATTTGAATAATCTACCTGTTATTATCAAAGTCGGCTATTGTATCCATTCTGATAATAATTCGTACTGAATAATCCTTTTTTTCGAATCCTACTTTTAACCAAATCATTTTATTTGTCTTAGTACAATTATTTTTGAGGAATGATTAACTGTGTAATAGTGATAAATAAAAACAATTCCTGATAAAAAAAATCTTACGCATAACGTTATCGGTTATCAAAATTCAAACGGTTATTTTCATCAAAAAATGCAGGTTTCCTAGTGATCTATTAAGCGGATTTTTATAATTACGAATATATTTAATAGTTTTCATAATTTTTTCGTTCAAGAAGAATTTTTTCATTTCATTTCAATTAGTTTTTCAAAAGAATTTTTTTTTATCCAAATATGGTAAATTATATATTTTGATGTGCTCTAACACTGTTTTTATGCCGTCCATTCTTTTTATCAAATGATGAACTAATTATACATATATACTAATTGCATGTAATGGTATTTTTACAATGTTTGAAGACATTATTCCACAAAATCATATGCTGAATTAAAAAATAAAAATTTTCTCATATTTTATTGATTTACGCCGCGCCACGACAATACTATTGTCAAGACAGATACGAAACATAAATATCATCATTGGAAAATCATTCTGCCGTCATTCTTCGATTTTACAGGTATTTTACTGACTTATTTTGTTGTGTGTTTTGCTTCCTGTCTTTCTATTGAAATGCAAGCACAAGTCTACGTTTTTTTTACCGTAAACGTTGTTTCACATGCTTGTCCGTTATTTACGTACTAGTAAGGAATTCGTGTACTTAAGTTTACCGCGCTCGGTAGATACTTCCTAAAGTATTTCCACCAATTGAACGGTTTTAATGTTTCCTTTCACAGAATCTCGTGGGTAGGTACACCATTTGTGGCATTACGAGCCATTACGTGGTAAATGTCTTTGAATGGATATCCTAATAATATAATAAAACTATATTAAATAAATACACCGTGGAAAGCAACAGAACCAGAGGGCATCCGCAAAAGACCGGGCATCATCAGGTATATCTACCAAATATTTGAGGACTAAAAGAACTAAAGTGCCCGTATGAAAGGACGAGAAGAGAGTGATGAGCCAAGACAGAAGAGTGTGATGCCTTATCCTTGTTGCCTACGTTAATTAGTTTGACAAAAATAAAGAAAATTAGTATAATAAAATATTAATAAAATAATTAATAAAAATTTCCAAAGGCGTCGTATGTCGTGTCGTATTTTATTTATTAATTCTACTTTTTCACTAAATACACCACACCAGACATCAGACCCGCGTTTTATACGAATAATAATCTAGGTAAATTTTTAGTCAATTGTAAAGATAAGGAGGATAAATTTAGCCATTCTGGTGTATATTCGTTGAAATGCAACGATTGCCCCGCGTTTTATATAGGGAAGATATCGCGTAAAATTAGAGTAAAAGAGCACTTGCGTTGTTTAAAAAGTAGTGGGTTCTTAGAATTTGTTAACCATTTAATTGAAGAAGACTACACATTCAATAATTACTCAGGAGATAGTATTATTCATAAAAACGGAATAGGTAATAGACTAGATAATTTAGAGGCATTAGAGTTAAGAAAAGCCATTAATATGGATCATAAAATCATTAATAATCAAGTAAATTTATCTTTTAGTCCACTTTTAAATATGTCCCCTCTTAATAGTAATATTCCCTGCGAAATCTCACCCCCTACCCCCACTATTGGGACTCCGTCCTTTCACCTTTCACACTAGTATATAAGCACATATTTTTGTATGTTTAGGCAGTTAAGATTCTCCCTGAAGAAGCTACGGTCGTAGCGAAACCTGATTGGATTTAAAAATAAATATATTTGGTGTTTAACTAAGTTAGTTTTATTTATATAATTAAAATGTATCACCACCAAGTGTTTGCTTCCTTCGAAAATTTATTTTATCATTACTTATTATTAATTTATTGTAAAAAGTGTATTGTGTAATTATATCATATTCAAAATGTTCACAAAATGTATTTATACTCATATTTTGTACACTAATGTCACTTTGTGGCCATCTATTAGGGTCATTAATGACCTGTTGACGGTCTGTTTATTAATAAAATAAAATAAATATGTTCCAGGAAATTACGGACAGACAACGAAATTTATGTTTAGATTGAATTATTAACTAAGGGGAAACAGGTAAATCAATAGTTAAAAAAATAGATTAAATCAATTCAAAAGATGCAATTGTTGCGCAATTTAAATATAGCGATGGTAGAAAGCCAAAAGGGCGTTAGTGATTATATTGAAATTTACAGGAGCGCAAAAAGAAGTTCTATCAATCTGATTTTGTCAATGTTTCTTTAATTACTAAACTATTTATATATTTGTTAATCCAAATCACATATGGAAATCGTTTAATAATAAAAGAAACATTGACTAAATCAGATTGACAAAACATTATATTGCTCTCCTGAAAAGTTCTTATTAATATTCTATATCCTAATAATCACTATAATCACTAACGTCCTTTTGGCTTTCTACCCTCGATATGCTGATGTACAAAGACATCCAAATACGCCATAGAAATGGTTTCCGGTTTTCATGGCCGCTTTTTGGGTTGACGCGGCAGAATTACCCGAAGAACTTAACACAAAAAATTATCATCGCGCTATAATTAAGACTGCATTTTCAAGACTCGCTAGAATTCGATGGCAGATTTATATAGATTTACATTAAAAAACCGTTAAAACATTTACATGCAAATTTGCCAAAAAATTTCGGCGCGCCTGGATTGATTGCGTAATACGTTCACCCGGCCCCTACCGGCGAATTGGTCCATCGCCCAAATCCGCCGTTTTATTAAAAATCTCACTTCACGATTACATATTTTTATAACCAGTTTCTCAATGAAATATTGACGGTAGACATGCCACTCCTGCACCGCGGTTCCAGGGAGCAGGAAGAGGCTTTTGTGGAAACAACGCGCTGGATGTGCGCATCTTACGAGGGTTGAGTCAAAATTCAGAAGCGAAAGATCTCCGATCAAAAATGCAGTAGTTATTCGTCGATGTTCCATTGCTAAACGCTTATTTGTCAAGTTATAAAATAATATCTAAGTTCATGCATATTGAGAGTGTTCAATAGCATGATACATAACGTTGCAAAATATTGTACCTATGTGTGACATTAATATTTCCTAGTACTATTATTAAAGACCAAAGAAGTACCACAAAACTGTGGTACTTCTTTGGTCTATTATAATAGTATACCATTAAGAATGTGCTTAGGTTTTAACGGTCATTTACAATCTTCTGGTTTCTGGGTTATTATGACGTGTTTTTATGTCCTTTCTGGCTGTCGAATCCCATTGCAGAGTCCATCATAAACCCATTAGACCTGATGATGGACCCTGCAATGGGATCTGAAATGTTGGCTAACAAAGGTTGTAAAAACACGATATAATACTCCATAAAACACAAACCAGTAGTTTGACATTCACTTGCTTCACAAGTGGCCGGGGATTTGAGCCTCATAACGAGAAACCATCAATTATAATATTTTGCACAGGATTTAGCGTCTTAAAAATTCAAATAATGTTATTCAAGTATTTCGTGTTTATATTTTTAAAATGTGTATAAGTCGATAAAATTCCTAAAAAAGATCTTTTTAATGCACCGTTGCATTATTAATTTTGCTCTAATATTGCTCCCTTATACGAGTGTTAATCAAAATATTAAATCTTAAATGGTATCAATATTTGATTAGCAGTAATCATTTATCACTTAGTCATACATCATTCCTCATATAGATCACCACTCACCTATCACATATGTCACAACTATCACCTATCAAGAAGTACAATCATTCAATGCACATATTTCAAATCTGAATTAAAAACATATTAAAAAAATTACATATATTCTACCAAGTGTACCCAAATTATATCAGTCATTATTAAATAATAGACGTAGGTATTATTACTTACTTTCTTCTATTAGTAGTATTTATTTTCTATCGTTTCTTTCATTGTTATTTTGAAATGAAAATGCCTCCTTTTTAAATATTATAAATCATTTCGTTTTTAAAAAGGACAAGGATTAAATATAGAATAAAAAATATTATTCAAGAATTATGAAATGCCACATGTTATTTAACATACATATATTTTTCTCTTCACATATATTTTTAATTCTTATAAGCGGCAACATTTAATAATATCAATCATTAGGCAGGTCTTTTTTACTTTTTGTATCATACCCACTACCCTTGCACGTCCGATTAAGTCAATTTTTATCAGATATTCAAGCCTCATTTACAAACAATGGTAACTCATTAGACTTCATCACATTCTCATTTCTTTAATGTTCATCGTCTTCCTATACACGTACAGCACTCAGTCCACTTACATTATTATTTTTTCTTTTTGCATGTTACAAGTTTTTACACGTTAATATTTATATCATGTCATACCATTTAATAAATAACTATACGTATAGGTAAAACCGCTGCAATGGGATCCGAAACATCAGCCAGAAAGTTCGTATAAATACAGCAGAATACCCCAGAAAACTGTAGTCAGAAGAATTCGAACAATAGTGAAAACCTAGGATCATTTTTAACGAATAATCTTGATCATATTTTTTTAATCACTTTGCGATATTCCTACCCGTTTTGCGTCTTAAGTTACTTACTTACTTACTTACTTACCATCACGCTGTTTCCCCGTGGGGGTAGGCAGAGAGGATAGAGCGCCATACTCTTCTGTCCTGACATACAACTTTCGCTTCGTCTACATTCATAAATCTTCGCATGCAAGCTCGACGGTTACAGTATGTGTTTAATCTGGTCGTGCCACGTCTTCCGTGGTCGCCCTCTCTTTCTGGCACCGTCAACACTTGCATCATATATCTTTCTTACCATTCTTTCCTCATTCATTCGCTCAACATGCCCAAACCACCTGAGCGACCCTATTTTTATTCTATGTATTATGCTACGATCAGCTTAACATTCATTCCTAATATCTTTACTCTATCATACATAGTTAACACTGAATAAGTGCGGTATAGATCATCCCGAGCTCCCAAATAAGAATGAGTATTTTTTAAGTGAATATTCTCTATTCCGTTGAACATAGAAAATTTGCAATTTTGTTTTTTCCTGTTATTATGTATCTATAGTCGTTATCATAAACTGAACCTTCTCCACTCGGTGACTTATATTTATAAACAGCTTGGAAACCGCTGAAATTTATAAAAAAAATAATTCGACGAAATTAAACTACTCTTCTCTATTACTGTCTATATTTTGTCTATATTCCCGTTAATGACCAATAAACTCCCTCACCACACACAATTATCACAATTCTTTTTGATGACGTATATACACACAAGAAAAAAATAATTGTATAAATTCTAGGTATCATTGTATATTATTAATTAAATAAATAAAATAATAAAAAAATCCGTCCTGTCCCCTACAATAATAGTTTGACATCACGACGTATTATATTTGTCATTAAGTTCACCTGAAGATGGGAGAGACTGCTACTCTAAAAAAACTATAAAAGTAATTTTTTTATATAATGTGTGATATAAAGTTAAATTTATTTTTAAATTATCATGTTGCACCACAAAGTAACAGCCATGTTAATTAATAATTTTTGTAACTTTAACCGCCTAAAATAATCAGGTACCTTGTTGAAGCGATCTCGAATAATTAAGAAAACGATACTCTAAATATAAAATAAAAATTTTATGACTGATAGAATTTATGGACTGAAAATACTTCGATACTCATGTCTTTCGGAAAGTACTCGTATAGAAAACGCTTCCTGCTACTGACATACCCGTAATATCAGCCGTGCCTCGCTCACGGCTACGAATAAACTTTAATATAATAGCTTAGTGAGACTGTAATCCCACAAATAGCACATATTTCCAACTTAGTGCTAATAAAATAGTCTCATGATATTATAGATATTTCATCCTCTGAATAAATCTAGCGATATCATCATTTGGTTGTGGAGTACATGACCAAACAATAGTAAATACAAATTTATCATTCAAAAAATGAATAAATAATAAATGCATTTAGTGTATTTGCCGCTAATTTGATCAGGACATAAGAGTTTTAAGTAAAATTATTAACATGTGGTATTGTAATATGGGTCTTCGACGTTTATTCATTGGTATTCATGAAAAAATATTGATATATCTACATTATTTATCATAGAATAAGTCTTCGAATATTTAGTTTTTAGAAGAATACAAAATCATAATGATGTATGGAAAATTCGATTAATGTCTGGGGAAGTGGAAAAACTAGATTTCCTTCAAAGTTCTAGAGTGCAACTTAAAAAAAATTGAATAGATAGCATTCCACATAGAACACACTTTTATCAATGAGAAGGAAGGGGAGTGGAAAAGGGAAGGGTACATGCGTTTTTCACATAGTCCTAAATGGTAATGACCTTAGAGTATATACTCTAAGGTAATGACTGTGTAATATTGTAAACAAATGGCAATGCAATCTTTAGGGATAAGGTGGGGTTACCTTTGAGGGTTTCTATATTTTGTGCAGGGTCCTTAAATGAAATTATGCATAATTTGGTTAATATCGTTCGAGGAAGTGAATTGTGTAAAGACAGACACATTTATATAACTCCTATTATTGATAGAATGTGTCATTAAACATCAACAATATTATATTTCAAAATAATTCTAATTCTTTTGTATAGACTCGTAAAGAACCATCAACGTAATTCAAAATGATTTCATAAAGTATGTGTAATAAATGAATTGAATGGTTTGACTAATGCAGTGTGTTGAATAAGGCCAATGCAGCCGCCCACTAGATCGCACCACGCTTTTTGCTTAGGACATTAAGTGTACTCGATAGTGTACATTGAAGTAATGAGATATCATATTTATTAAAGCGTTACGTTTAAGTGTCCGTAGGAGATCTTGTCTAGACTTAAAATAGCCTCTTACCATTGTTTATTACTGTATAAAAAATTTACAACTTTGAACAATGAAATTTAATTATAAAAATAACTAGTACGTTTTGAATTAAATTTTTAAGAATTTCAAAGCGTCAGAAATCGGCTTGATTTGAATATAAGTGGATGTTTAAAAAATTACATAAAATAGTTAAAAACTTTTTGAAATGATATTTTAATGGTTTATTATTATTATAAATTAGTATTATTTAAAATAATTAAAACATGCGATACCTTTCCGATACTGTCAGCTTCATCTTTCGTCAGTCATAAAAAGATTTTCGTTTGCATTGAACTCCCGCGTTTGAATTTTTTAGAATCTCTGCCTATTCCACTGCTTTCAATTTGACACTAACTTTATAAGATAGTGAATCGTTATCGGTGTTAAATTATTTCTTAAAAGTTACTGAAAAACATGACGTGGCAGATTTTGCGTCTCGACTATAAGAAATTTTTTAAAAATTTAATATTCTTGATTTCAAAATAACAATAATTGTCTCGACTTATTCTCGAGTACGTACGATAGCGGTAAGATATAAATATTTTATTACTGAAATAATAAATACATATTCCAAAATAAATTGCCGACCAATAAATAGATAGAGAATCCTACATATATTGACGTTCCCAATGTAAAATAAGGCATCTATAAAAAATCATTTTTACAGGAGAGCTGTTTGAAGTTTGGTTTTACACACAAAATGAGCGTAATTATTCGTTTTTACGTCAGTTTTTTTCTCTGAAAAAAGTGGAATATATATTTTATTAAATCTGTATAGCGGAGAAGCGTACCTATATCTTTTTATTGGTATAATAAATAAAAAAATGCATTTTTGGTATATATCAGAGTTTACGTAGGGACCGTCGATGGCAGGCAGTCCATGAAATACACCTACTTAATTTTATCGTTTTTATAAATTCTTGAAAATATATTGATTCATATATTTTTATAGATAAGTAGTTATTTGGTTTTATAGTCTTTTTAATCTGTTTTATAATTTTTTGGTTTATTTTAAATACTCGTTACGTAGATCTAAATATCAAATTACAATAATTATATCATTACAAATGATTATATTTTTAATAAGTGATTATTTTCCGATAGTGCGTTTTATAAAAATGTAAATAACATGTAAGCCACTAGTGAAAAAAGGGCTAATATACTAGTATATATGATTCAAATTCGATAAATTAATAATATTATAAAATTAATATAATAAAAAAAGATAAAAAAAAGAAAAAAGGGCTAATATACTAGTATGTATGATTCAAAGATTTATTCGATAAATTATTTTAGTTAAGATGCATTCTAGCGCTTCAAATCCAAAAACAATAATAATAAAAAAATCACCGTATAAACCACTGCAGTACATTTTTATTATTCCTATTAAATTGAACAGGTACAGCAGTAAATACAGTACAGTAAATATCATAGCTCCCAAAAATCTTTTACCGTGATTTGTTCAATTATTTTAAATAAGGTTATTATGAAATCAATGATATTTATTACCACTACGTCTATGCTCATGATTTTATGTTTCTCTCGACGACAGGTGTGTTTTATAATTAACCAGGCATTATCAAAAGGTACACTTTCACCAATAATTGATAATTAAATAAAATGACAGTGAAGAACAAAAAAAATACTTCAAAAGAGCAAAATGATTTTGTGGTGGCATTATTAATAAAAATGTACTTTATTTTCACCACTTATGTATATATTGAAAATATCAACCTGTTTTAGGGCCAATGGTCCCTTCGTCAGGATGCAATGTGAACTAACAATTAAAAAATCAAAGTAGGTATAGACGACAAAAATATTTTAAAAATAATAAAGTACCAACATAAAACGAATTTAAAAGATAACCTTTTGTAAAAATGACCTGGTTATTTATGATACTCAATTGAATATTTAGAAAGAAGACTGGATCAGCGTTTGATAGGTGTATTTCTAGCACCTCCCTCATCACCAAACGCACTTAATCGAACAATTCCCACCCCCGTCCACTCACCAATCTTTCGAAAGGCCTATGTTAACCGCCTAGAAACTCATTTATTGTGCCCTTAGAATCGCTCATCCCGCGCGGATATAATTCTGTGGGCGAATATTGAACAACCGAATGAGTAAAAAATGCAGGTTTTCAGGAGATCCAAAACAAAATTTGCGAATTTCGTTTGTTTACGAAATATTTCTTAGGGCAGAATATTTTGAGTTTGTCAAAAATTTTCAGAACACAATACTGGATTTTTGTCACAGGGACATCATTAATCAATATGTATTATATTAGGTCCTTACATATGAAATTGGCGTTAAGTATGGGAGGAATATAAAGCCGATTTTTTTTAATTATAATATATTTATTTAATCAAAGTATGTACCATTGCTATCTATGCACTTTTGCCATCTCATAGGTAAGTACATCGATCCCTTTACTAAAAAAACCATTCGGACGGGAATCAATAAAATCTTTGAAGGCGGTTTGGACCTGGCCCATCGGAGTTGAATTTTTTCCTTTGCAAGAAGTTATCCAAATTTCGAAAAAAATAGTAATCTGTTGGGGCAAGGTCCGGAAAGTACGGTGGATATCTTAGACATTTCAATTGAAGCTCCTCTAATTTGGTAGTCGTGTGTTGTGCAGTGTGTGGTCTAGCGTTATCATGAAGCAGCAGTGGCCTAGAGCGATTAACCAGCCTCGGTTGTTTAGCAGCTAGCTTTTCCATCATGGTTTGCAGTTGCTGATAATAGACATCTGCCGTAATCGTCTGGCCAGATTTAAGAAAGCTGTAGTGAACGACACCAGCACTAGTCCACCAAACGCTCACAAGTAACTTTTTTGGAGTCAATTTTCGCTTGGGGCATGGTTTGGCTGGTTCGGCAGGGTTCAGCCATTGCGATGAGCGCTTCCGATTATCGTACAGGATCCACTTTTCATCACAGGTAATGATTCGATTTAAAATCCCTTCATTATTGTGCCGGTTGAGTAATGCAACGCAGCAGTCAACGCGCGTTTGTTGATTTGCTTCACTCAATTCGTGAGGTACCCACCTTTCAAGCTTTTTCACCTTACCAATTTGCTTCAAGTGGATTAAAACAGTTTTATCACTAACACCGCAGCCTGCAGCTAACTCGGATGTGGTTTGCGATGGATCCGCTTCCACAATAGCCTTCAATTCTTCATTATCAACTTTGGTCTCCGGCGGTCCACGGGGCTTGTTCTGCAGGTCGAAATTTCCAGAACGAAAACGTTGGAACCAAAAACGCACTGTGTTTTCTTTTGCGGCACCGTCGCCATACACATCATTAATCCTTCGAGCCGTTTCTGCAGCACTGGTGCCACGGTGGAACTCGTACTCGTAAATAACGCGATATTTCAAGTTTTTCATTTTGTAAACTGAGTGACGCAAAGAAAAAAACAATTGAGGAAAAAACAAATGAATTATAATTTTCAAAACACAAATACATGAGTAAATAGCTGTATAAATTTGGATTTGGAATTCCTAACCAAAGAGAAGATATTTGAGATCAAAGTTGTCAGTACGGCAAAACGCCAATTTCATATGTAAGGACCTAATATATGTCACAGAGAGACGAAATTATATTTTTATTGGAAAGAAGGTATGGAAATCTTTGCGTGTTCATAGAGCTTATGACCTATCGTACGGCTGGCTTAAGTGATCACTTTAAAAAATGTAACGTTCACCATTTCCACCCATGATAAAATATTTACAACTTCCAAAATGATATAAATACATACAACTTCCAAAAATTTGATAGACATGGTATTCCATCAAGGGTGAAAATGGTGAACGTTACATTTTGTAAATTGTCACTTACGTCAGCCATACGATAGGTCGTAAGCCCTATGAATACCCAAAGACTTCCATACTTACTTTCCCATAATAATATAATTTCATCTCTGTGAGACATCTATAATATATATTGATCTCTTAAGGCCTTTTGCTATTTTTATCTAATTTTTGCACCAGTAGTTTTGTTTTTTGCACAAGAACGTTGAACCAAGTTGACTAATGTCATTCATGTTTGCCAAATTTTTCAAATAATTTATCGTGTCTTTTTTTCTATATCAAAAAATTAAAAAATAGCGCACTTTATTTTATTTTCTAACTTATCTAATTTTTCCTTGCTAGATATGTATCTAAAGAACAACTCTGCATACTTAACTCAGAACTCGATTTTATTGACCCACTCGATTGTTCCTTCCGCTCACAGATTTGTTCTCAGTCTATATACAAAGAGAGTGACAACGGGCATACATTATTTTGCAAGTGAGATGGAATTTTTGAAATGGGCAACAGTTTTGAAAATATGAAATAAACCATTTTAAGCAGACGTCACGCCCGTTTGTGGTATTTCGCGGTCGTTCCGGCGTACCGCAGCGATATAACAATTTAAAATGTTTTTATTCATTTTTATAATGCGGGCTCCCCATAAATACCGCGCGTAAACTGAGACGAGATGGTCATCTGGGAGGCTGGGAGAGACAATGTACCGTGCGCGACGATCACATTACTCGCCATATATTACGGTGGGAATGTTGCGGCGGATGATTCCGCAGATTAAATGCGCAATAAATACATCATTTCACATCACCAACGAATGCCTACTTTTATAACTCTACTAACAACTTAATCGATTGTTTCCTTTCTTGTTTCAGGGCGCAGATAGTCGCACCCGGCATCAGGGCTGAAAACGGAAAATTTCACGAATCAGTCGATAATAGGTCAATTTTCACATATTTTTGCCAGAAGAGAAAACTCTTAGATAGCGGGCGGATGGTGATACTTTTTTGTTATTCGTGTTCTTCTTTTAGAGTTTTTACCGGTTGGCGATCATTATTTTAATATTTCAAAATATTTGGATAGTTATTTTTCAGCTAACATATTCTTCATCTAACAGGGCTTGTCTTGAATAATAAGATGCAGGTTGTTATTTTTCTAGACGTTCTGTTACACCCAAAAGTGTAACAAATTGTTTTATAGACAGCAGGGGACGATTTAAAGATGTTTTTCTTCTTCTTCAACTTCACAAGGAAACACTCGTAAAAGGTTGAACTGTATATTGAAAAAAATACAGTAATAGACACGTGTAAGATGTAATAAAACTAAAAATAGATTGACAGGGCTGGAACATTTCATAAGCCTTATAAATATATATATATATATAAGGTTATGGGAGTGAACATTGATACGAACACAAAGCGTGTCGTTTCATCAGGTATGCCAGTGTGCGATTCTCCGTGTGCAGGGCGCGTGTACCTTGCACCCCCTGGATGATAACACCCTTATCAAATGCTGGAACATAACAGTTCCATGACACGGCCAAAATATTGTAATTTACGGATTTTTATTGTTTTGGGGATTTCTTCCTTTCATATCTCGATCATAATTTGTCATTAGTGACACTCTCGAACGACCTTAAAATCCGTATGTACATCCACTTCTCAAATTCTTCAAGTGGCATTAGCTTGATTCAGTGAGTGTTTGTCCTTATAGGAGGGTTGATTTATGTTATTAGCTTCATTATTACGTTATTTATGTTATTTCGAACTAATAACGTTTTATATTACATTTATATCTACATTTAATTCCACAGCGAAACATTAATATATTATATTTAAAATGTATTGCATACAAAATACTTGAGGTGTTATTAATCTAATATATAAATATATTAATCTAATTTATTTTGATAGCTTTCAAAAGCTATCAAAATAACGATAAATAAACGAGCGTGAATTTGAGATTAGATATTTTTTGGTAAAGTTTTTTTTATTAATAGACTTTTAAACGCGGGATCGAAACTAATGTAATAAAAATCACTATAAAAATATACACAAAATACACACTTAACTATTAATAATAAAAAAATATACTGAAATTTCTTCACCACCAAAAATGTATTTAAAATCTTAGCTGCTGCCATTAAATACTTAATCGTACTTACTTTTACGAAAGTACGTGTCCTATAAACAACATTGACACATTTTACATATATATGTATGTGTAGGTGTTTATACAGCGCATATATTATGCATTATAATATTGGTTTAGTATCCGTGTCAAAATATTAATTTAAAAATATAATAATGGGCATTTTATGAGAGGTAATCGCGAAATCTATATCCCTGAATACGCTACGAATGCAGGATCCCTTGCCGTTCTCCAAGACACAAACCTTTCATTGACAATAATAATGATCGCCGCTAGTGTAGCGAGCAAGCCTTTCGGATCTATATAATATGAAGTTTGCAATTATAATCTGTCGCTAGATGGCATGTGTATCACGAGAACTTCAAATAACGTAAATTAGAATAAATCTGATTAGAAATTTATTTGCATTATAAATTAGGTTTTACTGCGGTACGCAGCTTCCCTCGTGTTGATAAAACCTGTTTTTCAACGATGAAAATGATTTAAATGTATCTCCTGGCGACCGATCCTGGATTGAATTAAATATAGTGCTTTGTGTCTGGGCTATATTTTTTTGTTCATTTGATGATTAATTATGTTTTCGGCGTCTCATCGTACTTAAGGACGACTGGCAATACGAAACGCGTCAATGTTATCGTAGTTATATTAAAAGGACAACATCGTTTGCATGAAAATGCAAAAAACCGTTAAAAAGTAAAAACCGTAAAAAAGAATAATCACAAAATTTACATGAATTAATAAGAATTTTGTGTATTATATATGTACCTATATTAATTATTCGCCTGCATAATTAAAGTGAAAATATGTCTTATAATTGTGCATTTTCTTCAATTTAAAAAATATTTTTATGTATTTTGGAGTTAAATTGACACATTCAATTATTCAACTTTCAATAAAAATATGGCCCACTTTAACTCTATATATTATAGGATTTTAAGGACATAAAACAAAATAGAAAATAATCATAACGTCCTCATTGATATATTTCATGTCAGTTTTCATGAATATAAGAGAACTATTACGAAATTAGCTGTTTAGTCTCTTTGTTCAATCTCACTCTATTCAAGTTCACTACTAAATCACTTTTTTCTTTTTGTGTATGTTTTAGCCTTTACTTTTTATCTCTATGTTTGCTGTGTTCAAATTTAAATGATGAAAAGCATTTAATCTTATAGTACCTATTATAATTGTTTTACCTATATCATGTTGTGTTTTTCATTGTTAATGAACCATTAAAAAAAATAATAATAAAGAACTTAGCGATAAATAATATTATCGTAACACTAATATACGATTATATTATAAATCACTTAGATAATATTATAGATCTACTTCATACAGATTAGTCCGACACCCGCTGTTACTATTTTTCTCTCACATTACTCCAATTGGCCGCAGGTATCTGTCGGTAAGTTAATACAATTAATTAAATTGATTATAAATTGACACGCAAATTATACTTATCTTTAAAACCAATATAAAAGGTATCCCCTCGTAAAGAATCGGGTTTAACTCTCAGCGTTTCCAATAACGATAGCTCTTTAATGCATTGCAGTATTGAATTTCAATAAAACTGAACAAATCCAATATCAAGAATTTGCAAAATGGTTTCTTTGAGTATTGCCGTGGGCACCATCGTGGGTGTCGTCACAATCTAAAGGCAATATTTAAAAGTGTATACTTTCACACTGGTATCTAAAATATTACGAATTTAAGTTAATCTGGATCAAAAGTGTCATCGTAGAGATTTATTTATATTAAAACTTGGCAGGTGCCCAGATTAATATAGTCCTTCACAATCACGTTTAGAGGTAATTTTGTTTATGCATTATTTATTATTGCATTAAAGTTACAAAAAGTAACAAAGTTAATGGTGCACTAAATGCAATTATGGCCAATAAGAATCTGTCAAAAGAAGCAAGACTAGCGGTACATAATGGCGTTCTAGTGCCAACCCTTATGTATGGAAGTGAAGCCTGGAATTGGCAAAAGAGGAATGAAAGTAGACTGAATGCGGTTGAAATGCGGTCACTAAGACGCTTGTGTGGAAAATCTTTGGTCGATAGAGTGAGGAATGAACAAATTAGAAGTGAATGCAATGCTGGCTGTAGTGTGGTAGATAGAATAAAGAAAGGAGTGCTGAGATGGTTTGGTCATGTGGAACGTATGAACGAGGAAAGGATGGTTAAGAAAATATATGAGGCGAATGTTGAAGGCAACAGGAATAGAGGGCGTCCGCGAAAGACCTGGCACGATCAGGTACTACAAGTATTTGAGGATGGCCCTGTTAAAAGCCGCAACAATCGTAGAACGTGTATGAGAAGATGTATGAATGTGGCCGAAGCAAAAGTGGTGTGCCAGGATAGAAGAGTGTGGCGTTCAATCCTCTCTGCCTACCCCTGCAGGGAAACGGCGTGATGGTTAGTTAGTTAGTTAGTTAGCATTAATTTTGCATAGAAACTCGTCAACCGAGGCAAAACCAGCGGTATACAAAGAAATTCTGATACCCAAAATAATGTTTAGAAGTGAAGCCCGTAGCTGATAGATGAAGAACAAAAGAAGATTGAATGCAGTGGATATGAAATCACCAACTCGGTCTATTTGTGATAGAATAAAGAATGGATAAATTAAGGTCGAAGGCTGATCTGAACGTAGTGAAAATAATTTAAAAAGTTGCTGAACGGATGAATGAAGAGAGACTGGTAAGAAAATTATACGATGCAAGTGTTGATGGTACGATAAGCTTGCATTTGAAGATGTGTTTATGTGGACACGTGAGAGTTGTGCGTTGTGTGTCCATTCTCTCTGCCTACCTCCGTAGAGAAATTGAGTGATGGTGAGTTAGTTAGTATATTTTCTGTTTATATAGTTAATTTTATAGTTGTTTGGTAATGACCGTTCACCATTTTATATACTCATAGTTGAAACTGGTAAAACTACATAAATAGGTCAAACTGCACGTGGTTTTAATAATAGTGAAAAAGATTACTATATATGCCTTAGAACAAATACTTTTTTAGAATTTGCAAACCATATTTTAGAGACATTCAAAAGAGAAAATGCCTTAAAAATTTGTATACAAATAATTGAGGCTTTTGGTAAGATTATTTAGAAATGTCAGAAATAAAAAGACCCTCAACACTAAATCCAATATTATAAACGAATATCCCGTTATGTTTCCCATTCCTTTCCCATATTTACCCCCACCATGAATGTAGTCATTCCCATCCAACAATCTATTCCTTCCTATTTTAATGTATGGGACAGTTATGGTGCTACAATACTGAAAAGATACAAAGGTATCGAAACCGTTTGAAGTTAGAAGTTATTTGAAAAGAAATTTCTCTATAACAAAACCCAAAATCACAGCCTATCCCACCCGTAATCCAAATCCTTTGTTCAGACATACATAAATGATGATGCTTTTGTCTCAGAGAATCTGTTAAGATTTAACAACTTTTGTGCGTTTATGGACTTGACGGATTAATCTAAACATTCCCTTCTCGTCAGACCTTTTCATCTCAGGAGCATTATCCTTCGTTAATGTAAACAATAATATAGGTTCTAAGGGGAGATTTCTTCATTTAAAATATAGAAATGCGTGTACGGAAAACATGTCACATTATGTGGCATGACGAGGCTTAAAGTGCAACAATTTGACTATAATGCAAATGTTTTACAGGTCTTACAGACCAAATAAACAAGTAACCCACTTTTATTTTATTTATTCTTCATTTTCAATTTTATAAGCGTTGGCTCTTTGTCGAGTTCTAGAGTTTTTCTGGTGTCTTGTTAATAACGTTATCTTAAAACGTAGGTGGGACGAGAATTCTCCATCTTTAATAATACCACGATTTTCTCTGTCAAGGAGCTTGAAAACTTACATATAAATATTTCATGTGGGTGCGTGCAGATATGTACAACGTACATTTCACGCGCAATGAGAAAGAAACGAAGTAAATGACGAACACACAGTTCTTACTCGCTCGGTTAGTAATTAATTACACAATCGTACTATCGATAATCGCTTTCTCAACACTATCACTTTTTCACAGTCGACGATCGGCTGCTGTAAATAATCGCGTTGTATTCCTTCTCATTCCAATTATCGCAAATGTGCTGACGCTGCGACGAAGAGCGTATCGCAATTTTGTTACAAGATGCTACAATCTGCGGGCAGTGTTCACAATTTTGTTATTAATTAATTTTTAAATGAACATATCACACAACTCGGAAACACACTTAAAAATTGAGCACGAAAAATTGGTATGTTTTATGTTAAAAAAAACTTTTTCAAGGGGTTGATAAACTACCTCTTTGGTAGATTGAGGCTCTACAATTTGATTGTGAGAGGGAAGAACTCCCACCTCACCTCCGGAATCTTCCGGTGTTTAAAGGATATGTTTCGTGATGTGTGGCATCAAATAAGCAAAACAAACATAATAATTTAATTGCCTGTCCGTCCGTCTGTCTGTCCGTAATTTCTTTCGAATTCGCGGCTTGAAAAACAAATTGAACGGCCGGAGTTAGGGCTCGTACCCCGGGCTAGCAAACCTGAACCGGCTGCTTACGGCATGTTGCTACCGCCGTCTCTTCGTGGACCGACAAAAATTTACTATAAATATATACTAGAGCTTAGCAAAGACGCGAACCATTTCATGTTTTGCCCAGCACAGTAGCCAGAGTTTAAAATAGAACCATTAACTGCCGGCTGGGGAAATATAAAAAAATGTTTAAATATTTTGATAAAAGTCGTTATTACTATTTCATGGGTGTCGGCTGTAAATAAGTAAATACTTACTTATTCTTTAGAAACCGGCATGTAAAAGTACCGTCATTTTTTACGGGTTACAGCTAGTATAGAATATACTCACAATCATTTTACACTGAATTTATTGAGGATAAATTGAGGTTACATGTAAAATTACACTTTCGTTACACCAGGACTATTTATCAGGATCATTAACGACCTGTGCATAGAGTTATCTATATGGTTTAAAATATATAATATACAGGTTACAACAGAGCTAGTCCACAATACTTAATAGGTAGATTCCTGCCTAAATTATGAGTTGAAATAGTTCAAGCATCAATATCCTAATATCAATAGTTATAAAGATAAAGTACCTCAGATTTTGATTTTTTCTTCAATATTACTGACTTAATTTCTGTAAAACGTTAGACTATCCTTACAGTAACTTATAACTAAAAATAAAAATTCATTCAAATTAAGTCAAATTAAATGATTGCAGAAATTTGAAAAATATTTTTTTTACTTGTGTTAAAACCAATGAATTTTTAATATTCGCTATCGTTAATCATTTTACTGTAGAAGGGTCAGAAATATTGAGAAAAAAAATGCAAACTTTGCTGTCGGTTATCTCCATAACTGTTGATATTTGTACACTGTTGCTTGAATATTTTCGAATCTATCCGCGGACTAGCTCTGTAACACCATGTATATGTACGTGAATTCGCGAACTAGTCGATCGACTAAATTACACAAAATCATTCATTGTATTTTAATTAATACGTTAGAAAGGCTATTTCAAAATGAAACGCAAGCAGTTTCAATAAACACGCTCTTTATTACATGTAATATTATAGTAATCTTCCGGTTGATGTAGACGTTCATGTCAAGAATTTATCCTGGGTCCTTGAAAACTATTGTAAATGCCTTTACGCTTTCATAATGCTCAATTTAAAAACAACATAAAACGTAATGGTAACCACAGGCCAGACCGTGCCGTGCAACCGATGATGTACAATCATAAGAATAATTATATTTTTCAAGCATCAGTATTACAGTATTGATGAATTTAGCGTCAACGTTGCAGAGATTATTCACGATGATTATTAAATTGGGTGAAAAACATTATAGAGTAGGGGCCAGTGACCGCCAGACTTAGGTTACAGTATCAAACTGACACATTTTCTGTAGATACGAATTTTTGGATATTAGAATATTTGAGTTCGGGGGATTTTTGCAGAACACGGGTAATAAAGGTGTAAAAATGTGCAAGGAAATCGTTAAAATATATAAATGGAAGGTATCAGATAATATTATTAAAAAATGGCCCGAATAATAATAAAATATATTAAATACGGATTTGTTACTCTAACGTAAAGGAGATAATTATTTATAGAGCTCCAAAGCGTCTGCGTCTAATGCGAAAAAATGTCCTTATTATTTAATATGTATTTTTTAAAGTTATTATTTACATAGAAAGCTGGTTGAATAATATTCGGGATTTTTTCAATCTGTTAGTATACATTGTATCCTGACAAAGGGACCATTGGCCCTGAAACATGTTGATGTTTTCAAAAGATATAATTCATTTTGATATTTTGACACATAAATGATGACGATGGAAATATTTTACCATGTAGGTGTAATTAATAAATATCAGTAAACACAAATAAATAATTAAATCTTTTTTTTTTTAAATGTCAATCTACAAAGTTGCTCAACCAATTAAAAAAAAGAAAGAAATAGGATACCTCATTGGCTACTATCGAATATAGAATTTTTAATAAATATCAGTAGATACAAACAAATAATAAAATCTTTTTTTTTTTTTCTATTTCTCTCGAAACTTAAGTAATAAAATATAAAAATATTTTTAAACTTACGTAGAATCTACTTACGTGTTAATGTTTTTCATCCAATTTATTACGTTTCGACGCTGTAATAATATATGAATTCCAAACGATTCATCAACCGGGCTCGTGAAAAAGACCCAAAAGAAAGTAACAACGCTAGGAATAAGCCATGTTTTATGTAAAGCATACATTCAGGTACACGAGTCGACGAATTAAAGCAGATTTACACATGTTGCGCGAGACTCAAGGCGACTGCAAATCCATTTGCTACATTAAGCTGCTTGTGTCTGGTATGGTACCAGCCGAATGACAAAAGGACTTTTCCAATGCCGATGCAAAGTGCTCCGAGTAGAAGGGAAGGGTATATGTAATTCAAGCTGTAGATATGGGCTTGAGGTATAAGAGAAAATATATGTAGAAAGGATTAAATTTTAATTTAATTCAATTTATTTTTGTATATAACATTTACATATTCATTTAAAATATGTTTTATTTTAACTTTGTAATGCACACACAAAGGGACTGCTCCTCTCGAAACTATGGTAGTAATTAATAACTTATATTGTGTGTGTATAACAAAGTTAAAATAAAACATTATGTTGCACCACGAGGTATCTGCCAAATCTTTCAATGACATTTGCGTATTCAAATCGTAAATGTTATAAATGATGAATTAACGCATATAAATAACATTTAAACACATCTAAAATTATTCATATCAAAGGTGTAGGAGAAACCTCTCAGAGAAATCGAACAGATCAATTTCCAACGCGTTATAGTTCAGCTGTAGCTCTTCCAACAGACATAACCATCGGCAGATTGGTCCTGTATATTGGAATGTGAAACAATGCTGACACTGTCTAAGGTATTAATAAAATCCAATGTTAAGTTTTCATTTGTGAGGTTAAGTTTTTTTTCAATACATAATTCTGCGATAGTTAATGAATTTTCGCTATACAGAAAAACTAGAACAGAAAAACTATATTTTAAGGTACGTATAAAAGGGGTATCACTTATAATTCAAAAGGCACTCAAATGGAAATTAGAAATGTACCATCGTTTAACACAACTTTTGGTCAAACAAGTCATATTTATTTTGCAACTAAACTCTACAATATGAACTCTACATATGCATTGAAAAATATTGAAAATATTTAAATTGATGCAGACAAACTAAAAAGTGTACTAAAACGACATAGAAATTAAAAAAATAGGATAAAACTAGTCCGCCTCAGCACAGGAAACCCTAGTGAGGAGGACTAAGAACATAAACACCGACAACCACTTATTGCACATACTACTTTATTGCATACGTATACTAGTATCTGAATAGAACCAGAAAAAAAATTACAGTAGTCCAGTAGGTATGACACTGACTTTTTATACCGGAGTTTCAGGTACGATTCCTGATGAGGTCAAATGACATCTATGTGATTTTCTCAAGCCTTGATTGGCCTCATGGTCTGTTGTGCTGTTAAAAAAATATTTGAAAACAGTATACATACAACTAATATCACGATTTTCGAAAGTAGGTAATTTGAACAATTTGCAACGTTGTTCTGGCGTACCAAACTGAGCACAGCATTGAATTGGCTGTCACTGATAAAAATTCGTCGAATTCTAGAAACAAATTGTATATTTAAAAACTAATAACATAAAATCTTTCCAACAAGGCAAATAAATACCATGGCCATTAATTACCACGATATTTACGTGTTTTACTTCATTTTAAAGTTCTATACCACTATATAAAATAAATAATATACGCTATAACCACTTTCAATCAAGTGCCATGTGCTTCCCCTGCGACCGCATACATACTGTCACGTCCGCAGCGGAATGAGCGCCGCAAGTATTCACCGTACAGCAGAAATGTGACATTCTTAAATATGAACTTTGCAAAGTTGTGTTTTATTGATTTGGTATTTTCTCCTCGTAATTGTCGCTTTGCCTGCCGTTAGCTGGTCGCGGCGCACAGAGAACTGTGGAAGTTGGCCGACAGGAAGAATGCGGACGATGTGACGCTCTTCGGATGCATGAACCGCCGCTGCCATAGGCGGAGGAATCCACAGTCAGAGGACTGCGCCTGCGAGGAGAAGACACGTTTTTATTCATCCTCGGTGTCGGAAGAGTGTTGGGTAGCAAAAAGACCTACAGGAATATCTAGCTTTAAAGTGAGCAATTTTTACAGAGTAAACTGGAAAATAATTATAATAAATTGATCGTAAAAATAATTTTGAAGGAACCTAGAACCTATCCTACAGAATACTGTTCAAAGAATTCAAGGTCCCAAATTTAGACAGCATGTACAGGGTTATTTGGAAAACATTAATAACCTCACAGGACTATATTCCTGCCCTGATTATGAGTCGAAAATGTGCGAGCTATCATGACCTAATATGGAGTAATGCGACAACAAAGTTTGCATTTTTTTTCAATATTTCTGACTTATTTTCTGTAAAACGTTGGACTATTATTACAGTAGCTTATATTAGACATGAAAAATACATTCCCTTTAATACAAATCAAATAAAATAATAAAAACCTTCGAATTCCAATTGGAAATTTTTCATGGTTTTTATCATTTTATTTATCTTGTATTGAAACGAATGAATTTTTCGTAATCGATATAAATTAATGTAATGATAGTCCAACGTTTTACAAAAAAACAAGTCAGAAATATTTTAAAAAATGCAAACTTTGATGCCGCATATCTCTATAACTATTGATACATTTTCGACTCATAATCAAGACAGGAATATAGTCCTGCGAGGTTATTAATGTTTTCCAAATAACCCTGTATAAAACCAATTCAATATTACAAATAGGTACACAAAGAAACTGTTAATCAGCAAAACACAAATAATATAGTTCAAGATCAAAGCAGGCGTAGCAAAAGAGCGCCTATGATTGGGACTTTAAATATATATACCTAGATGCAGTAAAACAGCCATGCAACACCGCTACAGATAGATACCAGGAATGAAATATTGCAATAATCTATCAGCAAACGTGAAAACTATACAACAACATTATACAAAGTTCAAAAAGTGCGTAAAATCATTGAAAAATTGGGTGATTAGATTATGATGTTAACTTTAACTTGCTTATTTTTAAATATTTTAATACATACTTATTTCTTTGCATTTGTGTGTTGTATGCTTTAAAAATACAATTATCTACCACACTCGTGGCGTTCTCCTGTTCCATACACGAGTTCATACTTTCATAGGACTGTAAAAATTTGAAAAAAATCATCAAATTTAAATAATGTGTAAAATATTATGTAACCTTAAATAATAAAAAATAAATAAAAATCCTGTAATCTTATATTATTTTTCGTCTTTGGGCTAAATGGTGATGGCTCTTGCTGAATCATTATTTGTTTATTAAAATAAAATATAGATGTCTCACCGAGACAAAGCGTTTATATGGGAAAGTATGTACGTAAGTCATTTTTGGCGTTAACAGGAATAAACTAAGCGATATACAATATGTACATAAATACCTGATACATTCAATATTCCAAATTTGACAGATGTGTGGTCGATCATAGCGGAAACGATGAACATTGCATTGTGTAAAGTGTCAAGTCAGCTAATGACATAGATTATTGTTCCAGTATATTATTTATAAGCAACGACGGAAAGCTAAAGAAACTACAAATAGTACAAAACAGGGCGATGCGCATAATACTGAAGTGTAATAGGAGAACTAAAATAACAAAAATGTTGAATGCCCTAGGACTGGAAACTGTAAATCAAAGAATAATGTATAATTTAATGGTGCAAATATTTAAAATTAAACATGAATTAGTACCCAAATACCTTGATGACAGGATGAAGCTGAATAAGGATTTTCATTCCTACAATACAAGAGGAAGCGATGACATAAGACTACCAAAGAAAAAGAAAAACACCTCACAAAATTGTATGATGTATAAAGGTATAAAAATCTTTGATAGCCTGCCAAAGGAAATTCAAAACATGGAGAATATAAGGAGGTTTAAACTGAAGTGCAAAAATTTTATTATAAAAACTTTTAAATGATTAGATGGAATGCTATATGTCTCAGTGAAATCATATTATTAGCCAACACAACATTATGTGTGGAACTAAATTATTAAGATAAATAAATAAATAAATAAATAGTGACAGGTATGCCCTGTAAATGGTAAAAGAAGACTTCCGTACATACTTTCCCGTATAAATAGCTTCCTCTCTGTGAGATTTAATTAATGATGAATGATCCCTGTAAAAATGAAAGAATCTATCTAAGATCCACCAATCACACACATATTTAGGTACTACCTACATACTCACTTAACACATTTAACCCCTTTTCTCTCTCTCTCTCTCTCTCCTTTATATTCCTAACATTATCACTTATTTCAGTCGCACGATGTAATAAAAAATTCACAATAAATAAAGTAGGTATATACATTTTACGGAAGTTGCGTCTTTCTATCAAAACCCAACATATTATAAAACCAACATTGTGGTTAAACCTAAAGGTTATCATTTAATACATAAATTATAGAAAAATAATTAAGTATTTCGAATATATTACGTTAAAGCACTGATAAATGTATGCAAAAATTGTATATAAATGATGGCTGAAGAAAGTCTTCTGCTTCGGAAGCTGTAATTTTTATACGAACGTAGGTAAAGAGTCGAGTAGTGATTGCAAGTAATTTTTACTTGCGACAAGATTGATTACTCTTAAGTGTTACTCGGATGCTGGGGTACCTCGATAACCCGAATCACGTTGACTTCTCTACCGTCATCCGATGATTGTATTGTTGTTTCTTAAAAATTAAAATAATAATAAATCCAAATTGTCTCTTCACATTTTAATATCGAATGCTTATCGAACACCAAACGACTTCTTAAACAACTTGTTTAACATTTTTTCCCGTTAATTAGCTATTCAACAAAATTAAAATTCCATTTGCGCCATGTAGGTATAGTATAAATTTTATAGTGTATATTTGATGATTTGTCTCTTTTTGAAGAGTTATATATTATATGGTCATGTAAATTGACCCAAGGAATTGAAATTGCAGAGAGGGAAGTTTTATGTATATTAGGGAGTATGTTGTTGTTTTCTTTAACCCTTTATCTTAAATAAGGAATTTTCCTAAAAGATGGGTATAAATACTGCATATTTCATCTGTACGAGAGAAAATGATACTGAATTAGTATAGAGGAGAAAATTTAAATCACTATTTTCTAGAGTATAGTAGAGTGATCATAAAAAATGTAATTCTCGTACAAACATACAACCAAAAAATACAAATCAATCAAAATAAATTAGAAATAAGAATATAATTATTTTAAGGATGTTTTCAATGAATATGTACAGCGCTTTGGTTTGTTTCGGACCATTTAAGCGATATTTCCATAATCTTCATCACACCTGGTATTAATGTATATTTTTTTATTGACAGGTACTTGAAAATTGCAAACTTCACTGGACAAATTAAAAAACTGTTAATAATATATTATATATTATATATTAATCTGTACTGTATGTTTCCTTATATAAATAAAATTAAAATAAAATATAACTACAAGAAAATTTCAAATATAAGAAAAAGTAAAATTTTATATATAACTACAATATATTTATTTATTTATTCATAGTATCGATAGAAGTAATATACTTATAGAAGTAAATACGATATTTATTACAGAATATAGTATATCGAAATAAAATATTTCCATGTAATAAACTGTAGTTACATCTCGGATCTAAATACTTAACTAATATTTAAATAACGTTTTTTAAATAAATTAAATTTTAATTTTAATTTAAATAACCTACGCGTGATGCTGACGGAGTATTGTGTGCAAACAACTAAAACGCTGTCACGATTACTATTAAGATTAGTCATAATCGGAGATTATTGGTGATTTACCAATCAACTCAATCGGCGTTTACCCCCCACGATTAAAATAAATAAAAAGCAAGCGAATTAATATTTTTGTCGTTTATGGGCCTAGTAGGCGTCGCGTATTGTTTAAGATGTGAAATTTATTTGGGAACAAGTAAACGAAATATATTATGATATATTTTTTTGTTTGGATATACCTACTACATCTCAAATCCATCCTACCAAAATAACGTACTACAACGTTAATGGGATAAATGTGGTTTGATATCTGTAAAAAAAGTTTTTTTGATATCTCGTTAAAATGAGGAATATTCTTTCTATTCACAATGAAGGAATCAACATGATTCTTTTCATGTTGATTGCGGCCAGTTTTTGAAAGGATTTTTTTACGTCCAATAGTTTCGTGATATAAAATTAACATTTAACAATATAATATTTAAAACATGCATAAGAACTTAGGTTAATATTTTGGGTATACATATAATAGTGAATTTAAAGATGTGCAATAGTTCTGGTTTATAAAGCAGACTTGAAATATACATTGTGCGTTTAGAAAGACAGAGGCCTATAACAAATTACATATTTCAGTTAAGTAGTTTTATTCTGCCTTGAAAGAGAAAGATAAAAATGGATGTGTTTAAATACAAAATATTATAAGTTAACATATTTTGTATATCTAATAGCGGAACAATTGCTTAAAATATTTGAATTATTATTTTCGGTTTTCAAAGATTAGCGAGGTGTATTTGAACGAATTGATAATTGAGGGTATATGATTATTTATAATTGAATCACATGTTTTGCAAAATCATGATATCAGTCACACATCTGTAGTCATATTCCAGGGTTTTATCGACGCATGTAATTAACATACCCAGTCTAAAAGCAATATTCATTATAGAGAGATAGGAAAATGGTTAGGGGTGTTGGCTTATTCTTAAAACAAACAATATATACATCAATCAAAATATATTATAAATATCTCATAGAAACGAAGCAATTTATTTGGGAAAAAAGACATGGAAGTCTATTGGGAATTTATAAGGCTTACGACCTATCGTAACGTTCGCCAATTCCACCTATTCAATGAAATACTGCTACATCTATCAAATTTTTGGAAGAAGTGTATTCGTCAAATTTGAACACCTTGTGTCATAATTATGCTATCATTCTGATTTTTCTCAATGGTGCAAAAAATACTGAGGTAAATGGGAACGCAAGAGGATAGACATGTGGTGCTGGCGATGCATTCTCTGCATGCCATGGCGTACAAATACTCTGGTCGTAAAGAACTAATTAACTAACTTAACATTACAAAATACAGCCCTACATTCATCTGTTCTGAATCCAGACACAACTCTCACCGCATCCACATTCATACAATCATACAAGTTTATCGATTATTGAATCTTTTAACAGAACCCTATTTCTGTATCTGGTTTATTCGGTCGTTGCAAATCTTCTGCGGCCGTTCTATATTTTTGATGCCATCAGCACTCGTGTCACATATCTTTCTTGCTATCCCTCCTCATTTTTTTTTTATGACCCAAACACCCTTGCAACCCTTTTATAATCATAACGTTTAAATCAGCTCCAAATTATTTCCTCATTTATTCATTCTTCTTTCTATCGTAAACGGATTCACTCCAAATGGTATCATTTCCACTGCATTCAGAAAAATTTCTTCCTCTTCTATCAGCTCCAGACTTCACCGCTGTACCTACTCATATATCAGTGTTGTTACCAGAACTTTATTACATACCGCTAGTCTTGTCTCGGGTGACAAGCTGTCGAGAAAAATAATGTGATCCAAGGAAGGACAGAAGAAACCAGCTCTCGTGGAAGATCACCAACACGATGGACCGACCTGGTTGGAACAAGAATCGCCACGGACCGGAAAAGGTGGCGACAGGTCTTAAATGTCATCATCCGCAATTAACCGCAGTTTCATGATCACGACTGCTCTCGTTCTGACTAACATGAAGAAGTACTGAACTGCACTGTATTACTTAGACTAATTACTTTTATTAATTACTTTGATTACATACCTAATAAATACGTTACAGAAACATAATAAGGATACTGAAAATAATGGGGCATCTGATAAGTCTTTGTGGTTTATTTTGAAATATGATTTTGTGTGTATTTATGACAAAAATGACATGAAAACAAAGATGTCTATTTTATATATATATATTTTGCTCTAAAACATTTTTCAACAAATATTTTTTTATTAATATTTGAGTTTTAATAATGGATAAAAACGAACATTTTTAACGGGTACTCAATTCGCCTTTAATCAATCTTTCAAGCTTTCGTTTCATTAAGGGTTCCAGGAGCTCTACTAAGAAATTTTCCCGCATCCATTCTACATTTCTGATCCCCCTGTTAGTACCTTTTTCGGTGTTTCTTCAATTAAATGCATTGTGTTCCTTTCAACAATGACGATGGTCTCAGAAAAACAAAGATTTTGAAACAAGACCAGTCGACTTTTATAGAAGAGGCGTTGATAAATCAGCTGACAGATGGGATGAAGCCCTGAACAATAATGAAAATAGATCATTGATTAAAATGTTGTAATTTTTGTTTAAAAAGGTAATTTTATAATAAATAAAGAATAAAACCTCAAAGACATGCTGGACAACCTGATATAAAAAAATCTGTTTAATTTATGTATTAAATCCTACTTGTTAAATATTATCACAGTCGTGATCGTTAAACAAGGAATGGTTGCATCACAGCCGGTAGGTGGCAGATACCTACATTACCTACATAAAACACGATTGCAGCTACGTGTTTAATTAAAAATAAAAACGTGATCTTCCCACGAAGAGGTGTAACTCCGTGATAATTATATCACGCAAAATTATCTCTCTTTTGTTAGCAGCATTTTATTATACTTTTCGCAGACATCATCTTTATTCATGGCAATAAAATTGTGGTAATTACGAAATCTGAATAGAGTGTTTCGGAAAACGCCTGCATATCTACACGTAGTCAGTGGCGGCTCCTATAACAGGGCGCCCGTCCACTGAACTAAAGAAAATAATTATTTACAATTATTTACAGGTATTTAAAATAATTTTAAACTAACTAACCATGACTCCATTTCTCCACAGAGGTAGGCAAAGAGGATAAAACGCAATACTCTTCTGTCTGGCATACCGATTTCTCCTCAACTAGCAGCAGACAGTCACCTACTTTTCATCTCCCTCTTTGCAAGACCAACTCTAAACAAAATTCATTCATCTACAGATCAACAAATTTATTTAACTTAAATTACAACCACATTGATATTTTTAACTCGATTATTCGGGACATAAAACAAAAATTAATTTTTCAACCGCACCCAAACTAGTTCACTCAATTTATGTTCCCATATTTTCCTATCCTTCGTTTCTTCATTTTAATCTTACGTTCCACTCAGCCCTTCCCACATCTTTTCAACATATTTTGAAACTATAAATTATTTCATATTGTAACGCTTTGCTAATATCATTAACAATAATCAGTGGAGTGTTTATAATTGGCATAATTTACTATTTTTATACTATGTATGCTAATTTAAGATTTGATCTTAAATTTCCTAATAAAAAATAAAAAAGAAGAAAACTACTTTCACATATTTTCACATTCTTCAGTTGTTGATGCTTTTAACAGGGCCATCCTCCAATATTTTGTTTAACTGTTAATGACAGGTCTTCCGCGGACGATTTCTGTCCCTGCTACCTACATTAATTACTCATATATTTACTTTACCATCTTTTCTTCGTTCATCCATTCCACGCAGCCAAAACAAATTTAAAATTAACTTGACTAGTAACTCTTGTATCTATCACGTCAGGTGTAATGAAAAATTTGTTGCAATAAATGTTTTAAGTACGAATTAAAATCAGTAAAATTCATGTGACTTACAAAACAAATTCCTTCAGGCACAAAAAGGCTAGAATTGAGTAGACTTCTTCTGTGTATGTATTAGTTTCTATATATCCAGTATTCAAAAAGTTTTAATATAACAGTTGTCATTTTTAAAAAAGGTGACGGATATTTTTTCAAGGTCGAAAATCATTTTTCATAAAAGTTTAATCAAAATATGATAAGAACTGCCACACGCCGTATCAGGAAATATTTACAATACTATATTTTTCAAAATCCAGAAATTGCGTAATGGGACCGTCCGTAATAGGTTATATCTTTTTTTGGTCACATGAAATTCGATTGTAATCGAAAAAGTTGTTATATGCTATTTTTTGTATTAGGAAATATGAGAAACCAAATTACGTCCATCCATTCGTCTAGAGTTAAATATTCCTCTCGAACGTAGATGATTCATATTTCAATAATAATGATAATTTAAATAATACTTACTCCAATTAATTTAACGTCATAAACAAGACAGTAATACTTTTCTATACGAATTTTGTGAAATTTTGTTTAGATTCATATTTTTTGTTCCCCACACTTTGCGTCGATCCACTGGAATACTTTTTAAGCGGCAGCCGCCACTGCTTGTGATAGAGGCTAAGTATAAGAAGGTATATGGGTGTACGTACATACTACATCCACATTTACACGGACGGTCCGTCATGGGAAATGGTTCTGGAGACGGAAGCACAAGTAAAAAGCGGTTCACACAGAGTGGGATGAACCAACTATGTGTGGGCATAATTAAGCGAAAATAATGAATTATGGTTTTAATGGACATGTTTCAAGATACACGATGGAAACCACGACAAAGCAATTATAGATATGAACAGCGATCAGTGGAAGTCAATATTCAATTTGATTTTTTCTTTCTTCACCGCGTCCGCTGGACGGTGTCGCGCGTCAAATTCGAACATGAAATTTATTAAAATATATGGCGCTGGTAAAACTGGTAATGTATGAAGTAACGTAAGCCTAGGGTCTCCAAAATGGTTTAAACCGAAAACACTTCGCTGGTTATCTTGACAATTTCAAAATGGCCGGACCGTGATAGGTTACGTCATGAGTAAAACCTTGCAGAAATTTTAAAAAAAATTTGGAAGGTTTTGTCTGGAATTTTATTTGACTTGTATTGAAGCGAATGATTTTTTTAATATTCCTAATAAGTTACTGTACAGATAGTTTTTTTTTATTGTTACCATTTTATTTTTACATCTACGCAATACATACGCCAGGATTTCATTATAGTATATATACATATCAGTACTTAACTGTCCTTAATTTATAATATAATATAAAACTACAAGATTAAAACTTATATGCTTTTAAATATCCACTTCACAATTTACTGTAGTATCTCTTTAGTGTTTTTTCTATATTTATTTATCCCGTTACATTTTTTATTCTATTCGGTAGTATATTGAATAATTTTTTTAATTTAGAAAATAAGTCGGAAATATTGAAAATAAATGCAAACTTTGATGTCGCTCAGAGATTTCGTAAAGTGTAAAGAATATTTTATATTAAAATTTTCTATTCTATCTATAATATAAAAAAATAAAAAAAATAAAAATATAAAAAAATTTATATTAAAAATTGAATAAATAAGACTCCCCTGAAGTTTTTGCTACTAGCTACGAAATATCCTGTATATTACGCTTCATAAACATCATTACACTCTAATTGAAAATGCTTCTATAAGACGAATCAAATCGACAGTCCCTACGTAAATAAAATACAAAATTAAAAACTTTTTTCAGAGCAAAATTAACGTAAAAGCAGACAAAAATATCATTTTGCGTGTAAAGCCAAACTTCAAACAGCTCTCCCGTAAAATGGCTTTTTTGTAGATATCTTAGTTATCGTAGGGACCGTCGATATTTCTTTTTTCAATACAAGAAAGCTTCGACGTAAGGTAAACGTATGAATTAATTAAAAATATGATAAGTACAAATGCAGTGTTTAAGAAATATGTATTTTATTTTAAAAATTAATTAATAAATCTGAACATATTTTTATAACACGTAGTGATTTAATTAATTCTAAAATTAATTGGCGCTAACGGTGCTGAGCTAACAGCACATCCGTAGATAAATAAGCGAACAGTCGACACCTGACAGGTGAGGTCTCTTCTAATTTGTCTAGACTTTAGAGCGCAAACGGCCTTGACCTAACAGCTTGAACTGTTAACAGACGGACAACTAACGCTTGTTTGACACACTACTAAAGGTAAATTTTGAAAATGAGCTTATGTAAGTTTTCGATGTTGTCATTCAAATAAAATACCATTCCAAGTACATTTCATAAAGGTACTTTAAGAAATAATTAATACAATATCAAACCTGAAATATTTTCTGTAGATGTACACTGTAGTACGTAAGAGAGTTTAGATATTATGATATTTAAGTTCGAGGAATTTATCCAGATAATACAGGTACAAAAAAATGTGTTAATAAAATGTCAAGATATATGGTATGGTATACATTCTGGAACGCACTATCAGACTCTGAAATGAGCTACAACATTCGAGGAACGTCTAGAACGATCGGGAAATAGCGAGAACAAACTACAAACATCTGGTATACAGCGTGTTTGCTATAACAAGTTAAGTGCGATATTTGGAACAGAAATTTCTCTAAAGTGTTAGGCAGCGATAATAAAAAAATTTTTAGACGAGTAACAAATTACGAATCTGAGTGATATAAATAATCGTATATTAATTTAATTCATGTTAAGTGACTTTTCCCATTTAATTTCCAGTGTTTTCATTTATTTCCCTAAGCCACAACCCGTGACAATAATTTAGTAAATTAAATATGTAATAACTGTTATAGTAGCTTAAATTTCTAGGTCCTTAATTACATTATTTGATTCTGTGAACATAACAAATTCAAATCAATTGTACGTGCAAACTTACATTCCAACCTATATTTTTTAAGCTCTGAAGTACAAATATTATGATTGCATTGTGGGCATTTATCGAAGTGAACAAGGAATTGCACCAGTAGGCTAATATAATAATAATTATCGTAGTAAAATCGATTTCGCACTCCACGCCGTTGCGTAGTTCATGGTCTGTTATAGACGACATTTACTTCACCGTATTTTTTAAATTAATCGTTTCTCTGATATAGTTGCAGGACAAGTTATCATTGTTCATAATTTAAATCATACACACAATATTAAATTGTGCATAAGAAAACTTCGTGGAAATGAGAGGTATATCAAATTTTAATTTTCAGAAAAATTTGTTGCTTTCTCTATCGAACTGTTAAGTGTATCGAGTTGATTCTCCTTGTCAACTCAACCACCGACAGGGCTTCTCAATGGATGGTTGCGTCACGCTGGTAAGTGCCGCCATTTTCGAGACACTAATTACTTAGTAGTCTACTAAATAATAAAACTTCTAATTAAAACTAATAAAATGCCACAACACACCACAAGGAATCTGGCAAAAAATTTGTTTCAGAAGCATTTTATCAAAGGCATATTGATTTCAAAATATTTGCTCTGGATTTCATAGTTGCAAAAACATTTATTTAAATTTCCTCTAGATAGTGGCGCTTTTACTTCTAATCCCACCAAGTAAACCATTCTACCCCGAGACAGGTGTAACATAGGTTCTAAAAATATATACAACGTGTAACAAAACTGGCCCACAATAACTTTACAGCTAGATTCTTTCTTTAATTATGAGACGAAAATGATAAACAACCATGACCTAATTATCAATATATATTTATGGAGATATGCGATATCAAAGTTTGCATTTTTTTCAATATTTCTGACTTATTTTTATATAACGTTGGACTATCATTGCACTAATTTATATCGAATATGAAATATGTATTCCCTTTAATACAAGTAAAATAAAATGATAAAAACCTTCCAATTCCAATTGAAAATATTTTTATCATTTTATTTTACTTGTATTGATACGAATGAATTTTTCGTAATCGATATTAGTTACTTTAATGATATTTCAACGTTTTGTAAAAAATAAATATTGAATAAAAATGCAAACTTTGATATCGCATAACTCCATAATAATTATTGATATTAGGTCATGGTCATTTTCGACTCATAATCAAGGCAGAAATCTGTAAAGTATTGTGGAATAGCTCTGTTACACCCTGTTTAATTGTGGATTATAATTACAAGCATAAATTGATTCGTGGAATATTGTAAATATATATTTTCTTTCATCATTTCTAAATTTCATTAGGAATATATCGTGGATATAAAACCAAAAGGGCGTTAGTGATTTTTTCGTACTTTATTGGAGAGCAGAATAATGTTTTTTCAGTCTGATTTTATCAATATTTTTTATTATCAAACGGTTTCCGTATGTGTTTTGGAGTACCAAATATGGAAGTCGTTTAATAATAAAAGAAACACAGACAATCAGATTAACATAACTTTATTTTGCTCTCCTGTGCGAAATATTCGCTAATGTCCTTTTAGATTTCTACCCTCGATATTGTGTGTAATAACAATCGTAATTGAATATTTTTTAATTAGCTTCTAAAAAATTAAACATTTAATAATTTTAACACTACGCTCTGTCTGCGTCTATTAAAAACGCACCCCATATTTGTATTGAATCGTAAGAAAATATTATTTGGACTCACCCCTTCCGTAGCCCTGCGTGTGTTTTGCAAAGCTGTTGACGACGGCGTCGACAGCCTCCTTGAGCACCTGCTTGGCCCTGGCGTCGGGCGCCGCCGCGGCGCTGGGGCCCCCCGGCGCCGCCGTAGCGCCCCCAGCGCCCCCAGAGCCGCCTCCGAGCGCCGCGATCTTAGGCTTACTCATCACAACTCCTTGCATCATCAGATGCCCTGGCCTTCAACCAGACCCTAAACAAGCCTCATGTCCTTGCTGGCATTTTAACGATTTTCACAGATGTATATTGCACAAGTACGAAGTACTTTAAAGTATGGTTGAAATCCTCCACCGACAACAACGACTTTGTTTCATTTATATTTCACGGTCTTTTTAAATTCACAGATTAACTAAGTGTCTACCACCTTTTAGCGATCGAAAGATGTCTAAAATAACAATAGTAGTGTAATAGATAACTAATATTAGTTTAACATATCAAGTACAGTTTTCATAAATACTTTTAATGATTTATTTATGCCTTGTGTGCTGCGTGTTTTTCAAAAGAATGTAAAAAATGAGATGTTTAAAATAAATATCACAAATGTTATAAGAAACATGTAAAAAGGGTGATGTTCTTGAAATCTTTGGTGAAATTCCATAAATCTGAAACAAATGAAAACGTTACCATTAATTAATTGTATTTTAAAGACATTCATATACAAAAAAAATCGATAAATTATATTTTATATATATTCGATAGATTATTGACTAAAACCTTGTTTTATATTTAAAACAATTAAATAAGCAATTTTCGTCTTTATTTAAATATATATATGTTTTTTTTAAATATTTTTATATGTGTGTTCTGAGAACAAAATTACTGGATTTGTCCATTGCGGGATTATTATTTAACTAAGATAAATTATAGAAGATGTTTCTCAAATAAATAGCTTTGTCTCTGTGGGATTTCTATAATTTATCTAAATTTATACAGATCGTTTAGAGTTGTGATATTTTTTGATAATGTTTTCAATTACTGAATTACTGACTTAAAAATGAAATTTTTTGACTTGTCGTAGTTTAAGCATAGGCGTGCGATATATTCCGTTATAAAATCAGTATCCGTAAGTACAACATCATTTCTCTGATGTTATCAATTCGCAAATCATTCAGATCGTTTTGACTCATGTGAATAGGTTCGCGGCTGCAATATTGACTCGTGTGCGCGAGTTGGTTAAGCGACTTTCCATTAGATATCAGACTGGATTAGTGTTTATCGCGTGCAGAGCCAGGTGACAGTCAGACTGAGTGTAAATGAGAGACATCATGGGAACAGACGGGCCGCCATGAGAAAGTGCAGTCGTCTGGAAAAATCTTTCGAATCCACCGGTTTACGGGAAGTTTATACGTGAGCTGTGAAATCTCTATCATGTTGAAATTATCTTAAATCATCTAGTACAGTTTAATTGCTTAAAGCCTGTGAAACAGAGGGCAAGGAAAATTAAAATATTTTTTATTATATAATTAGAAAGTCGTACAAAAAAAAATTATCAATGGAAAAATGCGGGTTTGTGCTTATATCTCGCTGGTAATCACATATTGTTCTTATAATGAATTCATCATTATCGTCATTTAATATCACAGGAAAAAGATCTAAAATGAGCTTAATTATTTATTTACCATCACGCCGTTTCATCACAGGATAGAGCACCACACTCTTCTGTCCTGACACACAAATCTCGCCTCATCCACATTCATACATCTTCGCATACAAGCTCGACGATTGGTGAGACTTCTAACAGGACCATGCCCCAGTATCTTATTAATCTGGTCATGCCACGTCTTCTGCGGTCGGTGCCGTCAATACTCGCGTCATATATTTTCCTTACCATTCTTTCCTCGTACATTCGCTCAACATGCCCAAACCATCTCGGCGACCCTTTTTTCATTCTATCGACTATTTCCTAAAATCTTCATTCTTTACTCATCATAAATGGATTTGCCACGCATACGTCTAAATGATCTCATCTCTATTGCATTTAGTCTACTTTCGTTCCTCTTCAGTCGATTTCATGCTTTTCTTCCATACATCCGCGTTGGTACCAGAATCGCTAGACTTGCCTTAGTATTAAAGTAAATTTTTAAATATTTAAGTAAATCTCTAAAATTGGCACTTCACAATAAAATGTTTTCTAGTGCTTGTGGAGGTGGGGTTAGAATAGAAAGGAGTGAAGATGTAATGGTTGGTATTTGAATGTTATTGTTTATTTATTATTTATCTTATTAATATAAATTTCAAAGTTTTCTTTATATCCAACCTTTAGCGCAGCGGTCACCACAGTGGTGGTCCGTGAGAAAATGTTTCTACATATATTTAAAGTTTGTGAGAGTTAAATTATTATTATCTAAGGAATGACCCTCCACTTTGACGTGTTTTGCCATTTCTGAATTTAAAGTAATTCCAAATAGTTTTTATCACTCTCTTTTATTTATATTGCTCATTTCAATAAATTATAAATTTCAATAATATAAATTATTATATTAAATATTAAATTAAATATACAGTGTTTTTTCAATTGATATCATTTAACAAATGTGATAGTGAACTTCCACAAGGTCGCATGGAAAATCTAGGAACATTTATAACCTTTGTGAGGTTATTGATTTCAAAGAAGAGCCCTAAACATCTAAGCTAACAATCTTACCGTGAGATTTAACCGGCGTCATAAATTTCTAGTGTCTTATAATGCGCAACTGTGGACAAATCACAAACAAGCCGCACCGCAGTGCTTGCGTATGCAAAACAGCAACACGTATTGAATGATGTTCCAACTTCTGTGGTATTGCAGTGCCTCAAATTTCACACAGGCGTGACGCAAGTTCAGAGCGCTCGCATTGCTGGTTGACGATCCAGGCTTCTACCTCCAGGTAACAGGAGCATTCTCATGGGCCCACGGTTCGATGTTTGTAAGATGAATCATATGCGCGACGACATGGGAGTCTATTTTCATTGGTTTGCGCCATCATAACAATCATGTATTGATCACTTTATACAACTCTTCGTCAATTTTGACGTGATGAATATCATTCAGAATAAATATTTATATTATTTCTTCTTCAAAAAGAGAAAAATGATTTTTTTGTTGTGACATTATTAATATAATTAATAAAAGTATAGTTTGTTTTCACCACTTACTTATTGAAAATATCAACATGTTTCAGGGCCAAAAGTCCTTTCGTCAGGATACAATGTGTAGTAATTATACATTTATATATAATATAAGTATACCTGGCCCTGAAATATGTTGATATTTTCAATAAACAAGTGGTGAAAACAAAGTACATTTTGATTAATTATACTATTTATATTATTATTAATATAATTATTAAGATCTGTTCACGCACATCTACCTATTATTAACCTATAATTGATATAAATTAACTCTGTTAAAACCATTTATTATTAAATAAGTGGTTTTAACAATGTTAATTTATATAAATTATAATTATGTTACCACAAAATAAATTTGCTATATTTGAAGAAGAAGATACTATTAACCTATTTATCCAATGTGTCAAAATATTAAATTAAAGCTAATATTTTCGCTATAACGACAGAAATATTGACATTTAACGGATATCTTGACATTTATAACTCAACAACCGGCGAGCTTGCATGCGAAGATGTAAGAATGTGGATGAGGCGAGAGTTGTACAGAAGAGTGTGCCGCTCTATCCTCTCTGCCTACCCCTACGGGAAAACGGCGTGATGATAAGTAAGTAACTTTACGCGTACACGCACCATACACTTATAACTAGTTCCCATATATTTTGTGAAATCTTGTTATCTTGAGAATAGGGATATGTTTCTTAATTGAAAAAATATTGCAAATTAAAAATGTTGTTAAACTTTGTACTACACACACATGTTTTGAGTTATTTATCACTCATTACAATAGTTTCGAGAGGAGCAGTCTTTCTCGTCATCGGGTATTAGGAGGGACTGCTCCGTTGAAACTGTAGTAGTGATAAATAACTCAAATGTTGTGTGTGTTTAGTACAAATCAAACATAATAATTTCGTTTTCTGTCCGTCCGCCCCTCAGTCTGTCCCCGTACTTCGTGTAACGTCTGTAATTTCGTTCAAATTCTCCGCTAAAAAAACGAAATTAAACGACCGGATATAAGGCTTGAACCTCGGGTCAGCAAACCCGAACCGGCCGATCAACCCATGTTGCTATCGCCGCCTCTCCAAGGAGCGTCAAAAATATACTATAAATATGTTCCATCATTTTTGACAGGTTAGCTAGTGTTAAATAAAATTTATATTTTTAACTAAAATGTTGCACCACGAAGTAACTGCCAAATCACTAAATGATAATTTTTCTCCTTATTTTTAAAAATTATTGACTATGTACCTATAGAAAATTTATACACTTATACATGAAATATGTCGTGTACAGTGCACTAAAGATTATTAATCAAATCGCCAGATGACCTATGAAAAGATTTTTAAAATTGGTTTATTGAATTTTTTTACTTTTGAATTACTAGCTTGTGCTGCGCACTAGTTCAAAAAAAAAAAAATACATTGTTCAGATTACAAGATATGCACGGCCTTACTATGTAAAATAAATTTTTAAGAAAATGACCATATAGCTTTGTGCAATTTATATATGTTGTGTCTAGAATACAAGATTTTCACTCAAGAATTATATTTACTTAGGAAGTAAAGATTGCTGACATTTATATGTCAATAACTGATTACATCTAGGCATGTTTCTATTGAGTTCGACTGCAGCGAGATACGATATTACGTCATCGTTATAAGAAAATGTCACCGATCTCATAATGTTTCCAATACTGGGAGCGAACTGACATTAAAATGTCCACTATGGTTAATTCTAAATAATAAAGCCTCGGCGCACATTACAATTGCCATTAATTTTGCAATTAGAAGAGTCGTATCGCATTTTTTTTTTGGCATAATATGTAAACTAACATTTATTTCTGTATTTATACGCAGCTCGCTCCCCCTTCCCCTCCACAAATCGCGGACTAACTTATAGAGCAACTTGTTGGCCTAGTGATAGATGCTCGCCTAGTGATCAAGTTTCAAACCTATTTTCTAGACCATTAACTTTATTTTCTTAAAGTGCCGCGCCCAATGAATTTGAATTTTTATATCAAGTAAAATGTTTAGAGGGCTTTATATTAGACTTTTTTACCCTTCCGAATGAATAATGTAAAATCTGAAACTTATGATGTTTATAACAATAAGTTATTTAGTAAAAGTGTCAAAGATATACATATTTTATAGCTGATGCACTTGTAGAAGTAGATTAGGTGGTCTCACCGCGTGTAGAGTGTGTATCATAGACTCTAAGGTATCGAAAAAAATAATCTATTTACTTATATAACAGGCATTTAACTTAGTTTGAAAATGAAAGGAATATTGATATAAGACGTATTTGAGTGCATCTCTAAAAATACCGTACCTACACAAATTATAACGCTAAGCGTTCGTTTTCTAGCAAATGAAAAATTAAAATGTCATGAATAAATGCAATAAAATTGCTTACCCTCCAATATTTGATATTGAAAAGAACTGGAGAAATATTGTATATATAAATAATTAAATTTTAAATTCAATAGTGAAAAAAAATCCCGAATGTTATTCAACCAACTTTCTACACCGATAATAATTTAAAAAAATTAAAGTATATTAAATAATAAGGATAAGGATGATTTATTAAAAATTTGAGTATTTATACATTGATTTGTAATGATTGTGATTATTTTTATACAGGAAAAACGTATATAAATTTTGATGTTACAGTTAAGGAACACTTGAGGTGTTAGTAGCAACAATCATTACGATTTTGAGAATCATCTTTTGGCTATGAATCATTATTTTGATAATTATAAGGGTTTATAAATTTTACATACAAAGTATACAGAAGTAGAGTTTGATAAATTAGAAATTTTGGAAATAAGAAAAAGTGTTAATAGTAAATTGAATGTTATAAATAACCAGGTCCTTTTTCCAAATAGTTAGTGCTTAGGTATTATTAATTTCCCATATATACATAATTTTTATGTAGATATTTTGATTGTCTATACTTCAATTTTTGATTTTTAATTTGTTAGTATACATTGCATCCTGACGGAGGGACCATTGGCCCTGAAACATATTGATATTTTCAATATATAAACGGTTAACACAAAGCACATTATTATTGATTATGGCAATAAAATATCTTAAGTTTTTTCCTTCCTAGTAAATATCCTAGTAGTCTAGTAGGTACAAATAACAAACACTTACACGCCATGTTTGTATGTAACCACGAACGCAATAAGTGCACCCACTCGATTTTTTTAAATAGGTATATGATGCGTCACTAGAGTAGCACAAATCTTTGTGATTCTTTCGTCAGCGTCTGGTACGCGTTTTACCACTCGTCGAAATTACTGTTATAGTTATAAATAACTGTGATGTATCTATCTTTACCATGCATTAGGCTTCTAGTGAAGACGATAATCCATCAGCCATTATACACACTAAAGTGAGATACTAAAAGCCTCTTTTAAAGTGCTCGGTGTAACGACCTACCTCGACATTCTCGAGGAATGAAATCATAAAACATTTATCAAATTTATCAATAACTAACACTCGTTGAAATAAGTGTTTTCATCATAACGTCCCCTAATAATTATTGTTAAGTGTGTAGGCGGCCATTCCAAAATGGAATGAATACCGCGTACAACTGGGGAATGATAATTATTTACAGGAATATATTGTGTATTCTTCTTCTTTCATATCACACCTGTGTCCGCAGTGCGTCGCTTGCTACGCGTCTCTTGGACACCTCCCAGGTGGCTGCATTTGCCTTATTGTTGAAATAAGTGTTTTCATCATAACGTCCCCTAATAATTATTGTTAAGTGTGTAGGCGGCCATTCCAAAATGGAATGAATACCGCGTACAACTGGGGAATGATAATTATTTACAGGAATATATTGTGTATTCTTCTTCTTTCATATCACACCTGTGTCCGCAGTGCGTCGCTTGCTACGCGTCTCTTGGACACCTCCCAAGTGGCTGCATTTGCCTTGTTCATATTTGGAATATATATTAGGTGTTGACATAAGTAGTGTCAGATTTTTTAAATTTTAAAACGCGCGCCAAAATTAAAACATATTGTAAAGGTTATTATTATACTCGAAAAAATATCTGCTCTACAATATATTGTGTGCAAGCTCAACATTGCTGAAGCTCCTGACAGGACCATCTTTCAGTATCAGGTTAATCTAATCATGCCAGGTCTTCCGCGGTCGCCCCTTCTTTCTGGCACCGTCAACACTTGCGTCATATAACTATTCTTTTCTCATTCGTTCGCTCAACACGACCAAAACACCTGAGCGACCGTTTTTTACTCTAAGATCTGCTTTACGTTTTTTTCTTAATTTGTTCATTCTTTATTCTATCATATACTCAGGCAAGTGCATTTAGCATGTATTTATCTCGATATTATATCATTGATATTTAACTGTAAATAGTTACGGATATTTTATAGGAACCGTATGTTTTTCAGAGAAACGATTCTCGACGTTTCGTTGAATTCGTATTCAACATCATCAGGAAGACGACCTGTACCCGCGGAGGTATAAGGCGGACTGATTAATGCTTCCTACCTTGGATGAAGAAATTAGTTGAAGTGTGTGAAAAAAAGATTCCAACTATTTTTAATATAATATTGGTAGGTATTCAGAATATTTTGAGTATGTTAAAGTATAAAAAAATAGCTTCGTCTCTATTAGACATCTATTAATTACTAACTAACTTACCATCACGCCGTTTCCCCGAGGTGGTAGCAAATAGGATAGAGCGCCATGCTTTTCTGTCCTGACATACAACTTTCGCTTCATCTACATTCATACATCTTCGCATGCAAGCTCGACGGTTGTTCAGGCTTCTAACAGGACCATCTTCCAGTATCTGGTTAAACTGGTCATGCCACGTCTTCCGTGGCGCGCTATTAATTTATTTTATATAATATTCATCACGTCTAAATGACAAATTGTAAAAATTATATAAAAGCAATCAAGACTCAATTGCTACGATAAACGATAACGAAGTTTAAAGATTTTTTTAGTATAATGTGTAATATAAATTCTAAAAGTTTTACAAAAAATACGAAATTTAAATTAATTTATTGGGCGACAGGTACCTAATGTGGTGGTAAATGAATATACCTAGATGTTGTTCTGTAATTATTAAAGAAAAGCTTCCGTATTTATTTTACACCAAATTACCCGTTGGCCGATAAATGAAATGAAATTTGATTAAATCACACATGCATCGGTGGCGATTCTAATAAAATGCAGTTTAATTTTTCGACCAAAGCGTCCCGCCCGTTCTGCACGGTGATTATTTTTCCGGTGGTATTACATATCTAGCATAGCAGAAATGATCGAAATAATTATATCCTACAGCCCGTGGACTACTGGAAGCGTGGCCGCGATCTTATTTATGCGCATACACCCATCCAAGTCGAATAATTCCATACAATATAGGGCTATAAAAACTACTATATATGTTAATAAAAAATGATAGCGCACGCCCGTGGCTGTTCCCACAGAAGATCAGATATTCCATCAAACTTGAGACATACCAGTTTTTATAACCCCGCGCCATTGTTGGCTCGTGGGAAAAGGATATGTGTCTAAATAATATTAGAATAATTATTCAATGAGATACATTTTCTTCTTCTCCTTGCTGTTATTCAATACGCCATGATTAAAAGTTAATTGTCTCGCATCGAAAACTAAAACCAATTGCTTTTAATTTATTTTTTCTCATGCATTATAATTAATGTATTAATTGTGTTGTGCCACTTTTATCGCTTGCACATTAAATGTAGTTAAGTTTAATGGATAAAAATTTGATGCCGAAAAAATTAACAGGGCCTTGAAGCCCAATTACTGAAGCGAAACATATCACAAAAATACCCAGGCTTGAGAAAATCACGAATATTAATTGTGATATCACCGAGAATCGAACCCGAAACACTCGGAATGAGATGCCAGCGAAATGCCCACTGAAGGCGCCAGTGAGATAGATGCCAACGACCACAAACAAAGACTGATGCATAATTAAATTAAATAAAATAAAATTTTGGCGAAGTTTCTTTTTTACTTGACGTAATATAATTCATTGATAAAACACCATTGCACCATAGAAAGAGTGGAAAGCTGCCGAGTAATTTCGCGATCTCAACGATCTTTTCGGCGAAATAACGATCAGCGAAATGGCATGCCGACAGTGGCTTGATCGCTTCAAAGCTGGTCATACCAGTTTAGACGGCAACTAAGGGAAGGGTCGATCTTCGGATTTTGATGACCAGGCCCTTCTGGCGACTGTGGAAGAGGACGAAAGTTACACCACAAGGACACTGGACACTTGAAATTCTTGTGGAGTGGAATGGACTGTCTTCCAAGCAAATTGGGAAGCAGTAATTGACGTTGTTGGTGATTGCGCTCCCGAATGATAATTTTTTTTTACTTTTTTTCGTTTTAAGATATTTATTTATAATTTATAGAAATAAGAATAATTTATTTACTTATTCTTCAATCCCTAGTGAGCTTTTATAGTAAAATAAAGTTATAAAGATTTTTATATACCTAACATAAAACATGTTTTATGTATATACAAAACAATTTATATAAACAATAATTAGTACAAAAGCAAATAGTAATAATTGTAAACCTTTAAAAAATTAATAATAGAGTGAAATAAAGATAATTAAACCAATATACCAGATAAATAAGATAAGAAGATAAAATGAACCAAAAAAAAAAATTTAATATAGAATTAAAACTTATTTAAAGAGGAAATAAACAATAATTAGGGCACTTTAAAATAAATAAGAAGGTACATATATATAATTCATGGGGAACAAAAAATAAATAAAAATTTAATACATTAAACTGTACTTAGTTCTACTGGCATATTCTATGTCTAAGTAATTCTTTATGATATGATATAATATTTTTTTAATGAACGGGGGACAATTATGCATCTAAATGGTAGACAGGCCTATGAAGATTGTATTATTGCTATTCACTTGTTATTATTTTCCATTATTTAATGAGCTGGACCTCGGCCACTGGATCTGCAGACAAGTGTTCAGATTTTCGGTGACCATGTCAATTTCACAATCTAGTGAATTTGTCAAGATATATTATAGATGTCTCATAGAGACGAAGCTATTTTTATATGGGAAAGTAGGTATGGAAGTCTTTTTGGGTGTTCATAGGGCTTACGACATATCGTGCGGCTGGCTTAAGGGATCACTTTAAACAATGTAACGATCACCAATTCCACCCATGATAGACTACCACATCTTTAAAAAAATTGTGAGTTGTATACATGTTTAACTTGCACGCCTTGTTTCGTATGTGAGTTTTTTACTGCCGCCACCTACAATAGTGAATTTGTACAACCGACAATGGGTTGATCGGCTGCTATGCGAAATATTCCAGAGTCTTGTAAAATCAATCCACACCTATATCGTAGGAATATTTATTTTAAAATTATTTTATACGAATATAAATATAGTTAATTTTAGCATGAATTGTGAAAATACGTTTATTATATAATATAAATTATTTCAATTTATTTGATTTTTCGCCTAGTGTTTATGGTAAATGGAAGCCTAGAGTAATATTTTAAATACTTTAAAAAAATTCGGCAAGATGAACTTAAGAAAAATATTATTAAAACAATTCTCACATATTATTTTAAAATCTGAGAATGATAATTATAATAAATTTATGCCAGCATAACCAGGACGATTGTGCAATACCTGTTTCGCCATATAAGTATAAATATTGCAATTAGGATTATATACAGAATTATGCATTAGAAAGACAAGAAGAAGAGAATAATATGTAGAGAAAGTGAAAATAAGACAATAATTAGACAATAAACTTATTAATACCCCAGATTCTCTGCTCTGTGGAATAAAGATTACCTAACCATTGTAAGTCAATATTGGTATTTTTTATGACTCATCCTAAAAGTGCCACACTGTATAAAATAGAGAATAACGTTGAATTGTTTTTTTCTCTCAGTTTGATTAAAATATATTGAAAATTGCGAACATCGCACAAATTCCTTTTTTGTTGTAAATTTATCCAAAACAGTATATTCATGTATTATTAATCCTGGCTTTAATCATTTTTTTACGTTAAAAGAATGCACTCAAAACAAAATCAAAATATGCTTATGTTAAGTATATGTATTTGAAAAAAAAGGAATAAATAAATTTAAATTTATTTAAATATGTTTCGATTGGACTCTTTTCAAGTCTATTTCACGTAACTTTTTTTATACAGCTTCTTTTGGATGACAAGATATAAACCAATACATGAATCATTATATTACTTTCCGTTTATCTATGCTATTGATGGGTTAAAACTGTGAAAACTGATTTTAAATGCAATAATCATTCAACTAAAACTGAAACATGTAACGCTAAAAAAAATACTGGGGAACATACTTATCTGAATCTTCTTTAACTAATATTACATTGTTTAATGCTCTTTTGCAAGATTAAAGTTTTTGCAAGGATAATTTTTTATGGTATTTAAAACACAATGAGTTAACTCATTGGTGATAAAAAACACTACATAAAACACTATATGATATTTTCCTCCCCTCTCAACAAAAGAATGCAACTCTTGGTAGTGAATATGATGACTGTTCGAAGAATATTTTTTCTTCTTCTGTATGAAGGCTTGAACTTTGTGGTACACAATAATCCTGATGAAGAGAACATTGTTCTCGAAACATGTAGATTTTTTAATCTAATATAGTGGTGAAAACAAAGTAATTTGTGTTTTATTTGAATATGATGATTTTCCGGGTCCAAAATATTTAAGTTTTTTTTTATCTCGCACGAGGCACCAACGACACCGCCTACGCAACAGTTCAATAGACGAATAAATTACCCCCTCCCATCCAGTGATCATATTTGCAAACTTGAGATACAAATTTGAATAAACAAAAAAACTTGGACACATTTGAAACAAGACTTACTATAATGCAACTCTTTTTATAACACTTCTTTATTGTTTCTTCGAACTAGTTTATTTTTCTCAGCTGCCTGCGAATTCCTGAGCACATGGGAATGATTTATAGGATGAATCAACTTTATTTCGGATGGGAGGTTTTATTGATTTGTGAATGCATACCCACTTTACTAGCTCCCCAGTATTTTCTTCATATTCATAAATTTAAATTTATTAATTATTTTTAAAAAAAACTGTGAATTTTATTACACCAGTTTATTCATAACTGACTGCATTCTTAATGCCAATTTTCATACTTGTCACATTACGTATATATATTACATAATTAAAACATTATTGTGAATGTTTTTTGAGCGTAAAACGTAATTTTAAGAATTAAGTCACTTCCTGTAGAGAAATTTGTGCGACTCTCTCTAGTAAAAATGGGCTTATAAGTATTTTTAGTAATGGTATAAATATTCTTTTTGTACCTACATTATTATTATATATATAATTGTATGCTATCTATCAGAAATCTATATTTACAATTCTTTTGATGTATGATGAAAATTTATGCGAATCTAAAATCAAATTCATCCATTGTATTATATTTATTTATTTATTCTTATATACAACTGAAACAGACAATTTTGATCGGACTATGTAAGCCACACTAGATGAATCTGTGCTCCGACAGTTGGAGCTTACAATAAGTTATATAATTTGGTATTTTTCAAAAGTGGTAGGTACATGAGTTATAAAATATTCAATACAAAAGACAAAAGAATTTGGTGAGTGTATCGATTATGTGTCTGCCCATGTTTCTAATTCAAGATTTATTTTTAGGTTTAATCACCTAAAAAATTTGGGTCCAAGGTCAAGTTGCTCATATACTATATGTATGTATGATATATATCTGTATGCCTATTCTCAATACAATCCTACGACCCTTAGCCAACATCTTGCACGGTTCTCTTTAGGACCCTGCGCACAACAAAGACACCCTCCTGTCTTCCCTGACTATCCAACATTTATACCTTCTCGTCAAGGTATAAATGTATGTTCATACATAATATGTTTTATTATATACGAATTTTATTCAATTGAATCCTGTGGAAGATAAAGAGGGCCCACTCCACCTGACAAAATTTAGCGCACATACATTTCTTTGCTTTCAGCGTGTAAGTTCTTAAAAAAAAACTAAAAATATTTTAGGGATATTTAATAGACTTTATATCTCAAACAACATTAATTTCTCCGTTTGCCACCTTAAATATAGTATCAGTATATGTTTTGTCACAAAATGTTCAGAAATTTCTGGGATTTGTATAAAGCATTTACGGCCGTAAAGAATAAAGTATAGGTCTTTTCATATAAGCTTGCAATTGAGTTAGTGTGGGTACTACAGTGTGTAATTGTACAGTGCGCGCATTCTTTCGTATTACGCACTGTGTCCACACTAACTCAATTGCAAGGTTACATGAAAAGACCTATACCTAGTTTGAAGGATTACGGAGGAGAAAGGGCCTTGCAAGCGGACAGTCACCAGTTCGTTTTCTGACTTAATTCCATCGAACTAGCGAACGAAGAATGATACAATTAACGCCAAACATTTTATAGGGACTTGAGTACAGAGGAGTATAATTTACAAGAACGTTTTTACGGATCTTTTGTATACTTTTAAGACATAGGTAAATGGGGAAGATATTTTTCCACAAAACAAAATAATATCATCCGAACTTGAAATGAAATTCAGGCGATGTTTGAAAAGACCAAGCGGAGAAAAAATGCTTTCTACGCAGGGATTGTGCGACATGCACACATGTAACGATTGTTTCTTACAGTTATTCTTCTTTTGGCGCATTCTGGGTAAATTTTTTATTGTAACGGAAGTTGTTCCGCTACACAGAACATGTAGCGGAAATGCGATACCAGAACTAACTACGCCATATTGAATTCTTTTCAGCTGTCAGATCCATTTACATGCAATTTCACGATCATTTCGATAGCTTTTGTTTGTTTGTCACGTTGTTGTTAAATCGTTTTTTGCAAAAACGACGTAATTGTCCGATATTATTTTACAAAACAAAAAACATTTCATTCATTCATTCGAAATTTTGACGTTTCGAAACTTTTAAACACGGCAATTATTATTATTGCACGTAAGTCTCGAATGACATCGAGACCATGAAATCCAGGACATAAAAATAACCGCGATGTTGGTACTTTACGTCCTACAAACGACTCCTTGATATTTGAACTCTATTCTTTAACACATACCTATATGGGAATAAAAAAAAATTCTACATTTTTAATTTTTTGAGACGCTTTTCGCCTTATCCATCTAAATACTTTACATTCAACAACTTGTATTTATTACATATGAAAAGTTTGAAAAAATATGCTAAATTATAGGATTTTTTGTATTTCTTCACGATTCTTAGAAACAATTCTGTTCAAACACTAATGAAAGGTAATACATATATAAAGGAGAAGATAGCTTAACAATCCCAATTATAATAATTTCCTTGTCTGTCCGTCCGTCGAAACTTCGTGTAACGTCCGTAAATTCTTTATATTATAAAACGTATTTTTTCATCCTTTTTTTCTCTTTTTCTCTTTCTTTTTCTTTCTTCTTTTTTTTTGAATGATGAACTGAAAACATTATTAATTATTTAATTGATTAATTAAATAAATTTCCCTTTTCAAACACGTCTTGTCAAATTTTTTGAAATCCGTTAAATTGTTATATTTTGGGAAGAATTATATTTTGTAGGAATGCATCCTTAATATTAAAATTTAGATGGATAAATATTTTCGCATGCATATTGTTTTCGTCTAGCATTTCTTGAACTCTGCCGATGTGGGGTCATATAGATTCGTGGATACACGAGCGCGCGTTTGTCACAGATGCCGCCATTTTTTCTAATTCAAATTTAGAACACCGCTAGATGTATAACCGGATGTTGGGAAAATGCTGCACGATTTCGGGTAACTAGGCAACGGGTCGGTAGGTACTGATCGATGCAGTTTCGCACGATATCGGGCCACTGCGAACTTTGCAGCAATCGGGACCGGAAGGATTCAGTATTCGACGCGATTACGAAGCCACACTGTCGACGGGTCCACACGCGGCGTATCAAACTTGTATTCCATCAAACAACCGCGATAACCGTGTTACTAAGTGCCGACTGTTCTAATAATTAGTCGATTGCATCTCGACGGTATGGGCGTCCCGGGTCTGTGAGGGAGCTTGAAATATTGAAGCGTTCGAGTGGAAAGGTTGTTTTGGTATTGCGGCGTGGTTTTTCGGGCGACGTTATGGCTCGTGTTCTTTTGCAGAAGCGATGGGCCGAGCTAATGATTGCATCGCGCGCGGACGGAGTTGTGGCGCGCAAATGAAGAAACATGTCGGAGTGGAGTGCCCCGGGCGGTCCGCGGAGGGCCAGGGGTTCGCCACCAGCGACCCGCGTTTCAAAAATCAAGACAAAATTACAAAAATAAAAGAAAACGAATATGTTTTATTAAATATCGACAAAACAGTTTTTAGTGACAGTTTTAGTTCAACGCCGACGTTTCTAGATATAGTTATTTTTTTATATTACAGATAAACATTTTTACTTATTTATTGTGTACCTAAATACATACAAGGAAAGTAGCCACTTATCTCACTTGGATGAATCTATGCCGAGATGAGCTTAACGTAAGAAATGAGAATAAAAACTATATTAAATTAATTAAATTTCGAAAAATAAGTGCGTATAATTTAATTCAATAGCAGATAAAACAACAAGAATACTTTTAAAAAAAGATAAAATATAAAAGCTGCGCAAAAAATATTTGTATGTGTGCATCTACGAAATAATACAATTTTATATAGTACTTACATGATGATACCTGTATTTTAGTCGGGTATTTGGATTATATTGTTGAGTTTAATGGATAAGCCTATTTCCTTAATTACACACCTTGGTCTAGTTAAGAAATAACATGGCAATGTAGATAAATTACTGAAACATTTGAAAAATTATTAAATGTAAAAGTGCATTTTGTACTCACTGGCATGCCTAAATAAAAAAATACATATATAGGCATAAAGGTAAAATGTCGAATTTATTAATGTTGTAAGTAACCTATTTGCCACTACTTGCATTACCGTGTTTTTCATTATATCATTTTTAATTGCAGAATATTTCCTGTTATCTGCGCACCATCTTTTGCCGGGTTCTGATCGGTAAATAAAATGATATATCCTTTTAATCCGTTTTGAAATTATTTGAGAAAGATATGATTAAAAATATATGATTCTCATCTGCCGTAAGATAACCAAATGAATTACTGAACACGAGTATAAATATTAATATAAACCACACGTATTAGAATGAGAACAAAAGAACACAGTGTAAACTGAGTCAGTAGACAATGTCGAGCAGACCACAGGAAAGGTTCAAATTATTGTCTGTGACATTAAATCCGTGTATTCTAGATATTTTATTTACAACTGTCATAAAGTATGATGACGAGTCCCAAATGTACTCAGATATCATGTTATTCAAAAATAACAGTCACATTCGTTAAACGTCATATATATTAAATACAAATGTTTATATTTTTTTGTATTTTAATCACTTATAATGTTATACAACAATTCAGATTGGATTATTATAAGGTTATACATATACAACTATTTATTATAATAAATATAGATGCATATGGGATTTTTTTAAATCTAATTATGAAAATCAGGCAACTAAAAATAAATCAGCCACAGAGGTACCTACCATTTAAACAATGAAATGCCACTAACGAAGAATCCTCAAATTTTTTTATCACTAGATACATAAAAACAATATATATGGGCAAACTTATTTTTACGGAGTCTGGCAATTCGCAAGAAAGTTTTTTACATACACGTATAATAAAATTTAGCGTTAATTTTATTATACGTGTATGTAAAAAGGACCAAAACCCCTGGATTAGGAGATCCTTTACCTGGAGTTAATAGGGCACTGAAACCATGAAGTTTTTTACTATGTAATTACAATGCGATCTACAATTTTTAACTGAACTAAGCTATTTAGTTAATATCATATTTTTTAAGCAATCGATCGTATTAACAAAGAGTACCTATTATTAAAAATATATAATTGTATTCATTGAATCGGTACTAATAGCATAATTAACTTGATCTAACAGTAGAATCATAAGATTTTTTCTCTTTTATTCAAAACTTGTGACGATACAATTAACTAAGAGCATAGTGTCATGGCATAGTGGCATAGAGCATGATCAAGAGCAGAGTGCAATTATTATTTTTATTCAGAAAATGGAGCATATATAAATGTATACATATGCCTTGATATAAATAAAAAATATTTCCTAGTTTCAACATATACAAAATATGCACTCGTATTTCTAAGCTCTCACTCTATTTAGTTTAAAGTTAGACATTTTCTATTCCATTTTTAATTTTTCTGAAATTTTATTAAAAATAGCTCTGAACATTATGTAGATTTCAAACACATTTTTTTTTTAATTTTTACACCATCTTGAATAGCAGAGTTTCGGCCGTATTCTGAAAATAGCAATATTGCTATTTCTATATCATGACAATTATTGTATAATATTGAAACCTCTATCTCCGCGGGTAAAGATCGTCCTCCTGATGACGTTGAATAAGAATTCAACGAAACTTCGAGAACCTTTTCTCGGAAAAACATACGGTTCGTATAAAATATCCGCAACCAGTTACAGTTAAATACTGAAATTAATTAATTTTGACGTTTTAAGTTTGACAGGTCTGAAATTAATGAATTCAATCATTCAAAAAGCTCTAAAACTTAAACAAACGTTAAGTTGTTATGCACAAATTATGAATAACTTGACGTTTGTTTACGTTTTAGAGGTTTCTGAATGATTGAATTCATAAATTTAAAACCTGTCAAATTTAAAACGTCAAAAATAACGGCATTACAATGTTATACAATAATTGTCAACATACAGAAATAGCAATACTGCTATTTTAAGAATACGGACGTTTGTCTTATGCCACCTTCTTGCGAAACATTCATGTTCGTGTTTATTTTCTTACGTTTTTCTAATAAAATCTGCCAATATACTTCCGGTGTAAATATCAAGAATAAATTCCATAATATTTATATCGTGTAAGCAGAAGAGGGACCCACCGCATACCCAGTGCCGTTGTATGAACAATATCTCCGATATCGGCCCTACACTTTTGCCACCCATGTTCGGCATTTTTTAAATGCTATAGTGGTCGTACTCACCCCTGCTGACACTCATGGTAATGCAAGTGGGATGGGGAGGCGTCCACACAAAACCTCTCCTCTGCCTCTAAGGCCCAGGGAAAAATGACAATTGGAACAAAATTTTTATCCATTAAGTGGGAATTACATATTGCATATATGCAAGAAATGCTACAGTACAGTACAGTATGCTACAAAATATGAATGCACAAAGTCCATAGTGTGACCAACAAAAGTGTTTAAAAGAAATATGAAACCGGACACAAAGTATAACAAAACGCGACACTCGATACATGTACACTGAAAAACACAAATATAACATACAACAAATACATAAAACAAAGTACATGTGACATTTTATAATCTAATGCGAGCAGCAAGAAATATCAATACATGTCGGTTAGTTAAATTTTCTCTCCATGAAAATGCAATGAGCAAAAGTTATAAGCGTGACTCGGTGCTGACTGTACAGTAGGGTGGGCCACCGTTGCGTGAATTTTTTTTTCTGATTTCTGTCTGGCACACCAAGGAAAGAATGCCAAATTATGTTTTTACGCTACGTTTAATGTTTTATTATAATAAGATATCATCTTCCGCCTCCGGATCGACTACAGAGAATACATTTTTAGAAAAAAAATTATGAGCCGTCAGGACAAAGTTAAAAATGTGTAAAGCCAATAAAATTTTATTAGTTAAATTTGCTTATTACAAGAAAATGTTTACAAAAATTACATTTATATTATAATTATCATAATACTAGCAGGAAAGCAATCAGCTTCGCCGATTGCTTACTGCTAGGCCCTGCGGGCGGCTATTGTGGCCGCTTCGCGGCCAATTGTGTTTGCTGTGCAGTAAACACAATTGTTTACCTATGCCTACGTCAGCCGCTTCGCGGCCAATTGTATCTGGTAAACTTCCATTTTTGCTATTGTGGCCGCTTCGCGGCCAAGTGTGTTTGCTGTGCAGCAAACACAATTGTTTACCTATGCCTACGTCAGCCGCTTCGCGGTCAATTGTATCTGGTAAATTTCCACTTTTAATTACGGGTAGTTTAGATATAATTAAGACAAAGTATTTATTCAAAATTTCTAACCGATTAATAAGTCAGAGCGGAATAAACCATAGTTCGATAGGTAGGTACCTACTACCTTCTCTTCTCGCAGTGTTGATTACTTTTATACAACATTATAAAAAAATAATCTTTGTTTAATTTGGTTTATTACATAAAAAAATTAATATAATAAATTAATGTTCAAAACCAAAAATGTAATTAAAATTTCAACAAAAAAAATATTCTCGACCGTAAAAAAAAATTCGCTCCTGCCAGGATTCGAACGCGGCACCTTCTGATCCGCGGTCAGACGTTCATCCGCTGTGCCACACAACCCAATGGAAACCGCGGCAAAATTATTGTATACAAATAAAAATCATCATCCAAATGCAGAAACGTACGACATTGGTTACGGTAATTAATATATAGATTTCAAATAAAATCAAAAATCTTTCAGCAACATAATGTTTGACAGTACAAACGGAAACTCTTGACCATATTTCTTAAATTTTTGCCTCGATAATGTTACTACAGCCTTACATCTGAGAATTGTCAATTTACGAAGAAAGCAATGATTACTGATTGAAACCATAATTGAAACTTACCTCAAAAAAAATTATCGATTTCAATCCGGAGGCAAATAAACTTATCAAAATGTAATAATATTCAACACATGTTATTCTGAGTCCATTTAGCACCATTGTATTATTGCTGTGCCCCTTAAAGTAGAAAAAAAATGTTTTGGCCCACCCTACTGTATAGCGCAGCTTGCAAAAAACTATTCACGAAAAATAACATTTCCTGAAATTCTTTTGTGTAACGATGATAAACAGGCATTTAGATTAGAATAAAAAGGTTTGTTATGTATGGGAAACGTTGCATTATTTATTATGGAACCGCAAAAGCCTGATTGGATAAAAATAATTAATAACATTTCGATAATAATTACGGTACAATTTTTATGGCGATGAATATTTATGTACGAGATTACACAACAAATGCATGCCGATTTTTTTCCGAAATAATAAATGTCATTTTTATTATTGGAAAAGTTAAAATATTTAATGGCGGCCGGTATCCAATCAAATCGTTCACTCCTTGTATACATTAAATTAATTACGCCAATGAAACATGCCATAATATTAATTGGGAATTTTTCACATTTGTAAATTACCCCGCCGATAAAACAGCATTCGGATGTTCTCGGTAATGAGATGATGTATCTAATAATTGGGGACAAATTAATTAAAATTAATTAGGCGTGGCTTAATGGGAGAATTCAATCAAGCACTCGCATTATCTAATCAAATCGTTCGCTTAACTCACAAACGGAATGATTACGAGCGGCGATAAAACGCAGGATGTTTCGTGGATGTGACATAATCACTTCAATAAATCAGACTTCATAATGGTTGGTTTTCTCTCAGTATTTTAGTAGATTAAAATAATTTAAGTCTTTTCAAAAATAAATGTGTGTCTTTATATATAGTAAGTAATCAATTCGTTTTCTGGGCGATTCGACACACTTGTCCTCCTCACCCTCTGTACAATCCCATACCCTTTTGTCGATGTAAATCAAAGTATTCAAATTTTTCTTTAGGATCCTGTATAAAAAAATTGACACTTCCCTCTACTCTATCATTATAAATAAATCACTATATGTTACCTGTATAATTGTATACCGATTGCTGATACAGACCAAATTCTACAAAGTTTATCTTTAGGACCCCATACAAAATAAATATGCCATCCTCTTTTCTCTATTTATATATTTGAATCTTTATCTGGTATCTGAACAATTCCATCCTATTTTGCCGATACAAAACAAATTACACATATTTACTTTGTAGGATCCTGTGCAAAACATAAATATCATCCCGTATTCCCCTGGTTCATACATCCCTCCACAGGTCATAAATGAGTGTATTTTATTAATTTTAATTAATTAAAAAACTTTGTATTAACTAACCACTTAACTAATAAGTCTACGTCTACCGGTTTCGATACTACTGTATCTTCATCAGGACGGACACAAACTAAATTTCCATTAATTATTCTAACATTTATTTAATTAAGAGGTTTATTTTAATTAAGAGGCTAAATTACTACGTAACAATGATATTAGCGAAAAATATAAGCAAATCACTTAGATGCACTGTAACCTCTTCGGGAATCGAAACCCGAATCCTTAGTACTATAAGTCAGTGTTATGCCTATAAAACTACGAAGGCCACAGCCTTTTACATTAAACACCATCAAAGTTTTGCATAATTACTCTTTATAATCCGGCGTATATTGATACGTTTCCCTTTCCCTGTCCACCGCGTATCCTGCATCTAAAGTATATTGATACGTTTCCCTTCCTCTGTCCACCCTGTATCCTGCATCTTAAGTATATTGATACGTTTCCCTTCCTCTGTCCACCCTGTATCCTGCATCTAAAGTATATTGATACGTTTCCCTTCCTCTGTCCACCCTGTATCCTGCATCTAAAGTATATTGATACGTTTCCCTTCCTCTGTCCACCCTGTATCCTGCATCTAAAGTATATTGATACGTTTCCCTTCCTCTGTCCACCCTGTATCCTGCATCTAAAGTAAATGAACCTGTAATATATTACATACGCATGGCATTCAATCCGTTCCACATTTTGCTCAATTGCACTCTGGGAGCAAAGTATTGATACCTCATCCCACTCCGGACACCTCATCCTCTCTGCCTCGACTAAATTTTGCACACGTCGTTATTATTAAGGGCGAAAAACAATGACACTCACCAATAATCCCTTTAAGCCCCTATTATAAATTATAACTCAACTTGACCCCGGGCAACGCCGGGTAAGGACCGGTTGCTTAGCATAAATTATCCAAATTTAAAGACCAAAATTATAATCGTGGCTACCGACCATTAAAAATCAAACACATTTGATCTCATATAACTAATGTACATTTAACGCGACGACGCTTTTTCTGTCAACTCTCAGTATCACCTTTTGATATTATATTTTAATTAAAGTCTTTTAAAAATCGTTCGAGCTCGTGACGTCATGTCTAGGCGCCAAGATGTTAGTCAACGTCGTGGTTTTGATATATAATTATTGTCAGGCATACATATACACTTGGGCATCAAATATATTAGAGCAATAAAAAAATTCTAAAGATTTTAACTGTTAGATTTTTAATATTTTCGCAAGGAATATCAATAAATTGTTACAGCGCGATTTTTACATTTTTGTAAGTTATAAATTAACGTGCAAACTTTATTCTAATTGTCAAAATAAGGCATGCAATGGAAAAAAATGCAGTTATAAACCTATGAACTAAATGTTTATAAATGATTAATTAAGATAAATTATAGAAGGTTCACAGAGACGAAGCAAAATATATGCATATATGGGAAACGTGTACGGAAATCTTTACAGGGTGGCCACAGGGCTAATGTCCCATATAAGCTGGCTTAAGTTGTCACTTTACACATTTTCAACCTTCACCAATTCCACCGCAAGAACACCCACACATTATCAGATTTTTTTTGAAAGTTATATATATATGTTCTTAATCTGTATTCTTTCAAATATTTGAAGGGACTATGCTAGAGACCTCTATGGTCCTTCCCATAACATAGTATACATAGATTTCTCCGCTGGTAATGATAACTCTATATTTTTAAGTGAAATATTAAGCAATTTTTTTTTAATGTATATAATATGAAATTCTTCCAAATTATGTTCCTAACTTAATTATTGAATTATAATTTTAAATTTTTAGCTCCCAGACGAGTAAGTATATTTTTTACAATATTTTTTATATGTATGTTCTGAGAACACAATTATTGGATTTTGTCTACAAAGGGATAATTAAAAATTAGGACAAATTATAGTCTGACAGAAATTAAGTTTATATATTATATGATACCTGGCGCGTACGCCTGGCTTTGTAGAGTAACGTCGATAAAACATTTTACTACTGATGATAAATATTTTAACTGATATCTTACAAGTGAAATTATATTGTTTTTCAAACTACCATTAAAATTAAATTTGACAGATCATGACACATGTCCATTTCCTGATTGAGAATGACATCTTAGAATAACAATTTAAGGTATAAGTTATGCGTGAAAAAGGTTCTTCCTGCATTATTTATTTCTTTTGTATATTTCAACATTACATACTGGACATTATTAACCTAACCTAACCTAAGCTTCTCGAAATCGGTGCATTTGTTGAAAAAGTATAGTTTCACCGATATTGCGCAGTGAATCTGTAAATCATTGATTGACTTGTTTTCACTGCCAGACCGGGTAAAATATATTTCTATTAGTGAAAATACAGACTCGCTAGAAATACAAAATACATGTATATACATACGTACATTTCCTATATATTATATGTCAATTAAAGTTTAATGATTATTTGATTTAATATTTTATAAAAATATGGACGATTTTGGAAGAACGGAATGACACATAGTCCACCAAAGTATTACCGCAATATTGCCTATTTATTATACCTGACGCAGGCTCGAGGTTGCGTCTTCGTGAGCCACTTGAGGCGACAATTGACAAACCGGTCCTGGACGACACGTCACAAGGGTCGTTGGCGAAATGCGATCTTGTAAATCTTCAATGTCGCGGGGAATTCCGGGAATGCCTTTATTGTCCCCCGTGCAACCTTCTGCAGATCGTTTTTCGTTTCACGTCTCACTGATGATTTTTTTATTTCTTTAACTGTACTTACTAAGCGATCTGTTAGGTCTGTGTATGGTAATAATTTCAACGATTTCTGTACGACAACAACGAAGTGATAGACGATAAAACACTAAAATATATTTAATCGTAAAGTGGAAAAAATCTTTTTTAGCCGTGAATTCTAACGAAATTACGAACGTTACACGAAGTTACGGGGACAGACAGACAGTCGGACGGACAGACGGACACACAACGAAATTATTATGTTTGATATAGCAATCACGTATTAGGCTTAATACATTACAATTCATTCATATATTCCTGAAGGGTTGAGTTTTGGGAATATAAAAAGAAAAACATGAATTAATACAAAAATCAATATTCTCTAACCAACTAACTAAATTATCATCACACTATTTTTCAAGTTTTTTTTCACCACATTTATTTGAGAATATCTTTACTACATGTTTCGTGAGTCATATGAAGAAGGAAAAGGAAGTTTCCGAAACCTTAAACAATTAACTCAATTCTGAAAAGCAAAATAAAAGTTTATTTCCGAGTCCACAAAGTCGTTGGACCTTTTTATAGGATGATAATGTTCTTTATTTATTCATATTACTATCAAAATCCTATCTTATTCACAGTATTTATGGACAAGATCGGTCGAAACAGCATTACTCATAATGGGGTGAACATCGGGGAAGTGCAGGTGGGAAAACTATTATTTGCAGGTGACGTCACCTTGCTGACAAAATCACCAGAGGAGTTACAAACAGTCGTCGACAAATTTGACGAAGATTAGCAGAAGTAAAGATCAATGTAACATCACGTGCCAGAAAGGCGTCTAAAATATCAACAGTTTCAAATACCTCGGTGTAAAATAACATCTCAGGTTGCAAAGCAAGAAAGTGAATTGGATGGATGGATGGAGGAAGATAGAAAGCTAGGTAGCACGATCCTTGTATTATCCCGTATTTAGAAAAGCGGAGCTCAGCCAGCAAGCAAAGTTGGTGGTATACAAATGAGTTTTCAGGCCAATCCTAGTGTACGGCCACGAGCACTGGATCTAATCGAAAGAACCCACTCAAGGCTACGGGCCGCTGAGATGAGATTTCTACAAGGAATAGTAGGAGTTTACCAGAAGGGATAGAATCAGAAAAACTCAAATAACATAATGTCTCGAAGTAGAATCCTTATTGACGTTTATCGAGAAATCATAGATAAAGTGGCTGGGATATATCTTGCAGATGCCGGCAGATAGATTGCCAAAGCGGATATTCCAAGCAAGACCAGAAGGCAGAAGACCAATGGGCCGTCCTAGGAAGAGCTGGCGGAAATATTTGGAGGACTGCTGCGAAGCGAGTTAGCAACTAAATTGGGCTGACGTGGAGAACGAAACCCAAGATAGGAAAATTTGGAAACTTTTATGCGGTGCAGGGACCCCGACCAAATAGAAACGGGATAGAAGAAGAAAAAGAAGATAATGCTCTTAAGAAAACCGTAAGAGACTGCCCTCAACTACTAGAACGTATCTGCTTGCGTGTTCCGTCTCGCATAACTAGAAGTCATGCAGGTTTCGCCGTGGAAACTGCAGTTACTAACTACTTCTTTGATTCCCCACTGCAAAGGCTTCCTAGACTAGCAAACAGATACGAGCAACTTGACGTCTTTACCCATAACTGTATATTATTCAAACATGTATTAAAAGGTGTATTGAAAGATTACTAGTATTTAAATAATTGATTTGTATTTGTATGTAAATTTTTTATTATATTACGACTTTCAAAGCTTGTGCTATTGCTTTTCATTATATATTATTCTTTTTTTTGTTTTTGAATTTCTATTATATTATGTTTTTTTATGCTTCTGTTTGTTATAGACTTGCTTTTTACTTTATATTATATTTATCTTTATATATTTGTATCTGTATTTTAAGTATTTTCTATCCACTATATGTCATTATTGTGTTTACATGTTATTATTTATTCTTTAAACTATATATTCTATTAATTTATACTTTACCCATCTGTTGTAAAAGCCCTATAGGGCGTTAATTAATAAATAAATAACAAATAGTAAAAGTAAACAGCTATTTCATTTTTTATTATAATTTGAATTATATTACTTACTTAACATTATACTTGCTTATAACAGATGACAAACTTTACTTGTAAACTTCGTCCGTCTCGACACCGATTACGAATAACATATAAAAATTGTAGTCATAAAATAATCTAAAAAATCTGATAATAAGTAAAAAAAGGTCATTAATAAATATTTGTCACATATATGAAAAAATGTTAAATCTTGTTTTATTTTAATATTGACTAGAAATATTATGAAATCATACATGTGTCATTTCACCATTGGTGATGACTGTATATATAATAGATTTTTTATGTTTGCCGGGTACACAGGGAATACCTGTAGATTTGAACAACATGATGGCGATATTGCCTGACCACGACCAAAATAAAATTTAAATTAGGAAATGTCAATTAGTAGGTTTAAAGGCTGGTAAGTGCGAAGGGTGACGCTTTGCCGACGTAAAAGATAAAACTGTAATCGACTGACCAAGACAGTGGACATAAAAAATAATCATTCTAAATGTTAATTTTTTAGACGACAAGAATCAAACCCAATTTTAAAAAAACCATTGCGATACCGATAAAAAATGGGTAATAATATTGTAGGTGAAGTGTTTAAATTAAGCAACCTCTTCCGTTCCTCAACTCGCCGGTTTGGCTCTCGGTCTCCACACCTACATACCTACTATCTCAGCCGACGCATTCATCATTACGTCAGAATAGAAAAAGCTCGACTAAAAAATACATACTTCGACATGCAAATTAATTTGGTGTAACAGAACCCAGAATAATTTAATTGTCAAATTAAAGATTAGACAAATAAAAAACAAAATCGTATGGGTGTGCAAAAACCATGAGAAGACTCAAATTGATTTTAACCCTTCCGATGGCATCGGTTTTATTTTCAGTCAACGAGTGACAGTCATTACAATAACGAGTGCGTATATTTAATTTTCTTTATTATTATCTAGTAAAATAAAATTTACAGAGAATTGCGCACTATGCCAAGGTGAGACGAATAAAAAAAAATATTTATATTAATTAACACAAGTTAATGTATTTAAAATGCCGCGCTGAGGATCGTTACAACTCATATGTGAAACATGGCGTATAATTTAAATATATACATCTTCCAAAAATTAGTAGACATGGTATTTTATCATGGGTGGAAATGGTGTAACATTGTGTAAAGTGATCACTTAAGCCAGCCGTACAATAGGTCGTAAGCCCTATGTACACCCCAAAGACTTGTATACCTACTTTCCCATATAAATACAGTTTCGTCTCTGTGGGGTCTCGAAAGGGTTTCAATAATCGTGAATTTTTTATTAACATTTTTTGAAATCATCAAAATCATACTTGAAGTATGCAATAATAATTGAGTTTCACCTACTGTTTTTTTAGCAAATTCTTATTTCATGAATCATACGGAATTTAATTATAATGTTTTTATATTCCTCTCTGCATGTAGTAGGCACCACATACAACAGGATTTATTGGTTCAAGCATCGTAATATTAATACGAGTGGGTGAAAAGATTTACAAGAGAAGCAAGAGTCTTGTTGGGAGCTCGCATATTACGCATATTAATATAAAAAACATACTATTATTAAAAAATAGAAAATAGTATTATTATCGAATAGTAAAAAATCTGACCTACCGATAATAGGATAAAAATGTAGATTCTTCTGTTGTCATATTTATTAAATTTTGATATACACGTAACAGACTTGTAAAATATAATGAAAAATAGAATGTGTAGTTTTATTATGGTTAAAAAAATTTCATTACATCATCCTCGTTATTGCAAGAGTGATATATGTAGCGTACAAAAAGTATAAATAATTTTTACATCAGGATCAGGCTATAACTTATTTTTACATCATTAATGTTTCATTGAAATTATATTATATATATATTTTTTTTTTTAAATTTAATGGCTTGTCACCCAGTAAAAGGATGTTATTGCCAAAATTATATATATAAACAAGAATATTATATTATCCTAGCCGTTCACTGTTGAAAAACTACGGGACATAACGATTGCAGGATTTTGAAGCTGAAAATTCGTGAATAGAAAACCATTTGTTTTTTTAATTGACTATTCACTTAAACGTAAAACTAAATATAATAAAATAATAGTATAAAAAAGTCAAGACCATGTAATTTCGATATTTGCGATAGGAATGCAGTGGCTTCGGTGCCTTACTTACCCTTGTTTCCTTTTTGATTTCTTTTTGTCACCGCAGAGTTCCGTTTTGAAATATTGGATGGCACTATACACCATCGCTCTCCAGGGGCCTTTCCGCGGAGTGTAACTGTTGTGTGCTAGTTTTTCTATTACTAGCTATTTTCATTTATATTCCAGCTGAAAGTTTTTTTTTAATTCGTACCTGTAACGTCATTAGCGTGATCTCTACCGTGGTTTATATCTGCTGGCAGTGGCTTTTGTTTTAGTTGTATTTGTGTATATCATGTCTCATTCTATTTCTTGTATTGTTTGCTACTGTTGACAGTGAAGCGGTTTTGTGTGGATGTCTCCCCGTACCGCTCGCGCTTTCGTGTGGCTTCGAGTGGCGTGAGGAGGATGAGTACATTAGCATTAAAAAATGTCGAATAAGAAGGTGAAAGTATAGGGCCGATGCTCATAAAACAACCCTGGGTGTGTGGTGGGTACTTCTTTATTAGCCCTGTGCACCATCGCCCTCCAGCAAGGCTAATCAGGCAGCTGGTTTACCAGGTATCGCTATTATTGTTGGCCTTTTGAAGGTTCGCTTTCGGGTCTTTGAAGCGTTTTTGAAGCTCTTATGTGAGCGTTTGCCCTAGCATACACGGTCTCTTTTGATAGTCTCGTTTCAGGCATTCTGACTTCTATTTTCAATGAAATCTACTAAAAAAGGAAATACTATTTTAAACGTCACCAAAAGATCATTAACTATTAATACGTCAAATTGATCTTTTATTATTCTGCCGCCCTCTTGCAAGACCCTCATTTATAACCGAAGCCTTGCATAGCGTCTGTTGAGTTTTGTTGACAATTAACGTGAAGCTCTCGGAACTGAGTTGAATCCAGCGCGGTGTAACTGATTCAAGTTCATATTTCATGCGCATCGCGAACATGAACAGCCGTGTTGCGTTTAGTGCTCTCTCGGCAGTCTCCCGTCTCCTCCGCTTCATCATATTCCGTATTGATAAATCTGTTTGTCCACTCGAGTGATTCATCAGATAGTAAGCTAATGTCAGAGGTCAATCCATCGAGGAATTGCAACAGAACAGAATGTAATCGCTAAACCATCTCGAGTTATTATATTTATTCCAGTACGGTAATGCTGGGTAGGCAACACACTATCAGCTAAACATATATCTACTATAATGTTTTAAAAAAACTAACCTATAAAATCCAAGATTTTATTATACTCCCTTTCTCATTTACCAGTGGAAACAGGTTTGGCGCTTAACCTACGCATTGGGCTCGAGTCGGGCGACGCTACGAAAGCGAGTAATACATTTTTTTGAAAAATACAAAATTATACTATAAATATTTTTTTAAAACGAAAATTTGTTAGATCATTTTTAATGCAAATTGTCAATCATTTCAAATTAAACAAAATTATATTGTAATTATTAATTTATTTAAACGAAAATATGTTAGATCATTTTTATCGTCGCCACGGTCTGTCTGCAAAGTTTCAGCTCGGTTGGATCCTGGGAAAAGGGTTAAAAATCGATCCAAAGTTTTTTCGACAGAGAAGCAAGCAAGCAGACGCTACGAGTCAAAAGAAAGGGAGTTAAAAAATATGCTAATATGTAGGTAAATAATCCAAAAACATATAGGTAACTAAAATTGGATTGGTACGAAAATACTTTTTTGGTTTCGTTCATGTTCAAGCTCATGCGGAACCCATTTATCAAGCTTTTTTATTTTCTTGACTGTTTTAAATAGTCCAGAACCATTACATGACTAACGCCTAGCTTTTGTTTGATTCACCTAACGCCTTCAATCGATCGTTATCAACACCCACAACCTTATTCGTTTTCAAGGCTCTTGTCCCCGGTACAAAATTTTAGGAACCACCATAGCACAAAATGTTCCTTAACAGTATCCACACCAAACGCAACTTGACTATAGTTCTGTACTCATACAAAAAAGTGCATTTATTTACCTTTTTTCCAACTTTAATTCAATCGATTAAAAAAATCATATTAAAAACTTATTCGATATTACCAAAATGCAGATATGAGAAATGTATTTTAAAATAATTTTCTTTCATATGATGATATTAGACTTTCATTGAAAAATATTAAGGTTATTATTCAAAAAACAGAAACCGGATTTATTTTCCTAACGACCAAATAGGTCATGCATATTTTGAACTTAATTGTGAATTAAAAAATAAACTTGCAGATTTTGAAGAGTAGAATTCTAATGTCATCTTTTAATCTGAGTAACAGTAACACTGACAAAAAATACCTGTGCCTCTTTCGTGATAGATTCAGAAGTGGTCTTTTCTCACTGCTTTAGTAAATCTTCACAATTGGTCGAACTACGCAATTTTGAGCGCATGGTGACGCTCTGAAAAATACTAATGAATTGTTAACACCATACGAGAACGGATCAGCAGTCTTCTTCTTTCATATTGTCAGGTGTCGTGGCTGCGGGAGGAATGAATGAAAACGCTAGAAATTAATCAGCGATTTATTAATTACTGAAAATTTACCTATTCAATGTATGTACAGAGTCACTTAATACTATTAAACTTTACGCTATTCTTTAAATTACACTATTTCGCAATATATCACTCGTAAATAAATACTTTATTTAACATTCACTAGAATATTCGATCCAGTTTCCGCTCGCAGTAATCCTTCCGGTTTATTTCTCCTTTTCAATTAAAAACTTCAATAATTCGCTCATTTAACGCTCCGAATGGCCACCCCGGCAGTCACGGCTTGCAGCCAACTTCGCAGTTATTTCGCCTGTCAAACGCGACTACAACGACTCTTCCGCCGCAGCCGGCGCTCTTATTTATATCTAAAAATGCTGGTACCGAGCCTCCCAGACCTTCACAGTGCTTAGGAGAACGTTCCCGTGGCTTTTAGGCTTTTCTCGAATGTTTCAGATGACTCCCGAAGGCCGTAGATCACCCTAGGCCATTCTCAATTTTTAGATAGTGTTGTGATAAGTAACAGGAGTACGTAATTCTTTTTAGCATCTCGTTATAATATATTTATCGTTTAACTTCCTTCTCCGTACACCATACAAGATGGAAACGGAAGCGTTGAATTATTTCTTTATAATGCTTTTTTTTTCTTCTTTTTTATTTCTTATTTATCAAATTGTTTTTGGTCAAAGTGTTGTTGTTCCTCGAGAAATTAATCATGGATATTTCTCAACCACGCAACCTTCCCTTAATGATATACACCTTTCACTTACTTCACAATACCTTCTTAAACATACACACGTCGACCTTTAAAAATCATCTGATTTCGCCCTACATACAAATTTGTTCAACACATGTGGTGGCAGGTTTATTGTGCGATGAAACATTTTTTTTGTGTTGTGTCGAATTATTATTTACTTTTTGTATTAGATCAATCTCTTATTAAACACTTAAGTTCTTAAATCTTTCTAATTTGGTCAATCTGCATTTCATTATTTCATTAATATTAAAAATATATAAAGTATCAAATAATTTGCATTTTTGGTTAGCAGCGACATACATCAGATGCTAGGGGATCTGAGTCTCAATCGGGAGACCGAAAGCTAGTTCTAGTTTTCAAAGCATTCAGCTTTGAATTACTTTGAAAAATTAATAGAATATTCATATAACATGTGAAAACCATGCAAAGAGAGCTTATATAATAGGAAAATAATATTAAATATTATTATTATATTAAAGAAAACACATTATTTTTGTAAACTTGCAATTTCAGAACGAAGTTCTGAACATTTTTGTATTAATCAATTAGAAAATACATACAGAAAAATCAAATAATAATATAAAAAGCGGATTTCTTTAAAAATGGAACAAAAATGTTAATCAATTAAAAAGAGACTACATATAAGGTCGAAATTTTTTAGTTAACTTACCAGATTGCCGTGGCGATATTGGATAACGCGCCATACCCGGATAGAATGGAGTTTCCATTGGTTTGAATCCCGGTAGCAGTTAAATTATTTTTTCGTTAATTTAATTTTTCTGTAGGCATGTCTTTTCTAATCGATTAATAATTTTTTTATAAATATAATTACTTAAAGGAAAACTCAATTCATTTCATGAACGAAACATTGTGTAAAATGATCACGTACCAGCCGTACGATAGTTCGTAAGCCCTATAAAAACCCAAAAAAGATGTTGATACCTACTTTAACATATAAAAAAATAGCTTCTTCTCTATGAGACATCTATAATATATCTTGAGAAAACACTTTGTTTAAAACACCTTTTCATTTATTAATCATATTGTGGAGTCTATTGTCCCTTTCTCAAAATACAACGAGCATAAACATGTTGATAAATCAATAAATAATAATTGTTATGTTTTCTTTTTAATAAATGAAAAATAAAGCAGATGAAGATCATTAGTAAGCAATGGTGAAGAACCTTTGGACAGGCAACTTTAAACGGGATATATAAGATGACAAGACGGATACATGAACAAATTCTTTTGTCTGCGTTCATGAAGATTCAGAAATAGAATTTTCATAAATAAGCCAACAATTGAAAGTCGTGCAGCTGGAATGTTGTTCAATAGCTACTAGTGTTCTCGCGATGGACATAAACTACCGTATACCGACCTATACATTGACCGCGAAGCAGATATTTTGTAAATTTTTCAAAAAAACTTTTTATAAGCCGCCCTCACTACCTGGAATTTGGAATTAGCATATTTAATTGACACACACACATACCTACTGTGATCACCCTTAGTACTGAGGGTGTTAAAAATATTTTATCAGCCAGTCATCAAATAGTTAAATCGTATTTTAGTCATTTACTAACTAGATGCATTTTCTAAGAGTCATTTTCTAAGCTCATGATGGAAACTATGTTGAGGGCAGAAAATATTCGTGCAAGGAGCTGTCGCTTATTCACACGAAAATACTTTTGGCGTAAAAATTTTTTTTGCATGCTTTTAATTAACTCTCTTTGTCTGTTTGTTTGTTGTTGTGGCGGAATCTTACAATTGATTTTTCACCAACTTCCCGACTAACTGGAGTTCTGAAACTTTAAACATTTACGTTAAGTTGATGACCATACATTATTTAATCATTTTCGACGAGATTTGGTAATTATTTCAATTAGATATAACATAACCGACCGAATCAGCCGACTAAAATAAAATAAAAAGAGTGTTGACGCGCAATATACGCGTTATTTTCCGCAATTATCACTCGTGTGCCATTTCTTTACCTTCTTCTGGTGAAACTGTTACCCCATATTTAATATGTTACCCATATTTAAAGCAGGTCTTCAAATTTTTTTGATCAACTTGTTATTGGTTTTTTTTAACGACTTGCGTTAAAAATACGTGAAGTTTAAAAAAAAGAAATAATTAAAAATTCAATGTCTCAGACATGTGAAGAGACATCCAGAGAAGTAAGAGATCTTGCACCTCATAATACAGGAAAAGAATGCCGGATTTTGGGACCTTGAAAGAAGGAGAACATCATGACTGGGAAACCTAAGATAATGGTTAAGACCAGTCTACTATAGAGTAGTGTTGCGCGTAGTAGTTCGCGACATGGGGCGCTCGAGTTTCTTCGCAGCTCCTTATGGGTCTACCACACGCACAAGTATCACCACACTTTTGCATGCGCATGCCGGTTGCACCGTGTACAAAACACCAACTACGCGCACGGTGTTCCGTGTACAAACGTGCGTATAGTTGGTGTTTTGTACACGGTGCCCCGTTTACAAACCGGCAGCGCATGCAAAAGTGTGGTGACACTTGAGCGTGTGGTAGGCTCATTAATGAATTAGGTCGCTCTTTTAGTCTCCCGTCAATAAATCGTTCAGTAGGTAGTTCTTTAAATTTTTATTTTTTTATCTATTTCAACTTCTGTAAGTGAGCTACACACCAGAAAATTTCAAACCATGGGGGAGGCGTTGTTTCATTTTCCAAAGATTTCATCATTTTCATTATACCAACACTTACAAATCCGCGGGGGGAGGGGGCTTTCAGTTTCCGTCAAAATCTAATTTTTTCTACATCGACTTCCCGAAACAACGAAACCTTTTCGCTGCCTAGAGGGAGATGGCGCTTTCAATTTCCAAATTTATCCCCCAACCGCCGCGTAATTTTCCAGAAAATTTCAACTAAATTTAATAGATGAATCATTTTTCATCTACTTAACCAGTAAACGACTAGTGTACTAAAGTGAACTATACCGTTCGTTCTTTCGGTAAAGTAAACTGTTTCGTTCATGAACGACCCATCTCTAAAACGAACTTAAGAGCGAGAGATCTGGGAACTAGTTCGCGTAGTTCGTCTGTGGGAGCGCTCTTACGAACTAGTTCGTTCGCGAACTACACAACACTACTATAAAGCTATTCCGGGCCGCAGTAAATAGAGTGATGATAGCCAACGTCCGTAGAATGGATAGGAAAAAAGAAGAAGAAGAATTGCAAAAGCATACGCATATTTGAACTAACGGTCTTGTACCCAAGGTGCGACTTCTTTCATTCATTCAAAAATATTCCGGTGAAATGACGGACAGTAAATTACGTATTCCCGATAAAATCTCCCCGTCCAGAAATGCGGTGGGACCCGTCCGAACGTGGCGTGTAAATTATTTATGCAATGATGTCAGATAAGAAGCTCCGGTTCGGATTTATTATCGGCTCCTGTTGAGGAGACTGCGAGGGGAGGTCACGTGTCAAACCTATTTGTCATCCGCTATTCGTGTGCCTTCAAAATACAACCAGGGCATTTTTTCCGATCAAGTATAAAAATTCCCCAAAAGCTAGCGTAACTGAATGCCTGTCGTAAGTTTTGAGGAAGTTTTCATATACATGATGAGGTAATTATAATGCAATGCCAAACTCAATATATCATTTTATTTTTTAATAATTTTTAATTTAACTTTCTTTAATATTAAAATATGTTTTTAAATTATTTAAAATAAAATAGTTTCGAAAAAGCTTTCCAGTAACTCAATTGATAAAATTTGTTTTACTTTGTCCTACGTAATTCAATTCTATAAGGAATAAGGTTTTTAAATTTGGGTATACCTACCTTCTTTTAAGATAAATATCGATACTTAAATGATACCTCAAATTTGAAAAAATATGATTATCTTCTGTGTGTAGTTTCCCGAGATATTCTTCTATATATATCTGACCTTTCTGGCCAATGTTTCGGATTTCATTGCAGGGTCCATCGTCAGAGCTAATGTGATGAGTATGTGTTGATGTTGGACCTTACAATGGGATCCAAAATGTCGACCAGAGAGGTCAGATAATACGGAAGAATATCCCATAAAACTATACACAGAATATTCTGCATGGCAGTGAAATTTGTTTTTGTACTGTATCTCCAAAAATATAAAATTGTAACTATAAAATAGAACACCTTTTGACTAATCTAAAGCAATTTTTGCAAAGTAATCCTGCCCAAAAATAGGCATCTTTTACCCTTCTTCAGGTCACAAAAACAATAATTATGTATAGTTTATATTGAATGCGAAAAATAGTCACTATTCTACCCTACCATGATTCTCAAACCAGAAAATAGGATTTTTTCAACTTTCATTACTAATTTTACTCATTAAGTAGTTAACATTTTTTTTTTTATGAAATAAAAAAAAATCGCGGTTTTTGTTGCTTCATTGTTATAGATTTCTAAATAAACAGTATAAATAGCTGTGAATTGTGCAGGTATGTATTATATTATTGAAATAAAATTCACAATGGAGTGAAAAAGATGCAAGTTAACAAAACAAAATTTCTATAATAATAATTTAACTATATCGTGGGAAATACACGCTTTAAATTCACGCTGTCAGTATGTGTGAGTGTTATTATACTTGAGTATTTTCTAGTGGGTTAATATTAATTTCTAGCATATCGCAATACTCCTTATTTCTATACAAATGTAACCTCTTTTACTTTATAACCCGTCCTCATGTATGCGTTCACCCTTTAATTAAAAGAATCATCTTCAAGTCTACATCACACGTTCACAAAACTGGTCCATTTCTTTCAGACGATATTCTCATGATTTCGATTCAATTAAGATCACACTGGATCGCCGTTTTTCCATATGTGAATTTCTGCATTAAGTCTGAAATATATTTTACTTTATGTTTGTAGATGCAATTATGTACATGCTAATAATTTGTAACGAAATACCTGCGGTGTCTGCAAATAGATAAAACATAATAATTTGGTTGTCTTTCCGTCCGTTCGTCCGTCCGTTTTATCCGTAACTTCGTGTGACGTTCGTAATTTCGTTTGAATTCACGGCTAAAAAAACGAAATTAAACAACAGGAGATGGAGCTTGAACCGGACCAGAAAACCCGAACCGGCGGCACTTCGCGATGTTGCTATCGCCGAGCCTGCGTGACCGGTCAAAAATACAGTACATATAGGACTTAGCAAAGACGTGAACCATTTCATGTGCCACCCAGAACAATCTCCAGGGTTTAAAATAGTACCGTTAACAGCCGGCAGGGGAAATATAAAAAAAAATTCAAATATTTCGAGAAAAGTCGTTATTGCTATTTCAGTGACTATAAATAAGTAAATGCTTATTCTATAAGAACCGGCATGTAAAAGTATCGTCATTTTTGCAGGTTAAAGCTAGTCTTTAATAAAAGCACAAGTTAATAAGGAACAGAGTTGTTATATCATGCACGAGGGTATTTTTTGAATCGTGAAATAATCAATTAATATTAAACCAAACATGCATGTCATTAAAAAATATAAAGGAAAAATATTTTTTTCAAAAATAAAATAAAGCTGCAACTAAGACTCATACCCAGGGCCTTTCAGTAGATTGTTCTCCCAGCTGAGGTTTATCAATTACGCCATCTCTTCAGTTGAATCCCTTATATTTATTTTGTGTTTTTTATTATGTCCATACTTCCAATTTACGTTTTATTATAAGTTGTATCCTAATAAAGAAAGCATTGGCCCCGAAACAAGGTTTTATTCAATTAAAATTGTTTTAAAACATTTTAATCAATAAAACTTGTTTTAAAACAAGGCGTTTTCTTTTAATTATTAACTATCTACAACCCGTCAAAAATGACGCAATTTTACCATATACAATATTCCGGCCTCCAGTTCAGGCTATGAGAACAGCGCTATCTAGAGTAGCGTAGCGTCTTGATAACGTTAGTGATGGACATTATTAAATAGAGAATTATGCGTTTTTGCTAACTTCTTATACCTCATCGTTATTTGCGCCAACTAATGGCGTTAGTGACGGATATTGTTACATATTAATGATTAATACCGATGACATGTGCGATAATGTAATGGATGCACATATTAGTTTTAATTTTCTTTAAAAGGAAATATTTAAAGTAAATTCTAAAAATAAAAAAAAGTATTTTATTTAAGAAGCATAAAGTCAATGTTTTCGTTTAATTTATAACAATTTCGAAATCACGCTAATTTTGAAAATGCATTAAGATCAACTATCGGATAGGAAGTTACGGACAGACATTCGATATTATTATTATTTGCGGATAATATGTTGCCGCAAAGTTATTTGGCTATTTTTGAAGAACATCTAGTAAATGTATCGAAAATATTTGCTATTTTTAAATATAATTTAACACTGAATTTATATATTTATCCACCATCTATCAAATTGATTCAATGTTCTTTATTTGTTTTATTCATTTAATTATTCTAAAGATCAAGTTTTATCAGACGTTTCTCAGCCTGACCGCACAGTAGCTAAATGACGTAGGTACCGTGAACGTATAATGCAGTAGTTTCGGAGGGCGACAGGTAGCCATGAATGACTTGATAAAATTACGTGGACCGACCGGAAGCGCCTCCATTGACAAGCTGCAATCCAAGTGTAAAGCCTAACGCAATCTTCAACGTATTGTGAAATCGTTTTTAATGCAGCATCAAATTAACTGTAATGTTTTCTATTATCGCTGAACTAACAGGTGTTATACATACCAATTAATGTTATTGATTTTGTAATAAAAATAATAATCATTGTAGCTATAGAGTCTAGTCGCTCGTAGTTACATTATTAAATATTATTATTTATTATTTTATTTACGCTTCAACAAGAGACGCAATTATAGAAGCGAAAGACAAAGTATTAGTGGAATTGAATAATTCCATACCAATCCAAGGTATGATATAATGTACCGTTCCGGCTGTGACACGACGTACGTAGAATAGATACACTACATTTGTACAACTAACAATCATGACCACATGACTACTTTAAAGCGCTTTGTGTCTTGGCGTAATAAATAGGGTAAAACACTGGCGCTTTAAGGGTAATTAAAAATAAACATTTTTATATTAACCTATAGGTAAATTGCTTCACTGTATCTATATAAATAAAATAAAATCGCAATTTAAATAGTCAAAAAATTTTGTAAACAATAATTTTAAACATTTCTGAAAAATGGATCCGATGTCATGCAATAAGTCGTCTCGAAATTGCGATGTTCTTAAACTATAAAAGTCATAACTCCTTTAATATTGGTCCTAGACTAAAAAAATTAAATACGCTTACACACAGACGGAGTCTACCTAATTCTTGTTCGAATGGGATTTTCGGCGCGATAAATCTGGTATCAAAGCAATTTACAAGGCCGTAGGTATTTTCAGATTCCTACTGTTAATTATATCCTCGTGTTTCTGAGTGCGTGTGTAATAATTATATCCTTGTGTATGCAAAAAGTAATTTAAATTTAAAAAAAACTCCCCGAATCGAAGCGGGGCGTTATGGACATGGTAGGTAAGGTATCGAACCCATGATCTTCGATTGCATCGCTAATTCTCGACCGGTGAGCAGCCGCGGCCGTCAATTTATAAATTGCTTGAATGAGATCACCCGGCGTATGCCGCTCAGGTCAACGGACAAGCGATTCATCTCAATACCGGGGCTCAGTTTCACAAGCTTTGTTTTAGAAAAGAACGCTTTTTCTATAACTGCTTTCTAATTAAATATATCAATAAATAAATAAATCGAAAAAAAAATTAAGACATCTTTTTGTAGCTTTCCTTGCATACATTGTTTTTTTATTTGCGTACTTGATTTTTTACTTGCGTAATTGATTTTTTAACATCCCCATGCAATCCAAATATTAAACACGTTGTGCATCAACACCTTTTGAACCCGTGGCATAATTATTTTGAGCGTTTCTTTCTAAACCAAAGTTATCCTGAGACATTAGAAATATAAATTCAAATAACCTTGTAATCGGAACATTTTTTCATAATAATATTGATGAATCTTGGAGCGACGCAGGCAATTAATGTTCAATAACAATGAAAAATTATTAATTTTTATCAAAATAATGACCAAATCATGACTAAAGTGATTTAATAATGTATAGTCATTCCCTTTACGTTAATATTGAGAGTTTCAGAAATATAGTTATTCGGGAAGTTGGAGAAAAATTAATTACAAGATTCCACCACAACAAACGAACGACCAAACAGACAAAGAGAGCTAAATAAAAGCATGTAAAAAAAGAGATGCATAAGCTCATAGTGAGCGCGAATTGCTGTTATTTTTGCTTTCAAAATCAGATAAAATCCAGACACAGAATATTATACAAAATAAATTATTATTAAACAATATTAGTGTATAAAACGTTCATCTAAGCACTAAACAATATTAGTGTGCAAAACGTTCATCTCAGCGCCTTAACATCCCTGTACTAAAAGAAACGAGCGAGCACTGTAAGTTTGTGAAAATAAAATTTTAAGGCGTGTACCTACTATTGATAGAATCGACGTCAACTTAGTAGAATTTCATAATGATCTTAGTTAAGGATAGTTAAAAAAATTAATATTGTTATTAACTATGCTTGACTTTATTAACACTACTCGAGTTTCGAGAGAATCAGCGAGAGAGTAGCTCTCAACGATAGGTGAAGATATAAACTAATATACTAATATAGGATACAGGCTTAGGTGGCAGTGCAAATAAAAAGTAATTAGGTAAAGATAGAAGGAAGGGGCTATGTTACTGGTGAAAGTTTTGATTTTTCTACATTATTATAGTAAAATCTTAACTTAATTACGTTAACGAAACGTCAAACTTAATAAATATGCTTTATACAGTAGGTCTTTTGTATTTCGTTCATTGCTGTACGTTTATTTTCATTTGACTTGTTTGGAGAAATAAAGATGCAAAATTTATGTGGGATCTGTCAAATGGTGTAGATTTGTATAGAAAATGTATCGTGGGAAGAAGATGAGTATTTCGCCTAAATTACCTGCCAGGTCCTAAAGAATAAGTATTAAGAATAAAATAAAATAATTAAAAGAATAATTAAAAAGATACAGATGTTACGGACAGACAGACAACGAAATTATTATTATTATTGGAATATCGCACGCCACGTGTCTCTACATACTCGTATTTTGATTTTAAATTTTATCAATATTCTAAGGCCTATAGGTGGATGAATTCCAATGGACTCGAATAAAACCGGCATCTGTAGGTATGTCATTATTTTTTTAAAATTAAGACAATGTTTTGTAAGATTCTTTCGTTCAGATTAAACTTATATTCAAAAACGAAACCTGAGTTGCACAACATTTGGAGAGGAAAAAAACTAACTGTTTGACAGCATGTCGCACCGGGACTGCTGTAGAAATACAGTGAGATAAAAAAAACTAACTATTAAAAATAATGTCTTTAAAAGAATTACATACATAGCTGCAGCTAGATGCAGCTTGCTGCTAGTAGTTAATCAAATGTAATACCTTCGTATGTATGTCGTATAGTCATGAAGTTAGCCGTGAGAAAGTATTTCAACTTAATTACTTTATTCATTTAAATTAATTAATATTAAAAACAAGTTCTGCTATTTATAAATAAGTAAGAAAGGAGATATTTTAAATAAAAACAATTATCACCATTTAGAACAAAGTTCTGTGAAATTAAAACAAATTAATAAATGTCACTTAAGAAAGATACGATCATGATCAGAACAAATCTGTATTTTGAAAAAATAAAGACGCCACCGGGACCTTAGAAACTCATATTAATTACTTGTACTGATTAATTAATGCCGTAAAACTGCTGTGCAGTTTGGCATATGTATAATGTAATAAGTATCAAAAAATAAATAAATACATAAATTAAAAAAATAAATAAAAAATTGTGGAAAGCTTTACTAAAATTTTTTAATTTTTATTTTATTTTATCCTTTAAGTTAAACTTAGTTAATAAGTTAAACTTTTAAGCATTTTTTGTTTAAATAACAATAATGCCTCCATAAATTAAAATTAATAAAAGAATTGGATATTTTTGTATGCATATTCTACATGAAAATAAAGCAATAAAAGAATAAGAAGAAAAAATCTGAATTAAATATATTAGGTACATATCCTTTTATATTTCTACACCATACAATAAAATAAATTCAGAAAAATAGTTTTTTGAGTTCTTTTACATTCATTGTGATCACATTATTTGTGAAACTGACATAGACTGCTTTCTTAACAAATTTATTATTATTATTTTAAATATATCTTGGTGCTCCATAATTTCAAACGATGGACGTCTATCGATGCCCTCATCTAGTTTCCAAACATCATAATATTTGAACCTGCTCTAACAACGGCTGCTATCCTACAATATTTATATTATTACCCATATTCTTGATAGAAAGGGTCAATGTGATTTGCTTAGGTCTGTGGATGCTCTTACACCCGACAGACTAAGTGAAATCACTCATCGGAGCAATATGCAATTATCAACTGTAATACGCAACCAATGCAAGCTCAATCTTGCACGCAGAAACATATACTAAAAGTGAAGCAGATGAAAAATGAAATTAAATTATTAATAATATTATTATGTGTGTAGTAGAATTTTCATTACTTTATTTATAACAAGAGCTGTAACCCGTCAAAATGAATGAATTATAAATATAATGATTATATACTTATTTATAGCCGACACTCATGAAATAGTAATAACGGCTTTTATCAAAATATTAGATCATTTTTTTCGTACTTCCCCCGCTGGCGAATGGGCGGATCATGAAATGGTTCGCGTCTTTGCTGAGTCTTATATGTAGTGTGTTTTTGCCGAGTAATGCAGGCTCATCGTTGGCAACATCGCTATCGTTGCCGCCTTGCCCGGGGTTCAAGCCCCATCTCCGACCATTTCGTTTGGTCTTTTTAGCCGTGAATTCGAACGAAATTACGGAAGTTTATACGAAGTTACGGGGACAGACAGATAGACAAACAGACGGACAGACAGGCAGACAACGAAATAATTATGTTTGATGCATCATAGCCTTTAAAAATATTATTAATTTTGTTTGCTGTTTTTGCTGCAAATTGTGATATGGGAGTTCTATCTAATATTTTCAATGTTTACAACTGTATTCGCTAATTGAAGATTTCTTTAACAACTTGCACAAACAACGGTTAAATGTATCGGACACAGATCTTACATCCCTCCTGCATAATCACAGGCTGGTTCTCTAGAAATTCATCAATTTTTTGATTTTTTCACTACGCTGCATTTAATGTTCGTCATATCACTGCTTATATGTTAATAAAAGTACACAATACGATAATAATCTACGCGACAATCTTATCTACGACATCTAAATCTAATGTAAAAATATATTTAGTTACTGACCGATTTTAACTGTAACGCATTCGCGTTACAGTTTTCATGGAACTTGCAAATTAAACATACTATATTTTATCACTTTCGGAAATGTAATAACGATGGATTTGCAAAATGCAACATTTATTACAAATTTATACACACAAAAGATATAATGCACCCGCTTGTCATGTTTATAGCTAAACTTTGCGAGTGAATGGTATGCAGGAACATGAGTTTTATAAATGTGTGGCAAAAATATCGCGTGTTGCTCGTTTCAAGTTGCTGGTTGTATTTTGATCTAGTCCATGTTAATTCTGCTTCCATATCACGTTATGATCTGACTAAGCCAACATTTACCTACACTGCTTCCACAATAATATTATGTACCTACATGATTTTACTCTTAGGATATTAATATTTTAACTATGCTGTTGGCGATCTTCTTCTATGCGACATCCAAGTCCTGTGTGAACGTTCTACTTGTTCCTTTGTTAACCGTAATTCTCTCTCACGCACATTAATTCATCTTCTTAATAGATACCTACTATTCCAATTTCCTGTCTCCGGTACCTAAAGTAACGCAGCTAGTATTTCAATTTTACGTATATATGTGTATGTTACAGACACAGTGTTATATTTTGATAATGTATATACATTAACTAGTATATATATATGCATTTCTTATGAATTGTGGGATATAAAAGCAAAGGCAACAATATCCAAAATATTTTGAATACAGTCACCGAGGGTTACTAATTTAAAATGCACTGAATTCTAGATTTTATGTATCTATCCTTTCCAAAACCATATTTCCTATAAATTTGTGGGCTTAGGTTTCCTATAAATTCTCAAATTCAGTACACAATAAATTAGTAATCCTCGATGACTGCATTAATTTTTTTTTCATTACTGCCTTTGTTTTTATACCACATAGTTAATGTATACATTTTCGAAATTTACACTTTTATAAGTAAACTTTAATATTTTATTTTTAAACCTTACAATGCCACCGTCTTTCGATATCAATTATTTTAAAAAGAGTGCAAAAAATCACAATAACTCGAGTTATATCACAACTCCAATTAATTCATAATAATTAATGAAGCTGATTCTCTCACTCGGGATTTTTTTAGAAGATGAATAAGGTCGACTTTTGTCAGTCCCATAATAAATCATTTAATGCGCAACGCATCAACATACGGAATGCAAAATAATTTTAAATTAATTTATGTTTAACGTCGCAAGTACTTGATTTTTATTAAAAAATTATTAAAAATGTATATTTTAATCACATATATTTTATCATTAACAGTAATTTACATTAATTATGAATGAATTAACATTACCAAGAACATCTTTAAAAAAAAAAACCTCCTATTTCTGCTCATGTTTGAGTTTTCAATTTTCTTTACACTTCTTGCTTTTAAATCGCTGACTTCTCTTTTATGTCAATTTTATATTTCATAATTTCGCTTCTGAGCAAATAAATCAAGCAACGTTTGCACCTTTCCGATAAAAATTGCAGTTGATATCTACAAATTTAAAAATGGATTTATTTCTAAATGTAGGTATATAATTTTATAGCAAATAATAAAATTGAATACAGAAGTTCAATGTTTTAAATTGCTTAGTGTTCAACATAATTATTTGCATAAAATACTGAAAAAATCATTAAAATACCTTAAATTACAACATTACAATTTTTACGAGGATGTTTAAAATGACATCAGCGTCATTAATAAACGTTATTTATACAGATTTTAATTATGTAGATGGGAGTTTAATTATTTTATCCCCGAACTGAAAATCATAATAAAATCACGGACTCCAAAGACAAGAAATTATCGGGATTTGACATGTCGTTTTGGATGTTTTGTGAAAATCTTTCTGGAACAAAACGCGAACATATCTAGAAACTCAAAAACTTAAAAATCTGTTATGTGATGATTAATTAATTTATTTGGTAATTAATCAGAATAATTTCTGTTGATTATTTCCATAGAATATATTTAAACAAGTCTTTAAAATTCCTGAGGACTACTAATATCAATATAATATGAGGGTAAAACAATGATCGATCGAGTCTCTTTCCGTACTGACTTATTGACACTTATACGAGTCGTTTTGTGAATAATTAAAAGTTTTTTCATAATTAACAAAATCTTTTTATTCATCGCGGCCCACTCGACAAACTTGGATAGATACCTACCTACTGTTTCGCGAGAACTTGGATTTTTTTTATGTCATAAGAATCTAATAAATATTACCCAATGTGCCTTTAAATATTGATAAAGAGTAGGTAGGCTATTAAATCAAATAATAATGAACAACGCATATTATTTAATTGAATATTGGTAATGGTTACAATCCAGGAAATCTTTAATTTGCATGGTTCACTTGATAATAATAAATATATCAACTGCTTTTTTACACATTTTCGTTCGAAAAACTATAAATAATGTAATGATTAGGCAACTTGTAAAAGGGATTAAAAAGAGAAAAATATTTTAATATCGAAAATACGTAAGTGTATTTTGCCGAAAAGTTAAAAAAATGACAAAAGAAATTACTTGGACGTAATAGAAAAAGGAAATATAAAAATATCTAAAAGAAGGATTATAAAAAGGTTTTTATCAGATTTATAAGCTATATATATATATATATATTACTTGCTTATGCCATTAGTATTCATCAATATTTTTTCATCAAAAATAATTGTTGTTGAACCGTTTTTATCGCTTTCTTGAAATATAAACATAAATAAAAAAATTAAATATTTTATTTTCACAAAAAAGTAAAATTGAGAGAAATTTTAAAGAAAGTAATCAAATCTAAATTCACGGTGGTATATATTATTTACACAATACAGATCGGAATAAAGTTCATCTAACATAAGAGTTATATTAGTATAAAGATATTTGACTTATTTTAGAGATTAAATTACAAGTAATACACATGTAACTTTCAATAATAATAAACGTTAAATATATTTGAAAAATATTACTTAAATATAAGTTTTACAATAAAAAATTTGCATATAAAATTCGAATTTTGTGAAGTACAATAATTATAGTAATACACATGTAGTAGAAATATGAAAAAGATAAGATAAATTAGATTTAGGTATAGTATTTTAATGGATACAAGGATTGGATGGATACAAAAAGCTTTGTGATTATTGCGACTAAAGATTTTTTTATGTACAATATAGTTAAGATTGCTTTAAAGAGTGAGCAAATATTTTTAATGTTGTATAATTATAAAAAAGTTTTAATTATTAATCTACAATTTTAGAATATAATTATTTAATAATTGAAACAAATTAAATGTATCCATCACTTATCACGATAAACAGAAAAATCGAATTTATTTATCGAATATTTTCGAGTAAGATTCATCATTTTCCGTTGAATTATATACTCATATATTCATTCGCTTTCAGTTAATCTAATTTATATGAAAAACAAAAGAGTTTCAGTTAATATGCACTTAACTTTAGAACCTGTCAAATTGAAGGACGCAAAATATTTTCTTATTAAAATTTCATTTATTGCTGGTGAAAATTGAGATTTCTGGATAATCTGACATTCTCGTAAGAATTTTCGTTCGTCTTACATGTGGTTGTATGTGAAGCCGAGTTGACGGTCAAAAAACAATTCCTCGGAATCTTATTTACACAACAAACAATGGATGAATGGGTTTAATAGCTCCACGAAGACGCTATGTGGATATGAACTCGTTCAAACTGAAATGCTAGTCAAGCTCGAATTCAGAAATTTTTTGAATTTTAATTAAACTAAATTTCTTTGGTGAATTTTCTGTGTTTCTGTCTAAGTCTAATGTCCATTAACATAAATTGTGAGTATAAAACCAAAGGCAGAAATATCCAAAAAAAGTTTAATTACTAATTTATAATGTAGGTACTGAATTCGAGAGTTGTTTAGGAAACGTAGCCTATAAATTTATTATAAATTTATAAGAAACATGATTTTGGAAGGGATAGATAAATAAGGTCAGAAATTTTATGAATTCTAAATTTTAATTAAACTTAATTACTGTGATAATTTTTTCTTTTATTCTAAGTTATCTAAAGAAGTGTTCCATATCCATTTACATAAATTGAGGGTATAAAAGCAAAGGCAGCAATATCCAAAAAAATTTAATACAGTCATCGAGGATTACTAATTTATAATGTACTGAATTCGGGATTTTTAAAGAAATATAGCCTAAATTAGATACTCGATGACTGCATTCAATTTTTTTTTATATTGCTGCTTTTGTTTTGATACCCCACAAGTGTTGAAGAATTGTTTTCTTCTGGTGAGTATTTATAATATAGTAGTTTCACGATAATGTTTTAATGATTTTTTCAGAACGAAGTGTGTGAATGAAATCTCCGTGGGATAGTTCAACGGATTGTCGGCCGGATGATGGTCGCGCGTTACAAATTACAAATAATGCAAGTGACAAGGAAAATCATTAATAAAATATGAAAGCGCTCACCGCATACTTCAATTAACTTATAACCCGACGGCGCAGCTTCGGATGAAGCGGCCTCTTCGTCCGGTGCGCCCCGGCACAAACCCGCGGCTCTTGCCATCGTCAAATTCTACGCACACAGAGCCGTCGAGGGAACAGATTAAAAAATAAACAAAATAAACGGGCGATCGTCGCGACGAGGAAAGGCGCGACGGGGCGAAAATACAGCCTTCGGAGCTGTCACACGCGATCCAGCGCGAGCCGCTCGCTACAATGCAAAAGCCTTTTTGTCCTTTTGTTGTATCGAGGCTCGCTGCATCGGGCCGGCGAAGTGGCGGCAGATGGAGTACAGATACACGTCCGTCCGCGCGGCAGGCCTGCGGCGCACTGCCGGCCCGGCCGCCCGCCGCCCGGCCGCCCTGCCCGCGCCCGCAGGGCCCCCCACCCGGCGGCTGCCGAGACGGGAAATTCGAAAATCGAACGATATTTTTTATGAAGCGCATCGCACCCGTTTTATACGACACTTTTTAATGGGATTTGAAATAGCAGAATGTTAGTTAACTTAGTAAAAACCACTACCAGATCTAGGGTCTACCGGTTTCGAGACGTACCCGTCTCTTCGTCAGGACCCTACACTACTATATTCGCAACACTATACACCCCAACCATAGTATTGTTAGACTTTCACCAGTATTGATCACATGCGTGTTAATCTTGTCAGAGACAAACATGCAATGATTAGCCTGCTGAACATTCGGAGATCTACAAAAATAATCATCGATAATACGGATATTTTGTTTTCAATAAATATAATATATTCACACAGATATATACTTATTCTTAAACGGTAAGATCTACACTGGATTCTTGGCCTTTTATAGAGAACATCACCCCTATACATCATTGTTTTAGTCCAATTAGCAAAGTGTTAGGTATAATTATTGACATTTAATTAATTAAACTAATTTAAAAAATACATTTCTATTAAAAATATATATTTTAAGTATAAAAACTATAATATAAGAGTAATTTCCCTAATACTATTAAAACTATTCGTATTATTTTCTAAAATATATATTTTTTAATTATGCTTAATACAGTGGGGTATTAAAGCAAAAGCAGCAATATCCAAAAAATTAATGAATCGTCGAGGATTACTAATTTAAAATGTACTGAATTAGAGATTTCTAAGAAACATAAATTTTAAATTATTAAATTGAATTAGTAGGTACTCCCCGGTGACTGCATTCAAATATTTTTTTATTTTTGGATATTGCTGCCTTTGCTTTTATACCCCGCATATAATATAATTCCTGCAGTAACTTGAGTCTTTATAAACGTATCAAACTGATAAGTAACGATCACAGAGTTATTTGAAATAGCACGGCCGTAGATGCCTGTATAAACTAGGTAGTAATGAGGTTTATTATGTGATTAATTTGTTACTGACTTAGACTTAATCTATCAAATGCACTATTACAAATAAAACTTCGCGAAGGTCTGAGCGCCATCTGCCTGCCTTTGCTCGTCACATTTCATTCAGCATTACGTACTAAATTCAAAGGTTTCGTTATGACTTGCGTTGATGTCACTTCTACGGGATAATGCAATACCTACATTTTAAATAAAAGTACACAAATTAATTTTTGTTTATTATGGTTTCGTGTTATACTTGGCTTGAAAGCATTGTTTTTATTAATAGTAGCTTGTTGGTCTTGTGGTTAGGACTCTCGCCTCGTGATCCAAAGGTCACGGATTCGAACCTCACTCGAGAACAGCAAGTTAGTCCTATTTTCATAGCACAAGCATTTAGCTTAGTTTGAAAATAGTAAGAATATTGCTGTGACACGTATTCCGTGTTCGCATCTCTATTTTAAAAAAAAAAATTAAATCATTTGCACAAATTAACATAAAAATCTAGGTAGGTAGTCGCCAAATGAACTCGATCTCGGAACGTTCTATCTCCTGTAGACTGCTTTTATCAATAACACCATATATTTTTCTTTGTACCTTTGAATGACTACCTATTACTACTATTAGCTTTAACCATTTAACAGGTACGGTCACTATATTTCCATCCAACTTTAATATTAATTTTTGCAGCCATGATAAATATTGTAAGCCACACACTGTTTGAAATGCGTTCCTGGTGTATTTGTGTGTAACCATCAAGGATAGGCATTTCAACTGATTCATCTGACAATTCGCACTTGTGTATCTACTGAAGCGAGTAGACGTGAAGTTGACCTTGTTTTGTGATCCGCCTGATTCCTCAAAATATTGCAACAAAAATAGAATAAAGAAAGGAGCTCTGAGGAGGAGAAAGGAGGTTCGATCATGTTGAACGTATGAGCGATGAAAGGATGGTTAACAAAATATATAGAGCAAGTGTTGAAGGTAACAGGAATAGAGGGCGTCCGCGAAAGACTTGGCATGATCAGATTCTACAAGAACTGGAGAATGGCCTTGTTAAAAGCCTCAACAACCATAGAGCATGCATGAGAAGATGAATAAATGTAGCCGAAGCAAAAGTAGTGTGCCAAGATAGAGGAATATGGCGTTCTATCCTCTTTGAATACCCCTTCGGGGAAACGGCGTGATGGTTAGTTAGTTAGTTAGTAAAATATTTTTTACGTTTATATAACATGCATTAGGTATATAATATCACAAAGTTTATATTTTTCATAAAAAATGTTCTCAAATCTGCCAAATAGTCTGGCAAATATATTGCCACTCTTATATAATCCTTGTATTGGTGGCGGCAAGTATCTTGCTACCCTTACATTTTCCAAAGGCTATTATGCCTTTTTTGAAAACAATCATATTACGTGCACCATTAACTATAAATAATTTCAATAATTCACTCGACAACTCGTGTATTGAGCTTTGCCTTAAGGGTGAAGAATGAAATTAAACCACATCATAAAATACTAAATAACTACATTCTGTTTTAATTTCCTTACTATGAATGCTAAAAAATGCATATAAAATTAGTCATTGTAAGGGTACACTATTTTTTCCACTATTTTAAGTATTTTGTAAATGCATTTCAAAGGTTTTATATTTAGTGTAAAATGTTCAATATGTAACCGTTAAGAAAATCGGTTAACATGATATTACACTTTGGTCCAAAAAATGCATTGTGATTACGTTTATTTTCTTTAAACATAGAAAGATGTCGCATTTTAGAAGAACAAAATAGTCCTCCTGTTCTCGGGTTAACGGTCGTCAATTAACAGTAATAATATAATCGTAATAATATCATTGTCAAAATAGACGGGGAATTTCTCATAGTAAAGTTTCTATGAGAAATCCCAAGACATCTGTGAAATGTCATTCGTATAATAGCGGTCAAGATATGATCATTAAGATGACGTAAAACAATAGACTCAAATTAATATACCTATAGGCCGCCAGTCGACAAAGAAATTGTTCACTGTTTATGTCTTTACAACTCTCCATTCTATTAAACAGGCCAGCACAAACAAGTATTCCCCATACCACACGCAACCCTTACCATTTTAAAAATTACCCGGATGACCTATCGGTTACTTCATCACCGAATTGCTTATCGTTAACCCTTTCAAGGGCAATTTTTATTTTATTTCATAAAATTCAGAATGGCACATCGCACTTAAAAAATGGTTGCGAGTGATTTTCAGCAAACTTCACGTTGCTGTATGTTTTTTCAACCAATAAACATTCTTGAGAACGTCTTTCACCACGAGTTTTAAAATACTATGAGTATTATATGATTTATTTACTCAAAAAATGGGTGGTCGATATATCAACCGGCTTTGGCTTCTGCCCTATAAAGCGTTTAACGATTTATACTGTACATCATCAGAGCAGGCAGAGGTAATGAAAATTGAAGCGATGCGTCAGAACCGTGTGCAGGTGTGTATATCAACTGGCAACCGTGTTTCAGTATGGACGTGGCACTGGTAACACGCTCGCTTTACTTTTATACTATCTTCCCTAACGATGTTATCTGGAAGGTTATAAATTTCCAGTTCTTCCTTCGCAAGACCTGAATCATGACCAAAATACATAAATATATATTGCTTAATGATCCTGGAAGGGTTCGATTGGCGGTCTTGTACCCTGCTACTCTTGATTCCCTGATTATTTTTTGTGTTAAAATGCTTCAGTATTTCATACATATTTTTGTTGTTTTACTTACTATAAATAAGCTGTTTGGTTTCCAAAAAAAATAAAATCATAATGTCCTGTATGCGTTATAAATTCGAAAGAAAGCATACACGATACGTAAGAGTGAATTATCCTTTTGAAATAAATGAATTCGGCAAAGATGTGACTTTTTTCAATATTTTACTTTAATTTGTGTATACAATTTTTATTATAATGGTGGGTGTCCATTGTCCATAGATAAAATCCCTAAGCCCGTGAAGGTCGTTATATACTAATTACGTCATTCTACTCTACGTACAAAATACAAACCTTAGTGATTTATAGCTCACCTCACGCTCAACTCTATTCTGTCCTTAGCGCGAGAACGACTTCTCTGTCAGACTCACCTGTGATATTAGATTGCACTCAAAATCTGTGCTGAGACTGGCATAATTTCAAGTACTTGTACAAGGTATTTACGGATATACTAGCATATGTGTATGCTAGCATAGCTAAGGGTATGCAAATAATTTAAGATAAGAATGAAATGAAAAAAACCTTAATTTAATTTTTAATGTAAAAATAACAGTTAAAAGATCAATATAAAAGAGATTAGTCGGAAAAGATTTAATATCATTAAAATTATTATGTTCAATTATTTATTTAGAATGTATTGATACTTGTTTTATGCATGCTAAGCATTCAAGAATTAATTTTATATTAACAGAAAAACAAATTATCTTTTTAGGTTAAAAAAGGCATGCAACGTAAATGGCTATTCATAAACTAGAACTTTTTAAAAACTACCTTGAGTGTAGGCAATTAAGTCAAAATTTATTGAATTTTTTCTGACATTCAAGAATACTATATAATTTATTTTATGTGTTACACAAATATTTAAGTTTGCTGGAATGTACGCGAATATGTACAGATCCACAAATTCATTTAACACAAACTATCACCACATTGACATTTTCAACGCAACAATAAGAAACATAAAACAAACAATATCTACACTACCGCACCCAAACTAATTTGTACATTATATCTTCCCTACTACTCCCGTCCCACATTCCCTTCCACCCTCTCCACTCGCTATTAAAGTAAATTTTTATATTCAGTGGAAAATTTGTAATTGTCATAATTGTAAAAACCATTATTTCATATTTTTAAGATTCTTGTTTTGCTGTTAATTTTCCCCAAAACAAAATAAATAAATAAATAAATAGTAAAAATGTATAATTTGTTAGGATGATGAAATATATAACAAAACAAAATAGTTCATCGAACTTTGTGAAGAAGGGGAGAGAACTCAAAATAGGTCCAACTGAATAAATAAAATCACAGAAAGGTTAAAGGCGGTCGTTCCTTGTGTTCTCAAATAATAAGGCTGTTTGCCGCGGCGGGGCAACTGTGCCAACAGCCTGTGTTTGTCTTATAGCATTTTTAAAACGGTCAACAGGATTACACCGTGCATTTTGAAAAAGTTATGTGTTTTTATTTGATATATAGATGTAAAAGTGTTTGAAACATTTGAATATTTAATCACATTCTTTTAGTGTTTAATCACGTGGTTTGTAAACGTGAATATATTCTAACCGTCTTATCTAATAAGATATCTTTTACAGAAGATTGTGATGAACTAAAGCAATTAATTGTGTGATAATCATATTAATTCCGTGACTAGACCGGATCATACTCGAGACGAGTAGGTACCTACTTGCTAAATTAGAAAATTAATTATTGATCTCCGGCAAGAGAGTATTACCACCTTATCTATTTTAAAGAAAGACCATAATTATTGTACAGTGATCCATTTTTTGTTCGGCTACCTTAGCACCGGGCGAAGGCTTCGGAGGAACAAACGCTACTGCTGTAGATTTTTTATCTCTATTCACGCTGGTCATGTAAAAAGGCTGATTCTGAGAAATTCCTTACAGTATCACTGATCCATTGAACTTTTTCAAGTGACTTGACACAACTCCTCACATCGTTGGTCACCGAAGGCCAACATATGACGTCCAGGACATATTACAATGTATTTAATTAATAGGTTTATCGCTTGAGGTTAACCTAAAAAACAAAACACAGTGCTCTAGAATAGTGTATCTTTTCAAAAAAAAAAAATTATATAAATACATCAAATTAATAATCAATCAATACATATTTGATTTAATATAGTGTCACGTGTCGTGGCTGCGGGAGGCAAACGAAAACATTGGAAATTAATTAGCGATTGATTAAAAAGTCACTTAACACGAATTAAACTATTCGCAGCAACAAACACGTTATTCTTTAAATCGCATGTTTCGTGGGAAACATTAAATTCTCGCAAGTAGTATTTATTGCATTTATTTATTTCACCTTATGTATCTAAGTAGTATTATCGATTATTTCGATCGATATCTGTCACTTCGCAATTTACGACTGGGCAATCCTGGTCATCTTCCGCGACTCGTTTCGCACTGAATCTGTCAAAACAAGAATCTGCGCATCGGCCTAGATCCGCGCTATTTATACACAAAAACTAGATTGTCGAACCTCCTAGATTATTCTGTAGATAATACGAGACTGTAAAAGACTGTGCCAGAGGCTTCTATGTCATTGACGTCATTTACGTATTACGAAGGATTCTGTACGAAATCTCTTTTGCCATTTCGTTACAATAGGCTCCCGTCCAAGGAGTGTATACTGTCTTTGTTGCCAGTAAGAAAAACCTCCAAGGTAGAGTTTTCATTGAATGTAATGTAGGAATCGTATATATTGTTACGGAGGTAAGTTTATAGAACTCCATAATCACACATATGGAAATAAAAACACTAGATGCGTTTTGCATTATGAGGGCATTACGAATAAAAAATAGCGAATATAAAAGCGATAGCCAATTGCTGAACTGCTTTGAGGCACCCCCTATTATTACGAAAATTGTTTTTATTTTATTGATTGTTTTGGCGTTAACGTTGTGGGCACAGATTATTCATGATCATTAAATAGTGTGAAAACACAAACATGTCACCTGTGCATGAGTTTAATGATAATTTTAAATTTTGCTACTTAAGTTTCGACAGTTACAGAATCTCTAACGACAGGTGAAGTACTCTCAAAACTTAAGTTGTAAAATATAAACAAATTTAGTAATTAATTAAACAAGACACAGAAAAATCAAACCAACGAAAAAATATTTTGGCTGCTTTTTGGCTGGCGGGATTCGAACCAACGGATTTTCAATCCATCCGGGAATGGCGCGTTATCCAATGATAATACATCGCCGTCAATTTTTCGATCTTATATGTAGTCTCTTTTTATTAATTGATTAATATACATACTATTTATTTTTAGCAATTCAGTTTTTGTATTGCGATGGTCACAAATTACTTTGTGTATCCCATGGAAGGTATAATAATTTTGATAGTCCGTTGTTAGTTAATTTATCCAAGTCATATATTCTATTTAATGTGATTTTTATTATAAAAATGATAGAGAATCTGTTTTAACATTGGGACCATATATGGCACGGGTTAATCATCTCGATACTAAATAAACGTTAAAATTTTTAAGATTCATATTTAATATATTAATAGCGGATATATATTTAACATTCATACATATATCCTTCAGTACTTTGTCTGAGTGATTTAAAATTGATCCTGATAGGTATCGCTCTCTTTGTTTACTGAACAAATAACCTTTAGAATGCGAAATACACGCTACCAATCGAATATCAATTTTAAATATATGCAAGTACCCACTCAACATTTTAAGTATGACTCAGAAAGCTTGTGAGTTCACCCTTATCGCAAATATAAAGTACAGAAAAGGAGGGTAACTTTGATTTCATAATTTCCATTATCACTTTGATCAAGGAAAGAAGCAAATAACGGAATGAATCAACGAATATATTCGTATTATAAATCCTTTTATTGTATCATAATATTACAGGATTTATAAACCTTGAAAATGATAATCTCCATTTTACTTTATATTGTATTTGTTTAATTCTCTGTACAGCAATTCGTGTAATTTGTTAAATCTGATGGAAACTTTAAGATTGTCCTAGCCTTAGTTGGTACTCGTACGGAACCTGATGGATCAGAAGGAAAAGGAAATATATGAAGTGAATATTAAATCTACATGAACAAATGGCGTCCGTGAAAGACCTGACATTATCAGATAAACCGAATATTGATAATAACTTTAATAACTAAAAGCGTGAATGAGAAGAGTGGTATGCCAGGACTGAAATATGGTGTTCTATCGGAATGGCGCAGTGGTCTGTTAGTTAGTTACCGCTCATAACTATTACATATAGTGTATATTATAGATATCTCACAGAGACGAAACTGTATTAATTATGGGAAAGTAGGTATAGAAGTCATTTGGGTGTAACAGGACTTATGACAGTTTCGTCTCTGTGAGATATCTATAATATACACTAATTGATTAATACAGTTTCGTCTCTGTGAGATATCTATAATATACACTAATTGATTAATACAGTTTCGTCTCTGTGAGATATCTATAATATACACTAATTGATTAATAATGTCTCTGTGACATAAATCCAGCACTGTTCTGAAAGATTTGAACAAACTCAAAAAATATTCTGTATTACATATATTTAGGCTAGAAGCTTGACTTATCTTAAAAATTCACTTTTTATCAAATCTTAATACATTTATACTCGTAAGCCATTTTTGAAAATGTTTTATTTAATGTTGAGGTTTTGGGGTGATATATTTTCACAAAATATATCACTCCTTCATTATATAATTAAATCCAATTGTTTATTATTATAATAATTAATGTATATTAATTGTGGGGTATAAAATCAAAGGCGGCAAAATCAAAAAAGAATAATGCAGTTATCCAGGATTTCTTACTGTACTGAATATGAGATTTAAGAGCCTATAATTTTATAGGAAACATGATTTTGAAAGAGATAGAATTCGGTAAATTTTAAATTTGTAATCCTCGGTGACCGCATTCAATTTTTTTTTGAATTTTGGATAATGCTGCTTTTGCTTATACCTATACCCCACAATTTACAAATTAGTTGCCTTAGCTTAATTGAAAGAAGTCAGTAGAAAAATCCCTCGGTGGCTTAGTTTATTTCTTAAACTTAACAGTTATAAAATTATAGTTTAGTATTTTTATTATCTTGTCTTTGAACTTTAATGCCTATACACTGTCTGACGAATATTACAGCCTTAAATAAACTCGTACACCCACGGTGCTTACGGAAGCAATAATAATTATTAAAGTGGCCAAAGTTACCCCTCCTGGATAAAGGCAGATGACGATACTGCCTTAAATGCAAGCTTATGCACGAATGGCATTCTGAACACAACACTTAGTGGCAATCGTGATATGCATATCTTAAAATAATGGCCACAAAAACCATCCAATATGATTTTATAAGTGTAAATACGAAATGGCGCGCTAGCCATTAACTCGAGTGTAATTATTACTGCAACTAAGATAACTTAAAATGGTAAAGTTCAGCTTCAATTATTTTTCAGAAAAATTAAGTAGGTATATTCTCTGAAGACTTTTTGGGCTTTCCTGTTGTTTGTCTTTCAGTATCAGAACAGATAATAAGCTGAATGCGATCCAGTGGTCGGTGGTTTGACCTATTTTCATATTTCACAGTCGTTTATAATAATATAAAATACTAGGAGTATTGATGTGACACGTATTCTAAGTCACAACCCCGTTGTTCCAAGTCTATCTATAGATCAAAGTAGGTAAACCTTTCCACAAACCTGGCGGTTGTGATTTCAATCTACGATTCGATAGAGAATATCGTGAAAAATTAAAAAAAAAAAAACTAGACTAATATTAATATACAGCGTGTAACAGAGCTAGTCCACAATACTTTACAGGTGGATTCCTGCCTTGATTATGAGTCGAAGATGTTCAAGCAACCATGTCCTAATATCAATAATTAAGAAGATATGCGACATCAAAATTTGCATTTTTTTTCAATATTTCGGACTTATCTCCATTAATAATGGTGGAAATTTTGTGACACAGTCCATGAAAAAGTTTATCTTCAACAATGGAACACACTAAGAAAAAAATTGGTTGAAAAACGTCGAATATCCTCAAAAGAACGGAAGTCATTTTTTTCCTTGTCAATGTACACTCCAATTGAGTAGCTTGTTGGTGTAGTGGTCATGACGATCGCCTAGTGATCTGATGGTCGGTGGTTCGAACCCCATTTCAGGACACCAGCAATTTTCATGACACAGGCTTTTAGCTTAGTCTGAGAAAAGTAAGAATATTGATGCGACACGTATTATATAAAATTAAAAAATCAAAAACATTCATGAAATACATAGGAATTATGGTCCTCATTTACTTTTGTATTTCGTGTTATTGTCGACGCGCAATTAATTTGCGCATAATTGTCGGGACACCATGTATTGAATACATGCGTAAAATATTCGACATCTAACATGTTACAAATAAAATTCTACGTGAATTGAAATATTTTTTTCAAAAATCTATCCCAATCGTAGATGCTTTTGATTCGTTTAAAATGACGTAACGAAAACAGTTAACAACAGCGCAAATTTGTATTGGAAGCGGACTTGTATATTTGCGTCCCTTCGCATTATAAGCGTAGTATCACTATATACAATAATATGTGTAACCCTTCAGTTAATAACTATAAATATTTTCCTAGAATAATAGTAACAAAATTAATTATTTCCGTGAACGGAAAATAGCTCCCATTTTGTGTAACGTGGTGATTCTGAAAGAGCGCATTTCTTCCCGAGATACGCGCCTCCACTTCAAATTAATACAGCCTTCAGTGGTAACACAGTCCATAATACGGCATCGTTATAGTTATTATCTACATAAGCTAAGTCCATGTCTACTGCACGCCAGTGAGTGGCTTCCAGATGTCTCATAGAGACTAAATTATACTTTTTATGGGAAAGTAGGTAAAGAAGTATATGTTTCGGTGTACGGCTGTCTTAGGTGATCACTTTACACAATGTAACGTTCACCAATTCCACCCACGATAGAATACCACATCTATAAAATTATTGTAATTTGTATAGATATTTAAGTTTTTTAACCCGTTTCACATGTGTGTTGTAATTATAACTAGCGCCACCGGCATCCAAAGCTTTCTCATTCCCCTAATCAAATATAGATGTCACCAATGAGGTATCTATATATTTTTATTTATTGGAAGTCCCAGGTAGGGGACTTTGGATTATTGGTCACAGGCTCACGTGTGTAGCAAACAGTATATTTTTTAAGACGTTTAAAGCGCGATACATGTTTTATGCCACATCTCTCTATTCTATGGAATTTATTTTCTAGTTTCAAAAAATATTTATAAATTAAGTTAAACAATTAATCCTAGGCGGAGAACCAAACTCGTCTCCCGCATGACAGGCAAGCAAGCTAAACACTGAAATTTAGTTATTAGAATAGGATACGTCTTTTCTTTATAAATCCATTCATAAAACACAATTTAACTCATTTTTCATAAAACTTTTGTATTTTCAGGTTGGCAATGAAATTTTATGTTATGTATTAATATAAATATCAAAATATAGATGAATGCAATAAATTCTTACATAAATATGACAGTTCGAAAGCACAGTCAAGAATAAAAAAGCAAAATGGCAGAGCAATCAATATTCGACACCCCAAAAATCAATTGGATTCAAAAAGGATCCTGGTATGGATCCCGGTTTTGGTAAAGGTGAAAATAAAACACGAGTTGAAAATGATAATAGGTTTATGAAAAAACATTACCAATTTTTCTAATACATTTTTGACAATAGAATAAAGTAATTTCACGCGGAAAAAATGCAAAAGGTGTGTAGTTTATTTCAATTTGACAATTCATAAAATCTCAATTATAATAATTTCGTTGTCTGTCTGTACTCCGTCTATCCGTATAACTTCCGTAAAAAAAAATGTATTTTTTTTCAAAATTTTTTTTTCGAACAATTTTATATTCGTTTTTTTGCAATTTTTGTTTTCAAAAATTTTTTTTTGATTTTTTTCGAAAAAAAATTTTTTTTAAATAAATACATATTTAAAACTTTTCAAAGCAAGAAAACACTTTGTGGCTTGACATTATATGAAATTTAAGAAAAAATTAAATACTATGTTTTAAACCACTTAATTGCTATATATTTGTCAACTAGTTTCGGTTGGACTCAACCTTCTTCAGGACAATTACAATTAGACTAATCTAGGTACAGAAATTTATAAAGGAGGAAAGAAAAAGAGAGAGGGACAGAGTGTCAACTAGGTGGGGGGGGGGGAATGGGAGGAGTTAACTGAAGATAGAGGGAACAACTTTAAAATCGGACTATTAGATAAATTTATTTGTTTATTTATTTTTTGACTATTATTATTGATAGCTTTATTAATTTCTAATGTTTCTAGATTGTTAAGTCGCAAACCTAATCCGTTTTTGTGTAAAATTTTTGGCCCTGTATTATTATTAAATGTGTGATTAAAATTAATTAGATGTTCGGCAAATTCAGAAAAACCTACATTTGTTAAGCATTTAATGTGTTCTTTTATTCTAATATTTACGTTTCTCGATGTTTTACCAATATAGAAAGCTGGGCAATCATTACAGCTAAGTTTATAAATACCAGAATGGTTTAATATATTTTCTTTGTCTTTACAGTTACTTAATAATTTGCCTAAATTGTTACTGGTATAAAATGCTGGCTTTACCAGTAACACAGCTAGTCACCAATAAATATAGATCGAGGAACATGGTATTCCCAAGCTAAGAAATAAATTACCTGGTCCCATACAAAATAGTACGCTCACTCCCAATTTGGAAGAGGTTGTAAAAATATGGATTATTATGCCAAATACTCAAATAAAACGATAAAAAACATATTTTTTCAATTTTCGCAATTTTTTTATAATTTTATTCGACTTGTATTAAAGCGAATGAATTTTTCATAATCGACATAAGTTACTGCCTCTTCCAACCCCCGAGCATTTCCTCTCTCGCATCATTTAACAGCTCGCACACCCAAAGGATACATCCCGGGGTCTGTCGCACCCGCCCACAGCACACCACGGTGCAGCGGCGAGTCCCAAATCGTGAGGCTTGCTCCGGAACTCGCCGTGCCCCGAGACAAGCTGCAAGGTGTAGTGGTCCAGACCGGGAGATGTCCCCTGCCCTTCTCTCTCGCGGCTACCCTAAGAGTAAGTCCATCTTCCCAGAGGAGCCGTGTCCCATCTTTCTCGTCACTTTTCCAAAATTACGGTTCTAATCCTCTCACACAATTCCCGATAGCTGGTATCCGAAGGGCTGAAGGTCACACCAGACACGCTGACCTCCAGCCCTTTCTTCAGAGAGCTGCGGGCATTTGCTTCAATCACCTGTAGGTCAGCTGGTGGAACATTAGTCAGCACAGACGAGGTTGCGCTAGATACTGTACGATATGTTCCACTCACAGCCAGCATCTACCTATATATAAAAAAAATACAAAAATAATATAAAAATAAAATATACAGAACATTCCTACATATAAAAATATTCTTCTTCAAAAACAGCAATATAATTTTTTGGTTATATTATTAATATAATTAATAAATTTAACTTAGTTTTCACCACTTTTGTATTAAAAATATCAACATGTTTCAGGGCCTATGGCCCCTTCGTCAGGATACAATTGTATACTAACAAAATTAAATTCAATAATTGAAGTACAGACAATCAATATATGGAAAATGAATAATAACAACATGAATATAAATTTAAAAGATAACTAATTGTAAAAATGACCTGGTTATTTATAATATTTAATATACTATTAAAACTTTTTCTTATTTCTAATTTTCAAACTGCGATTCTGTATAATTTGTATGTAAAATTTATAAACCCTTATTAATATCAAAATAATGATCCAAAGCCAAAAGATAAGATTACTTTACTATTAACACTTTTTTTATTTCCAAATTTTCTAATTTTCAAACCGCGATTCTGTATAATTTGTATGTAAAATTTATAAACCCTTAATAATATCAAAAGAATGATCCAAATCCAAAAGATGGTGAGAAAATTTAGAATAATTATTGCTATTTAAGCACTTTAAGTGTTCCTTAACTCTAACTTTTTACACGTTTTTCTTATTAAAAATAATCACAATCATTACAAATCAATTTACCTATACAACACTCTGACGATGGAAAAGTTTTTCTGAAACATGTTGGTGGAATTACTCATGTAAAAGAAGTAGATACAATTAATATAATCAATATTTTTTAATTTATAAACACCCGATTTTTTAAAAATTGTCCTTATCCTTATAATTTAATATATATATTTTTAAAATTATTATTAGTATAGAAAGCTGGCTGAAACATGTTGATATTTTCAATACAAAAGTGGTGAAAACAAAGTTTATTTTATTAATTATATAAAAATATTTTTAATTACTTAATTTTTTGCGCAACCTTTTCCGCTTCGTTCCGTGTTTCGATCACACTATGTACCTCCAGACGCCTGAGACAATTATCTGACATCTTAAATCGGCCACTTTACCGCACTTTGAACAAACCCTAGGAGGCATACGTGCATCGAGGCGTATGTGTTAAATATAAGTGTGACTGTGTGACTGTTCGTGTTTAAGATATTACTCAACAATATCCCGGGTCAGAGGGCAACTGTGCTCATTTTCTCACCACACCGTTACATATTTATTATATTCCGTCATGAATGACGGGTTGCTGAAAAATTTCGGATTTATTTTTGTACATACGGTACCTACGCATTTTTTTTCTCAATTTATTTTATAAACTTGTGTATTTATCATTAATCCAAAAACTATATAATTATTAAATAAATAGTATGCTTCTCAATTATCTTGATACAAATTATGTTATATTATTAATTTTCTAAATTTTAAAATATAAACCATACTATTGTTTTCAAACGTCTACCGGTTTCGATACCAAACTGTATCTTCATTAGCACGGACACACAATAATTTCCATAAATTGAATTTGTAAGAGTCAAGTTATGATACGCAAATTTAAATTATGGAAGTTATTGTGCGTCCGCCCCGATTAAGATACAGCTCAGTATAGACATGTGAAAACAATGAATGTGTTAACTTTAATTATTAAGAACTTTGTATAAACGACTTGGTGTAACTTTATGTCTACCAGTTTCGATACCACTGTATTTTCGTCAAGACGGAGCAAACCTATTGTTAGTATGAGTCCGTCCTGACAAAGATACGGTGGTATCCAAACCGGTAGACGTACAATTACTTCGAGCGGTTTATAAAAAGTTCTTAATTAATTAAAATTAATAATTATTACATCTGACCACAAAGTTAACGCTATAAACACCAAAAATACGAAAAATTAGTTTTCTCAAATAAATTAATAATTATGTCCAAAACTAAAGTTATCGCTAAAAACATGTAAAATATTCTAAATTTTAATTTTTTTTATTTAGAGAATATCGTTATAGTTTAGATTTAAATGTTGGACACAATGAATTAAGCTTACTACCTTACTATAGACCTCGGTCTAGTTAAGGAGACAGTGAATATCTTTTACATACAACTAAAAAATCATTATGAAATTCACTGAAAAATTAAACAAATCAAATATCAAAGTACACAACCCAGTACTCCTAGTGTATGCTTCTAAATAAATAAATAAATATTATTCTCAGTTATACATATAAGTTCTCAATGATCAATATTAAGCTTATGAACACTAAGCGTTATCAATTTATACTTATTTTATATTCTATAATTATTATTCGTCCTATTATTTTATATTTTTTTATTTTTGAACTTCTCAAACTGCATACATTAATGTAATATTCTTGACCGGCCTTGCCAGTCATGTGTTCTTCTCTTCTTCTGCTAGGGATTTCCGCGTTTTGTAATTAAACACCGGAATCTCTTTGGAAGTTTATTGAGAACTCGATATAAGATACAACAATATGGATGACAAGGTATGGCGCGATGCGGTTTCGTCTTTCCTCTGATAGCCCGCTATCTCGAATGGCCGCGCACCGCACTCACACACATGCACCTTCCATCCCTTTCGCGCACGCAGTAACTGTCACGTCTATATACATTACATTTATGGTTCATGGCCCACTTATTATTTAATTTTTTTAGTGTATGTATAATTTTTATTAGTAACTACTGTAACCTGTCAAAAATGCCGGTTCCTAAAAAATAAGTGTTTACTTATTTATGACCGACACTCATTAAATAGTAATAACGACTTTTATCATAATATTTTAACATTTTTTAAATATATTTTCCCTGCCGGCAGCTACATTTAAAAACTGGCGATTGAGCTGGGCGGAGCATGAAATGGTACGCGTGTTTGGTAAGCCCTAGTATATATTTATAGTATATTTTTGGCAGTCCACGGAATGGCGGCGGTAGCAATACGCGTTAGGCTGCCCGTTCGGGTTTGCTGGCCTTGGGTTCAAGCCCCATCTCCGGCCGTTTAATTTGTTCTTTTTAGCCGTGAAGTCGAACGAGATTGCGGACGTTGCACGAAGTTACGGATGGACAGACAGACTGACGGGCGGACAGACAATGAAAATATTATGTTTGATTATGGAATAGTTGGATGGGGTGGAGCCTAATTCGTCTAATAGATATATTAACTAATTTTGCAAAAGCCTTCAATATACACAACAAAAGAACTTTTTACATTTCTCAATGTATTAAATATTAATGAAATGTATCAAAAATGTGCTATACTTCAAGCCCATAAAATACACTTCGGCAATAATGGATCAACAAGAATCTGTTTTAGTGATAGACCAAGTCGGCTGGGAACATTGCTGTACCCGGGTTCGAGACTTGTACAGCCGCGCAGCCGCAGTACTTTCGAGAGCATAAAACACGTTTCATTTCTTTCGATGGCGGTAAATTTGTAATATTCTTTATTACATAAAATACAAATTGTCGGGACCACTGCATTGGGTTGGAATGCTAACCAAAAGTCTGACCGCAACCTTCCGGTCCCGGTGCAGGCGACCCGGGCTCCTCACTGCTCTGTAGGACGAGGACACGGAGATGCTCCCGAATAGAGAATGATTCATGATATTCCGCCAGATTCGGGGCCGCCTCCGGACGTTTTGATACGGACAGGGTTGATAGAAATCATGATTTAAAAAAAAAACGGATTTATTTGATTTTTTTTTAATATTCCGATCGTTTATTTTAATTATTAATAAAATTAACAAAAATCGGCATGTTAGTTCTTCTAAAAATTCAGTATTTTTTTAAAAAGCACATTAGCATTTTTATTTGATATACTTAACAAAAAATATTATACAATTAACGAAAATCAACAAGTTCTTTCAAAAGTCAATCAATTTTTAAAAAACACAGTAGTATTTTCTCATATTTAACAAAAAATCAACAAGGAAAATAAAAAAACTTAAAATTAATAAAGGAACATAAAACCATTTGAGTTTCACCGCAGTCGCAGTCACTTATATTTACTCACATATAACTAAGACGTTATGTTTTTATTGGTTTTTTAATTTGTTAGAATTTAGTTCTTCCAAAAGGAAGACTACTTTGGCCGCCTTCTCGGTGCCTGATATATTTCTTGTTTTGCTGTGCACCAAACTGAATATATTCTTATGAAAATATTCGTTCGACCCTAGCGGAAGAAGCAACTGTACTTATCAGTTTTATCAATGTATTGCTACCCACCAATCAGTAGGGGCGGTTTTCTGTATGACTTGTTTATCGACTGATACTCCAGTGAAAGGCAACTTTTGCCGGGGAAGTCCCTTGAAACTTTTTGACTGATTTGGTTGCAGTAAAAAAAGTATTGATTTTTAGGTCATTGATTTTAAAAAAAATCACTAGATTTTAATCGCGATTTAAATCACATCTCCATCCAGATTCAATGTGCCCCAATTTTGTTGAATGTTTCAATATTTCTGACTTATTTTCTGTAAAACGTTGGACTGCTTTAAAAGTATTTCATTTATATTAAAAATTCAAGTCAAATAAAATGATGAAAACCTTACCAAAAATATTTTTCAAATTTCTGCAAGGTTTTAATCATTTTATTCGACTTTAATTGGAGCGAATGAATCATTAATAATATTCGATACAACTTACTGTAATGAAACATTTTAGAGAAAATAAAACAAAAATATTGAAGAAAAAAAACGCAAACTTTGCAATAAGTCTTCATCTATTAATATAAAAATATTTATATATCTTATGTATGGAACTTGGCTACGTTAAAAAATTAAAATTTATAAAAAACTAGCTATTAGTACCCAGCGTTGAACGGATTAAGGATTAATTTGAAAATAAATTTGTGGGGGAAAACAAAGGTTCCATTGTTTTGCAAAGCCTCTAATTAAAACAATGTTTCCATTTAATCAACGCTGGGATGGATGGGATGTCTAAGGAAGTAATGTGGCATATTTTTTCTATCGGGAATATGTATGCAAAATTTAGGTCCAATCGGTCAAGTGGTGTAGATTCGTACAGAAAATATATCGGGGGAGGGGATGGGTTAGAGGGGGAAGGGAAAATGTCGCCTTTATTACCCGCCTCGTCCTAAAGAATAAGTATGCAAAATTTGGGTCAGATCGATCGAACGGTACAGATTTACATGTCGAATATGTCAGAGGGAATGGGGGTAAACGTGGAGGGGAGAAATGTCACCTATGTTATCCACCGGGTCCCTAAGAATAGGTACGTGTGCAAATTTTAAGTCCGATCGGTCGAACGGTACAGATTTGCAATTAAAATATATCAGTGAGAAGGGAAGCGGTAAAAGAGGAGGGGGAAATGTCGCCTTTGTTACCCGCCGGGTCCTAAAGAATAGTTTCCATATTTTGAGTCTGATTGGTCGAACGGTACAGATTTGCATTGAAAATATATCAGTGGGGGGAAGGGGTAAAGTGGAGGGGGGAAATGTGTAGATCTGTATAGAGAACAGATAGACAGACAGACAGACATTGAGTTTTATAGGTATAGATACTCTTTTAAAATACTACAAAAATGAGTTTGTTATGAATAATAAAAAAATGAAATAATACATGTACTAAGTATGTACGTGGAGCTGTCACGGGCTGGCAAGCAGAACGAGTTGCGCACAGTCAGAATCTCTTGTAATAACTTTGGAAAACACTATGGAAAGCTCTAAAATTATCTAAAACCTTCGCAAAACGTCTGCGAATGCCTGGAACAGCCAAGAAGCAACGGGAACCTTATCCCTAACACTAGAATAATCTTGGAGGTTCGAAAAATCAGCGTTTGCAAGTATAAATAGCGGAACTACGCCGCGGTGGGAGAGTTCTGTTTATGACAGTTAGTTCGGTGCGAAATAAGTCGCGAGGCGACGGTCAGGTGAGCGATTGATTCCAGCGAAATAATCGGGCGAGTACTCACCGATAGTGGCGAAATAAATAACCGTGAATTCTATGTGCGAGTATTCTACGAGCGATAAATAAAGTGTTCCCAGCGATAATAAAGCGATAATATACTAGTGATATATTGCGAAATAGTGTATTTTAAAGAAAAGCGTTAAGTTTAATTCGTGTTAAGTTTTTTGTCCATTTAATAATTAATTAGTCACTGATTTTTTTTTTAAATAGAGATGTGAACACGGAATACGTGTCACATCAATATTCTTACTATTTTCAAACTAAGCTAAACGCCTGTGTTATGAAAATAGGACTAACTTGGTAGTCTGGAGTGAGGTTCGAACCCGAGACCTTTGGATCACGAGGCCAGTGTCCTAACCACAAGACCAACTAGCTACTCTATTGCTAATTCATTTCCAGTGTTTTCATTTATCTCCCACGGCCACGACACGTGACAGTACTTTCGTACAGATTAATTAAATGGAAGTATAATAAATAAAATACTGTAGAGTATTGTGGACTAGCTCTGTTACACCCTGTATATCCGATATCGCACGCAATCAGTATACAGGGTTATTTGGAAAATATTAATAACCTCGAAGGACTATATTCCTTCCTTGATTATGAGTCAAAAATGTTATCATGACATATAATTTTTCGGGGTTTTTATCATTTTATATAACTTGTATTGAAACGAATGAATTTTTCGTAATCGATTTAAGTTACTGTAATGATAGTCCAACGTTTTACAAAAAATAAGTCAGAAATATTGAAAAAAATGCAAACTTTGATGTCGCATATCTCCATAACATGATATTATATATCTATATAAAAACCCCGAGAAAATTCCAATTTAATTCGAAGGTTTGTATTATTTTATTTGCCTTATATTAAATTGAATTGGGAATGAATTTTTCATATTCGATATAAGTAACTGAAATGATTGATAGTCCAACGTTTTACAAAAAATAAGTCAGAAATATTGAAAAAAAAATGCAAACCTCAATGTCGCATATCTCCATAACTATTCATGATAGCTTGAACATTTTCGACCCATAATCAAGGCAAAAATATAGTCCTGCGAGGTTAATAATGTTTTCTAAATAACCCTCTATATCTACATTAAGGCATGAGTGGTAGGTATGAAACATATATTTTGAAAAAAATGCGAAATTTAATATTTATATGACAGAATATTACGATAATACATAATAGTTTATTGTTTCGCAGATAAGTTTGTAGACTTTCCTAATCACACATTATAAAATAAACAAACACTTGTTTTTCAATTCTAATTGTTTAATTTTCTTGAGAACTTTTTCGCCTTCTGAGGGCATTATCAATCTAACTAGATACCTGTACTGTATAGTTTTTCTTTCCATATATGTAAATATTACCTTTCATTAAAATATCATTAGTGTTTGAACAAAATAGAATCGTGCCAAAATGCATGAACCTATTTTTTTTTAATAGAGGTGCGAATATTTTTAATAGCAGTTAAGGGGTTACGTGTAGTCAGGATTTTTAAAAAATCGATTTTTTTTTTAGTATTTTCTTAAAGAAAATTATTTCAAAAATATTGTGTGAAAATATCAACTCGATCCGGTTATTAGTTTTAAAGATATCCAACGATAACTGTAGGGCCCTCCGCTGCCGCCCGTACTGATACGCGGGCGGTACTAGAGCCGGCCGGGCTGACAGACGGGGCGACTGCTTCGGAACGCGGTTTTTACCTGTTTAATTCTAAAAATAATGTACGAAATTTCTTTTATACTTCTATTTTTAGACATAAGACCCTTTAGGCTAACTGAGATTTGATTTAGTGTTAGTACTTCAGTGGCAGTGAAACCCCGCAGTCGATAGGTAGTTGTGCGTGTATTATAATCATTTTCAAAAATTTATAATGAGACCTCATGAAGGTATGCAAGGAATATTAATGCCAATGCATAGGATTACATTATGGACCTAATGCACACCGGTATGCTGAAAAACTCGATATAGAGCGCATAAAGATTGCTGACCAACGTGCAAATCAGGTCACTCGAGAAGGCAAAATGAGACATAGATAAAAAAAAATCGACATCTTGGAGGCTTACACATCGGCAGAAGATGTATTATATGTACCAGAAATAGAGGACTCTACGTAAGTAATTTTTTAAATTATATTTGTATTAATTATTTATGCATAAAACTTTAAACGCGTTTTACTCAAAATAACGTTTTAACAAACGGTGTCCACGATATTTTAAAAACTACTCCATAGATTTAAATGAAATTTTAACATCATATTTTAGGCATTAAAAACTTGTGCTTAATCGAAGGATTTTTTTTTGATTTAAACTTTTTTTTTATAAATAATAAATGAGTGATTTTTTCCTTCAAAATTCATAATTAATCTTTAAAAGACCGCCATTTTGCTAAATTTGAAAAAAAATAAAAAAGCTTCGATTAAGCACAAGATTAACTATTAAACTACTAATTTCTTTTTGTTTCATTAAATTTAGATAAATCAGTAAGAAGCACTGATGGACACCGCGAGGCACTACTTGCAAAACAGGGGTCAAGAAACGAGATTCTATCGTGGTCCAGTATTAATAATTTTATTTGAAACTTTCGGTATAGTTACATAAAATATAGTGTAAAACGTTAGTATTATGTATTGAATTAAAACATTAAACAACCGTTCAAAAAATTTTGTTGAAAATGTCTATTTTTTTGCGCCTCTGACTACACGTAACCCCTTAAACATGCTGCCACTGGTGCGGTGTCTGCAATTGGCTATCGCCCATTACCTGCTGCCTATCATATGATTTTGTTATTTTTTGAAACTGGCAATAGTAAAACCACACACTGCACGCACACAGCGTTTTTGAATCAATCACAATATAGATGATACATCACCGTATATGCATTCGAGTTTGACACATTTCCCAACATAGGTACATTTTAAGCTAGAAATTAAACGTCATAAAAATAGTTTCCTGCAGAAAAATTAAAACTGACGTGTGAAAATATAAATATCGATGTATTTCGCCCCTTAATGTGACTCGAATGTTAATAATAGGACTGGTGTCCTGGAATGGGGCTGGATCTCTTAGCGAGAGTCATAACCACAACACCAGCAAGCTACTAAAATTGTATGGCTGTTTCTTTCAACAGTTTTCATATAAATACAAGTTGTGGAACTAAAAATAATGTTTTTATGTTATTATAATTGTATTTGGAAATTTACGTGATACTTTAAATTGATTTATCTCGAGAAATTCATTTATTTTGTGCGGCTTATTTTTAAGTACTGACTGCCGCAGTACCAGAAATAAAAGCATGGGTACAATAAAAAACATAGAATAATGTGATATTTACAAATAATAAGCTCACACCTTTACCGGCGTGTTTTCTTTTTCGTTTTTTTTTTTTTTTTTCTTTTTTTTTTTTTTTTTTTTTTTTTTTTTTCGTTTTCTCATTCTATAGGATTATTACTTTGTTTCTAGCGAAGGGGAAAAACTACATTTCAAATGAAGGAACTCAAAACACACACACGTCACAGTATGAAGACACTTTGTACCAATTGTAGTAAAAACACTTGAAGTGAAGTAAATGAAGTGGAAAGGAATGAAAGTAATTTGTCAGATTAATGAAGTGATCAGTTAGCTAATGAAATGAAGGAGTAATTGTATACAAAATTGTAGTTACTAGTTGAAGTGATATTACGTTTTTTCCGAAAAAAAATTTGGCGACCAAAAAAAAAAAAGGTCGCCAGCCAGATTTCTTCATTCGATTCCAAAAAATTTTCAAACCATGGGGGGGGGGGGTTGTTACAGTTTCCAGAGATTTCTTCATATATCTACATCAAAATCCTAAAAATTTCAGGTAAAAAATGCACTATTTAAAGTATGTTTCTCATACTTTCGATAACTTTGAAGTGTATGTACTTTGTAGTGTTCGCTTTGAAATGAAATATACTATTTGAATTTTATACTTTCAATAACTTTGGTGTTTGTAGTTTGTAGTGTGCACTACACTTCAAAATGTGCGAAGTGTGCACTTCAATGTAATGTAGTACTACATTGTAGTAGTGAGTACATCGCGGACCCATCACTACTTTGCTCAGTAATTAATTCTTATCAGAGTTAAAACATATTTTAGAAATTAAAAAATCATTTACATATTCCGTCTCAAAGATAGCGACTCGCGAGGAATGCCTCAACCGCTCGAGCAAGAAATAATGGTGTAAGTATAATATAAGTAGCGACCCGGCCCGGCTTCGCCCGGTACAGTTTAAACTCGTCATATCTTCTAAGATATTTCATTTAATGATTTGGTGTACAGGACAAATTTGATCTGCGGTAAATATTTGAGATTAATAAGGATCAATACTGAATTGGTCAAAATTGCTGGAAAGATTTTTTATTTATTTATTTATTTAATGATCATGGAAGACCAACAGCACAACAAAGAAGCATAGAAAACATTGATATAATATAGATGGCCAATTACAGGTCTCCACATTTAGATATATGTTAGTAATGATAAATATTTATGAATTAAACTAAGGCATATTAAAAATTATTTAGAAAGAAAGAATAAAAAAATTAAACAAAAGAAAAAGAAACTTAATTATTAACAGAAAAACATAGGCATGTTTAAAAATAATACAAAGAGAAAAAAAGACTTAATTATTAAGTAGGAAAAAAAATTCTGCACTCAAAATTTTTCTTAGAACTTAGGCATTTTAAAAATTATATAAAAATAAATAATAAAAAATTTAAACAAAAGAAAAAGAGACTTAATAAACAGCAGAAAAACATGTTGAAAATAATACAAAAAGAATGAACAAGAGAAAAGGAGACATAATCATTACGTAGAAAAAAATTCAGCACTCAAATTTTTTCTTAATTTTGTGTGGCTGCACTCGAACAGATCAATATCCAATAATCTTATCAGTTTATTGAATGCATCGCATACCCTCAATAAATATGATTACGACGATAGTTGGATGAGGTAAAATCAATGTGAAAGACTGGGTTGTGTCTACGAGATCTACAGGGAACATGGAATTTTAGTCTATTTAATAGTTCAGGACAGTCGACGTTGCCTGATACAATTTTTAGTAGGTACATCAAATCACCTATTTTGCGACGCTTGTATAAGATAACCATTATATCTTAGTTATACCTACATTTGATGCAATAGGCATGATGACAGTATTGAAGAATTAAAGGATAAGTGATTTTAGAAAAGTATTTTGAAAGGATTCTAAAAATGATCCAGTTTTAATATATACATTGAGATTAATAAGATTTTCAATAAAATAAAAGTATACAATTGTGCAATCCGCCATTTTAACTGGAACACCGGTCAGAGCGAATGACGTCACGCCTCAGTACCCATTACCGTGTCTTTGAACCGTTGCCATAGACACAATGCAATGTTTACTGAGGCTTGACGTCACGTAGACGAAATGACAGCTGAGGGCGTTTTTGCGCGAAATTGAAAATATGTAGATGAAAATGCAATTATTTGCGTAAAAAGTTTAGAATGTTATTTAAAAATCTGTCATCATGCCTATTTTATAGAGAAACATGGATGGTGTAAGTTATCCTTAAAAGATAGATATATGCTACCATTGACTTTTTTGAAGATAATTTAATTTCACATAATTCTTTGCTTCGATTTTTTTTTGTATCTAACGGATTAGGCAGCGTTTCCATGATGAATTTCCCCGACTTGATTCACTAATACCGTTAAAGCTTAGCTGCTGTATGCACTAGGGAAATTTTTAATTCACTAAAATCTTTCTGGAGAAATGCAGATCATAACAGTAATAACCGCATACAAATCCGTTCTGTGGTTCTCAAGATTAGCGCAGTCATACAGACAGACAGACAGAGGGACAGACGCTCGCCGGGGACTTTATTTTATATTATGTATTGATATACACATTAACTACCACGTGGTACGAGGAGAGTATTTTATGACGTCCACATTTTTCTAGCAGTCTGTAGAGCCATGACTCATTTTTTCTTTCAACAATATAAATTATGGGACTAGATGCCCATTCCCAACGGTATTCCGTAACCCAGTTATCGAGTCTCCCCATTGCATCAAACCTCTCTAATATGAACATGAATAATTATTATAGCAGACGCGTGATAGACAAACACACATGGAACAGAAATTAACTAAAGATATCCGAGTGGAGCAATTTCGTTTCAATAAACTTAATTCTTGTTTGCATATTATACTTTCCTTATAATAAAATAATTGAATTAAAACAATTTGGCAAAATAATAAAAAGCCCTTTTAAACATGCATATTATGTATTGTCATAATATTTAAGAAATTTGATGCTAGTTTATGACATTTTATTCTTGTTTACATTCTAAATTACTCCTTTTAATTGACTTTAATGTAACAATTTTCCTTTCAGTTGATTTTATATGTATTTTAAATAATTTATGTTTAAGGAGTTACAATGTTTTGAGGCATCAAAAAACATTAAAATAAAAATTACGTAACTATTGCACATATACAATTTGTTTTATTTTTATTATTTACAGTATACAAATACATTGGTCCATATTTTTCATTAATTATTAGGAGATATTTGGTGTCCAGTTTCTCTGTGACGTGCGCAACTGGTAGAGATAATACGTCGCCGGGGTTTGAATGAATTGGAAATGTTTATTATTTTCTTGCTAAATATCTAATGTCTGTTAATGTCTATGATGGATCTAAAAAATTAGAACATTTTTTTTTGTGCAGATGAGATAAATTATTTTTTTTTACTTAAAAAACGAAGTTAACGATTGATTATAAACAAACGGCGCATTTTATTAAAAAAATCGTAAACTTTATCGTTCGTTATGTTATTGGTAAGATGTCTAAGGGAGTTACAAGAAAAATGCAAAAAAAATATCTTAATTTGTTTATAAATTCACCTACCCCTATAATATAAAGAAGAAAAAAAAATTTTGAAAATGTCAAGGTGGTGTAGCCCCTTAAATATACAAACTCAAATCAAGTATGTATAATAAAATAATTATATTGTACGTCCATATTTAAATCATTAATAGTATCATCATCAGTCACTATCGATCTAGTGCTAGACAACAGCCTCTCCACGATTTACCGTTCTGTTTAGTTCTCCGTCAATCTTTGCAAGGATACTCCCACTGCTCTAATAATTTCAACATCGAGATTTTCGGTATCATCTAGATTATATAGTTTTATTGAAAATACTAACGTATATTTGAAACTAAATATAATAACCATTTAATGCAAAACTAATCCTCACTAATTTCGTACATAAGTCTTTTAACAAGTCATAACTCGGGTAGTTTTCTTTTATTTTATATAAACCTATTTATTAAGGGTATATATGTTTTTTATCTACGTGTAGGTATATAATATATTATTATATTTTATGTGGGGTATAAAACCAACAGCAATATAAAAAAAATTGTATGCCGTCATCGAGGATTACTAATTTATAATGTATGGAATTTGAGACTTTATAGGAATTTATAGGAAATATATGAATTTATAGGAATCGTGATTCTGGAAGGGATATTTACATAAAATCTAGAATTCAGTAGGTACATTTTTAATTAGTTATCCCAGGTGACTGCATTCAAAACATTTTTTCGGACATTTTGCTTTTATACCTCAAATATACACTACATTAGTATCTAAATATAATAATTTCGTTATCTATGTGTCTGTCGGTCCGTAAATTCGTAACGTGCTGGAATTAATAATTTATATAATTAGAGTGTGGCACGCAATCAGCGCGCGGCTCAAGCAATACGCAAAGGTCGAATTACACGGTCTCGACATTTTAATATTATTATTTTATCATATTTAGTTTTAGGTTTAAGCAAGTAGTCAATTAAAAATAAAATATTGTTTTCTATTCATGAATTTTCAGCTTCAAAATTCTGCAATTATTATGTCCCGTGATTTTTCATGAGTGTATGGTAAGTAATATATTAAATTTTAATATTAGTTTATTATATTTTAAACTACATAAGTTATGATATTACGCTTACATGTGTTGTCATCGGCTTACACGAATAAATTATTCATTTTCAGTGACCGACGCATTTGAAAAATGGTGTTGTTCCGTCAACATGTACGGCTTGTTTAGAGACATCATATTTGCTTTACCTACTTCAAAGTGGACCATGAATGATTCTTGACTATCGAGAACCGGTCAGATGATGTCTGTGTGATGCCGCCGAGCTCTACCAGGAAGTCGATCGAGGGTTCACGACTGTAGTCGAAATAAAATAATTTTCCGTTGTGTGAATAATTGTTATATCATCTAATAAATGAAGCAGTGTACCTATTCTCAATCCTGGTATTTTCATAAAATGCCAGCCCATGAGACTGGCTTCTAATACCGGGGGTTTTACCTTCGATTCCCGGTGAGGTCACAATGAAAATATGTGATTTTGTCAAGCCTGGGTGTTTTGATATTGTGTTTCGCCGCAGTAATGCGGCCTCATTACCTGTTAAATAAAAAATGGGCATAAAATGACATGTTTTTAGTTTTATAGAGAAAATGGTTGTCAGAAATTGGATACCAATAAGTCAATTTATACCAAATTGTCAGATGAATAGATGATATCTATGATAGTAGACAGAGAGGATAGATCGTCCTGTAACATAACCCTAGCCTCATCCACATTCATAACAAGTATATGCAAACTGGTTGATTGTTGAGGTATTCATAATAGACATCTTATAATATCTGATTTACCTGGTCATAAGTGTCCCGTGGCCGCCCTCTTTTTCTGGCGCCATCAACAATTGCGTCATATATCTTTCTTACCATCTCTCCTCGTTCATTCGAAATCAACTATATTTTAAAAAATTGCGTCAAAAATATTTTTACTCGCTTTATTCTGTAATATAAGATTTGTAAGCACAACCTGAAGTTGCCCACGTGTCCAAGGAGAGTTAGAGCGGTCCTCCTAAGTGATGGCCACACAGGGCCGCCGCGGTGAGATAAGAGAGGGTAAGTACCTGCCGCGCCCACTCGTGCCTGCAGCCGCGGAACGCCAGGGGAGGTTTGTAGAGCCGCCTCTACAAACAAGACGTAAGCAAACAGCCTAGACCAGCATTGTGTAATCAAAATGGTATCGGGTTCCTACTGAGAACATAACGGCATCTGTCGCCCTTCTGGAAACGAGACAGCGATGTAGGAAATAAATTCAATAGTGCGCTATAATTATTTTAATATGGTGGACCCTCGGTGTTGATATGCGTCTTGATTTTTCGTCGAAACATTTTTTGATATTCGCCCGAAAAATTCTCATTTCATCCCACTTGCCACGAAAAAAAACGAGCACAACAAATAACATTGGATAGATTAGTAAAAAAACGAACGAAAGGTCTTAAAATGCTGGTTAATTATCAGGACATCAATCATCAGAATTGACATTACCCGATTTCATAATGGAAAATAATTTCCCTTCCATACAATAAGAATTTAAATGTATTTGCGATGATTTTAGTGTGAGCATTTTTATTTGTTAAAGAAAAGGTACGCGAAATTCAGAGCTGGGAACGGATTCAACTATTTATATTTAATTCTTATAGGAAAAATTCGTTTGATATTTACCCTTTCCTCGGCAACGGATTAATGACGAATATTGAGGGTCCACTGTATTTGGTAGGTACCTACCTACCTATGCTTAGTCTTGAAAATAAAAAATCCCATTCGGAACTAATCATACGAACTATAGATCTCATCAGGGTGTGCGAGTGTATTCCTTACTATTTTTCTAGGTCCAATATTAACGGAGTTACAAAATTTATAAGTTATTGAAAATGAATGTGCTTCAATATTAATCATATTTCCTAAATTTTGAAAAGGACGAGTTGAGACAATAACTAATTAAATTAAATAAAATAAAAGTTTTAGATTTTTCGAGCAAACTGAACAACTGAATTATAGACGTGGTAGATTTTATGGGCTAAATTCGTCATTCAGCCTGATCCGCTGTCTTGGCCCAAAATGGTGGTAATTCTAGAACTTAACACACAAAAGAATTTGTGGCCAGTGCTAGGAGGAATATTTTTGAGTAGAGTTCTTCACAAGACAATTGAATAAACATTTAGGAGGCACAATAACAACAAACAACAATTTGCAAACAAAGAACATAATAATTTACAAATTAATTTGATAACAATATAACACAATTGAAAAAAATAATTTAATTGTTAGTAGGTATTTATATGAAAAATACTGTTTTCATAGGATTTATACCAACCTTAAAAACTCTTTGGATAGTTTTTTCTTACAGCAGCTCTTCTAATAGTTATTTATTTAATCTAGTGTTTTTCAATAACCAAGTAATGGATAACTTTATAGTAATATAATGCATATACATATGTGCGGTATAAAAGCAAAGGCAGCAATATCCAAAAAAATAATGTTTCGAAATCGTCGTGACAAACTTTGTGAAAGTTCATAGTAATATATTTTTAAGAAATTAAAATTAACAACATTGTTTTCTTCTCACTAAAACACTTTAATCAAAAAAGTATTAATTATAACATTTTCGACGCTTACTGCGTCATCTTCAGTAATAAACTAAACTAAATCTTAAGACTAATGACTACTTGCTGGGTCTGATGTAGGAGTGGAGTGATGGGAAGGGGCGGGGCTAATATGGACAAGGGGGGGGGATGTAATATAGGATGTTTGAATGTTGAGTTTGATGTAACCAGCCTTTTACACCGACAACATCATTAGAAAATATATATTGAATAATAAAACCAAAATAGATCCACTAGAGAATAGCGGAGTGTACAAAATTAATTGCAGAGAACTGCGGATTATCTTATATTGGGCAAACTGGGAGGAAAATACATGCAAGAATAAACGAACACCTAAAAGGAATAAAGAACTTCAGCATAAACTCGGAGATGGCTGATCATGCAAGATCAGAAGGTCATTGATTCACCCATGACAACATGCAGGAAAGAAAGAAAATAGATATTTTAGAAATCAATTTTAACAATAGTAATACACTCAACATTCAAACATCCTATATTACATCCCCCTCTTGTCCATATTAACCCCGCCCCGCAAACCTATCCCTTCCCATCACTCCACTCCCACACCAGACCCGACAAGTAGTCAAAGATTTAGTTTAGTTTATTACTGAAGATGACACAGTAAGCGTCGAAAACCTTATAATTAAAACTTTTTTTAAGAAGAAAACAATGTTGTCATTTTTTTTTTAATTTATAAAATATTTCTTAAAAATATATCCAAAAAAATGTTTTCAATGCAGTCACCGAGGATTACCTACTAATTTAAAATGTACTGAATTCAATATTATATATATCTATCCCTTCCAAAATCATGTTTCCTATAAAGTACATCATAAATTAGTAATCCTCGATGATAACATAAAATTTTTTTGGATATTGCTGCTTTTGCTTTTATACCCCACATATGTAGGTGTGGTGTATACAGGTAGGCCACCTTTGCGGGAACAGAAGGTGGTGCTGCTATAAAAAGAGTGAGCGCCAGCTCTCTCGATCTCTCTTTAGTTAGCTAGTGTGCAGACAGCACAGGGTTTCATTAGGGTTGGTCGACACTTCTATATGGGACAATATATTGGAGAATCTCGTAAACCATTCTGCTTTTTATTTGGTTCTCCGTATCCCGAATCAGGACATATAACAGTAGGTTACCAGAAATCAAAAATAAAAGTAGAAGATATACTTTGAAGAACAATCTCATACATTAACAATCTTGCCAAGATTTGCATATGAGCTGTATTCTGATTTATTGTAATTAGTTTGTTTTTGTGTTAGCCCCTACAAGAACAGAACCCCGACATTAACTCCTTGTACTGCTAGCTTATTGAACAATATAAATAAATAACTGACCACATACTTTTCATTGACGGTTGGAAGGTTTTCAGCTCTCGTCAGTTATAAGTGAGTGATGTTTGTTTAGTAAAGGATAAAGAGTAGAGTATGGATATAACATATCGCTCATGATAATACAATATCTCGTAGGCCAATTAATACAAATTTTACAGGGAAGGCAAAAATACTGCTAATACATACTTACATTCTTTACAATAAATAAAATATGAGGAGTTGCTTTAATGGATAAGAGATACAAATAATTATTTTTAAGATGCAAGTTTTTTCCAGATTACATGTATCCACACATTTCAAAGACAAATACACAAAAAAACTTGATTTTGACAAAAGTGTGGTACACGAGGTATTGTTTTATCATGAGCGATATAACATTGTTGCACCATAGATTAGATGTGCTGTTTCTTTAACCCGTGTATGATATTCGTTTAACACAACCATTTTATTCAATCTGCTTACCTTGTCAATAGCAAACAAATTGTTCTCCAGTCATTATATTTTCCGACCAACTCAATAATTTAGAAAAATTCTAATACAGTGTCATAGTATTTTTTATTAAATGGTTCTCTAATCATAATTATAATTTTCATGTTACTACACATGTGCAATAAAATTCTAAGATTGTAGGCAATAATATTTTGAAGACGTTGCAACACAATCTCGTACACCTTTTAGGTAAATATGTAATATTTCACCAAAATTATTTACTACTATTGTAATAATCTTCTAGTTTGTGCCTTTTGGAGAATTATGCCATGTTTTTACAACCTTTCTGGCCGACGTTTCGGATCCCATTGCAGGGTCCAACATCAGGGCTGATGTGAGTCCATCATCGGGGCTGAGGTCCATCATCCCTGCCCTGCACATCAGCCCTGATGATGGACCCTGCAATAAAATCCGAAACGTCGGCCAGATAGATCGTAAAAACATGGCATAATACCGCAAAGGATACAAACCAGAAGAATCTATGTGGCCGTGAAAACCTAAGAACTTTCTTATTTTAATAATTGTTGTAATAAATTAATTTGAGTTATGAACTAATGAGACATCTAATAAAATCACAAATTATCTGTTAAATAAACTTATATTATTACTGTTTTATCTGTGTCGTCCTGTAATTGTGGGAGACATACATATATGTACATAACTACTCTTTTGTATTATTTTCTTACCATGTATTTATCTTTCTGTTGGATGACCAAATAAACAAATTAATCAAAAATCCAAGTGCTTTCAGATATGGCAAGCAAGTTAAAATTGAAGAATATTCATCAGACTTAATTCTGAAATTGACTTCTTTACCCATAAATCTATATAAAGTATGACTAATAACGGAATATTATAGGAGTACGATAAATCCAAAGACTTACTAAACTAGTGGCAATTTAACACCCGAGCAATTTGAAAAAGGAATATATACCAGATTAGCGTATGTTGATTAGTAGGTAATTAGTGACCAATCAGTAGTGGCAATTGAAGTGTTAATATTTGCAAGAAAATGAGCTGACTATTGTTGATAAACATTTTTCATCAAACTCTAACTCGAATTTCTTTCCTGTCAACATCCAGTTGGCTTCAAAATTTTACATAAATATGAGATCTACAATAGGTATATGTTTTAGTTTAAGTTACAAATTCTTTGGGTAATAAATTATAAAGATATAAAAAACCTCTTACGAATTGAGAAATGTTCAGCAATTGTTTAAATTTGAGCAACCATCCCTTCAGTCGAGAACTTTATGAACATCTAAAAGTCTTAAGGTGTATTGTATCGCAGAAATTGTAATGTCATCCAGAAATAAAGTCCGTATTGTAATACACATTAGTTGGATGTAAGGTCACAGGACATTCTTCCAAATATTTATTTTATATCAGTAGTGGGATTAAAGTTACCTAAAAATATTATTTGGTACATTACAACTCATTGGATTTAACAACCGGTTTGCTGGATGGAAAATGGAAACTGGCTGGATGACACTACTGTTCAAGTTAGAATATAAACAAGGTTTTTGAGATCTCAGGATATTGCAAGAGATCAAATTCAATCATGAAGTGCCTAGAATCGATTTTTGATGAAACAAGAAACATAATCAATAACACATTATCTTTGTCTCCTTATCGAGGTTTGTGGGTCTAAAAGGCCCAATTTTTTAAATTTATTTAATTGATAATAAATAAAATTTCTTTTATAACAATGATATCTAGCAAATATTGACAATTCAATTTTTTTTTTTACATGATATCTCACCAAAAATATTTATGATTCTTGTGTCTACATTAATTTTTTTTATTAGTCTGGGGCGACTCACCAGCCTTCTTCTCTCCGGAAATGCATCCTGCTATGCACTTCTCTGGCGTTCGCATGACATGTCCAAGCCACCTTAATTGGGCCATTTTAGTACTACTTTATTATGAAGGTTTTGCATATGTTAGAACTTATCACTCGATTCAATAATGTGTCAATAACATTTGTTACAGAATAATTATAATAAAAAACACAACAACATTAACACTATTTTTATTATAAAACGCATAAATTATACCAATAGAAATAAAATATGAACTTCTATACTAAATATAAAAGGATTATGTGCTCTTATTAGGTTCACCCTTCTCCACGACTTCCGGAGGGTGTTCCAGTATCTTATCGATGAGACCAAACTCTAGAGCCTCTTTAGGGTTCATAAATTTGTCACGCTCCATGGACGACTGAATTCTCTCGAGTGTCAAACCTGTGTGCTTGACGTACAGACCATTTATTTGATTTTTAAGTTTAATGATTTCTTCTGCTTGTATTTGTATGTCTGTTGCTTGGCCCTGCAATATGTATTTTATTAAAAATTAAGAGAAAAAAAGTCACACAAGGTAAATGGTAAAACAAGGTAATCCAGTGCCATAGATTCGAAGACTACTTCTGTGTTGTATTTCTTAACTAAGACAAGAGATGTTGTATACAACTTCGCTCTCTCCATTAATTATTTTCATATAAAAATATTTCCCACCCAATATAACATTACACTACATTATTTTTTAAACAAGGTTTTAATTTACTATCAGAAAATTTTAACAACACTTTTCTTTAACATGTTGAATCAATAAAATAAATAAAATAGATTAAAAAATATCCCGCTTTGTATTTCTGCATTCTTTCCAAGATTGTGTACATATCAACATTAAAATGTTTAAAGATTCAACATAATAATCTCCCTTATTCTCCGATTACAACAAGCATTTTTGCATTGCATTTTTTTTCAATATTTCTTACTTATTTCTTGCAAAAAGTTGAACTATCATTACAGTAACTTATGTAGATTATGAAAAATTCATTCGAATTAATACAAGTCAAATAAAATAATAAAAACCTGGCAAAAATTTAAAAAAGTTATTTTTTACAAGGTTTTTATCATTTTATTTAAGTTGTATTGAAGCAAATGAATTTTTCATAATCAATATAAGTTACTGTAATGATAGTTCAACTTTTTGCAAAAAATAAATCAGAAATATTGAAAAAAAAATGGAAACTTTGATTTTGCATATCGGTCGTCTTTGCTTAAATAAAACGTTTGAACCGATAAGAAAGTGTAGCCAATCGTATCGCAATATCTATACTTATAAAACTCAATGTCTGTATGTCTGTCTGTTCTCTATCCAAATCTACATTGTTCGTCCGATTCGACTCAAATTTTGCATACTTATGCTTTATCCCTTCCCCTCCCTCACCATTTGATTGGAAACTTATTCTTTAGGACCCGGCGGGTAACATAAGAACATTTCCCCCTCCATTTTTACCCCTTCCCCTCACCCTGATATACTTACAATGCATATCTGTACTGTTCGACCGATCGGACTCAAATTTGGAAACTTATTCATTAGGACCCGGCGGGTAACATGAGTGACATTTCCCTCCTCCCCTTTTACCCCTTCCCCTCCCGTGAGATATTTCCAATGCAAATTTATATGGTTTATACCTGTACCGTTTGACCGATCGGACTCAAAATTTTCAAACTTATTCTTTATGACCTCGCAGGTAACGAAGGCGACTTTTCCACCTTTATATAAAAATTCAAATATTAATTTGTTCAAAATCTTAAATCTCAGAAAGTTCTTTACGGATTGACTTTGACACCATTGTTTATTATACAGATGTCACATTAGTGACAAGTAAAAATATGCTTTTTTTGAAAAGCAGCAAAATTGAATACCCACAAGTATTGCAAAATTAAACATAGTAGAAACATGTGCTTCCTCATTTCTTTCTTTTCCATTTAACAAGACTGAGCCACAGCAATGCATGGCCGGGTACAGCTAGTAGGTAAATAAAAGTTGAATTTTCAATCAAGAAATATGTTTTTTTAATTTGAGGAAACATCATTTTAGTACATAAATAAAATTACGAAACTACCCTATTCTATTTTCCTTCCATTCACTAAAATGGAATGGAAATAGTCTTATTACATTTTGATGTACTCAATTTCAATGTATTAATTAATGAAATAGAAAACAAAATTGTTGAATATGTATCGTATAGGTATAAATAAAAATAGTTTTAAAAATGTAAAAATACAATTATGTCAATTTATGGAAATTATGAAAACATATTAAAAATAATTTAATATATGAACTGTAACTACACAAGAAACGGTATGAAAGATTTATCAAAGATATACTTGCAAATGGCTTCTTTGTAAATTTTAATAAATATCGTTGAATGATTTGGCAGTCACTTCGTGGTGCAACATTTTAATTTAAAATACAATTTTTATTTAAAATTTGAACTAATTATTATTAACTATACCTGATGACGAGAGGCACTGCTTCTCTCGAAACTATGGCGATAATCAATATCTCATTGTGTGCGTAGTACAAAGTTTGAATAAAAATTATGTATAAAATTGAATAAAAAAATGTAAGGATAAACATTGCACACTGTGATAAAACATTTACCTGTACACCCCCAGAGGGTTGATGTATCATAATACGAGCATTGGGCAGAGAATGACGCATTCCCGGAGCTCCTGAAGCCAAGAGCAGAGAAGCCATACTGCACGCTTGTCCAACGCACCTAGTGTTTCAAAAAGTTTCAAAAATTAAGGATCATCATTTCATTATTAATGTCAGGTAGTTCAGTTATCCCAAACAATGTAATCGATGACCAAGATGTTGGGGAGCTATGCCATGTCCCGGAAGACCAAGTCCTGTTTTCCATGATACTAAGCTTAGTTTATAAAACAATTTACAAGTGTTGATGTGAAATGATCATTATTTAACAAAAAATCTTTATGACCCATTTTAACGATACCCAAAAAACACAAAAATTATAGAGACATAACACCTTTAAGTCCAAATTCACAAATAAATTTGTAAAGAACTTAGAGGTTAAGAGGGCATTACATTCAGCCATTGCCTCTGCTCCTTGCGCTGCTATATTTACTCCTCAAAAAACTTGTCTGGCGGCGTCAAAGGCAGTGAACGATAACATTGCCGCTTTGTACTTAGTTTGCATTCAACCTCCACCAACAGCGAATGTAGAATTAGTTGCAGCTTCAGCCCACTGCCTTTAGAGTTTATGTAACTACATGGACATTTTAAAATGAAATAATGTAGAAAATATTGACTGTCAATCAAACAAAGTACACACACGCACGAAAAATAGAACACACACATTCTCTTCTCTCACACATGCTCGCTCGCTTAGTGGCTGAGCGAATGTAAACATTCACTCGCGCTGTCGGTGCTTCGTCTTTTGCATAAAAAACCACCAACGAAGGTAACACTGTAATGGCAGAAGCATGGTCAACGTGATTGGAGTATTGACATAATCGCGCAGTCCTCTTTTATGCTCACTTCCCTGCTCCCTGCTACGGAAGTGGGTTGAGTGTAATGCCTGCTTTAAAATTTAATATCTGTTTTACAAAACTTTTATTTTAAAAATAAAATTTCATGTACGATGACCTTATTGGTTGTCAGGCAGTAACCCAAGTAATATATTGCTTTGATGCACGTACTGATAAGTGGTAGGACACTCACCTAACAATCAATTGGTTGGGGTTCCCAGGAGACCACCAAGTTAGTCCATTTATATCACAAGCCCTTAGTTTAGTTTGAAAATATTTAATATAAAGTCCGTATACGCTGCTCTGTTTAAACAGAAGTTAACATCATATATGGTTCTGATATCGGTCTTAGCAATGAAATTCACTTTTGTATTTTTATACTACAACAAATTAGGCCAGAAAACTCTAAATAATTTGGAAATTTATAAAGGAATTCTTGAATCATTATGGCGAAAACTAACCATGTTGCTATTGGTGGAAGAATATACTGCATAGTATCATATATACCAAGTCCAGCTGTAACGCTACCTCCTGGAGAGTTTATGTACATGTGTACTGGCTTTTTACTTGATTCTGAAATCAAAATAAAGAAACTGACAACCAAAGAAAAATAATTGGGAAACTTTTTGGAAAAAAATTATATAACAGAACGTTACCTGATTGCAAAAATAAAAGTTGTGCCACAACAAGAGAACTCAGGTCGTCATGAATGGGCCCCATTAAACAAATTATTCTTTCTTTTAATAAGCGGGAATAAATATCGTATGCTCTCTCACCCCGGCCTGTTTGCTCAACCACAATCGGTATAAGACCGATATGGTTGATAAGTGAGGAATGAATGGATTTTTTTCCAATATCACTGCATTTCTGAAAAGAAATTTAAACTGGCATAATAAACTATTAAATTTAATGTAAGTTATAGAAGTAATATTATAATTTTACGAAAATATACATTACCAGCAAATTACTCAAGAGTCGTTTGTTTCTACAAAACATGTTTTAGATATTATATATCTAAAGACTTCAATTTTATCCTTCTTGCGGTTATGTTGGGTTATGTGTTTGAGTGTCAGAATCACAGAATATAGACGTCAGAATTGGTCAGAATACCTATGGACAATACAGATAAGAAACGTCAAATTGTTAAGGGCCCTATTAGGGATGGGCGTTGAATGGACGGACTAGTTGAAATCAACCGTTGATGTTGCATCGACGCGTCGACCGTTTACGTTTATCGCATGGACTAGTTGAATTCGTAGACGGTGGACAGCGGACGCCGTGGTCGGTGGACGATTCGAGATTAACGCAATGCAATGCAACGAGCGAGAGCAAGACAAATCGTCTCCGTTTATTTCTCTCTCATCTCTCGCTATCGACTTGTAGATGCCATAGACGTCATAGACAGCTCGACGGGTAATTTCATTTCAACTCTAAAGTACACTACCATAGAGTGCAGATCTGTGTACACGAACTATGACTAGAGATTTGAAATTTGAATACATGCGTAGGGCGAGATAGGCTTAATAAGCTATTATCTATTATTTTTTTACTTGATATTTTGTGATGTCACGTGCGACGATTCGGTGAATTCCCAATATTACGCTGTATAAAATAAAACAATTCTGTTTAATTATTTTATTTTTTATTGAACTATTATTAATTAACAGGCCGGCTAGATATTTTTCTAAAATCAATATTTTATTCGATCGATCTCGACTTCTTATATCTACCTGAAAAGGGATGCAAAAATTTAATTATTGTGTTATTTCCTTACTTTTCAACTTTAGCATATAAATGATAAACAAACTTGTAGGGAATAAAATTTTCTATACCTAACTATAGTCCTTATTCAGGAGTCCAACATAATTATTATATATGTAATATAATCTTGAATTTAGGTTTAATTAATTTTTATTAAAAATTCCCTATTTTCAATATAGATAAAAAATTAAATCTATTATAATTTTGTTTACACCACTTTTTAACTTCTTTAAATTTTAAAAATTAACGTCATAAAAATAGCCAACGGTTGAGCCGTCGAGAAGCGTCGCGTTGAACCGTAGACAGTTGACCATCGTCCCGATGTTTAGATAGAACGTCCGCGACGTCCGCGTACAAAAAGTTGACGAATTCAACTAGTTGATCGTCTCGTCGATGGATGGACGTGGACGGTTTCGTTTCGTCGACGGTAAATACGTCGACGACCCATCCCTAGGCCCTATACACATTGACCGAGGTTAGCCCAATGTGGGCTGTAATGCAGAATAGGGTGATGCGTCCGCGACCTGCATGTGACGTTCCGCATCGCGTCCTTTTTAAATTAGAATATAAGTTTTATTTTAAAATAGGTTTAGGTAATTTTAAATTTCGCGCGGCACCGCGGGTTGCCACCCCGCACCGCCAGGAGTTGATAGGGTGCCATTGCGGGTGGGGGAGGCTACCCCTCTCCCCCGCATACACAGATAGTTGAAGCCGGTGGGCCAAGAACGCCCTCTCGTTCAGTTTCGGCCGCGGTGAGGGAAGCAGCTTGCGCTGCCCGGGCTCCTGCCCACGGCGGGCGCTCAAGCTGCCGCCACATGTTTCCGAGAACGCGGATCAGCGCCACCCGCGTTGCTCGAGGAGGAAGCGCTCTGGATGGTTCCAGACGATGGCCGCTTCACCACGGCGGGCCCTGAGCCACCGCCACGTATGCTCAAGAACGCGGGGCGGCGCCGTCAGCGTCGCTTGAGGAGAAGATGACCTGCAGCGCTCTGGACGGTTCCAGGTGATGGCCGCTTCACCACGACGGGCCCTGAGCCGTAGGCCACGTGCGTTCAAGAACGCGGGGCGGCGCCGTCAACGTCGCTTGAGGAGAAGGGAGAAGAGGGCGGCCCGCAGCGCCTTGGACGTGCTTCCGCGGCCTGGAACACGTGCGCTCTCCACGCGGTGTGCCACCCGCGGCATCCAGATGGCGACAACGAGGGTCTCCGATAGTGAACATGTGATTTTTTTTGTGTGAAGCTTTTGTACTGATTGTGAAAGGACACGATTAACCTATGTGAAGGTCGAACTGCTGGCGTTTAGGTTAGGGTTAGTTATAAAATTAGTAATAGTGCTTTAGGACGTAAGGTTTAACTGTTTTTTTGTAATAAATGTATATAAACCCGCCGGAGTGTTTGAAATTCCCGCTCCATCTTCCTTGACAAGGCAACTTATTGATAGACGGAGACGGATTAATAAAACCGCCCTATCAAGGGCGTTGGGAGTTTTATGAAATTGTACAGAGGGTTTTTACGCAGGTTGGTGGAGGTTGGCTGGGGTTGGCGGGGTTTGGAGAAGTTGTCGGTTTTTCGAGCACACATCAAAGTGTCGCTCGGCCGATAGATCACAAATTGGTGTGATTTTAGGCGCAATTGAAGATCTAAAATTAAAAGTTTTGAAGTTGCAAAGACGTATTTGCCGCAACATATAGAGCAACATAATTCTGCTTCACATGTTGAAAATTTTTAATTTTTTTTCTTTTGCTTTAATCGATAGATATAGTATCAGAGAATATGCTTGTAAAATTGTAGAGTGAAATTTTAAATATTTCTTTAGTTATAGTTAGGAACAAATAAATTTCCGCGGCAGTGATTATGTCCATCTCAAGTGCTTCGCTAGGCAGCAATACGCTAATGTGTGATCGCCATTGGCAGTCGGGCGAGGTTGGCCCAATGTGTACAGCACAGGGCCAATCATTATCTATGGGGCCAATTAGATAGAAAATGTGTGTTATCTATGAGATAGATACATAACCATAGATAATTATATTTTCAATTTTCAATTCAAAAGTTTAAAAATAAAAATCTGTACCCGTCAACGGCCCTCGTCAATTCTGTATAATATTGGTTAATTTCTTGTGCATTGTATTTTTATATATCTGTGGTTTTAACCATTTGGCAAATTGTGATGGTATTACAGTTTTATCAAGTTATCTATCGTCTTCGTACAAAGTGAAGCGAAGCTTCCGACGTAAGTCATGTTTGTCATTTATAATTTATTTAGACAAATCTGTTTTTATGTTGTGGTCTTATAATTCATGAATATAATCTCTTGAGAACGCAATTTCGAACCCACATTAAACGAAGTATGTGACTGATGTTGAACACTCTTCAAATTAAAAATCTTTTACAGTCGAACTCGGTTATAAGGAGCTCGGCTGTAAGGAGATACCGGCTATAATGAGCAAAACTGTGAATTTATTTTGATTTGCGCATATTTCCATACAATCGTTCTCGGTTATAAGGAGCGCTATTCCCGGATATACGGAGCAAATTTTAAAAACTCTGCATACATATTTGCTTGGGTTACAGAAAAAAACCAAATACTTACTCAAAACAATAAACTTGTCCACTTTGCTTTTAAAACGGCTCGCATTAATTAGGGATCATTTTGTGATGTACAAAAAGTTGTGTGTCCGAATATGCCACGTGCGCAGGCATACAATAGTTCGTCGGCATTCCTTATCAAAGGAATGCCGACGTACTGCCTGTCCACCAACAAACGAAAGTGTCTCTCGGTTTGCGAAAAAGTCGAAATTCCGAAGACTGTAAAAAGTTTTCACTATCGTTTTCTACAGTTTCATCGCTCTGGAACCATAAGGATGTTTATTTGGCTGCTCTTGAAAATAACTTATCATAATCAAAAAAATTAGAAAGTGCGAACTTACTGGTTGACGAAGCGTTATTAAAATGGTTCTGTACTCAACGATCCACTAGATTTTCCATTGATGGATCAATAGTTAAGGTGCAAGTGGAAAAATTCGCAAAGAATTTGGAAGAGATGACTTTAAATGTAGCAACGGATGGCTGGATCGTTTTAAAAATCGCCATAATATTATTTATACAAAAGTTAACGGACAAGCAGCGTCTACCAATTCTGTAATGGCAAGTGAGTGGATTGAAAGCGTTTGATCAGAATTGAGGCAGAGTTTCAATAACGAAGACATCTATAACGCTGACGAGACAGGACTCTTTTATAATATGACACCTGACACCATATTTAAATTTAAAAGTGAATAGTGCATTGGTGGAAGTTGTCCGACAGTGTCAGTTTTTGTCATCTCTATCTACCCAACCTAATGGCATTAAATGAAGATATGCTATACGAGAATAATAAATCTTGATATTCTATCATAGTCCAATTATATAGTATTCGGATTATTAGTTTAAAAAACTATGCACGAAATTAACCTATCCCAGATATAAGGAGTCCCGGCTATAAGGAGCGTATTTAGTCGGTCCCGTCGCACTTCTTATAACCGAGTTTGACTGTATTTTATTGCTTGTGTTCAGACGTTGGGTTCTGGTCTGACTAATTATTTTGTAGTTCTATATGGATTCACTAAGAATAATAGATTCACCCTCTTCTGAATTGAATTATTAATCAAATTACTTAGTGTATTGATAGAGGGAGGATGTCAAGTTGATTCAGCTATCTAAAATTCAGCAATCTATCCAACTGTTTTAAGTAGTGGCATTTGAATTATCAAATTAACATAATCCAAATGTAAATATAGACCAGCGGTACCCAACCTTTTTTATTCGGGCCATACACATATTTTTGCTAAGTTATGCGGGCCGAAACATAACAACCGTTGAAATAATAAATTCATTTTTAAACTATAGAAATCGCTGGTTTTAAAATGACAGAAGTTTGTCTTTTTGTTCGCATATATTTAAAAATATTCAAAACTTACAATGGCAGATTTTTTTAATCGTGTTCTTGATAATAAATGTTTTTCAGGCCGCATATAAAAGCTTGGTGGGCCACGTGCGGTCCGCGGGTCACAGGTTGAGTATGTCTGATATACTGTTGAATATACAAAAATTCGATTTTCGTTTTACTGTCTTAAATTATTCAATTTAATTTATATTTTTACCGATATTGTTAAAAAAAGTGTTTAATTTTCCTTTGTATTTGCTTTTTTTGAAACGAATATTAACTTTTTTTTAACTTGGTCTGAAAATATAGAGTAATTTGGATAGTTTATGATAGTAAAATAAATTTTTAATTTTTGCAGATTCGACAGTGTACGTAGAGACCGTCGATATGTTGTACGAATGTCATAACTTTCCGAAATAGTCTTCATCAATATTTTCGAAAAGAAACTTCCTCAGCCCACATAATTACGATGCTATAATACCAATATACTCTTAAGTAATTTTATATAAGTGGGCTGACACTTTTCAATTTTTTTTCTCAAAATTATTTTTTCCAATCAACCTTCATCTTCTTATCTTTTGTTAGATCTGTCAAATCGGGCTTAAAGTTTGTCATCACGTAAAATAAAACTTGACATTTCACTCTTAATATAGAACAAATTTATACTTAATGCATATGCAATATTTATTTACCATTAATAGATTATTTAATACTTTTCTTGCCAATTTCTTTCATAATTTGACACACCAAAATTACTCATATCCATGTTATGTTAGCATTCTAAAAATAAATCTAAGCCACAATCTTTTGCCAAATGTAAGTTCATCCAATGTTCTGAAATGTATGTGAAAAATAAAATTATTTACACAGATATAACATCTGAACATAAGCAAAAGAAAAAAATTGATTCCTTCAATATTACAAAAGTGGATAAATCTGCTATTAGAATTTACGCAATGTTAATTATTGTATTATTTGTATGCGTATCTGTATTTATATGTATTTGTGTGTTTTTTTTGCGTTCAAGAATAGTACTTTTTAAAGATAAACAAGGAAGACTATAAGATTTATTTTTGTGTTTCAGAAAATAATGGAGTCTTGGACACTAATTGATAAATCATCCTCACCTGAAAAGTTTTCGGGTATTGTGCATCATAATGAAGGAACCAGTAATTTTGCTGTGAAGATTTCTAACATACTACATACCAATACCTTCAAGGGTGTTCCGACATTTCATTCCTCAATTAGATATCCGTATGTGTGTATTTACTTTGAAGGTGTCCTGCTGGTGTTTTTAAACACAAAATGTGAGACAGTCAAACTTCACAAAACTTTTGATGCAAATATTAGCGGCCTGATTATACAGAAAGATACCGATATTGTAGTTGTTATATTAGAAAATGGGATCCTTTATTCTATCGATTTGGTTTCCAGTAAGGCCACATCTTCTGCTAATCGTATCATAGATGAAAAATTTTCAAAGATATCCATTTATGAACAAGAAAATGGTTCTTTTGTCTTGGCAAGTAACAGTTTGATGTACTATCATTTAACTATTCTTCCCGATGAAAATGTAGGTGTTCAGAATGATCATCTTAAACTAACAATTAACCAAATCATGTACAGCGCCTTGGATGAAAAGACTGCAATCAAAATTGATTTAGCGGATAAGAAGCTTCAGCCAGTAAATGAATCAACAGTTTGCGTAAAATCTGTCTTGCAAAATCACATCCTAGCCGTTTGTCCCATCACAAATCAAAATATTTTGCTAACTGAGTGCATTTGTGCCAAATCTCTGGTAACATTCAGCAACACTGATAGATTTTTGTTTCTTCGAGAATTATCAACTGATGTATACGAGTTATGTGTTGCAGATTTTTATAATTTTAATATTGAATTTAATATTCCTGTCACTCCGAACTGTTTCATAATTGGGGGTGTAGAAGATTCGGCGGTCTACTTGGACGTCAAAGATAACAACATTTATATTTACCAAATTCAAGAAAACTCACCTTTATCGCAACTTGAAATTTTGATTGCCGCGAGAAATTACGAAGGTGCCGAAGCTTTTGCAAAGTTGAATAATTTATCTCCAGCTGCTGTTCTAGAACTAAAAGCGAAATGCCTTCTCTCTAATCTGAAGAAGTTATTTTCTTTAGAACATCTCGAGGAATTAAAAGAAATTTTGTCTACTTGCGACAGTACAGATTTTATATTAAATTGTTGCCTGGAAGGAGCTGAATCAGATATAAAGTTATCAGTTTTGCTTGAATTTTCAAACAAATATTTGAAAAATGTTGATAATACCATTTTGAAAGAAAGATTTAATGAATTGGTGTGGAAAACTGATATTTATAAGCTAATGGAATTTGAGGAGATAGACAATGTTATGGGATGGGAAGAGTTAACAAAGGAAAATCCATTGGCCCTCCTTTTAAATTTTCTATCCAATGATCAACTCGATCTAGCGTGCATTGTTTGGATCAAATGTTATCCATATATAATACACAATCTCACACAGCAAAATGTTTCTGAAATTTTGTACTCTGTATCCCAGGAAACAAAGTTAAACACGCTCTTGAGGTGGTTAGAATATTTTATTCCTAATATAATCAGCATTAGACCATTTAGTGCCGATATCATTATAAACTGGGCAAAAGAGAGGGTTGTATCGTTAGAACATTCTAAACATTGGCCAGAAATTGGAATTCAATTGGCAGAAAAGTTAACTCCGTTAATATTCAATGTAAAAGTCATTGTAAACTTCATGTCAGTCGAAGCGGAAAAGTTTTATTTTCTTGTTCATTGTTTAAAAAACATTCAGAAACTCAAAAATTCATATAACATAGTTATTTCGCTGAAAGACTTCATGACTCTCGGCAGAGATGAACTTGCAAAGCTGATTTTGCGAAAAGCTTTTGCGGAAGATCTGAGTTCATTACTCGCTGATTATCTGGCAAGTTACGAGATGCAGCACAATATAAACCGTGATAATTTGATAAAAGAGCACATAGAAGAGTTGATAAATGTTTCACCCATCATTGATGAGAACAAAATGGAAATTTTATTACAGTGTATTAATAATATTGGAGAAAAGATGAAATGCGTGCTTCTCTTTTTAAAATCAGCGCAAATACCTTGGTCCGAAAAAGTTTGTAAAATTGCCAATAATTCGGCAAACACGGAACATGAATTATCAAAATATATTCGCACAGAAATTGTACATGCTGAAATTAAAAGTATTTTAATGAAATACAAATGTAATGAACTTTCTTTTGAAGATTATGAATGTCTTATTAGACACATAATAAGGAAAGGCGATGCTGAAATGTTATCAGATATTAATAAGATCACTAGTGTATATTGCTACCTACAGGGAGATGCGTATTTAATGTGTATTCAGAAGTATTTATTAACCTCTCAAATAAATCTGGCATTGAAACTTTATAATAAAATGGAGGACAGTTTTAAAATTATGTGCATTAATTCTGTTTTGCTGAAATTAGAGAATTTACTTTATTCAAACACGTGTAATGAGGAAAGCGAAAATAATCATTTAGATTTCTTAAAATCCGTGTATGTTGAAGATAATATTATTCTAAACCACTTGCATAATATTTACATTCTTAAAAATAAATTAAAATTCAAAATTTCTCTGAGTGAATATAGTATTGGCAAATGTCGACTGTTCCTTTTTAAGGAATGGTGTCGTGAAAAGTCTAAAAATCTAGATACAAACGGGCACAGCATTAAAGAGATACTGATTCTGTGTATTCGTATAGGTCATTGTTTGAAGCTTACAAAAGCGGAGAGTATTTTAACTCTCTTAGGTGAAATTAATTCCGGTGCACAAAGCGCTTTAGCCAGCCTCATTTTTTGTAATAAATCTTGTATTTTAGATAGTGATATAAAATCTGTGAATGTTGTAATGGAGTTGATATGTCATATTGATTGTAGTAACCTTACATTTTTATGGAATGCGTTAAGACATATTTTGAAAATTCTACAAAATTGTAAATATACGCATTTATCTTCATATTTAATCAATGTTTGTAGCTGGATTATGGCAATTTATTACTCCCATAATAACACTAAGGAAATATTGAGCACATGGAAGATATCCTCCTTTTACAATCCCCATATCATAAGTTCAATTGTTCCTCTGTGGAGTGAATTAATGAGGAAAAATGTCTCGATTGGCTCCACTGACAAGTCTTCACTTTGTGTTTGCGAATCAAATTGTTGCAACGATGGATCAACTTGCTTGAAGAAAACACTAATAAAGCTTCAGTCTCAACAGAATGATATACATTTTGCTAGAATATCTGCATACTACACAATGGAGCATATGCATCATAATACTGTTTGTCCTTCTTGGTTAGGAGATCTAAATGACAATATGGTTAAAGTCCTCTTAAGTAAAATGTTTGCATTCGAAGAACCGGACCATTTAAATATTTCAATATTAATATTTTGTCATTCATCATTGGAAGAATGGCTGAATGAAATGTTAACTGGATTTGTTGACACCCACAGGAAAATTAATGTTGCCCGGTATATTTTGCAGTGCAAAGAAATGTTCCAGCATGTTAACATACCATATAAGCAAGCTTTTACCGTATACTCACAAAACAACATCACATCAAAGTTGGAAACTTATGGAATATCATTTAAAGAATACCAACAGGAAAATACCATATCTAATATCAACTATTTGTTGGAGTCCTTGGTTAATGTTGATTCGTTTAACATTCTCACCTTAGAAGAATTTTGCGTTGTCACTGGAATAAGTCTCGACCAAGCTCTGATGTTTTATCTTTTCTCCATATTTAAGTCTTTAAACACAAACTACGAAATTGTTACTAATTGTTACGGCGACTCTAATGTTATTGTGAAACCGATGAAAGTAGATGTACTACAGAGAAGTTTTGGTATCATTGAAAGAATACAAAGCAAGAAAATTTTAACAGATAATTTAACATCACTCTTTAATAATGGGGAAATAAATTTTCAGAATTTAACCACAATCACTCTCAGTCAGTATTCTTACGAAATATTTTTACTTATTCTTGATCTTTTAAAGCATGTTAACAATGAGCAAATGTTCTTGAAAGAATTTATGTTATTGAAGTTTTTACAGACATACAAGAGGGTTAGTAAACCCAATCAAACGGAAATAGATATGTATAGTGAGAAAGAAACATTTCCTAAACTTGGATATTACAGACTTCCATTTCAATCTCTTATATCCGCTGATTGTTGGAGAAATCTAAAATTGGAACTTACTCTGTCGACATACGAACGTTGGTTGCCAGTCGCTGGTCTTCTGCCTTTAGACGTAGATATGCAAGAACGATTTGATATGATATGTAGCAATGCTGTAAGAGAAAGCATGACTAATAGAAAGTCACAAAATGAATCGCCAAGTTTTAAATGGTCCCTGAATTTGCAAAATGATCACCTTTTAAAGCAAGCTCACAAATGCATCCAGCACATAACAAACTTAGAATGGGCCGGGGCGTGCTTTTATTACGTGTATAAAGGCAGCGATATGGGCGCAGACCAAGTGGCCGCAGCAAACATGTGTTACCAGTTTGCCGAGCACTGGTCTAAAATTCAACCAAACAATGTTTTGAAAAGAATGCAATCCAAACATCAGCTTACTTTGACTGCCCATATACTTCACCGAGTCGGTTTATCAGGTGAAAAATTTCTGTCCTTATGTGACAATCCTCATAGACTTATTGAAGCACTGTACAATCACCATTCTATTCTTACGTACACAGAATGCCCCAACATCAACGCTGTTGTAGATGACATAGCAGAGAGTAATGGTCTTAACCCATCTACAATTAGGATGAACATTTTGGAGAGAATTTTAAATCAAAGTAAAACACAGCATCCTCACGGTGCTGGTATTCATGGAAACTCTATCGATGATGGTACTTTAAGTAAAGAAATGTTGTCAAAAGCTTGCTATATTCTTAAAGGAACCAATCCCATGATGGCGGCATTGTATTTGTCGCGCGTAGGTCTAGATGAAAATGATTCTTTGGAAAATTATAATAACAGAATAAGAGCTCTCCAATGTCTTATAAGTTTGTCTGACAGCAACGTTATAGAAGAGGTGACACATTATACAGTCATCGGACTCTGGTCCAAGTTGTGGGAGTTGTATTTTAGCAATTGCCTGTGTATATTAGGGCTAGAATTTTTAACGGCTACATTCCTAGAAAACAAAGCTCAGGCTTTACAACAAATTTGGAACGCTCGGGAACACAATCATTCTACAATTTCATTCATCATTAAAGTTATTTTCATTTATAATATGCAGCTCGAAGATAGCTTTTTGGATGAAATTATTAATGGCATGCTTAAGTTTGGAATGTTATCGGAAATTAAAGATTTTCTCTTTTCGGCAAAAACTTTTTATAGCAAATCCTACATTGAGGCGTGGAGCAACATTCTTTTGAATCCTTTCAAGCAATTAGATGCTCCATTAACCGGCAACCAAAAGGAAGACTGCTACAATATTTTGAAACTGTTGCCCACATGTTCTGTTACTTTGCAAGTGGATTTAACACAAATCTGGTACAATTGTATTAAGTTGGGTGCTTTAGAAATGGCCGCAGTAGTTTTACCACACGTTTCGGACACAGAACGCAAAAAAATTGTCTCAAAATTTGGTAAAATACAACCGTCTTTGCTACATGATATAAAAACTTTGAAATCTAAAGGTATTCTTACTACAAATATAGCTTTGTCAATACTAAAACAAAACTATAGAACTAGATCAGCTAATTAAGTTAAAATTTGAATTTTATCATTGATATTTTTTTTAATAAATTTTTGAATTTATGATTTAGAATAAATAAGAAAATATACTTAGGTTACAAATCTATAGCAAATTAATTTATTATTGCTCTTTGGGTAATCAGTATTTTGTTTTTTCTTTATATAATTTAGACGTATTTTTGAGAATTTATTAAAATATTTTAGGTTGTAATGTATACCTACATAAATAATATTATATAAAAAAAATACTTTTAGCTATATATATTTTACTAGAATATTATATACCTACCTATAATACTTATATACAGTTTACAAATAAAAGAGTATTGTATAAAATTGACTTTAATTTATTTACAAAACATTTGAATATAACACTTCATACAAGGCAGTTAAAATTACGTAGCACCAAATGTTAGAGTTTTCGAGATCTTCAAAATATAAGGCAAGGCTCAATTGTAATATCTAGTAAAAATTATATTTACGACAAAATTACAGTTTCATGACCTTGGTAAACTCTGATGTCTCAATATAAAATATTAGACAGTAAAATATTATTATTAGAATCCCAATAATTTGAAGTTTTTCAAATCCCAAAATGTTAATTTCATAGTAGATTAACCTCGATAATTTGAAAACCCCGGTAATTCGTAATTTGAAATAAATTTTAGCCCCTTGCGCCATAAATTAATACATTTTAATTCACATAATTCAAAATTTTTTTGAAATTTGAAAATAATATTTTGATTTTTAGTAATAGAAATGTCTTGATGTATTGGCATAATAATATTGCGTTAAATGAATTTTTTAAATAAAAAGTAAAAGTACAGACATTTTTCACAAAATTAATGTTTTTTTCACGAATTTTATGATTTTTGGTGAATTTCGTAATCGCATCGCGATTTTTTTCTAAAACTTGGAATTCGGATTAACAAGGTATTACATAATTGTAATGTTTTTTTTGGGTCCCTTAAATTTCAAATTAATGAGATTCTACTGTACTACATACTATAGATAAAAAAATAGTATGTAAATATTACTAAATATAATCAATAATTTTTAAAATCCGCAACATAACAAAAAAACAATGTTTGTACAGTTGAAATTGTGAATATGTTTTTTTTTTATTTTACAATGAAGTGAATATGTACAAGGAAATTCCAGCCAGCCCTATATTGCTAAAGTTTTTTTTTTGTGTTCTTAGTGTGCATTACATAATTCATTCATGGATGCGTTCAACACTAAATTTTGAACACTACAAATTAGATTATTATTTAATTATAATTTTTTTTTGATTGAAGAAATGACGCATTTTACAGGTTGGATTCTTTCTACAAAATGTCTAAATGTACAAAAAACAGTTCTTATTTTGTTCTATGAGGGTTCTATGTTCCATGAATTTAATAAAGCATAAAGTAAAAAGTAGATATTATGAGGCGTAGAAAACGTTCAAACCCCTTAGATGTTTTCTACGTTTGTCCACAGATTTGTAAATTTGAAGCCATAGAAAACCGTAAAACCACTTTTTTTGAGTTAACGAGTTAATTTAACGATGGTGGCCGTGATGCGGGTAAGAAAAATATTGAGTTTAGGAAAAAACTGCATCACTTAGAGCTTGGTCGTTTTCAGCACATAAATATATCAAATTAGTTATCCAAACCCATACATAACGCAATTTTAGCATTTTGTGGGTTGGATGCTTTCTGCATAACTACGTCCAAATAAGATTTAATTTTTACTGAAATTATAAAACATTTGATTTGCAGTATTTATGAATATAAAAGTATTTTTTTTTACGAAAAACATTTTTAGTAAAAAATTTTAAAACTAAAATATAATACTGACTTACTTTGACGGTACTTCTATAATATAAAAGGAATGCTAATATTAACATTAAGACAATTTATTTTCTAATGGCTAGTTAATAATTGGAAAATAAACTAAAGTGCAAACCGTTTACATTAGAATGCGACCACTATAAATTGGCGTGCGAGGGAGGGCGTCCCTGTTGCGTAACAGAAGTTGCCAGGGTGTAAATTTATTACACAATACATAATGTCCGGTGACCGGTGTCAGAGCCTTTAATAGTAATTTGGTCGGGCCACACTAAAGAAACGAATTAGTAATGGCGGCCGCTCAATCTGTCAAACGGTAATATCGGTTCATTATTTGCTTTTTCAGCTTCGCAAAACTTTAATACTTCATTGGCAATTGTTCTTGCTGCATCCCGGACTGTTTTGGATATAATAATTCAGTGTATATTGGTAATCAAAATGTCACAGCTCCCGAAATTGAACCGAATGACAGGCCGGGTGCGGGCGGGGCGGATTTTAGTTCCGAATTCGCCGCACGCCAATTTACGTTGGGCAAGCAGTAAAAGGTGCTATTACAACATAAAACATTTTTATACCAGGTATCACAATAACAACTTTGTGTGCTTACAAAATAATAAAAAATATACTAAATAAATTGACAAGTTATTTTATCAAGTAGCCTATGCACTGCTTTCAAAATATTATCATCAAATTCCTCCTTAGATTCAAACAATAAATATTTTTACACAGTGAATTTACAATACATTTCATTTGAGTGTTGCTATATTATAAAATTCATGGCGATTTAAAAGCGCCAAAAATGCACTATTTTCAAAACATTTTCACTAAATTCTTCCTTAGATTAAAACAATAAATATTTTCACAAAATGAATTTGAATTTGAGTGTTGTAATTAAATATAATTATATAATATATTTAGTTATAATAAAATTAAAGCGTTTTAGAAGCACCAAAATCTGAAATGTCAAGCAAATGTAACAGTTTAAAAAATAATTACTTTTTTAATAAATTTAGTTCAATATTATCCTACAATTTTGTATTTTAATATAAAAAATATAATTTGTGTAGGTATATGTATAAGAATTTCCCATCTGTAGGGAGTTTTCTGATAAATTTATTGAAACCATTTAATAGACACTCTTTCAAAAAATCTCCGTATTGTCTTAATTATTACATAAGTATTTTGTGTATTTTACTAGTGTTGCAGCGAAAATATTATATCTATGTGTTTTTAAATTGTTTGTTAGAAAGATCCTAACAGGGTTGATAACTTCTAATATAAAAAGCAAATTTTTTATTACGCACAGAAAAATTTGAAAAGAAACTGGAGAGCAAAGTAGGGAGGGACTAACTAAACATTTATCTATAATGTCTGGTGTGTCATACGGAAAACTGAAAGCAAATTGATAAATTTCGCATTAAAGTGAAGTGTCAATTTCCTTTGAAATATATGAAATAGAAGCAACATTTTTGTTCTGAAGATATATTTTTCAAATAAAAAATCAGAGTCAACGAGGAGTAGGTTTTGTCGTTAGGACTCTTGCCTCATAATCCAAAGGTCGTGAGTTCGAACCTCACTCCAGACCAACAAGTTAGTCCTTTTTTCATAGCACAAGCGTTTAGCTTAGTTTGAAAATAGTAAGAATATTGATGTGACACTTATTGCGTGTTCGCATCTCTATTTAAAAAAAAGAAAACTGTTGTTCATTTATACTGTGAGAAATTTGAAAATTGTAATGCTGCTGTAATATAAATAAGTAGGTAATTATTTAAATGATATCTTATGTGTATCTTTGGCAGCTGTTCTATGATGGATTTTAAATAAATATCAAAAGTCCATAAAATTAAATATAAAAAGTATATATTTTATATTACTATAGGTACAGCAACGGTATCAAAACCACTCGATATTTAAGAATCAACAATTAATATAAAGTTTTTTAAATTAATAATCATGTCTATTCATAGTCACTATAATTATTTACTATAACTTTGATAAAATAATTAAAATTTCATCATTAGGTTATTATAATAAGAGAGTTGAAAGTGCTTTTTGTCTTCACCTTTCAAAAAAATTTCAAGCGCAGAATAAGCGCATTATTATTGCAATGGCCTGATTTTCAAAATATATACCATTTTATTTATGGAATGCTAAACGAACATGTTTCATATTTTTTTCCTTACTATATAATTAACTTGTTATTGTATTATTACACAATTTATTTGTTTATTAACTTAACTGAAAGCTGTACATTTACATTGATCTACATACATATATAACAAATATATTATTGTATCTCCAAGCTTATTCTAGGTTCTGCGTAGCTGGGCTAATTGTAAACCTGAACAGTTAATGCTCAAACCGCCTGCAGACCTACCTGGGATAATACGGAGTCCGAGTATGTGCTGAGAGACACATATTTTGTTGTTTTACAAAACTAATAACAATACATATTTACCTACTAAACAAAGATATGAAGTTTTATCCCTCTAATAATATTTGTCAGCAGTTTATGAGTTGACTTATTTTACAATTTATTAATTCTATAATAATTATATTTCTCAGGAATTTAATTATTTTATTTAAATAATTAATATCCTATGTGTAAAATATAAGTAAATGAAACATAACAATTAATTTGTAATGTATTTGTATAAATAAATAATTATGTAAGTAGTTGGTGTATTATACACAACATTTAATCAGATAATAAACATACGAGGTGTGTTAAAAAATATCGAATCTTTGATTGACCGAAGCACATTTATTTATACACACTATATTTATTCTAATCTCCTTCAAAGAAGTCCCCTTGGCAACGGACATCTTCTTTGAGCGGTCTTGCTGTTGAAAACACTTTCGGAATGGTGTTCAGCTGGGCCATTGCGTTCCGAATCAAATCGGCTCCCTTTCAGCAGCATTTTTAATTTGGGAAATGTACATGTCGGTAGAGTAGGGAGCCAGTTGAACCAGAGGAATGCTGTATTTGCTCAAGAAAACCTGAGTCAGACTTGAAGAATCGGTGGGTACATCATTGGAGCTGCTGACTTGTCACTGTCTACATGTCCAATTGTTTACGTCACACAGCATCACAAAAGTGACGAAGAACCTTCTGGTAGTATTCCTCGGTAATGGTTGTGCCTTGTGGTTCATTCTCGCGATTCACCATCCAAGTGGAGTCAATAACAGTCAGAATGACCTTGATATTTCCGCAGACCTGTTTGCATTTTTGGGACTTGGGGATGGATGTTCTCATTGAGAGGACTACATCTTTGTTTCTGAATCATACCCATAAACCCATGACTTATCACCAGTGATAGCGGTGTCCAGCAAGTTGGGGTCATCGTTTGCATTTTTCAGCATGTCACGAGCGATTTCTACTTCATCGTTAGCAGTTTCGTGTATGCATGTCATGGACGTGGTTCGCTGTCCCTTTATCCCAGAGATGCTCATATCATCGTCTCCGAAATGCTGTTGAATCTTGTGAATTTTTTCCACTTGGGTATCATTGAGCTTTTAGCAAAAATTTAATAACAAATTCTAATACTGTTCAAGTCATTCTATCATTTCACAACAATTGACAATCCAACGGGTGCTAATTATTAGGGGCGTGCAGTGAGAACAAGAAGCATGAGTTTCCTAAGCATATATTTTGAAAAGAAACCGAAATAAGAGATATATCTCTTAATATTCCAATCACAATAATTAACATATTCAGAATTTAATATTTCATAATATTCTGTCAGAGAATATTTAATTTCGATTTTGTTTTCCAAATAGGTATATGTTTCAATAAAAGTCATGCTTCATGTTCTCACTGCACGCCCCTGCTAATTACACTTCTTCACTCAGAGGCTGACTAGCAGCGACCGATGCTTTCTATGGGTGGGAATAAATTTACACATAAACATGAATGACCCCATACCCCATGACAAAGGATATCATATCCCATGCTTAATTTGTTTGAGTGGACAAAATAAAGGTTCAATATTATTTTAACACACTTCATATATTATATACTACAAGTTGCTATTGCTTTAAGTTACTTTGCATGAATACTGAAATAAAGACTATTTGGATCTTGTATGACCACCCTCTATAGATAGAATGCATATTTTATTTACTATATTTTACAAAATCAAATAGTCTCATGTTAAAATATTTAACTATACATGTTTATAAATTAACAACTGGGTCATTTAGGTTTCTTGGAATATGTGATTAAATACAATTAAGTAGAGAAATGAATAATACTTACACTGTATTACTTAAACTTTAACCTGTTCCAGGCCAGCGTTGTGTATACAAGACGGAGCGTGTCCCGAATGCACGACTGGGCACGAAACGGGTTGACAAGGAATAATTAGATATTTTGTATTCTTTTGGCACATACTGTGGAATACTGTTATTGCTAGTTACAAATATTATAATGCTTTCTCCATCCATCTATCCTTAAAAGATGGTCATAAGAGAATTTCTATGTAGAAAAAAAAAAATTGCAATGAGAAAAGTAAACACTGACTTTATAAAATAGATAAATATAAATAAATAGGTTTCCAAACAAAACAAATAAAAATGTTGGAATTTAATTTAAAAACAAGTTGTATGTATAATAACATGTATGGGAAGTATTGATTGAATTTACTAGCGTGCAACATTCGTCTCCATGAGCATCAATTACAATATAAATATAATTACAAGATATCTTTCTGATAATTCAAAAATATATCTAATTAATATTATCAGCAGACACATGATTAAACTAAGTACATATTGTAAAAAAGATTACATAATAAGTACTAATCATATAGCAATTTAGATGCCATTCATATAATACAAAGCATTAATAAAATATTTAGTAGGTAAGTAATTCGATAAGTTGTGAAATTTTTTTATGAATATTTTTATTCCTTTTATTTTGTTAACAGTATTCTACAAGTTATTTAATAAAAAATCTTGGGATTTATTCTCAAGATTATATCACTTTTTGTAAAAAAAATTTCCTACTAAAATAGAGGTACATAATTGCAAAATGTTCTTATTCATTTTCCAGTTATGATGCCAGAAATCCTCCAAAAAATATGACCCCTATCCTGTCCAGACTGCTCGATTTTATTTTATTTTTGAAACATCTATGTGATAAAAATACTACCATATTCTTATCTTGGAGCCGTGGAGCGGAGATGGACATATAAGAAGCAGAAGACACAGCAAACATGGTATTTAAAAACATACAAATTTGACATGGATTTCGTAAGGTAAAAATAAGTCATTTTAATAGAGTAAATCCTGGGGAAGCATGATTTTTTATAAAACTTGTAAAATGTGGAAGGCCGCATCATAACCAAAGTTAATTGACAAACATATTTAGGCACTGCTGACGTGAGGTGTAATCATTCTGTAAATCAACTTTAGGAATGATTATACCTCACCTTCAACTGACAATAATTTAGGCCCATATTTTAAGGTTCGATTATGAATACAGGCCCAAGGTACCAAATCCAAAAGTAAAAAATTAAAAAGAGATTGAAAATATGCATTATGACCACTTATAAATAAACATCACAACCTATCGAACTGCCTAATATAATCATATATTAATGTCATTTGTTTACATGATATTTCAGAAGAAATATAGAATATAATATTTTTTAGAAACAGTTTTTTTCAAAAATATGTAATTTGTTTCGGATACGAGTCTTTTTATATAATTATAGATATATCAGATTAATTAATATAGGTACAGAGATTAAAATTATTTAAAAACAAACAATTTAAACAATCAAAAATTCCTAAGATTGGTGATCATGATAAGTGATTGAGATCCACATTTAAAAAATCATCATTAATCTATATTTCAATAAATAAATATTAAATAGTTTTTTTATTAAAATATAACTACATTTTTTACGTTTCTATTTTGACAGATATCTTGGCATACCAAGAATGATTCAGATTATGTTTAGACTGAGGTTTTAGAGTGATTGCGGCATTGTTCTATATTCATGTCTCTTCTAGCGGCACGGATCACTGGGATTGAATATAGTTGTGTAGTTTATAAGGAAGAAAAACACCAGAGAGCCGATAGCAGACCCGGCCTGCGATGCTGATCCACAGTAGAACATCCAAGAGCCTCCAGCCATTCTGAATATGGTCGAGATGCACAGCTTGATGTAGCTCACCAGACCAACGACAATAATCCATACCAAGACCTACGACAATGTACAAACACTTGAACAAATATTTGATAATTTTTTAATTTGCTTAGCGAGTGTTGAACATGCAATTAAAATTTAATCTGTTTAGTGTACTGAGATATGAAAATTACTCGAAGTATGTTGCATTTCGTGAATAACTAACAACTTTGTATAGTTTACTTGCTCTAACTCATTTAACTATTCACACCGTTCATAAATAATACTTTTATTATAGTCTAAGATATCGTAACGGCCCAAGCACGGGATTACAGTACAAGGATTCTTTAATACAATCTCTTGCTGTGGCCTTGTAATTTTTCATCGGTTATATTGTTCATTTTGGTCTCCAAATACTTTGTATCTCATTCTCCCAGTCCTATCGTTCGATGTTCAATCTAGTTCGCGCGAACTAGATTCAGTTGGAAACGGGAACTGTATCTCTAGTTCAGTACAACTGATCCGTTCATTAAGACTCGTTCGTTCGCGAACTATTCACCTTTACTTGCTAATTGAAATTGCTGAGAAAATAAAGTCTTCTTCTTTCAATTTATATATGTATGTAGGATTCTATAGTTTTAAATGAAGATTTCAATGATATCCAATTTTGACAGTAAATTCACTGTCATTATTTTCTCAGCAATTTCAATTAGCAAGTGGAGTTTAGTGCAGCTATATAATTGTGTACGCTAGTTGGTTTTTATCCTTCTAGATTTTCGTACATGTGCTTTGTATGTTCTTTTCTGAACCCCTTATAAAAAAATTGTAACAAATAAATTTACTAAGAAATTTTTCATTTTTTAGAGTTAGTATATGTAATAATTCTTAGAGTCTCCAGAACAAATTAATCGAATTCCCATAAGAATGTATGTTAAATCGATGATTGGTTAACAAGCAATTCGTATAGCGAACAAAGTCTTGGAACGGATTTATGTTTATTAGTCAATCACCCACAATATTACATAATTACATATAGAGGTATTTATTTGATGTTGATGGATTCTTCTCAAAATATTTATATTCTCTTTCATACTGTTTATACAGAACTAATATTCTTTAACTTTTAAATTGGAGTATTCAATGTTCAATGAAATATTTATTCATTTACTCTTCATCACATTATGTATAAACTTTCATAAATATTAATACAGATTTGCCGTTTATGAATTATCCATCATTGATTTCATACAATAGCATTATTTATTGTTTTTTGATATGTCATATTATTTTTACATCTTTGTTTAATTTTTATAAAATCTATATACGCTTGTATAGACAGTTTGAAGTATTATTTCAATGAATGTACCCAAAAATTTAATAATGATGGCGGATCCAGAAATAAATTAATACAAGGGCCCAAAATTACTAAAACAATGTTCTGTAAAAGTCCCTTATATACAGCTACTAAATACTCCAATCTAATACTCACCAAACTAAAAATTTTAACTGAAGTAAACAAGTCAACTAAAAACGAAATTAAAAAAATGGATAATCGAAACACAAGAACATCTCATATCCTTATAAATGTATATGGTAATCATCATAGAACTATCATTCGAGTCACTATTTTGAAAGCTAGATATTAATATTAGTCACTAGTTACTAATTTATATAGTTTTTATTGAGTTTTAGTCATGTGTAAATCATTACACATGTCAAACTTCTTATCTCCCAAACCTATGTACAGTAGGCTGTCCCGATAAATTTTTTTTGGCTTACCTTAACACAAGACCTCTCAAAACATGCAAAATTGAGCATAGATTACCAAAATAATTTTAAAAATAAAATAAAACTATATATTTAGGATTCTACCGATCTACAAAGTTTTGAAAAATTGACATTTTTGTGGTGATATTTCGCTATCATCAATTTTGGCTATTGGCAAAAAATATTTACTTTTTGTTCTATTTATGTGTAAATCATACATGACGTTTCGATTTGCATGCAACACATTACCAGCGACTTCAAATTTGTTAGGTTTCATCCTGCAAAAACCCTCAAATTTGAACTGAACGCGAGTGTTTTCTTCGTAGCCAAAATATTTTTTATGCCATAAAAGTACCATTGCGATTGTTACAGTGTTAAAAGCGGATTTTGTGATTTTTAAATAAGAAGTTCGAGGCATAGTCAGACTACTTATGCTATGTTCGGACCATACAAAGAACTTTGACAATCAGCAGCTACCAACTAACTATAAGGGACTTCATTTAATTTATTTTATTTGTCAAGAACGACCTGACATTGATGTGTAATGGAAAAGATCCATCCAAATCAGATATAAAAATATGTAGTTGTTTCTGAAGAGATCAACAATATTTGGACCAAAACTTCGATTCCAATAATTGTGACTAAGGAACGAGTTATTTAATTGGTGAAATCCAATTTCGAAAAGTATCTCAATTTGAAAAGATACCCCAAAAACAAACGAAATGATAGTTTTAAAAATAATCGAAATACTTTTTAGAGTAATCTGAGAAACTTTTTGTGGTTTCTGCTTGTAAATGCACTTTATTTGAATCTTACTCGTGTTTAAAACCTAAGAAAGTTCAAAACAATGAGAGAAGTTTTAGTTGGATCAAATAAATAATAGGAAAATGGTTATAAGCATTTTTGATAAGAAAAAAACGGCTAGATTAATGAAACAACAGCAGAGATAAATTGAAAAGACAATAAGGGTAACAAAAAAGTTGTGTTCTACTCAAGAAACCGATTCTGTCTCAGCAAATTGTGATGAAGATTCAGTGCGTGATCTTCCCCAGAAACGTATCCGATAACAGAGGCATCCCCGACAAACACGCCCTCGACAGAGACCATCTACTTCAACGGCAAATTGGAATACATTGCCGTTGTCAACAGTTCCTAAAGTCTGAGATAAATATGGTTTATCGACGCGATCTGCTGCTGCTGTTGCCTGCGGTTTTCGCTGATGTCGGCTTGGTTTCTACCGAAGATTAACTCTGGTTATTGATAAAAATAAGATCTACAGAGATGTATCTAAAGCCCGGAAGCTTCAAAAGATATTGGAGGTATTGTTATAAAAAGCATTTACTTTAATGGACGAAAAGACCATCGCAAAGAAGTTTTAGAAGACTATATCTCAATTTTAGCACAACCTGGATAAATTTATTTGGTATACACAATACCGAAAGACGTGGCACTGCAAAGGGAATTCTTACTTCGATCACAACTTTAGTAGAGGGTCGAGGTTGGAATTTAGATGACGTAATTTGCGTTGAATGTGACGGAACTGCAACTAACACAGATTGGAAGGGTGGCGTGATTCAATATTTAGAGGAGTATTTGGAGAGACCATTACAATGGTGTGTTTGTATGCTTCATGTCAATGAGTTACCCCTTCGTCATTTATTCTTGACCTTAGATGGTTGCACTTTGGGTCCTAGAGAATATAACAGACCACTCACAAAGTGTTACTGCCGTTACTTCTAGAGATGGCTTTATTAGAACCAGGATGCAATCTCGAGAAAAAATGCTAAATTTTGGACACAAAAATAAGTAAAAAAAAAAAATGTTTTGTCATTGATTATAATCTATATTTTGTTTATATTATTTTCTTGTGCTTTGTTTAATTTATTTCAATACTAAAATACCTTTTAAACTTGATTTTTTTATTATTTTAGGCAAACTGTTTAACTCTATAAAAACGTAAAATTTACAAAAGTTCAAAGCTCGGTAGAGCCCTCAAGATGACAAGCGATTCTAGTTTTTTTTTTGCCTTTTTCGCAATCTGTGTAAAATTACGCAAATTTTGATACCTCTTGCGATTGTGTAGCTCAAAATTATTTTTTTCTCATACATGGACGGGACACCCTAATGTACAGGTATATGTATATACCTTTATAGGATTTAATATACTCATAATGTATGTAATAGTTATAGACGTACCACTATAACTTGGCGTGCGAGGGAGGGCGTCCCTATCGCCTAACAGAAGTTGTCAGGGGGTAAATTTATTACACAATACATAATGTACAGAATGTCCGATGACCGGTGTCGTATTAAATACAGAAATTTGGTCGGGCAGCACTAAAGAAACCGTGCAGTAATGGCGGCCGTTCTATCTGTCAAACTGTTAGACGGTAATATCGGTCCATTATTCACTTTTTCAGCTTAGAAAAACTTTAATACTTCATTGGCAATTGTTCTCGCACTATCCCGGACTGTTTAGGATGTTTTGGACATAATAATTCAGTGTATATTGGTAATCAAGATGTCACAGCTCCCGACTAAACACAAAATTGAACTAAATGACAGGGCGAGGGGTTACCGCCGGGTGCGGGCGGTGCGGGTTTTGGTTCAAAATTCGCCGCACGCCAAGTTAAATTGGGCAAGCAATATCTACACCTATAAAACTCAATCTGTCTGTCTGTCTGTTCTCTATACAAATTCACACCGTTTGTCCGATTCAATTTAAATTTTGTATACTTATGCTTTGGGACCCGGCAGGTAACATAGGTGATATTTCCTTCCTATTCTCATACCCCTTCCCTTCCCCCTGACATATTTTCGATGCAAATCTGTACCGTTTGACTGATCGGACTCAAAATTTGGAAACTTATTCTTTAGGACACGGCGAGTAACATAGGCGATATTTCCTCCCTATTCTCATACCTCCCCCACATATTTTCGTTGCAAATCTATATCGTTCGAATCAAACCTTTGTTTTCCCCACAAATTTATTTTCTACTTAATCCTTAACCCGTGCAATGCCGGGTACGAACAGCTAGTATATTATATTTTGTATATTTTCTTTTGGGATTTAATAAAAAAAAAATGTATATATTTTTTAAAAGGCCCAACTGGAGTCGTTGATAAGTAAATAAATAAAAAACAATGCGTAAAAGATTATTATTAAAAAGATAAATTAAAAATAATGCTAATAAATATTTGATTGACTTACCACAACAACCACACCAGCTGTGGAGTCATACAACGGCGGAGTAGGGCTCAAGGCACTTGTTGATACTACGTAGGCAATAAACACAGCACATATTGAAGAGAGCACGGATATCCAACGATTTGAGGTGTGAGGCAAAAACACCGCTAAGAAACAAGCTATAGGATTTGCCATACTACTCAAAGTTACTGCTAGATGGTACGCTGTGTTACCATAAGGCAAACAAGAGTACGACTGGATGCTGGGGAAAACACCGTTACTAAAAGCACATATTAAGGATATAAGAAGCAAGAGGGATGTCGATTTTAAAAGTGATAATTTTGTGAAGTTTTCCCCTGAGGAATTATTAATGTTTTCATAATTGCTTGTGTCTTCTGTTTGTTCCGCAGCGCTTATAGTAGTCAGAGTATATTTTTGATCAGGATTTTCTCTATCTGTACTGCTTTTTTCAGTTAGCACCCTTTCATACTGACATACTTTTAAATTATTCAATAAAATAAAAGCGCCAAAACTGAGTATCATAGCAAATGCGATGAAACCAAAGAAATAATGCGTACTGAACAAAGGATCTTTGTAAATTAGATGTTGGTTAATGGTGCCATTAACTTCACTCACAACACATTCAGGATTTCCTCCAATGCCTTGGATGAGGGCCACTATGCTGGGAAGGAACCCGCTTAAACCCTCTCCAATCAGATAGCTGATGAGGTAAATCTCTTTGAAGTGGCGCATGTACGGGAAGAACAGAACTGAACTTGTGCATCCAACAATCGCAGTTAAGAAAACTAAAATGAGGAAGACTGTACTGCGGGGCTCACCATTAACGTAAGTTGTGTAATTATATAGAAAAGCGAGCAAGATTGCTGATATGACACCCATGAGTAATACAAAATAAATACAATAGGCGTCATTAAGTTTTTTAGGCCATATTCGGTCCGATAATATACGTAGAACTGCGTATATTATCGGACCGAGATTTGCCAGCTGAACAGCTACCGACATGTACGAGGGCAAGTTCCATCCTTCAGGGGCTGTCTTGACTAGCAAGGGTAATTGAACGAACATCCCATTTATCCCGACCCATGTCCCTATGCCAAAACATATCGCCAGTATATCCACAACAGATTTCCGGCCATCCATATACTGTCTGCACTTCTTAATTATGTTCCTCATTTTGTTTTTGTGCTCGAAATTGCTATTATAATCTTTCATCAATAGAAATTCATCTGAAAGAAAAAAATATATGATTACTCATCAAACTACTGATGAGCTAGACCATTATTTCAATTGTAATTATGAGATTTTTGTTTGGTTGAAACATTGGTAGGTTAATGATTATTCCTTATTCGGTTAGAAATCTAGGTACACTAGAAAATAAACCACCAACAGTTAAATTTCAGTTTCCAATCATTGTGACAACTGAATACCAATTACTCTCACCATAACGGTTTTGCTTATTAATGTTTATTTGTTGGATATTATGTGGGCATAAAGTCAGGACACATAATGGCTATTGTGTATCATTTTTAATAATGACAATGCAGATTCTATCTTTAGCAATGTAAATGTTGATCCATTTTGCAAAATCAACGTGTACATATTTTAGTGGTGAATTATCTCCGTCGATCCTAACACATTTACATCCTTAGTAGACGTGGCTTCAGAAGAAAAATATTGCTGCTTTTCATTGAATGAACCTTTATCCCAGCAGAAAAAGTCAAGGGGATTGAGATTTGGAGAATGAGCAGCGGAAATTTGTTAATTTGGCAGATGGCCAAATTAACAAATTTCAATAGACAGACAGGGTTTAGTGAAAATCAATGATAAATCATCTGAAGCAATATATCACAACTGAATGTACTTGGATCGATGAAGCAAATGCTTTATTGCAACATGTACACATTAATTTTTCGAAATATTTCAACATGCGCATCGCTGATGATGGAAACCATATTGAAAATATTTATCCATAAAAAATATACATACTAGCCCGTGTGTCTAGATTTTAAGCCCATCTTGTAGATATACTGTTATAAAGTCAAAATTTTTGAAAACAAAGAAGAAATAATAAAACAAATCATAAAGTTTTATAGACGTAATATCAAGTTAAAATTTTTAATATAAACAAATTCTAAATAATGCAGAATGTACTCAATGAAATATGTAACATTTACATTTCAAAACAGAAACAAAGGTAATTGTAGATAAAGACATTTTTAAACAGAAAGAGTATTTGCAGAAACAATTGTGCATGTTGCGACTGACATTGACACTGACAAAATAAAATAAAACATTGTAGGAAATTTGTTTTCCTTCACTGGTATCTAACACCTGTAATGAACCTGATATCTTATCTCTATAATGTGCAGCACATAATGAGTTCACCCCGGCCAGTGCATTACAATAAGGCTCAAAGTTGGTCAGTTCCTTATCATTAATGCATGTACATATGCAGAATGAATAATAATTAGACAAGGGGTTTAATGCTTTAGTGAAAAATATTATGTAATAAATAAATGAAACCCATTTTTTGATTATTTATAATGTTTGATATTTGTAGTGTCCTTATCAACATGTGAGAGGTACAACACGTATAGGCAAGGGAATAAAAGAGCTATCGCTAAATGCTTGACTTGCATTATTCAGCGATCAGTAGCAAGTATTTACATAATAAAGCAACATCATGACGATCCAACATTTTATTAAAATTTCATTTAAAAAATCATTATCAGCGCATTAATCAAATATTAATATGAGCATATACCCCCCGCACAACATAAGTAGCCGCACTCCCTAATTTCGTACAAACCTTTCCATTAAGCGCTAACAAAATTTAAAGCAGGTAATGGGAGAAAGCGGAAAGAAGATGAAGTTGGAAGAGATATTTTGGACATTTTTCTTAATAAATGAAGTCTTCAGTAATTAAACCCCTGTTATTGTTATTACCCCATAAAATGTACGTTTATTAAAACTTAAGAATGTAAATAAGTTTTCCTTATTTACGTAAAATATAACGATTAGCAAAATACAACTGATAAGGTAAAATGAATAACGGCTGTAATTATGTTTTCAATAGGTGCGACTTTTTTATTGCACGGGGTGTAACACTGATAAAGGTACTACTAAGATTTTCTAACAACCAGTAATGTTCCAAGATATATCCAAGGTTAATGTTTCTGTACTAGAATCAGCCTTTTTTCAGATCTTTACCATACCACTAATACCAGTCGTTATCATCTGAAGAAAATAAGTGAGCTTACCGATATTACTCAATATCATTCAAGAAAAGTAATTGAGTTTACTTATTAACGAAAAACATAAAAAAAATATGAAATTATTTCTGAAAAATGAGATTATTTCTGACTACACTACGGTACAAATTAGATTCCGATTATCTGGGGTCGCATTAACCGGGGCAATAAAAGATTCTTTTTTTTTGTAGAAAATATTTTGAAATTATTTATTAATGTAAAAATGTTTTTTTATCAACTAAATAATATAAAGTGAGTAATATATAAGACTTGTGAAGTAACGGACACGGAGAATTGCTAAATTGTAAACATCCCAAATCACGAAATTTTAGGAATCTCCATCAATAGCGTATTTATTTTGGCACAAGTGGGAGAGCACGCAGCGAGTCTGATTGTTAACTACAAACCTAAGCGATTTATTTCGGATTTAATTAATTATTTATTCTTTCATTTTATATGCTCCACATGTATGTATAACTGTGATTATATGCATTTTTTCAAATTTGGAAACGCGTGTTTGTACTTACTTTTAATTTTTTTTTGCGGAGATCATCCGGATCATATTTTTCTCTACCACCTTAGATAATCGAGCCTACTATACCCTGAATACACAAGACCGATTTTGCAAATACCGGCAGGAAGTCTAAACTGAACATGCTTCTTACACATTGATAGGAACCTGGCATCTTAGATGTCTGTTTAATGACACAACACAGGAAACACTCAGCGGAATTATTTCCACTGAGTGTTTCCTGTGCGGATGTGGATTGACCGGGGAGGACACGGAAGGGCTGGCAGAGGACCGTGGTTAATATAAGAGTTTTGCAGCGGCATAATCCAAAAATAAGATCATCATAACGTATCCTTTTGAATGTAAGTATCTTCGGTATATTTGAGTGTCCTGATTACATAATGAAACAGAATTTATGCTCAAATAAATATTAAATATCAAATAAGTATCAAATATTACACTATAAATTTTCGAAAATTGCACCATACAAGTCTTTAAGAACCATAGAAAAAAATATATATACGGGGTGTACCAGAGCTAGCAGCAGAAACTGGATTGGTAGATTCCTGCCTATGTTCGAGTCTAAAATGTTCAAGCAACCATAATAAAAATCAATAGTTATGGAGATATGCATATATATATATATTATATATATATATATATTATAGAATGTTTTGCTTGAGGTTTCCGCAGACGCGTTATTGTATGTAGAACAAAGAACTTTGGAATTCCCTCGCGTTTCTGTAAATGCGTCTCGTGGAAGACCAAGCCGACGTTTCGACCATCGACCCTAAAGGCCATGTATGGCGTGGAGACTTTCATCGTCAACCGCGAAACAAGTACGGCAGTCATTGTAGTTTTGAGCCTTTTTAGCACTTGTCAATGGCACGTGTACAGTTGTATGAGTCGAAACGTCGGCCTGTAGGTCTCTCACGGCAACCATTACAGCAAACGCGAGGGATTCTCAAGAAAGTTCATTTGTTACATATATATATATATATATATAATATATATCTTATATAGAATATATCTATCAAAAGTTTGCATTTTTTAAAAAAATATTTCTGACTTATTTTTGCAAAAAGTTGAGCTATTATTGCAGTAACTTATATCAATTATAAAAAATTCATTCACTTTAAGTCGAATAAAATGATAAAAACCTTGCTAAAATTGATTTTTTTTTTACAGGGTTTTTATCATTTTATTTAAGTTGTATTGAAGCAAATGAATTTTTTATAATCTATATAAGTTACTTTAATGACAGTTGAACTTTTTGCAAAAAATAAGTCAGAAATATTGAAAAAAAATGCAAACTTTGATATTGCATATCTCCATAACTATTGATATGAGTTCACGATTGCTTGAACATTTTAGACTCATAATATAGGCAGAAATCTACTGGCCAAGTTGCTCCTGCTAGCTCTGGTACACCCGTGTACTAAAAAAAAATGTGAACCATAAAAAATAAAAAATATTATGCAATAATAATTTCGAAACACAAACCACAAAAATCAAACCTATTAACAAAATACAAAAAATTCATACGTTCAGTATTTATCATATTTCTACTGTCTATGACTCACATAAACATTTGGTATTATTTTTAAATAAAATTATTTTCATGTAAATTTGTCTATTTTTTCTTTAATCGTCTAAGAAATGATAAAACGTATGGTGCAATTATCAAAATATTAGTTTAATATTTACTTTAATACTTATTTGAGCGTCAATTCAGTTTTATTTTAAAATTAGGACACTCAACTATACCAAAGATAGTTACTTTCAGAGGGATCTATTATGATGACCATAACCTTGGATTTTATTATTGGATTATAATTGAATTTATCCTTTGTAGCAGCCATATGTTTCACATAAGGAATGGAAATGGCAGAAAAATGCTAATATACTCATACAGGCTTTTATATATTAGCCTACAACCAAATAATGGGTGATACAAGGGAAAATAAAATACATTGTTAACAAACAACACTAATTGGCCTACTTATGATGTGATTCCTTTCTGGTGAAGGATGAGACTAATAGCCAGCTTTTGATCTTGCATTTTGCGAAAATATTCTATCGGAAATTGGATGGTGTATCACAAGGCTCATCAAAAGCTTCTCCAACACTATTGTTTCGGCGTAGCTAATCCAACACTATAATTTTTTACACGAGCTGGAAGGAGTCCTGATAATTGAAAGGAGATTACATCAGTGTACTAACTTGGGAAATTAACACCATAATTAAATGAAAAACATGTGTTTTACAAGTGCACTTCTTTGGTTTGATTATTTTCAACGAATAACAGGATAGAATAGTAAGAAACAGAAATAAATATAGTAATAAAAATATCTTAGTTAGGTAAGAGATATTAGAAAGTCATTAGTCAAAAACATCTTAGTTAGGTAAGAGATATTAGAAAGTTATTTTAAATAATATTCATTAGGCATGTATGTACACATCTTGGATACTGATGCCAGAAAATATTTAATTAGTAACAGGGTTAAATCCAAGATAATGGTCCCGTTGCATATACAACGAAAATGATTATTTCATTATATTATTGAATGTGCTAATAACAAAATGAAAGATAATTTACGTTTAAAAAGTAAGTATTAAATAAGATGTTACACTTTAAAGTTCCGAAAAATGCACTGCATATTTTGACATTTCATAGGCAATATATGAGGTTAGGTTAGGTTAGGTTATTAGGTTTGGTTAGGTTAGGTTATTAGGTTTGGTTTGTTTAATTTAGATTACGATTATTTTAGTTAGATTAAATTAACAGGACATTAAATTATATAGTGAAATACTTATTTTCATTTTATGAACAACGCGACCATAGTCTTGGATTATTCCAGTAACATTATCAAGGAAGGAGGAAGGATATAATGATAATCATAACATTATCATTATATCCTTCACATTGCTTCATGTAGCATGATAATTGATATACTGTGCCATATCTATTACACTTCTGTCACAATGTTTTAAAACTCATTCTCAAACAATATGTACTTACACGACAAGGTCAATGCGAAATATTTTCTAAATTTGTCGCCAAAACAAGAATGTACCTTCGATGTATCGACACTGTATCGAGGTGCAAAGAAACCATATATTTTAAATTACGTCACACAACGGTTAGTAAAGATAGCAATTTTAAATATTCACCTCAACTTGATTGTCCAGTTGATTGAAGAATGTTTTGTTTTTATTTCAGAAAACAAACACATTAGTAATATTCTTTGATATTATTCATCCGAAAAGATAGTACCTGGCAGTGTAGTTAAAAGTATTTGAAACACACCATAAATATTTTTCTATTTACCGAATAAACGGTAAAATAGAATTTTACCGATAACTGCTTACTACTAAAACCTTGTGATATTTTTTTTAATATATGACCAACACACAACCACTCAATTCAATAATCAGAACTGCACAACATCTCCGAGCACCACACATGACAGGGCTGACGCAAGAGTGCAGAGTGCACAGATAAATATGACAAGTGACAAGAACTGTCAATGAAACAGGTGATATTCTATGGGAGATACAATGTTATCCAAGGTATGGGATACAAGGTATGAAATTTCATGAGACGTATTTGGATTGGTCATAAAACCGTGACGTCATTTGTAATGGGACATCTAAACTGACAGCGGAAATTGCGCCTCCAATCAACCCGTACATTTATTCGCCACATTCAAACTCATACTAATTGATGGGTATAGAAACTATACCGCAAAAAATACCATACTAGGTTGGATAGCCTTAATAAAATAAAATAAAACGTTACCGTTACCTACTATACAAATAGCAAAATTGAGCTAAATGTATTTCTGACCGATTTGTCGTTAGTGTAGATTAAAAAATTGATGTGCTTTTGATAAAATAATAACTCGAATTATCTTTAATTTAGTTGTAAACGTGTTGTTATTGACAATGGGAGAAATCCCGAAAACGTTCTAACAATTCAAAATAAATATAGTGGAATAAAACAGTGTTGTTTACCCTCATTTTTTAAAATATTAACTATGTAACCGACTGAAAAAAGGTTTATATTTGGATTTTTGTTATATTTACTGAATCGTGTTATTGAAAAATGAGTTTGATAACTTTAATAGGTAAGTAAAAAGCACAAAACATTTTTTTTCATAATTAAATTTTACAAAATGGCGTATCTGCAGCAGCGTGAAGAGACAATCGATTTGGAAAGGGAGTTTGCGGCTGGAAGCGCAAGTACTGTAATTTTTAATCTAAAACAAAAAAACTTTTTTTTTCTTTTTTTTACTCTAATATCTAGAGGAATACGGAGCCGTTTTTATAAATATTAATTTTTGATAAAATGAGAGTTTAAAAACAATTTGTTCAAAAAAAAAAAATCGAGTAAATCAAGTTTACGCGACACGATTCGCCACGTACGTGGGGATGAAGGGGTAATATTTGGAGGGAAATGGGATTAGGAATTGAGAAGGTTTAGAGGAGTGACGAGATGAGAAATGGACTGTATGATCGAGAAAGGGACGTTTCGACTCACCTTATTGTTTATCGGCGCCCCTTCCAGCTGTTACCTAACCTAACCTAACCTAACCTAACTTAACCTAACCTAACCTAACCAAACACTTAATTCACTCGGTTGGATCCAACACGCGATAAACCAGTCGTCCAGCGGTGATGAAACGATAATCTATATGCACTCTTGAATATCGAGACGAGACGATAATTTACAGGGCAGGGGACGAGAAAATCTATCCTGTCACTTCAACAGCGAGATAGCGAGACTTGTCGAAACGACTAGGTAACTGATACTATGAAGGTTAGGATAAATTTCGATACAGACAAATCAGTATTTCCACACAAGAAAAAAGACAATATTCTGTAAAAATCTATTTCTGTGCTAACGTGACGTCACGTATATCGAACACAGGTGTAACTCAAAATATTTTTAAATGATCAAAATCGTAAGTATTTCTTTAAATAATTTAATATTTTAGGCACTGTTCAAATTTAAAAATATTGATTAAAAATTGTTTTAGGTCTACTGCTAGCCAATTTGAAGAATGCTGTTTCAAGAAAAACGCGCTTAAAGATTTGAATGTTGATATTTTTAGATAACGAAAGTTATCCTGAGATATTAGAAATCTAAATTCAACGTAACTCTAATTAATCGAATTTTACATTTTCTTGCGAAGCCTTATGCCAAAGTTGATCACCCGAAATCAGCACATTTTTTCATTCCTACTTCCTGTTACATGTTCCTGTCGCATTCACAAAATTAGTCCCATAAATCGAGCGTAAAAAAACCTATACATTAAAAAACACCTTTTTCTTAATAATAAGCATTATGCAACGTGTCTTATTTTTTGACAACTATATGGAAAATTGTAATCACCATTGCTGGTGATGGAAATGATGCTGCGAGCTGTAAATATTCGCGTTGACCTAGACATTCTGGACGGAATAACCTTATACACTAGATGTTTTAAATATCACGACGCCAGAGTGCACCGAACATACTTTCAACTTTTTATTCGAGTTCTTTATTGATATGTATATTCTGATTAACTAATCCAGATATAAAATTGCTAATAACATTTCCCGAATGTCAAAAATTCGGGGGCTACCCCTTTCCACATTTAAAACTTTTATTCACTCATTCAGTGAAATTAATTGAGAAGTCGTCTCTTTTTACGTAAGCAAGGCCTTACGTCAAGGTAATAGTGACGTAAAGGTCCCCACTCCCCTGCTCCACATGGAAAGGGATAATGTCATCGCGACATCCCTCCAACTACAATAAAATTATAAAAAAACCTGTGTCTGACCTTTATCTCAATACGTTTTTAATATGACTGTTTGCATAAAGGATATACATAATATTTACAAAAATATAAATTGTAACGTTTTACAAAAAATAAATCATAAATATTGAAAAAAATGCAAAGTGATGTCGGTCACGGTTGCTTGAACATTTTCGACTCATATTTAAAGCAGTAGTCTGTCTGTAAAGTATTGTGGACTAGCTCTGTTAGGGCTTGTTCAGATACAACGGGAAACGTGCGGTTTCAGAATCGCGTGGGATCCGCGGGGATCTTATTTATTAGGTCCTTACATATGAAATTGGCGTTTAGTATGGGAGAAACATAAAGCCGATTTTTTTTATTATTATATATTTATCTAATCAAAGTGTGTACCATTGCTGTCTATGCACTTTTGCCATCCCATAGGTAGTTCATCGATCCCTTTACTGAAAAAACCATTCGGACGGGAATCAATAAAATCTTTGAAGGCGGTTTGGACTGCCCCATCGGAGTTGAATTTTTTCCTTTGCAAGAAGTTATCCAAATTTCGAAAAAAATGATCACTGTGTTTTCTTTTGCGGCACCGTCGCCATACACATCATTTATCCTTCGAGCCGTTTCTGCAGCACTGGTGCCACGGTGGAACTCGTACTCGTAAATAACGCGATATTTCAAGTTTTTCATTTTGTAAACTGAGTGACGCAAAGAAAAAAACAAGTGAGGAAAAAACAAATGAATTATAATTTTCAAAACACAAATACATGAGTAAATAGCTGTATAAATTTGGATTTGGAATTTCTAACCAAAGAGAAGATATTTGAGATCAAATTTACCAGTATGGCAAAACGCCAATTTCATATGTAAGGACCTAATATGTAGGTATTTATGTAATCATTCAGACGTAACCGCGCGGTTCCCACGCGATTCCCGCGCGGTTCCCATTGTGTCTGAACAAGCCAATTAGACCCTGTATAGTATTAATAATGCACCTCAAGTAAGTTAAATGAATAGAACCAAATACAAGTGTTTTGTTTCTATAGAAGCTCAATTTTGATATCATTAGTCATTACCGCCTCCCTACCTCACGGCATGCGCGCGCACGAGCGTAAAGCTGGTTTTGGAGGCAGCCTTGCACTCGCATAGTGTGATCCTTAATCATCTAACACAACATCGTATAATTCCAACTTTCCAGTTTCGGATGGTTGGGATCACACGAGTTAATAAAAATATCGTAAGTTGGTTGTAAACCAATTCGGAAACAAATGCGATTTTACAATGTTTATTTTTTAAATTAATGGCAAGGTTATGCATGTTTGTTTTGAGTATTAGATTTTCCATATTCCTGTCAGATCAGAAAACTTTAAACATCTTAAACTTCAAACTAGCCCGAGTACCGAGTTAATACTCAAATGATTTAAAGGTTGAAGTACGCTTTAAAAGTGCATTTTGCACTGAAAATTGCGCTTTTAAAGCGTACTTTAATCTTCAAATGATTGAGTATTGACTCTGTATTCGGGTCCTAGATTTTTTTTATTAATATTTAAGTTTACATAATATTTTACATACATGATACAAATAGAGTTGCCAATTTTTATTAGAAGAAATAGAGCATATCTGATTTCAAAGGAGGTAAATAAAGAGTAAGACTTATAAAAAAGAGTAACATTTATTTCAAATTTTTGAAAAGGTATTTTTTGCTACTTTTTGCAGCACATAAAATTTTTTCATTGTTTTTAAAAGAATTGTACGACTCTAACATTCTAACTCTTAAGTTTTTAATCAATTTCAATGAAGCCCAGTTCACATTCATGACCGAAAAGACTCTCAGTAAATGCTCAACAGTAAATGCGGGAACAGAGAGTACCTACACAATTTTTCTTAAATAAACAAATTCGTCAGGACATTTTTTAAATATGAATTGCCATTTTTCTGCAGTGGATTTTTGCGTAAAATCTGCGTTATTTAACATTTCGCCTTGGAGTTCTTTTAAAATTATAACTTCTATGCATCATATATGCGTGACTGGCACTAGTATAGTAAACGTTGTGTAAAAAAGAGTATTTTAGCATCCTCTATTAGTGTTACAGATTTATAGAGTACGCCTACATAATATAGAGTACAATACTCTATTTTAGAGTATGGTTGGCAACCCTAGATACACATTATTTAATTTTGATAGATTTTTTTCAATTTTTTTTACAGTCCCATGAAAGTATAAACTTGTGTATGAAACCGGAGAGTGTCACAAGCGCGATAGATAACTGTTTTTTTTAAATAATATATAATATATACATGCAAGAAATAATTCTTATTTGATTTTATGACAATTTTAAAAATAAATATTGACTTTGATTACATAATATTATATCGATAGCCAAAGTAACAACATATATTTGGCAGCTAAATTATATTAAATCCTGGAAAAAATATTGTATCTCATATAATATACGGTAAATTCATTGTATAATACATTATGTTACCTGTTACAGTTGCCGGCAAACTTCATGAAATTCTTTGGCTAAGTGGGAGAATGCGCAGAAGATGAAATTTGGGTCTCGTTGGTAGAAAGGTAGATGCGCAAACGTCCCCCCACTACGCCGCAGAATTTCAAAATGTTTGCCGGCTACTGTAACATTTGATTAACAATTGTTTACCCATGACGTTTAGATACCTTCTGTAAATAGTTCTAACCATAATGTCAATAATGTATCACACGGACGGTGTTCGTACATATCATAATAAACGTACGATTATCTCAATACCGCAATAACATCCGAGACGACTATCAATGAGACTACATATTTACACTTGTAATCTTATTCTGTAAATAATATAGTAATTAGCATACTTACAAAGAAAAGTTACCTAGTATCATTAAAAGATTTGGCAGTTACTTCTTGGAGCAACATTTTAATTTAAAATATATTTTATTTTAACTTTGTAATACACACACAAGAATGCCAAAAATATTCTCCACACAAAGTCCCAAGGTAGACGCAGCGTTGGTAGACCCTAAGCATCAGGGATTGGAGGAGTACATGTCAGGATAGAGGAATGTTGGAGGAGGCCAAGGTCCACAATGGGCTGTGAGCCATTGATGATGATGAATACACACACAATATATTGACTATACCTGATGATGAGAGGAGCTGCTCCTCTCGAAACTATAGCAGTAATTAATAATTCATATTTTGTGTAGGTATTACTTAGTAGTATAGTTAAAATATTATTAGTAGTATAGTTAAAATAAAACATATTTTAAATTTACCTAGTAATTTATTTTAGCAGGTGTATATTAATTAATTACCTTTAAGATATTTTATAAATAATAAATAAATAATAATCAAACGTTCTTAAAAGATTTCGTAACTTTACTGATACATTAATATTCATTTGTAGGAATGGAAGGTAGAAAGAATGCCCTAATTCTTTCTTAAAAATATCATTCGTCTACCTCACGCGACTTACATAGTTTTTCAATCTCTTTATATTGTTTTCATATTTGTTTTACATTGTCGTACAGTATTTTTTACTGCCCAGGTTTTCCTTTCCTCGACAAAATAATTATTTCGCCAATCTCTATCATTCTTATTCTACCACTTCTTCACCCGTTCATTGATTTCATGTATAATCAGTCACTTCATTATTCAAATTCATAATCTCTTTTAGTATAGGTCTTTTCATATAAGTTTGCAATTGAGTTAGTGTGGGTATTAAGTTTACGGATACGAGAGGGGCGTATTCGTAAACTTAACACAACGAAACAATGCGCGTATGACGCACTGTATCCACACTAACTCAATTGCAAGCTTATATGAAAAGACCTATAATACCTGGAGCTGGCAGAAGAGGAACGAAAGTAGATTGAATGCAGTGGAGATGAGGTCCCTTAGACGTATGTGTGATAAATCCATGTATGATAGAGTAAAGAATGAAGATATTAGGAATGAATGTAAAGATGATCGTAGCATAATACAGAGAATAAAAATAGGGTCGCTCAGGTGGTTTGGGCATGTTGAGCGAATGAATGAGGAAAGAATGGTAAGAAAGATATATGATGCAAGTGTTGACGGCGCCAGAAAAAGAGGGCGACCACGGAAGACGTGGCATGACCAGATTAACCAGATACTGGAAGATGGTCCTGTTAGAAGTCTGAACAACCGTCGAGCTTGCATGCGAAGATGTATGAATGTAGACGAAGCGAAAGTTGTATGTCAGGACAGAAGAGTATGGCGCTCTATCCTCTCTGCCTACCCCCTCGGGGAAACGGCGTGATGGTAAGTAAGTAAGTAAGTATAATACTTAACTATTCAAAAAATCATAATTTCTTTTGGTAATAGGTACTTACCTAAGCATTTCGCTCGAGCAGAGCAGTATTTGAATCTTCATTGTCGTCCTTTGACAGTGTATGCTTTCTGTATGAAGTGGACGCGAGTGTTTGCCTTCCATAACATTTCTGATATTATAATGATTTATAATTCAAGGATTTTAACCCCACATTTAAAAACTTGAAGAATTTCCATGGATTTGTAATGTTTATATATTAATATAAGTATATGTATAGATCTTTTCATTTAAGAAAGACAATAGAATTAGTGTATAAAAGCCGTGCATACAAGGCACATTATTTCGTTGTGTTGGTGTTTACGGGTAAAAATACCAACACAACGAAACAATATGCCTCGTACGCACGGCTTACACATAAGTACTAATTCGATTGTCTTTCTTAAATGAAAACATCTCTACTACATAATTTACCCCATTATACAAAATCGCTCTTCTTTGTAGATGCACAATTCTACTCCTAAATATATTTTACATGTTGTCGTGTTTATATACTTCGTCTTAGCGCTTGTTCAGACACAGCGGGAACCGTACAGTTTCAGAATCGCGTTTCAAAACATGCGATTTGTGTCATCTGTTCACACAGCCGCGGTTAATAAGCGATTTGTGCGCGCGAAAATAAACGTCAGTTTGACAGTTCTGGTGCCGTTCTCCATCTTTGAATATCAGAGATATATTCGCTCATTACTTTGTTAACGACGGCCGTGTTCCATGGCAAGACACAAAAATATCATTCTGTTCATTTTTGGTGAATAAATACCTACTTTTCTAAAATACTAATTTTTTTCCACCATTTCCAAATATCTCCACAAACTCCTGCCAAGCTTGGTTCTTGGCGTATTTGAGTAATCCTCACACTATTACAGGTCTTTTCTTCCATATTACAGGTCTTTTCTCCACTTCATCAATAAAAAATTCAGTGTCAAAGCGATCCATAACCATAGAAAAGAGAATATAATCCACGCGTGTTCCTGTTGTGATATGGAACCGTGCGGTGCCCGCAACGCGACTGAACGCTCTCTTAAGCGCTTGTTCAGACACAGCGGGAACCGTGCCGTTTCAGAATCGCTTGAGATCCGTGCGGGTCTCATTTACCTAGGTTTGTATGTGATCGTTCAGACACAACCGTGCGGTTAGTCAACCGCTGCGGTGCCCGCAACTCAACCGATAGAAAATAGACCCGCACGGCGCCCGCACGATCCTATTGCTATGGGGCCTAACGAGAGCATTCAGTCGCGTTGCGGGCACCGCACGGTTCCATGTCACAACAGGAGCACGCGTGGATTATATTCTCTTTTCTATGGTTATGGATCGCTTTGACACTGAATTTTTTATTGATGAAGTGGAGAAAAAACCTGTAATATGGGAGAAAAGACCTGTAATAGTGTGAGGATTACTCAAATACGCCAAGAACCAAGCTTGGCAGGAGTTGGTGGAGATATTTGGAAATGGTGGAAAAAAAGAGTATTTTAGAGAAGTAGGTATTTATTCACCAAAAATGAACTGACAGAATGATATTTATGTGTTTTGCCATGGAACACGGCCGTCATTAACAAAGTAATGAGCGAATATATCTCTGATATTCAAAGATGGAGAACGGCACCAAAACTGTCAAACTGACGTTTAATTACGCGCGCACAAATCGCTTATTAACCGCGGCTGTGTGAACAGATGACACAAATCGCATGTTTTGAAACGCGATTCTGAAACTGAACGGTTCCCGCTGTGTCTGAACAAGCGCTAAGGCTCCATAGTAAGCGCTTGTTCAGACACAGCGGGAACCGTTCAGTTTCAGAATCGTGTTTCAAAACACGCGATTTGTGTCATCTGTTCACACAGCTGCGGTTGATAAGCGACTCGTGTGCGCGAAAATAAAACGTCATTTTGACAGCAAAACCTAACCTAACTCTTTTTTTCAAAGCGTCAGTTTGAAAATGGAAGTCGACGAAGAGATATTATGTTTACTGTGGTTGCTCATTAAAAAAAAGAAAAGAATAAGGCAGTATTGGGTGCATCCAGTATTAAGTGATCGACTCATACATGGTCACTACGTAATATTATATCCCAAATTAAGGATGTTTGAGGACAAATTTTTTGACTATTTTAGAATGTCAATAAAATCTTTTGATGAACTAATTGAACTGATCAGGGAAGATATTTCGAGCTCTGAAACACACATGAGGGCAGGCGTGTCACCAGAAGAAAAACTCGTCGTAACTTTGAGGTAAGATATTTATTATTCATCATAATCAACAATAATATTTTCAATTAATATAAATTAACTTTGTTTAAAACCACTTATTCATTGAAAAAAATCAACATGTTTCAATAAATAAGTGGTTTTAAACAAAGTTAATTTATATTAATTATAATTATGTTACCACAAAATAAATTTGCTACATTTGAAGAAGAAATAATATTTTCTTTTAAAAACGACTGCAAGCCAGAACTTTGTGATGATGGCGATGGTGATGCAGACGAAATGACAGCAGAAGTTGATCCAGATGTAGTAAAATATCCTTGCGGGATTGTATACTGTTGAGATTGCCAATACGATGTGTTAGGTATTATCTGAATAGGGGGCGGTAAAACTTGCCCTTTTTGTATCACTTGAAGCAATTCAATTTTGGTCACTAAACGCAGATTTTGTGGTACTTTCTTGAGTTCTTTGTATAACGACAAGTAAAAAAGTTTATCTTCATCTTGTTTGGAAATATTATTTTCTTGAAGTTCTTTCTGAAAACTTTGTCGTGCCTCAATGCTTTTTTCTATTAAATCACTTATCCGTTCTTCGGGCATATTTCTTTTCTTTCGTTTAGGGGGACGAATTTCAGTGGCTTCGATTGCATTGGCGTTTACTTGAGTCTCATTATTGACTTCACTTTGCCTTTTCTGACTTTCATTTGGTTGTTCTTCCATATTATTAGTAGTTTCATTGTTCTTTACGAGCACCTGAACCGGAAGAAGTTGTTTTTCCTTTTTTATATTCTTTATTGTAACAGTCCCGTATGTTTTCCATTTTTTTTTGGAGTATTACACCTGAAAATAATATCATAATTAATTTTCTTGTTTCAGATATCTTGGTACAGGTTGTTCATTTGGAGATCTTAGCTACAACTATCGCTTCGGAAAATCTACGATTACAGGAATTGTCCGCGAAGAATGTAAATCATTGTGGAAAAAGTTGGTAAATAAAGTCATGCCCGAAGCGACTGAAGATTTCTGGAAGAAAATAGCTCAGGACTTTGAGACATATGCGAATTTTCCAAATTGCATTGGTGCTATAGACGGCAAGCATATCCGAGTTATAAAGCCCGTCGATTCGGGATCTTTATATCATAACTACAAACATTTTTTTTCTATAGTGCTCTTAGCACTTTGCGACGCCAACTTTTGCTTTATTTATGTTGACATTGGGTCTTATGGCAAAAGCAGTGATTCCGCTATATTCAAAAATTCTTTATTTTATAAACGACTGATAGAAAAATCATTAAATATACCAATATCTAACTTAGATCCAACACCACTGCCTTATGTTATAGTTGGAGATGAAGCCTTTGGCATAGCGGAAAATTTAATGCGACCATATTCCGGCAAATGTTTACCACCCGAAAAAAGGATTTTTAATTATAGGTTATCGAGAGCCCGACGTAACATTGAATGCACTTTTGGTATTTTGGCAAACAAATGGCGTATCTTTCATAAGCCTATAAATGTAAATATAGACTTTGCCGAAGACATAATAAAAGCCTGTTGCGTTCTACACAACTATGTGAGGACTAGAGATGGTATAAAATATAAAGATACTTTATATACTGCACCAATAACTAGTCTCAATACTTTGCATGCAGGAAAAGGGATACCGTCCTCTTTGAATATCAGAGATAAATTCGCTCATTACTTTGTGAACGACGGCCGTGTTCCATGGCAAGACACAAAAATATAATTCTGTCAGTTATTATTAACCTAAAATACTCTTTTTTTCCAACTTGTCTTCACCATTTCCAAATATCTCCACCAACTCCTGCCAAGCTTGGTTATTGGCAATTTTATTTGAATATTCCTCACACTCAAGATCCCATGTTGCAGGTCTTTTCTCCACTTCATCAATAAAAAGTTCAGTGTCAAAGCGATCCATAGCGAGCTTGCGCCTGCTCTATGACGCGCGAACCGTGCGGCGCCCGCAACGCGACTGAACGCTCTCGTAAGGTCCCATAGTAATAGGATCGTACGGGCGCCGTGCGGGTCTATTTTCTAGCGACCGGGTTGCGGGCACCGCAGCGGTTGACTAACCGCACGGTTGTGTGTGAACGATCACATACAAACCTAGGTAAATGAGACCCGCACGGATTTCATGCGATTCTGAAACGGCACGGTTCCCGCTGTGTCTGAACAAGCCCTTACCTAGGTTTGTATGTGATCGTTCAGATACAACCGTGCGGTTAGTCAACCGCTGCGGTGCCCGCAACCCAACCGCTAGAAAATAGACCCGCACGGCGCCCGCACGATCCTATTACTATGGGGCCTTACGAGAGCGTTCAGTCGCGTTGCGGGCACCGCACGGTTCCATGTCACAAAAGAAGCACGCGTGGATTATATTCTCTTTTCTATGGATATCCATAAGGATCGCTTTGACATTGAGCTTTTTATTGATGAAGTGGAGAAAGGACCTGTAATATGGGATCTTCAGTGTGAGGATTGATCAAATATGCCAAGAACCAAGCTTGGCAGGAGTTGGTGGAGATATTTAGAAATGGTGGAAGAAAAGAGTATTTTAGGGAAGTAGGTATTTATTCACCAAAAATGAACTGACAGAACGATATTTTTGTGTCTTGCCATGGAACACGGCCGTCGTCAACAAATGAGCGAATATATCTCTGATATTCAAAGATGGAGAACGACACCGGAACTGTCAAACTGACGTTTATTTTCGCGCGCACAAATCGCTTATTAACCGCGGCTGTGATGACACAAATCGCGTGTTTTGAAACGCGATTTTGAAACTGCACGGTTCCCGCTGTGTCTGAACAAGCGCTAATAGGATCGTGCGGGCGCCGTGCGGGTCTATTTTCTAGCGGTTGGGTTGCGGGCACCGCAGCGGTTGACTAACCGCACGGTTGTGTCTGAACGATCACATACAAACCTAGGTAAATGAGACCCGCACGGATCTCATGCGATTCTGAAACGGCACGGTTCCCGCTGTGTCTGAACAAGCGCTTAAGCTTATCATATATGTTTGTGTTTTTGGAAAATAAACACAAAAAAGAATATTACTATTTTTCATGAAAGAAACCTTGAAGTATCATAACCAGATTTGTCTCGGAAGCGCGTACAGTACCTACAGATTAGACTGCGAAGGTTATGATACATACCTACAGACCGAAATCTCTGAGACGGGAGATCAAATCCTAATGAGTGGACATGCCATAACGAACAAATCTTTAGACTCACCGTATATTAGAGTTTCTCGTTCTAAGGACTTAAGATTTTGTTTACAAAGACGGGTTAATATTAAATAATTATCAAAACAACGTGTTTTTATTTGCACACTTTATTATTTCATATTACAGTTAAAACACACCGAATTTCATAGAAAAAGCATACAGTAAGATTAACGAATCGTATAATAAACCTTGTATCAATGTAATTTATTGATTGTAAATAGATTTCTATAATATTTTCACACTAACAGCACATTTATCAAAAATAAAAGAAAAAATAGCATAGGTACGTCTTTGCGGTAATAACTGTTTTCTACACGATTCGAGACAGTGTATTTAGTTTTCCATACAATTCGGGATAGTGTGTTTATACTTTAAAAGCGATAGAGTAATTTCTTCAGTCAGAACACAGATATTGAAGGCACACAAAGATGTGTATGACATGTTAAAAACATAAATGGCTCAAAAGTTTCTTAAAAATAGACCGCACTTGTTATTCTCCATCAACCTTTATATTATTAATCCAAATTATGTTAATTTAGTACACCCAAGAAAGACATAAGTACATAATATTAGCCTTGTGACCTTATGATTGATATAAATTAGGAATGTCGTTGTCAAAGATTCAAAAATTGCCGATGAAATATATATTATTGTAGCCGTACAACCGTGATAAATAACGGAACATAATTTAAGTATTATTTATTTATTTATTTAAAATAAAAAGTCTGTCAAACGTCGAACGTAGGAGGCGTAAATGAATGGTTCGCGTCATAGCTAAACCCTCCTCTTAAAATTTGGAGTATATTTTTGTCCGCGCGTCCGAGGTTCGAGTCTTTCTCCAGCTGTGTTAATGCGATTTTTAGCCGTGAATTCCAGGAAGTTAGGGGACACACATTTAGATTTGATTAGATACCACGCTGTATTCATAGCAAATATACTAATCCAGAAATACCACAGCAGATGCGTCAGGAAGATATTGGATAGAAAGTGGAAAGAGCGCAGAATCAACTTGTGTGTTCTGGACAAGACAAACATTTCTAGTGTTGAAAATACAACCCAAAAGCGCCAATAACCATGGGCAGGTCACTGAATATGATACACGCCTTCCCAAAGAAGATATTTATGCGTAGTTATGAGATATCGTGGAAAAAGAAGACAAGGCGGATCAAGGTAACGATATAAAATACTTGGAAATAATCATAGACCATAAATTAAGTTTTTTTTTAACACAAATATGTAATAAAAAAATTGGCAAAAGAATTTTGCTTTTGGTAAGAATCCCAAGATACATAAAAACAGAATCTTGCAAAAATATATATAATGCAATAAAAGTCCCTCATATCAATTACTGCGGCAGTGTATTATTTATGGCTAATGACGAAGTAGTAAAATAATGATAATAATACTCCAAAACAAAGCACTGAGAATAATATTTAAAAAAATAGATATACAAGAATAAAAGTGATGCTAGAGAGATTATAAATAATGCAATTAAAGTCCCTCATATCAATTACTGCAGCAGTGTATTATTTATGGCTAATGACGAAGTAGTAAAATAATGATAATAATACTCCAAAACAAAGCACTGAGAATAATATTAAAAAAAATAGATACACAAAAATCAAAGTGATGCTAGAGAGATTATAAATAATGACATTCAGATGGTGGATCCGAAACGTCGGCCAGAGAGTTCACATATACATGGCAGAATATCCCAGAAAACTATACACAGAAGATTTTTATGATTAATTTTAATCGAAATAGTGAACAAATTTAAAATATAATTTAATAATGTACAGTCATCCATTTTACGTAAATGCTGGAAGTTTCAGAGCTCTAGTTTCTTCTTTCACCAACTTCACAACTAGCTCTAGTTTCAGAGCTAGTTGTGAAGTTGGTGAAAAATCAATTACAAGATTCATTCACGACAAACAAATAAACAACAACAAACAGAGAGTTAAATAAAAGCATGTAATAAAGAAAAATAATGAAGATTGGTCACATCACGTGGATGGTAGCCTAGAGCGGATCTAGCTTTGTCGCCAGGCCAGACACATAGTCGCGGTCAAGTCACAAGAAGTTATTATTTAGGGCTGGGTCCAGGTCCACCTACGTCCTGGACCCAGCCCAGGGGGGTCATAACCCCCATGACCCCCCGCCTGGATCCGCCCTTGATGGTAGCGCGGTTTAAGAATAGGGTTCCTCACCCGCATGAAGACATACAACATAACCATGGTTGATGTTATCGTCGAAGAAATGGACCGTTGAGAAGCTACTAATGGAAAAATACGAAGTTGCGTTGCATATTCGTCCTTAAATGGAGCTCTGTTGCACGGTTTGGAAAGTATTTATCCATAGTGCATATATGGAAATCTGCATGATGAGATGATATTGGCCTTTGCTATCCTTTTCCTTTTCTGGTCTCTGCTACAAAGCAACGCAACACTGAGCGATCGGGGTGGACGCTTTAGTAATCGGGCTGCCCGCAGCGCGTCCAGATTAATTACCCTCGGATGGAATTTATGCTAGTTTGGCAGTTTAATCATTGCCACGTAGGCACGTCACTAGCGTAAACCGCTCGATTGCCAAATTGTGAGATTTAAGGCGATTATTCTGAAACCCAAACGGAAACAGCGACAAGTATTTTCTCTCGAATTTAAACAGAATTTATATGTTTATTTTTTTGTTTATTGGCATTTTAAGCTGCAAAACTAACCAAGTCTCCGAAAAAACATTGCTCTTTGTTAAAATCACTCTTTTCGCGGTGATTGTCAGACATTGATTTTGTTCGTGACGAAAAATTACTTGCTTAAAATAAATTAAATCATGTAATCGCCACACTAAAGTTTTCATATTGTTATATTCCGTACAGTATATTCACTCGTTGTGTGTAATTTTCTAATGAAGGACCAATATATGATGTAGATTTAAAAAATATACCCATTGTAATTAGAAAAAAGATGAGAGTGTGAACTAATGTTTTAAAACAATTTTTTATATACCCAAAAGTGTGTTCTAAGAACACAGTTACTGGATTTTGTCCCCAGATATAAAAAAAATATATAGAGATATCATTACTAGTTACGAAAGTGGTGTATACTAACTTGTTAATGAGAAAAAAAATCAACAGATGTCTCATGCAGAGACCATAGTAATATATGAAAGGTTCTTGATTGGAACATATTATATATAGAACTTTCAAAATTCGATAATTTGTAGATGTGTCGTCACAAAAACATGCCTTTTTTTGTATGAATTAAACTTACCCCCCCCCTTAAGCTAGCTCATACAGGTTGTAAGCTCTGAGCCATTGTATAAGAGACTTCCATCCACTTTTCTCATATATAAATTAGCTTCGTTTCTGTGAGACTATAATTTATTCTTAATTAATGTTTTTAACATTGTTTGCTTTGCCGTTTTACGTCCTGATTTGTGAATTTCGTAAAAATAACAAATTACAAAATTGCGTAATATTTGACGTCTTTATATTTCCCTAAAATTATTATTCGTTTAAAAAAATATCGGAATTACTATTTTGACAAAAATGTTTAAGTACCTAATACAGAAAATAATTATATTACGGTGAGATCATTTAAAATGGCGACCACGGTTTCGCTAGTAGTGTAATATTTAACTAAGGAAAACTGATCGGTTGCTTAACTTGCAGTAAAGTTAAGTGCGCTTATGATCCGCTAACATCAAGTCAAATTCACTGTTAAATTTTCCCTTGTCATCACTATTAACTGTGGTGGAGCAAATTGAATATAGCGTATAATCTTAAATGAATCTACGTACTTCGAGCAAGATGGAGGTTAATATATTATTCAATAATAAAAAAGGTTAATACACTCCGATACTGCAATATTAAATTGGATAGTCATTAGTGGTACTGAACTGTGGATAAATTGGAACCACAATTCAAAAATAAAATTCTTTGTCTTAAGAATATACCATAAGGCTTCTGGTTGATGCAGAATCGTCATTTTTAAGACTGAGCGAGATCTATTTTTTGTACACCATGAAAAATACTTACATTTAAATATCTAGGGAAAATTTATAAGGTTCAAGAATGCTAAGAGACTATGGCCCGAATTCAGACTCAATACTTTTACTAAAAATTACGCTTTAAAGGCGTACCTTAACCTTTAAATCATCTAAGTATTGACTCTGAATTTGGGCCTATGAGTTACTGTAATGGCGTATGTATAGTATATTCACAATATTATTAGATATATACAATTTTATATAGATATATTATATGCATTATGTTAATACAGGTGAAGTATTCGGTAGCATTGATAATTATTTTAGTATGATTTAATAAATGAAAAGTTAATGCACCGCTTAAATATTTTAAATAGAATATCACAATAAATATAAGCATTTGCATAGCAAAAACGGAAATATACATTTTTTAATTCCACATTTTACTAGCTTAAATAATTATATTGTATGTAATGTAAATGAAATAAACATAATATGTCAAGATAATTTGGTAAATGACTACAACGACACCTTTTTAGACTTCAATACAACACCTGCCAGGCAGGTGAATTAGGCCTACCAAAATCGGTTCTTCTACTCTTTCGTAATCTTTATTACTATCTGCATGTTGTGATCAAGTATAAGTATTCAATGCAGCAGACAACTGGCTTTATTTAAAAATATTAAATTTTACGTAAAATTTTTTAATACATCACTTTTTTTTCAATACTTTTTTAAATTCATATTAAAATGTTTTATAATAGATAATAATATAGTCGTATAAACATAACGTTTTTAAGTAAGTATGTATATATAAGTATTATATTAAACTAGATAAAATAAGATCAAAATAATTTTTAAAACTTTTTGAGTTTATTTTATATAAACTTGGTGAACATAAAATAAACTGAAAAATTTCATTAGACTGAGTACCTATGTAAAATGTTAAATAACAACACTAACAAAATAAATATTAGTAGACATGTCTCGCATTCACAGATACAAAATATTAAATTTAAATCCATCATTCTCAGTTAGATATCATTAGATGTTATTAGTTGTGTCTCTAAATACGAATGTGCATAAGTTATGTTAATAAATCTTTTTCACTTAAACATCCTGTCAAGATAAGATATATATTGTGTATTACAATATTTTGTACTATGAATTAATTGACTTATCTTGAATCCAATAATACAAAATATAGGTGGTTTAATCTAAGTCAGACCTGTATAATTCAACTTCCAAATACATAACCGATGGCTAAGAAGTTTAACAATAAGCTTCAAAATATGTACAGGCACCCATATAGAAAATTATACATTGCAATGCTTTATTGAAATAAAGGATTCAGAGTTTGAAATATATGTTACGATGTAAAGATTCGGCAAGCAAGTATAATGAAAATCTACTTACTTAATATATTGTAATTATCATTTATGAAAGCTGATGAAAACGCATCTAACACTGAGCAAAATGCATTAAATAAAACTATAAACTATTACATTTATATCTATTAAACTTCAACAAAGTTAAATTTAATATTTTAACGAAAATTTATATTTTGGTATTGTACTTACACGCTACAAAATGACAAAGATATCAAGTGTTTACAAAATGGCTAGTATCTCTTAATTATTAATATAGAATACATACCGTCAAATTAGAGCACTTTCCGATTTTACCTCAATATGGGTAATATTCCTTCTGGTAATAGTTTTATGGGATATTCTGCCGTGTGTAAAAGACTTTTCTTGCCGACGTTTTGAATTCCATTGTAGGGTACATCATCAGGTTTGATATGAACGTCAGCCAGAAACATCGTATAGACATGGCACAGTATCTCAGAAAACTCTAATCAGGAGATTTTGAACGGCTGTGAAAATCTGAGATTTTTTATTTTAGAGTAATAGATGTTCCGGCAAAACCTTAAATTGCCACAGAACAAATTCACGCTTTGATAAGTTTAATATATTTGATATGATTTATTTAGATTTGCAAGTAGATATCTATTAGGTATTCATTTTTATCAGTGCTTTATTTATGAGCACCTACCTACGGAAGTATTAAAATATCCATTTTATTTAAACATTGTGATCCGTTTCCACGGATGAGATTTCTATAAGAATTTCGACTTGAGATTCTTAGATAAGGAATTTTCTCTGAGTTTTGAGATAACTTGGAGACAAATCTCGGCTTGTATGTCACCACATCTCAATCTCGGAGATTTTCATCTCATGCGCTTGTTGATTGAAAGCTATTGATTTTCCATTCTTAAGCTGGTCTAATTTGAATCTTCTCAAACGGAATAAATATTTTTAATTTAGTGCCTTCTGTTTATGAGGTTACATTAAATGCGCACGTTTCTACCCTCGCTATCATCTTGTACACAGTCAGTTTTATATTACCTCTCTACAAATCTCATGCGTACGTGATAATGAGATTTATACCAACTAAATCTCTCGAGATTTCTCTCATCGCTTTGTGTTCGTGGACAAGTAACAATACGGTGATTTTACTGCGGAGGCGTACTATAGCTAATTTTTCTTTAAAATATTTTAATGACCTCTTCACACATACGCATTTCCTAATTAAGGATGGAAAGTTTTTTTTTATAAAATGTTTATATTGGAAAAATCATTGGTGCCAAGTGTTTGATAGCTGATTGGTTGTACATATCCAATTGGATTTTGAAGTACCCATACAGGAAGGTATAAAGAAGGTATAAATTGCGAATCTTTAGAACACGATATCATCTCAACTCTCTCATTCAGTGAATATTAATATAATCGGTAAATGGTTCAGAAAAGATAATTTTTGTTTTATATTTAAAAACCCCTTAAAAATCTCCGCTGGGGAGATATTTCTATTGATCTTCCTTCCTCTAATTTACCTGTCAACATATCAAATGCACGCACAACGTCTAACTCTGTAAACTCATTTCCTAACAGGATATGTACATGTTGACTACTTTAATGAAATGTTTTTTTAAATATAGTATTTAAAATATATGTATAGAATTTCATTTAAGTTATGAAGACGTGTAAGCCTTCTGTATTTATTTCGCGGTAATGTAAATCAGTATGTAATCTCCATAATCCCCATAATAATAATAAAATATATGTATAGAATTTCATTTAAGTTATGAAGACGTGTAAGCCTTCTGTATTTATTTCGCGGTAATGTAAATTAGTATGTAATCTCCATAATCCCCATAATAATAATAAAATATATGTATAGAATTTCATTTAAGTTATGAAGACGTGTAAGCCTTCTGTATTTATTTCGCGGTAATGTAAATCAGTATGTAATCTCCATAATCCCCATAATAATAATAAAATATATGTATAGAATTTCATTTAAGTTATGCAGACGTGTAAGCCTTCTGTATTTATTTCGCGGTAATGTAAATCAGTATGTAATCTCCATAATCCCCATAATAATAATAAAATATATGTATAGAATTTCATTTAAGTTATGCAGACGTGTAAGCCTTCTGTATTTATTTCGCGGTAATGTAAATTAGTATGTAATCTCCATAATCCCCATAATAATAATAAAATATATGTATAGAATTTCATTTAAGTTATGAAGACGTGTAAGCCTTCTGTATTTATTTCGCGGTAATGTAAATCAGTATGTAATCTCCATAATCCCCATAATAATAATAAAATATATGTATAGAATTTCATTTAAGTTATGCAGACGTGTAAGCCTTCTGTATTTATTTCGCGGTAATGTAAATTAGTATGTAATCTCCATAATCCCCATAATAATAATAAAATATATGTATAGAATTTCATTTAAGTTATGAAGACGTGTAAGCCTTCTGTATTTATTTCGCGGTAATGTAAATCAGTATGTAATCTCCATAATCCCCATAATAATAATAAAATATATGTATAGAATTTCATTTAAGTTATGAAGACGTGTAAGCCTTCTGTATTTATTTCGCGGTAATGTAAATCAGTATGTAATCTCCATAATCCCCATAATAATAATAAAATATATGTATAGAATTTCATTTAAGTTATGCAGACGTGTAAGCCTTCTGTATTTATTTCGCGGTAATGTAAATCAGTATGTAATCTCCATAATCCCAGGTCATGTAAAATAAGAACCTAAAGACTATTTTTGTCTTCTGATGAGATTCATTAGAAAAAATAATAATTTGATTAAAATTGTCTTTATACAGAATAAATTTGTAAATATAGCAAAAAATTAACAATACCGCTTGTATCGTGGCGGTACTAATTAATATTTTGATATGATAATGATAAATATTTTTTACATTAAATAAATTTTTGTTCGCACACCATTAAATTTGTTAATTGAATTAAACATGTTATTAAAGTAGAGAGTATAATTAATAAATTTGAAAGCATTAACTCGTAGTGCATCAAATTGTAAAACAGTGTATGTACAAATTATATTACAGCCATACAGCACTTAAATAGTAGCAGAAAAAATATCCATTTCAATATAGTACATATTACAAACAAAACCGCACATTTGAGCCAATAATTCAAAAGCGATGAATTTTATATGTACATATATAAGGACGGCAGTCTCATATTTACAGGATTCTAAAAATATATATGGCTTTTATGCCACTGAGAATATTTGACGAGATGGGTGATTTACGACATTTATATAAAGCCGGAAATGCAAGAAAAATAATACTTGTTTCATTTTTCCGTCTTTTGATGCACCTAATTCAAATCCAATAATTTTTACTAATACTGCGTGATATTTACGAAGATTAAATTGATAAAAGGTCATTCAGGTATGTTTCAATAAATTAAATTTTATGTTTCGCTTTAAAAAATATTAACTAACTAAATTATTCTAAAATATAATAATATACATTCCAAATTGCTGATTACACCTAGTGGGAAAGTATTGTAACAATGAAGCGATATTGATAATCATGCAAGTAAGTATATTCATATAAATTCTCAATAAAAGCACCAAAATATAAATAAATGAATGAATTATCATATTAAATAATAATTTTATTATATTTTATAAAGTTTGTTTTTATTTACTTCAGTCTGGTGAGAAAACAGGTCTACAGTACATGTATCTGATGGTATAATTATAAAATCAATGTGTATACATTTGCATTTTAAGAAGAATTTTGAAATTTTCGTAGAAAGTTAAGAAAATATTACATTGGTGGTCTGAGAAGGTCAATATTGCACATGGTTACTTCGCAGTACGAAGTTCGTACATCAGAAAATTATACAAAGAATATTATTCTATTAAACATCAAGCATTTTGTTCTCTACGTAATCATGTAACCTACTGTAATCTATTAAAAATGTCTTATTTTAATAGTTTTCTACGCCTCAATGATTCGTCTCTAAGGTTTTTATCTAATATGAAGACCATTAGAATTAAAATACAATTTAAAAATAATTTAATTCAATATATCCTACCTATAATAGATTGATCACTAAAATTCTTTTAGCATTTATAAATTCTGCAAGCTTTTCATGTTAATATCGGATTTTCATTACACTTATAATGACATTAATGCAGTTTAGAAAGAGATGAGAAAAGTGGATATGGGTCATGCTTGAGCTTAAAAAGACATGACGTTAAATATTATATTCACAATATGCACTCACACGATAAATCTTTCAGTAATTAGTTCTAGAAAATATACGAGTATGAAATAAGATAAAGAATAAACAAAAATGGTAAGATTAGTTGGTCCCAGTGAGAAATAGAGATGTCACTACACTTTAATCAATTTATAAGCATTACATTAGAAATTTACAAGTAAACAGTCATTTTGATAATACTAAGACATCACCATGAATTTGTATAATATAATCTGTATAGAGTAAGAAACGAGTATTGTTATATTGAATGTGTATGGTGACTTGTGTTTTTGTGATGTGCAAAGTGAAAATGTGATGTTTTATAAATTTGTGAATAAATATTGGGGATGGTAAATGATTCAAGAAATAATGGGGTACAATAATGTTATTTTGGATTAAATTAAATTGCCCGGTTGTCAGTTCACTTAGTATGGTTTGTCAGTTCACTAAGTTCACTCTGTTGCCTTTTATTTGATGTATTTTCGTACAAATATATAAAGCAGCATTATTAGATTTAGTTCTTTTATAAGGTCTGCATACAATTATGCTTTGAGCTAATGAAATTAAATCTTCACGATGAAAGTGAATAATTTATTATTTAAATCCAAATGATAGATTTAAATTTTGTGTTTTTTTACAGTTACACTCTTGTCAGTGTACACTTTCTTCGAAGTGTTCTTCTTCTTTGGTTTATTATGTTTTTTACTTTTCAAAAATATTTCTTAAAACATGTTGTAATACACAAGAGCACTGAAGAGAACTAGTAGACTGTTAAGAAAATGAACAAATAACTGAAATAAATGTTTATTTATTTTAAAACTGGTCAGTGATATGTGGCGTAAATTGTTACCCTTCATGTATATTGAATATAAGCATTTATTTACATTGGCAGCAAATTTATTCAAAGAATCATTTAATATCAATTAGATAAAGTGATGAAAAATAATAACTCTAAGGACCGTAAATAGGTAAATTTGGTTCGTTTAAATATACGAATATACCTAAGCGTATGCTCATACATTTAATAATATTAATTTTGTTTTATATTAAATGTTTGGCCATGATAGAAACGATTATCCAATATTTCGTGAGTCCCTTATAAACAGTCTCTCCATTCTACTAGTTTTGTGTCTACACAAAAATGTTAAAAAGTATTATACAAAAATTTACAAGGTTTTTGAAGTCAGTGAATAACACATGTCACTGATATCATGTGAATTCAAAGAACATTGACTTTTTGAAATCGAAATATGATTAGGTATATCATTTAATACAATGTTCATTTGGACTGATGTATTATGACTTTATGATTCGTAAAAAACTACATATTTTTTAAATTGGTAAATTTGACCTTATAATCCACATTTCGAATAATTTTTGGACACAGAGTAGGGTTTGAATTTCTCCATCGATTGTTTAAGGGAATCAAGGAGTTAAATGATTTGATTACGTTAATGAAAATATATTAAAATTTTGAAAAATATGTTGAATTTTCAGCTGAGATTTTGATTTAGAAGATGAATTACAGTAGTTTTTATTTTAAGTAGGTATTTGATTAAAATGCTTATCATAATAATGTTTTTAATTCGGTTGTTTCTAAGTTTATTGATGGAACCGATGAGGAGTACGTTATCGATAAACGCAGTACATCCTCAACAAACACGTGTGTTGAATGAATGTGATATTTTACTTTGTACTATTAAAATGCAGTTGGTTCATTAAAATAATTATGTAGGTTAGCAGAGAATAGTATAAATGACGTAAATAACAAAGTATAATGTTGTTGCAGGACCACAAATTTCAAAATCCACGTGAATATGAATTAATATTTGTAATTTTAATATTGGTATACATCAAATGTGGAAAATGTTTAAATGGTAATAATGTGAGGAATATTTCAATAATGTTAGTGAAATGCATTAATAATGTGAGAAATGCTTCATTATTTTACTAGATACCTCGGTAAGATGCCGAAATGTAAGTCCTAAAGAATGACGTTGCAAGTAAGGAATATGACTTTAGATCGTGTTGGAGCAATACCTCAAATTAGTACATCAAAAAAACTGGAATCCTTTAGGAAATTCTTCGCCAGTTTCATCACTTTTAGTAATTTCTCGGTAAAGTTAGCACAGGATAGTTCAAGATAGTTTCTCAGAAAAACTGCGGTATTTAAAAAAATACCTCGGTTAGTTGCAACAATGAAAGTAATATCTCGGTAAAGTTAGAGCTATGTTTGAATGTTGGAAAAATACCTCGACTAGTTGCGGCAATACAAATAATATCTCTGCGAAGTTAGACCAATGTTTAAAGGCTGTGTCTCAGAGAAACTGCAGTATTTTAGGAAATACCATAGTAAATTACATCAGTGTCAGTAATTTCTCAGCAATGTAAGGAGTATCGCGGTAGTGTTGCAGCGTTGTAAGAGTGTCTCGGTATTGTTGCACCGAGTGACAGTGAGAGAGGAGTGCGGTGTGGCGGAGGCTCGGGTGTCATGGCGGCTTGCGGTCCCGCGCCAGCAGCCCGCCGAGGGCGCACACGAGCCCCGCGAGCACCTCCCAGATGCTGGGGCGGCGCCGCGGGGGTGGAGGCGGCTGGTTGGTAGGCAGCGCGGGCTGGCTGCCGGGCTGGCTGCCGGGCTGGCTGCCGGGCTGGCTGGCGGGGCGACCGGCCGCCCGGCCTCAGGCGTAGTCCGTCTCCGTGGACAGGCTCCGCTCGCCCAGGGAGCACCGCTCCTCGCCGCAGCAGTGCTCCTCGTCCGGGTGGCCTGGGGACAGCACAGGTTGATCTATGTGGATACATTCATTCTTTTTAATATTTTATTCCATTACGCTAAATTCCCTACTAGGAGGCAAATGGCACCACAATAGGCAAATAAGTAAGAGCACATTCTTAGATTTAAATTGAACATAATGTAATTTATAATTTATACCGTGAATTTATATCGAAGTTTTTTCTATTTCCGACGTACTTTTCTAATATCAATTTTTCAATCGTTGGAATTCCGGTGTCTTAGATTTTAGAGTTTTGAATTATAAGAGAGATTTTCTTAATCAAAGGCTTAGGCTCTTAATTATAAAATCCCATAAACTTTTCATATACTATAAGCGTAATACGCTATATATGTTTGGAGGTGGATGAGCCCTCCGGTTTTGGATAGAGTTGAACTCAAGGGTCACCACTCCGTTTGTAGAGTCAGAGATCTCTGCTGTTGTTAATGATGTAAAAGTCGCGGTCTTTGAATAGTATTTATTGGAATGTAATAATGACAGAAGTTACAAGTAAAATAATTATAGGTACACAATAATGAATCGATAGATGACGAGAGCTTCCGCTCGATAGGTAGCTTCCCGAGAAGTGAGGCTTCGATCGGGAAGCGCTTCGCCGTTAGAATGACACTGGGCGAGTGAGAGACTCGACTCTGCAGGCGCCGATTTATATAGTGATCCAGAACAAAAGCTCGGGGATGTTATGATTTCGTCTTTACTCAGCCGCGCGTGTAGATATTTATTCTAGATCAGCACCTCGCTCTCCGTGCCCCCTGCTACACATTGCCTTTGTACTCGGTCATTGGTTCGGCTTACTTTGTCGCCTGTTTGCTATCCTCGGCATTCTTGCCTCGGTCATTGGTTCGGCTTACTTTGTCGCCTGTTTTCTATCCTCAGCATTCTTGCCTCGGCCTTTGTATCGAGGGCAACGGTTTGCCGTTTTCGATGTCAAAGTATGCGGTACCTCATTACACGGGCGTGTGTGTGTATGCGTCTTGGGCCACCACATATGTATAATACTAATACGGTTCTTGTTTGTTTTTATTGAAAACTAATATCATTTATAAAATTCAGAGACATGAATTCTGAATCCAGCTTTATCCTCCCTGTAGTACTCAACATTAAATATAGACACAATTTATATAAATATTAATATACTGAATGTCGCATATTTACGGTACTTACTAGAATATTAGTATTAGAAATGTAAAGTAGAATATTCTGTAATGTATTTTTATTCTATGTTGCATCGTCTTAATAAATAATCTTCACGTTATTATACATGCCAACAACAGCAATTATATTTTGTAATCATTTATTTTGATATTTTTTGTTAATTGGATTGAAAATTCTGGAGTGTTCGAAGCTGGAACGTTCTATGAGGAATGTTCCACTTACAGGTTTTTGAAAACCATTGTAATTAAGATGAAAGTCGCTTTCAACGGAAAAAAATGTCCTGAACCAAAAATGTATTAAGAATTTTTTTTCAATTTGCGTATGAATTTGATATAGCTGTGCACCAGCATGAGAAAGATCCGGATGAATATTATATTTTTTCAGTACATTATTTCTTGTGTCTTTCAAAGTGATTTTTTATTTAGAAATTCCTAGTCTTGAAACATTTGAAAAAGGTCGACTGTCGAGGAACCTTTATATTAGTATCAAGGCTATCCACCTATTTTTTTTTCTTTTAATAAAATAATATGAGGAAAATAAAGAAACGTCTGGTGGTTTCTAAATCTGCAACATGAGAAGGTTTAGAAAAATTGCAAGAAGTAAAGTGAAAGATAAAAAGCGAATAACACCAGAGAGCTTACACAAATATCGGTGTTTCTGCTTCTGCGTTCGTCACGTTTGATCGCTCCTTTGCTTGGACCAATATCGCGTACAAACTTTATTACGCGAATGTGTTATACGGACGGCTCGAACGTGTTTCTTGTTTTTATTTTCTGATAAATAAAACGCTCATTTATTTTATTCTCCCTTTGCGAAAAGAAGTCGTTTGCAGAAATCGATCCGCCAAACGAACATTCGTGAGACGGAATTGACTTCTAAATAAAATGACACAAGGGATCACGTTTTTTTATCAAAAGGGCGAAAATCAATTAAATATTCAATGATTCAAAAAAATCAAAAAAAAAAAAAAAATTAAAAATATAATCACGCAAGAATTTCAATGTTATGCACATCCAACAACCACCTTCATAAATTCCCGTAATGTATAAGGATATATGTATGTATATGTACCTATATAAGGTAAATTCCCTTGACTGCTGTCATTAAGGTCGCGTGTGTTGGTTGCGGATACACTGAACTAAATTAAATACATATTCTGGAGTTGTTCATAATTAAATAGGTCTTAATTTAAATTTAACGCAAAATCCTGACCGCATGTGGCGCATGCATTAAGAACATTAGCAATAAAAAGCGATAGTCATAAGTAGAAACTCATAAACACACCATGCTCGTATAGCATGAAACGTGTTCAAATTTCTCTCCGACTTGATATGGATATTTTTTAAAAACAAATGTAGGTATATTTTTCATATGATAAAATTTTATTAGAAAATATTCGATATTTAGACAGAAAAAATATTGCCACGGATTTGCAGCGTTGGGAGACGAAATGAAATACAAGAAAGAAGTCTTAACGGTTATTTACCACTCAAGTCACTGGAAACGAACTTAACTGGAGCACTATTCGCATTAATTTCATTCGCTAGAATATTCCACTCGTATCTGGTATATGGATACGTCGTTTGCATCGCTCAGGTTCGCATTAGAAAATTTCGCACAGAGATTCCCCATTAACGTCGGAGCAAAAGCTCCCATATCGGTTCTGCTCATTCATCGCCTGGTTGACATTTTTAGCACTAGGTACTTAGCAAGATCATTCTGCCCCGTATCGGTCGTATAAATCATTAGTTTGTGGAGTCGCCCGCTCTCTGTTACGCTTTCTGTGGCTTCGCTTATGTGGTTTTGCTTCTATCAAAATAACAACTAGCGTAATGTCGTCACCATTTATATAAGGAATGATATTTTTCGAATGTTTTCGTAAAATTTCGTGTGTTGTATCGATTTCTATTGTTTTCAAATTATTTCAAATAACTCGATTATGTGGAGCTCCCATCGACAAGATCCCGTAACATAATAATATAATATGTAAGTACACCTATGGAAAAACAATATGCATATTAATTTGCTTAAATTAAGAGATACATTTCTACGCAGGAAAATAAAATAATATTATTCATATATTTACAGAAATCAACTGATATTTAAAGAATACAAGAGTGCTTGCAATAAAAAGATGGCCGAAGAAGTGCGCAATAGTACAGTCTAGGTATAAAATTGTTGACATTTATGAGAACTTAAACCTACGACTATATACTTTATGGCTCGAATGCAATTACAATACATGGTGATTTAAAGGTTAAAGTAGAGGTAAAGTTAAAAGCGTGAATTGCAGTACAAAGAACACTTCAAACCTATAAATAATTTAAGTGTTGACGCTGTATTCGGGCATATGAGTGTTTAAAACTTAACGCGTTGTACATATTGATAAGGTTTATTGAAAATGCCTTTAAGAGCTCTGTATCCCAGACAACTTAAATGGTCACGCCGTTATCTCTCCCGTCAGCCTCAAGCGAAGCTGCAGGAAGGGTAGTAGAACCGATGAGACAATACCAAATTACTAATTAATATGAACGTGCATTTGCGGTGGCAGGCCAAAAAGCGTGGAATAATCTACCCTCCGTCTTAAGAAATAATGCATCAGAAACTTTATTGAAAAAAAAAATGTAAACGAGCTGGCTCAAAAAATCCTATCAGTAAGTTCGCGTTGCAGCATTAACTATACTAGTGTAGGAATAAACTGCTGTTATAAAAGGTGTTTGTTTTCGAGGTATAGAACTTTAAAATGAAATAAAACACATAAAATCGTGATAATGGCCATGGTATTGGTTTTATTGAAAAGATAATTTTATGCCATCAGTAACGGAGAGAGTGAGAGCAAGGATGCCAAGTTGAGTTTTCTAAGGGGGGTAGCGGGAGTCACACTGACGGACAGAGTGAGAAGTGCTGACACAAAGCACACACTCGGCACGGAGCCCCTACTCCTACACATAGAAAAATCACAAATGATGATCGAATACCAAGAAGAATCCTCCTGGCAACCCCGGAAGGAAGGCGGGTGGTTCTCCCCAGATTAACCTGGGAGAAGCAACAAAAAAATGTATGTATATGTAAACAGAATGCAGAAGCAGCGCAAGACAGGGGAATATGGAAACACCTTGTTGAATATTGGGACCCCGACCTTACAAGGACAAGGGGATGAAGATGATGATGATGAGTGTTTAAATAGAGGGATGTTTTTTTAATGATTTGGTTTTCTCACACTTTTTCGAGCGACAACTAATTTGAGAGCTGATTTGTACTCTAATATCTTTCCAATAAAGCCAATACCACAATTTTGATGCGTTTTATTTCATTTTAATTTTAAATACTTTTGAAAAATACCCTATTTAAAACGCCTTGAGATGGAATAAGTATGAATTATTTAATTTTATTATTATTACACTGAATTAAATCTATATGAAAGTTTATTCATAACGTTAGTAACAAATTGTACATAAGTTTATTCATAACGATAGTTAACAGTATGAACATATACAAAGCTTTATGCATGTGTATGAAATACATTCTAAATTGTACCCTCTTCTACAAATAGTCTCCCGGTTTTCCGTCCTTGAGTTGAATTTTTCGGTCTTTTCCCGGTTTTTGTGCTTAAGTTGAATTTTTCAATCTTTCCGCGAATGCTCTGACAATTACATGCTAAATCTTGACACCTTTTGCCTTCGCTAAAGGTCAAAACCTTTTTGTTTATTTTTCTTTACTTCCTTACCGAGCGGAATTCCTAAGATTTTCTACATTCTCCACTAGGTGCCTGTGAGGCATATGCGCATAAAATCTCGTTGTCCTATATTAAATTTAATTGTCGATACCATATTTTGTATTTCAGCTCTGTATTTCATAGACCTTGGTCATGACCAAGACTTGAAAAGACCTTTAGGACCGGTTTTATCAACTTTGTTTATTCAACTTGGTTTATAGAAATATTTCGTTTAAAGCATAGTTTTTTTTTATGAAAATGGGTTGTTTGAATGGCGGAAACCCTTAGAGCCTTTTATTACGTATTTATTTGTAATGTTCATAGGTATGCAACGAACATCCCAATTTATATACATTTGGTTATATCGCTGTAGCTTGTTGTAGTGGTCATGACGCTCACTTAGAGAACATTCCAGGACACTAGCAAGTTAGTCCTATTTTCATGGCACAGGCTTTAGCATAGTTTGAGAATAATAAGAATATTGATGAGACACGTATTCTGTGTTTGCATCTCTATAATAAATACATATTTTTTTTGTATTTTTGTTGGGTAAATAATTTCTTTTAGACATTTTATTGATGAGTTCATACTTATGTATAATTTGTTACTTATTTATGTTTACTACGCTACCGGTTTCGACACGTCCACGTTAGAAACTGGCCAGAATTTCAAAAAAGATAAATCTACCTTTAAATAAACTAATGTCAATTTTTTTTCAAATTATCTGCTTTACATACTTCAGAAATTAACAAAAAATTAAAATCAAATATCAATATTGTCAACAAAATTATAGCCTCCTATAAGTCACCATTATTAAAGATGTTCCCTCCCTCGCCCCCCCCACCCCAAAAATCACCCCTACCGCCTAAAAGCACCCAATACAATACTTGCACATAGTTTAGTTTAAATAAGGCTCGTTTATGACACGGACGTTTCGAAACCGGTAGTGTAGTAAACATAAATAAGTAACAAATTGTACATAAGTTTAAACTCATCAAAAAAAATCAGAATAAATAAATAAAATATATCTGACATTATAATTACACTTCTGGGGAAACCAGTCACGAATAATTTATTTCGAGTTTTTATATGTTAAGATGTAAACGTCTTATTTAGAAATTTTTTAGTTGACTACTTAAAAGAAAGAAGAAAGTGGTGCGCTGGCTATCGCAACAGTGAGGTGTTTGATCTAGATGAAGAATACCTACTGTGCATTTTTTAAAGGTATAAACGATTATTACCCTTACCGTCTGGTGTGGGGAGGTCATCCGAGTAGGTCCCCCTGGAGTGGGCGCAGGCTATACTGCGCTGGTAGCTGAAGAGCTGCCTCTCAAGGCTGTAGTTCTCAGCCTGGAGGGTGGCTATTTCGCGTCTAGAAAAAGAGGAGCAAAAACTTTAAGCTCAGAAGCGAATCCGGCAACAGTAATCTTCGTTTGAAATTTAATCTCATAAAGTGTATCCTTCGATTGAAATTTGCTCCGTAGTCTATTTACACAGCATTTTTTTATCTGGATTTAAGTCAGTTCGGTACTGAAATTATTGGTATAAGAAATTATATATTTCTTAAAGTTACAACTGGTTTTTCTTGTGTCCTGTGCATGGTTTTATTTTTGGGTTAATAATTAATTTATAAATAAAATAACTATGATATAACATTTGTTTATATAAAATGTAGTGTAAACAAGAAATATTTAAAATTATTCCAAGGTACCTACCAACTAGTATGTAATTCTGGTCTAAAGATAATAGTTTGATAGAATAAATGTTTTAATTTGGTCATCATGGAACATTATTAACCTAGGTACAATGTGTATTTCTTTGTATATACATTATAGAATATGTTATTCTCTATGTAAAAATGTCCGTCAATTTAAAGTTATGAAATAAATTTAAATTTGTAAAACATTAAACATTAATAATAATAATAATCAAATATAATAATTTCGTTGTCTGCTTGTCTATCTGTCCGTAACTTCCTGTAACGTCCGTGATTTCGTTCAATTTCACGGTTAAAAAAACGAAATTACACGGCTGGAAATGGGGCGCAACATTGTTACCATCACCTCTCCGTGGACCGTCAAAGATATACTATACATACTAGGGCTTAGCAAATACGTGAACCATTTCATGTTCCGTGTTTTTTCACGGATGTACAACTAGTAGTAATAATAGTTTTATAGAAGAGAATTATGCCTTTTGATTTGAATGCCACTAGGAGAAAAAAAATGAATGCTGAAATTGAAACATAAATCGTTAATAATTTTTGATGCAAATAATTTTATAGCTAGTATCAAAATAGTTGTGGGCGTGTCAAAACAGCTTATTTTAATTTTATTTTATTAGAGATACTAACAGAATAATGGGTACATGAAACATAAAGAATAATACATTATTAATTAAGACTCTGCCCATTATTCTAATTACAAGTGTCTTCGACCTGCTCTAGCATAAACATGCATATGTATATTTTAGAATATTAATGTAATGTGAACATGTTAAAATATATGAGTAAATAATTGGTTATGGTTATTGTTTAGGTATTTATATTTTATAATGTTAATGTAATGATAATATATAAAAATATGTAACGAAATAATTGGTTAATGCGTTCTATAGGTTTAGGTTATCGTCAAGAAAATGGATGTTGTGTAGGAGTGACATTTTGAATGATGAAAGGGTGTCTGCAAGAATATCAACATCGACATTACGGTCAGCACAATATGTATTCTAAGTACGACTTCTTGTGATGGGAGAAAAATAACCAAAATCGTTATAGTGCTGGCTTATTCTAAAGAATTCCGGGTTTCTTATACGGGTGTTGACCAGCTTTGTAGGACAAAATAGTCATTATTTCGCCATGCTTTCATCTCAGCGTTTTGGAAAGATGCACGAAAAAAGCATTCAATAACATTACAAATGAATTTTCGAGTGGGTACAATACACGATGCTTAATTATATTGTGTTTGTTGTTCTTCAGCATAAGTAATATAGGAATTACAAGGGTTTTCTGGGGCCGCATTGCTATACATATTCACATATTATAACTTTAATATATAAGAATATTGGGCTATCCTCGTCTCAAAACTTATACCTGTGTGCAGTGTGCATCTGAATTGTTGGGGTACTGATGCTAATGCTGACAACTTTGATAAAAATACCCATATAAAATATCACAAAATAATAATAACAGTACCACTGCGATCTTGAGTATATTTTAAATAATTTTATGGGAATGAGAAAAGCATGTTTATAGAATATTTTTAATCATATAATAAATTTAACTATCAAAAATTGTTTTTTTTTTATAATAAAACTAATTTTCATTCATATTCGTTTTATTACAAAAACGAAATTATATTCCGTCACTCGTTATTTTAACAAAATAAATGTTTTCCAAAAGTTTTCTGAGTAAGTAATAAGTAATATAGAATGCAATGAATAAAATATAATAAATGTTTTTCATAAAAAGGAAAAATAATATAAACTTGAAATAAAATGTATACGATGTTTTGTAGAGACCAAAAAAATAAATAATTAGATGTGTATGAGATATGTAAGGCATTTTTTAAAAATAGTTCGTGTCTCTTTACTTTCTTTTTACCGAAAGTTCGATTCTTAGAGAGTAATTGCATTGAGCTGTAATGTTTATGTCGATGACCTATGGACTAGTTTTTGGCAATAACATCCTCTTACTGGGTGACAAGCCATTAAATTTAATAAAAAAAAACTTAACTTTCAAAATCATGTACTCCTGTTACTCACTCTTTTCTTCAAAAAATAGTGAAACAGCTTCAGAAAGGAAATTATATCACATTTTTTTTTAGGTTTTAATGTACCGTCGAGATATAAATCATCCCTTAACTAGACATCAACCTAATAACACACTTACACTTAATAAGTGTTTATTATTCTGTGTGTCGTTGTACGTCCTAACAACTGTCAACATTTACACTGGTTACCTTCAGGTTTGGTGTGATTACAAAACCAGACGCAAATTAAGTTAAAATACCCAAATTTCCTTCAGCGTATAGCACGTCACACAATTTCATCAAGACACGGAGCTCAGAGTGCAGAGTGGTTCTGCAATTCTGACAGTCGAGTCATCTCACCTCATTTGGAAGTTGTGTATGCGACACACGTCATCGTATTTGTGATATGTCGCCTGGAACAGGAGATAACTTTCATCCCACTCTATTTGCACGCGGAGCTGGGACTTGTCTGTGAGGTACGGACACCCGGGCTCACGGATCTAGAATAAATAAAAATACAACATCTTTATTTATGTAAAAGTATTTACTCACTCTGAAAATATAAAATATTCTAACAACGAGTCCTGCATATAAATATAATGATATTTGGCGCTCTCGAGCAAGTGTTTGCAGCCAGCATTTTTATAAAAAAAAAGTTGTTAGAACCCATGCGAGAATAAGTGCGATGCGCTAGGCGAAATACTTAATATTAAAATAAATTTTCGATATCTTAAACATATTGGGTAAATCATAATTACAATAACTTCGTTGTATGTTCATCCGTCCGTCGCAACTTCGTGTAACGCCCGTAACCGTAATATTTCTTTATAGGATCGTAAATAGCATGATTGATTGCCCCCAGATTATTAGTCTGATCGGCTTATATGCCCCATCGAGGTCATCAAGACACAGTGCATTATTCTATTATGTGGAAATGTCAGAACTAATGCATTAGCAAACTCTGTAATTCCCAGATTACACTCATTAGGGAATGAACATGCAAAGGCGGCATTTTTGACAATTTTGCTGATAGTATAACTGTGTATAGGACAAAGCTGATATAATTCTTCACATCTCAACGGAATGGAAATGGACAATAAATTTTTCTGTATTATTATTTTACCTTTAACTATTATTATTTGTACCTTTAACGGTATTATTATTTTATCTGTCTTATGTTTTTCTGTATTATTATTATTACCTTTTAACAATTATTATTGTAACTTTTAACTGTATTATTATTTTAACTGTCTTATGTTATTTAAAAAAAAAATTATTCTGTATTTTTGTAAAAGCCCATAAGGGCGTTAAATAAATAAATAAACTTCTTTATAGTATATATTTTTATTTTTTATTTATTAACAAATAAATACTTATTCTTTAGGAACCAACATGTAAAAGTACCGTCATTTTTGAAGAGTCACAGCTTGTCAACAAAATAACAGTATTTCAGACAAAACAAATGGGTCTGTTTATTTTGAAAGTGTGCATTCAATACAAAAGGATCAAATATTCATCAAAATTTGTAAACTTTAAAGGATATAACGCTTCGCTCCAATATAGATGAAAGATGATAGCAAAACTGTTTTCCAAAGATGAGGTATGCAACATTAGGCATGTAGTTTAAGAGTTTTTAGTCTGTATATCTGAAAGTGTACATTCAATACAAAAGGATCAAATATTCATCAAAATTTGTAAACTTTAAAGGATATCACTCCAATATATAGTATGCAACATTAGGCATATAGTTTAAAATTTTAATAGAAAAAAATAAAAATTTCTTTAAAATTAATAACTATTTACAATGATAATGCTTACGAATGATGAAACATCATAATGTGTGATATTCAACAGTTGATAGATTAGATACAGACAGGAGCTCGCTGATCTGGTTAGTGGTCAAGGGTTCGGGTCGCGTTCCCGGAGATCACCAAGCTAGTATAATTTTCATGGCACAAGCGTTAAAGGGCAAGTAACTACTACTAGCAATCCATAAGTAAAATTTGTAAAGTACCCAAAACACCTAGAAAGGATATTGTTCAGTTAATAAAGAAAAGTATCGAAAGGTTCTAATCGATCCAACCCTTAAAAAGTCCGGTAAATATTTATATACAAAAAAGTTCTCTTAACTAAGGGTAAAAGGCACAGAGTGCTATAAATTATTTAAAAAAGATCCAGACTAAATCAGAATGATCATTAGGACGTTTAAATAGATTTTGTATAAATCGCTTATTGTTCAATTATCTCATCACTTAAGTCCTGGACGTTTTCAAACAACTTTTGTTTCTATTCAAATTCAAATAAAAATCGAGGGAACGGAAAAATCAGACAAAGCTGGAAAAGTTCAAGGAAACAACCTCTTTTTTTTTCTGAAAAACTTCCTCAGCGTTCACTTGATATCATTTCAGGAAACGAAGCCTTTTCAAGTCTCCACGACTGAACTCATGCGCACCAATTACTCGAAATTCAATCCCTGAGACAGCCCCATTCTTAACAACCTTGACCTTTCTTAGGGTAATAAAATTGTTATGTGTGTAAATTTTTTTTCTTTTTATATAAGTCTTACTTGCCTTTATTACATAAGTTGTCCTGCTATCCCGAATATTATATTTATTAATTTATATATTATCTTAATTTATATATCACCCCTTTTTACATTTACTTATAATGCCCCACTAGGTTAAACCTGTTTTGGGGCAGTTATAATTAACAATTCCTGTAATTCAATGTAAAACAATACTATATAAGAACAATATATAAGAAAAATATATACGTACATCAAAAAATACGTATCAAAAAATATAGAAATACACGAAAGAAAATAAATATAAAAGATAGGATCACATTATACAATACAGTAAAAAGAGTTATAATACAAAAGAGTAAAAAATATAAAACACAAAAAAGTAAAAAAAATGAAATTTTGGTTCTTCCTGAATATTTTATCTATTTTATAATTTTATTTTTAAAATGCCAATTTCAAAAAGTTATAATTAAAAATTCTTGTAATTCATTTATTTATTTAAAACAATCTTTTCAAAAAACGTATGAATTTTAATAAATATAAAGCAAAAATTAAAGGTTTGATATTTTAAATAATATATATTTTATTTATTTATTTCTATTTAATTTTATGTATAAAATTTTGTTTGGACTGTGCCTGTCTCACTAGAAATATCTGTGTTGAGGCAGGCATAGTTTACAATATTGTGTAGGTTCAAAACATAGTAAATAGATAATAAAGTGTTTAAAGTAACATAATAGAAAATATATCTAATAATCATAATAATAATAAAACCAAAATAATCACATCGATTTTATTATTACCAATTGGTTTCATGAAAATATGAAATTTATATGGCTAAATAGTTCTGTGATGCTGCTACAATATATACACGCATATGAATAAATAATAAAATGAAGTATTATAATTTTCAATCAAGGAGAGGATTATTTTTGCGTAATTTTTTGATTTTTGGATGAGATTAGACTCATTTTAATGGGTCACGCCTAGTCAAAATTATAAAAAAGGATTTTTGATTTCTAAAAGTTTCGCGAATATTCTCCAATAATTTTACAATTTGAAAGTTATTTAATTTTATTTGAAACAATAATATTGTTAGGGTATAATTTTTGGAAATGTTTTGGTGAAACCTTGTGTAAGGCATTAAATTAAATTTAAGCAGTATTATTATTACTTTTGAATATAATTTGTTATGGTATGTTAAAATCTGTTTTCTGATTCTATAATAAATTGGTGAATATTTGAAGGATACATTAAATTAAAATTATTTTGGTATCAAATATCGTAAAATGAAGTAATCGCTCATAGTTAAACTTTCGACAAATAATTTTGTGACATTCATCAACAAGGTTTGCGCAGCCACGAGTCATCAATTTAAATGGCGCCAATATTTGTGTCAAACATCAAATTAAATTCCAGTTCGAATGAATAATTCCCTCAGGGCGAGGATATAAATATTTATCTCATCATGAAGTTGGAGGCTTCGGCGTCTGCGTGCGACTCGCGCTCTCGTCGATAGATGTCGCCGCAGTACGTTTGTGAAACGTATCCTGAATATTTCCAGCTGCCAGAATCAAACTACCTGATCAGTTTTCACCGGAGCGATATATTTCCTCCGCAAACGGGGTGAGGAGCGATTTTGTTGGGTACGCCATCTACCTGTTGTATTAGAAAAGTTTTCTTTGAAATGGAAATTCTTGATGTGTAAATATCCGTAGCGGCATTGAAATCGAGCCAATTGCTATTGAAAATATGTGACGTAATCAACGTTGCTTTCGATTATTCTTTAATCATTGTTCTTCGTAGATCTCACGATGTATTTTTCTCACTTCTAGCTGAATTTTTAGAATTCATTTCTAGGTGATGTTTTAAATTTTTTGTAAGCCGTTTTGTATTTAGATTACTTTAATTTTTATGTAACTGGTTTTGAAGCCATCTTATTTTTTTTATATCTAATTTTGATTTTTTGCCTATGGTATTTAACCAACGCTACTTACTAGGTGGTTATGATGTAACCCACTGTTTCCGAAGCGAGGGATTGAAATCCCCAAAATCAATATTCATTCCGATAACTCGGTAACTAAATAAGCAATCCAGCCGATATTTGGTGTAATTTAATAATTGTATATTTTCATAATTTCTTAGTGAAAAACAAGTATTTACGTTAAAAATGTAAATATTTCGATTCGATTAATTACTGTACCAAAACGTATGAATACCTGGTGTTATGTTTTATTTCACTTGAACATATGATGCAAGCCCTTTATCAAATAGGAGAGAGCGAAAAAACGATATTCACTTCATTTTGCCGATGATGCTAAAAAAAGTCATTCGAAAGTCATGCGTTCACCGCGTAGTCGTTGTTTTTATGCGGTGTAAACGTGTAAATGTTTTGTTTAATTCAATACAGTACCTATTCAATATCACATTTTACGAAAAACGACAGATTTAAAAAAATTGTTCTACAGAAATGTCTCAAAAAAGGTAATGTCAATTTGTGGAGAAAATAATCATCATAACAATTTTGACAGGGATTCAGTATTTGAAAAATTGCATTCCAATGCATCTGATTTTCGAGATTCGGCTGATGTTGACCTTACAGACAAAGAAATTGATTTAGATGATTTTTTTAAATATTTCATATAAGAAAATAAAATTAAAAAATAAGTAAAAAAAAATGCAGACTTTTCCATTCAAAATTAAATGAAGAATTCTCCTCCAAAGTTTTTTCTACTAGCTGCTGGTGTAGTGGTAACGATGCTCGTCTAGTGATATGATGATCGGTGGTTCGAGCCCCATTCCAGGACACCACCAACTCAGTCCTATTTTCATTGCACAAGCGATTAGATTATTTTGAATGTAAGAATATTGACGTGTCACGCATTCCGTGTTCGCATATCTATTTTTTTTAAATATATTTTTTAATATAATCGTGACAATATACTTGCTGTGTATGAATATATATGCACACAGTCAAAGCTCTTACGGGATTTGTTGTATTAGTAGGAATGAAAAAATAAAATAGCAAAATATACAGAATTTTACGGTAAAAGGAAATGGTTGACTATTGACCTTAACCTTACGACTCAGGGGGAACCTTTACAGTGGCGTATATTTATTTTCTTCACATCTTCTCCTCGTTTATCACTCCAGATGAAAGCTATTAAAATTCAAAATCGCTTATATTTCCTGGACGGGAATAGAAAACTGATTTCCCTCTTAAAATTGAATAGGAGAGATCGAGAGAGACCTTTGACAATCGCAACAAAATATTTTCTTGAATATATTTTCTTATAATAATATAATTGAAATATATAATATTATTTATTGTGGTATTTACTCCAATTATATTAGAGAGAGCGTCCATAAACCAAGGGGGGAGGGAGTTAGTAGGATGCTACGCTGGGCTACATGAGGGGAGGGGGAGGGGTCAGTTACGTAATTATGTCATATTTTATTTGACACAATTAATACAGTTTGTACATAATCAATTAATTTAAAATAGTTTTGGTAAGAGACAATAGCAGCACAAAATGTCTTCTGGAATTAATAGGAAAAAACTAAGTTCCACTCGGGGGGGTCGGTGCGGGGAGGGCTGTCAAAAGAAAAACAACGTTAGGGCTACATGGGTAGAGGGAGGGGTTCAAAAGAGTTTGAAATGGAGTCACGTGGTTTACGGATGCTCCCAGATGAGAATTTATGTAAAATAATGTAAGTACTTTACTATGTATATTTGAAATTACGAAAGCTTAGCTTAATTGTTGCTGTTCGTACCCGACGTTGCACGGGTTAAGGATTAAGTTGAAAATAATTTTGTGGGGGGAAACAAAGGTTCCATTGTTTTGCAAAGCCTCTAATTAAAACAATGTTTCCATTTAATCAAGGCTGGGATGAATAGGATGTCTAGGGAAGAAATGCGGCATTTTTTGCTTTACAAAACAATGGTACCTATGTTTCCCCCACAAATTTATTGACAACATAATCCTTGACCCGTGCAACGCCGGGTACGAACAGCTAGTTGGTAATAAAGATATAATATGAAAAAAAGTTAAAGTCATCACAATGTTTAAACATTGGCTGACGACTTGTGACAAAATGTGATTACCAAATATTTTTTCGAACCACCCTCTTTTCCCCCTCTTTAATTCCGAATAATTTAATCCATGAATTCTTCTTATTCTCTAGTCATAAATTAATTCTCTAGTCATAAAAGAAATCTGCTGCGATTCGAACTCTAGCGTGTGCATGTTGGAAGTCTGGTAGGTAGCCCCTTGTGGGGTTATTATCCAATACAGATTCCAATTCTCGATGCGAGGAAAATATATCAGGTGATCAAAAATATTCCTTCAATTTCTTCAGCGATAATATACCTAATACCAAGATAGAATTTTTGAGAAAATTCTTGTACAGGGTGTTTCGCTGTACGGATAAGTCAACAAAAGGCCACCGATGCAGTTTGTTGAAAAAAGACAGCAACGTTTTTGGTTATTTTTTATCTCTTCTGTTTATAAAATGAATATTATTTATTATTATTTAGTAACAGCGTAACATTATATTGTGAAAATATATTTTTTTCTCTTGAGTTACTTAAATTTTTTAACTTAGTACTTAAATTTTTTTTTCTGCTTTTGTACTTAAAATTGTTCTTGTTTTTTAATCTCTTCTGTTTGTAAAATGAATATTATTTATTATTATTTAGAAACAGTGTAACATTAAATTGTGTGAATGAACCTGTAGACAAACGTCTATTAAGACGTTTTATGGGACTAGAAATACTACAATGTATAGAAAATAAATAGGTAAAATAAAAAAATTAAAAAAATGTGCTCAAATAACTTAATCTATGTGAGACTTCTATAATTTATCTTAAGTATTTTAGTCTACGTATTCTTCAACTTGCACATCGCAGTGCATATGAGTTGTTGAGTATCAAAATATATCCAACTACTATTTATGTTTTTACTTCCTTTCTTTTAACTAGTGGCGTCCGCTTGCTTGCCGGCTTGCCGGATGAGATAACTTTGGATAAATTTTTAACCCTTTTCCCGTGATCCAATCCAGCTGAAACTTGGCATGTAGACTCGTGGCGACGATCAAGAAGATCTATCAAATTTTCGTTAAAAAAATTAATAATAATTATAGTATAATTTCGGATTTTTAGAAATTTTATTGGTTTTTTCAAATTGGAATCATTAGAAAAGTTTGATTACTAGCATAGCGGCCCGATAACGTCGCGGAATATTTTCTAAATTTGAATTACTCCGTCGGTATTCATAATAGGTACTTCACTACAAATGTCGAAAATCTAAATTGACACAAATGTTTTTAGAATTTAATCTTCAAAGCATGAAGTGTCTTATCAAAGCTCAAAACATCTGACATTTTAGAAATATATTAAATTACTGTAAGTTTAGTGTTATGTTATATGTTTTAATTCGTCTTTAATTGTTGTTATATTTTACAAAGAAAGGGAGTATAATAAAAACATGGTTTTTATGGGTTACTTTATTAAAAATTTGAATATCAGTATATTCTTTAAGCTCATTCCTACATTGTACATTGAATATTACTTAACAACTACCTTATCAAGTAACGATCTGCAGTTATTGAATGTTAAAAAAGTAACCCATAAAAACGAAGTTTTTACAATACTCCCATTCTCATTTTCGGGTTTAGTGTCTACCTTATGCATCGGAATCTCCATACAACTTGTATGAAAAAACCATTAAAAATTTGAAAAATCCCAAATTTTACTATAATTATTATTACTTTTTAATGAAAATTTGATAGATCTTCTTGATCGTCGCCACGAGTCTACTTGCAAAGTTTCAGCTCGATTGGATCACGGGAAAAGGGTTAAAAATCGATCCAAAGTTTCTTCTTCAAGGAAACAAGCGAGCAGACGCCACGAGTTAAAAGAAAGGAAGTAAAAATGAGCTTATTCTAGTTACCAAACAGGAATGAGAGATTGTTTTCTTTGATTTTTCAGAAAAATAGTTCACGGAGTTAGGTAGCTTTTGATTTACTCAATACAAGAGGTACTTCCAATAGGTACTCGTGTACAAGCGCTTCAACCTCTGATAAGAAGTTCACTGGGTTTCAATTTACAATACTGTAGCGCAAATGAGATTACATATGCTTGATAAATTATAATTATTTGAACCTCGGTAGTAATTTAAAACTAATTTGGTCAAAGGTGGGATGTATTAATTTCTGTACTTGCATTGCATTATTACTTCTGACACTATCAAATTTTTTAAAATAATAATTTGTATATAAATAAGAAAATAGTTTTTGACCACCCGATATTGCATCCAGAGAGCGAACGAACGTAAATCTTAATGTACCGGGGATTGCATCACAGAGATATTCCGTCGTCATACATGTACATACATCTATGTATGTATTATTGAGCACGTGAGCTCCCGTCGTACTCGATAGCACCAGGTACTCCCAATATTTTCTCCAATAAGTTTTATATTCAAAGAATTTTCCGTATTTCCAAAATATTTCCTTTTCTATCTGAAATATTTCATCGTGTACTCACCGATCAACAACTATATTTCGTAACTTAAGCTATCAGACGCATTTGAAAAAGGAGAAGCATCAAAATATTTGATGAATAAAGCGTAGATAGAGGAATGAAAATTTCGTACACGGGAGAACAAAAGCGCCGAAGATGATCCCAAAGACGTCTTAAGGGGGATTATCAACCACCAGGGAACTAAGTAAGGGCTGCCAACAGAGCACAGCCATTGAGCCGACACTGTGGAATGTCCTGTTCGATGAAATCCTGCAGCTATCATTGCCGGTTGGCTGCATTACAGTTGCGTACGCGAATAACGCGCTTTTACTGGTGTCTGGCAGAAGTCGTGAATTGGAGCGCAGGTGAAACTTATCACTGACACTGATCACTGAGGAGTGTACTCGAAATATACTGACTCTGGTTCCTCAAAAGACCGTGGCCTCGAGGATGAAGGGAAGACTGAACAGGAAGAGATGTCCAGTTGTACGTATATGTGTGCGATTCGCGGGTTTAATAACACCAATAACCACGAGGTACTTGGTGGTGATAATGGACACGTCGGTCTCCTTCTTGGCTAATGTCAAGGCTGTGGTACGCTGAGAGGAATGTCCCCGGCGAAGTGGGGTATACAAATACCTGCTGTGCGCCTAATACACAATACCATATATGTGGCCCAGGTCACATATACGGCGGAGGTTTGGGCGTATGCGTTTGTCTCCTCCACCCTGAACAAAGACCAGGGGAGCCCCCTGTCAGCATCCACAGCTGCTTATCGGACGACCTCCGGTGTGGCGCTTCCGGTGCTGGCAGAAGTCTTATCTGCTATCTTTTGGTCTTTGAAACGGCAGTCCGTTGCTCGTTGACGAAATGTCCAGAGGTGCTGATCATGGCCGCACCTTTAAGCCCTCAGAGCGTGACTCTAAGAGTCTGTCAGGAGAGATGGGATACAGTGGCATAAGAGTAGGCGGTCCCCGGTTAGACCATTGCGTGGTGTAGATGCTTTCGGTGAGTTTTATTTCTTGAATTGTTTGCAATTGTTGACAGTGAAGCGGTTTTATGTGGATGGATGCCTTACCGCGCCGTTTGCACTCATATGAGTTTAACTGGTTTGGGGAGGATGACCAACATAAAAGAATGCCAAATAGTAGACCCGTGTGGAGCGAAAGTAAAGGGTGTAGGGCCAATATGGGAGCTATTGCTCATAAAGCGGCCCTGGGTGTGTGGTTGGTCTCTTTTCAATGTAGGTGTTAATTGTTAATTTAAATTTAAATGAATACTATAATTTTAATACTACATTATTTGAATATATAAACGAGTTTCGGCTCAGGCTTGAATTTTCATCGGGATGGAATAAATTTTTACTAATTAAAAACAGAATTCCAAGTTACGAAAACATTGAAGGGAGAGAGATGTACCACATCCACTGTGGTTAGGATTAGGTATGAGAATGGTGTAGCGAAGTAGAAAAACTACAAGAAATGTACATTTGAGGTTGATTGAATGAGATGCCCATATAGTGTAGGATATTCAGAATTCATGATCCATTTAATTGATAAAGTTCATGCCTTTCAGCAACCTTCTGTAGTATATGTAGGTACTCCATATAAATGAGACATGCATCTTATTAATTTAGTAGCTATGGATTCAAATTTTTTTTAACAAAATATGTATTTTTATCGTATATTATGTAACTTTTTTTCGGCTTATAAATAATTATGTACTATTTACTCTACTTTACTTTATGCATTAAGTATCTCATATTATGTAACATTTTTTCTTCTTATATATATTTATGTACTATTTACTTTACTTTACTTTGATATAACCGCGGTTAAAATTGTGCCGGTCCGTACCGCGCAATTCTCGGAAATCCGTCCATGAGTTCGACCTTTTTTTTTTGGACCAGCAAGACAGATGCGGCTGTACGCCACATTCCTGGTTTTGCTGGATTACTTGATAATTACATTTTAGGCCGTAGAATAAGTTATAATAATATTGTTATTTTAGAATGTGATTTGTTATAGTGTAAATATTATTTCGTAACTAGTATTAGATATAATAACGCAAGCAGTAATTTACGAACATTGCCCACGGGTATAATGGTTTTCGCGCCGAAAATATTTCCGCGCGAAAGGTTCGGACGTATCCGACCCCCGCGCGGGTTGTGAGTATGGAGAAGGGGGTGCGCGGGGAGAGGCTCCCTGGGCAGGGAGAAGAGAGATCGGCGCGGCAAGCCCGAGATTAGTTCGCCCCGACCGCCCTCCCGACGAGGGCGAGTCCCAGCCTCGGGACGCCACCCGCAGAGAAGAAGACGCGGCGACGAGGATGGCGGCCTTGCTTCGATGGCGGCCGGCCCTCCAGGAGGGAAACCAGACCCTCCCGATGACGCGGATCCAGCGACGGCGCGGATGCAGGTGTGCGCGACTCGCCACGCGCGGGGTCCAGATGCGGAACGCCAGCCGCGGCCAGACGTCCCCAGGTGCCCCCGCGGATCCTGCGACCGGAGGCGCAAGCGCGAGCAGCTTAGAAAGGCCCTCCATGCTTGGTCGCGACCTACGCGGCGTGGTAGAGGAAGCCACCCGCGGCAACCGCGACTGCGGCTAGGGGGGCCGCGAATAGTGAAGACGGGTGTTTGCGAACGGTACGTTTTTTTGTAGTGATAAGTGACAAAGACACGATAAAGTTATGTTAATTCGGACTGCTTGCGTTTAGGCTAGGATTAGTTTTAGGTTAGTGATATTTTTTTTAGTTGATAAGTCTAAAGATAAGGATTGTGCTTTCATTAAATAAATTGTGTAAATATTTAAATATTGGTGGTGTTGTTTTAAATTTCCCGCTCCCCTCCCTTGGCAAGTGCATTTTAATTTTGATATAGAAAGGACGCGAAGCGCCTCGCGGCTATCAATCGTAGCAGATTGATTCGCGTTAATATCAACTTTATGCATTAATTATTATCTCATATTATGTATAAAAATGTACCTAAATTTTTTATGTATCAAATATGTGAATATGTATAAGATTTGTATTTAAAAAAAATTCTTATTAAAAAAAAAATGTCATCTCTACAGGCGATCCGGAGGCAGAAGATATTATCCCATTTTAATCAAATATTATACGTGGGCTAAAAACATAATTTGGCACCCTTTTCTTGCTATTGCTTAGATTAGAGATCGAAATCAGATTTTTTTCACACAATGGAGATCCATCTTATAATATTGCAACGAGATGATAAAAAGAATTTACGCATTGTCCAAATGTCACTTGGAACCAAAGTCCCTGGTAAAATGTCACTTGGAACAACGCTATGGAAACATCGATAACGATCTATAGAAATCTATAATTATCTACAACCTTTGCGAAATGTCTACAAACGACTGAAAAAGCCTAGAAGCAACGATAATCTTCTCTTAAATACTAGAATAATCTAGGAAAATACGGAAAGAGGCCGCGGTGCAAGAGTGGTTGTTTTTGAAAGTTCGTTCGGTGTACAGTCGGGCGCAAGCCGCGAGGCCAAGGTGACTTGTCGTGAGATAATCGAAGCGACAAATAAAGCAAAATAATCGGTAAAGTACCTAATTGGCGAAATAAACCAGAAGGACTTCTATGTGCGAGAATTGAATATTCTACGAGCACTAAATACGTGTTACCCAGCGATAATGACGAGTGATACATTGCGAAATAGCATAGATTAGAGAATAGCCTTAAATTTTATTCGAGTAACTGTACATTGAATAATTAATTAATCATTAATTAATAAATCGTTAATTAATTTCGAGTGTTTTCATTTTTCATTCATTCAGTCATCAGCCACGACACGTAACAATATATATTTAGATTAAGTTTTGTTTAAACAAATAATAGTTTTTAATTAAATTACAGTAATAAATAACCACAATGTGCTTGATTCGTGTGAAAGATTTTAAATAATTAATTTTGAAAAAATCTTTCACGTGAAATTTTTGCGTTAAAAAATTACTGGTTGCTTGAAGTTGAAAAAGTATCCGAGAAAGAAGTTTCTCATAAAGAAATGAATGGTAGAAACATCTTTATTACGTGTTTATATATTTCAGTCTTCCTCATTTCTCAAGTTATATATCCGATTTAAAGTTTACAGCAGGCTGCATTTGCTGCATATTTCTGTTGCAAATAATTTTCTTAAAGTATTCGCTAACTTTTAATTAAATTATCTTTCATATCATAATGCTGTTTACATTTTTCTTTCAATTTTTTTTCCGTGTTTGTAAGAATACATTTTCAAAATTGATTTATAATGATTGAATAGAAAACATTTTGCATTGCATCTTTGTAGTGATTGATTTGTCGTACGATCTATTTAATATTTTGTGTAACATAATCCTTCGGGATGTTTGGTTATTTTATTTCTTGTTATTGTTTACTTAAAACATTAGATTTTTTTGGATCTTTATAATTTTATCGATCCTCTAGATCCTCTACATTCTAAACTCATCCCTTGCAAATATCTTTGTATTATAGTTTGCTTAGTTGCATTGCACCAGACCCCACCTACTAAGATATTATTATACGATACAGAACTCGATACAGACATCAATCAATTAAGGTGTGAATCGAGGTGTGCAGTGCTTTTATTGTGTTTCAATTACAATAAATTTATAATTAAAAATATTATACACCAAGATAATAGATGGTCCTAGAGTGACGTTAGAGCAAAAAGTATGAATATTATTGAGATTTTTGAATATAATAATTACACAATACATTTTTTACGACAAATTAATAATAAATAATGACTTAATGATAAAGTAAATTGTAAATAATATCAGAATAATATAAAGACTGACGCAAATCAGTAAATACACTTTTAGAAATGAGTTCCAGATTAACACGTAATACGACACACTTTTTATGATAAATAAAAAATAAATAATGCCTTAATAATAAAATGAATTGCAAATAATATTCAGAGAAAAATAAAGACAGTATTAATCTGTATTATATATTTTTCCTCACATAACCTAATGAAAGTGGTGAAATTGATAAATGCTCAGCTTTATTTTTTCTAAGTAAAATTCTAACCTTTAATTTATTTTTAAACAAATAGGTAAATATGCATGTTACCTATTTTAAATGATTTTTATAAATATCTGTTTTAATTGCATACACATGTCGTGTAGTTTATAGCAACATAATGTAATTTGCTCGTAAAAATCGTAAATACACGATTGAATGTATAATTTCAATAAACAACTTGTGATTCTATAAATGATGAACCAGCAACGTTTTACCAGTTCAACTCGGTTTTATTTCGCCCAGGACCAAGAAAAATAACGAATTTTTTTCTATTTACACGGAAGGTGTGGTAGCCGAGGTTTTGTGGAACTAATGGAAAACTATGCAACGATGGAGCTTCTCCAAGCTGAATAATAAGTGAGACTTCCCGAGGTGGTTCAGGTTGCATTTTAAGATGCTCCTCATTCGGTCTCGACGCGTGAGCGTCTCAGCCACGAGGAAGTAATTTATATCAACTAGCTACTTTTCTATTGGTCTTATTCCGGTACAAACGTGAAACTCGTTTCTTATTTTGTTCCCATATTTTTCGTAATATTTTAATTATTTTCCTTAAAGTTTCCAACAATCTTATTAATAAAATTAACACATTTATTATTTACTAGCTGTAACCCGTCAAAATGACGGTAATTTTACACGTCGGTTCTTAAGGAATAAGTATTTCTTTATTTACATAAAAAAAGAGAAAAAGTGAAAAATATAAAGATTTTTTACTATAAAGAAGTTACGGACGTTACACGAAGTTAAGGGGACAGACAGAGAGACAGATGGATGGTCCGATGGACAGACAACGAAATTATTATAATTGGCATAATGTTAAAATCAGTCATGTATTGAAAATATGATTTTTATTTTAACTTTGTAGGTACTACACCCACTATGAGTTATTAATTACTACTATAGTTTCGAGGGGAGCAGTCCCTCTCATCATCAGTTAATAACTAACTTAAATACAAAATTTATCAGTCTAATCGGGCAACTTTATTTTTTTCCATTCCTTAGAATCTACTATACTCTGACTACTCTATATGGGGCTAGAACGCCTAATCTACAACTACAAATGCGTCAGCTCTATAACTTTGACACTTTTACAAACTACTTATTGTAATAAACATTGTGTGTTTTATTCGGGCAGGTCAGGGAGGCGCACACTTAAATACAGGAATAGAAGAACATCGCCGATGCTAAAATACCATTAATCTTCATTGAACTTCTCCAAATTTTCCAATCACATAATTAATATTAGTATTTTTGATTGCCGAAAGATAAATCATCCTTTCAGCGGTCAAAAATTGAAACTGCTCCACTCGGTTCCTCATAGATGTAATGCGATAATAACTCAACCTGTCCGAATAGATTGATAATTTATTTATTTAAGTTAGTTATTAACTATGCCTGACGAAGAGAGGAACTGCTCCTCTCGAAACTATAGTATTAATTAATAACTCATATTGTGTGTGTAGTACAAAGTTTAAATATAAATCATATTTTAAATTAAAATGTTGCACTACAAATTAACTGCCAAATCTTTCGATCAGTTATTATATATGCTTATTTTATTTATATTATTTTATCAGCAGCAGCTATGATCTCCGGGTCCATTTTAAATCAAGACTATTCGTCAAGAAAAACCAAAATCAAATAACAGAAAAAACACATCGGATCAGTGCTCAGATTTCCGGACTCTAAAACAAAATTGTGTAAAGATCAAGAAAATGTTCGGATTTTCGAAAGAAAAATTCTCATTCCTATCACCGGAGTAGGTACTTGTATTTTAAATCAAGACTACCTCAAAAACAAGAACAAAAATACAATCTATACCTATAAAACTCAATGTCTGTCTGTCTGTCGGTCTGTCTGTTCTCTATACAAATCCACACCGTTTGTCCGATTCGATTCAAATTTTGCATACTTATGCTTTGGGACCCGGCAGGTAACATAGGCATCATTTTCTCCCTATTCTCATACCCCTCCTCCTCCCCCTGACATATTTTCGATGCAAATCTGTACCGTTTCAGCGATCGGACTCAAAATTTGTAAACTTATTCTTTAGGACTCGGCGAGTAACAAAGGCGATATTTTCCCCTATTCTCATACCTCTTCCTGTCCCCCTGACACATTTTAGATGCAAATCTGTACCGTTTCAGTGATCGGACTCAAAATTTGGAAACTTATTCTTTAGGACTCGGCAGGTAACATAGGCTATATTTTCTCCCTCCCCTTTTACCTTTTCTCCCCCCTCCTGATATATTTTTGATGCAAATCTATACCGTTCGAATCAAACCTTTTTTTCCCCCCCAAAATTTATTTTCAACTTAATCCTTAACCCGTGCAACGCCGGGTACGAACAGCTAGTTATTAATACAATAGAGTAATCGGGTCAGTGCTCATACGTAATTCCGGAGTCCAACAAAAAATTGTGAAAGGCAATTGAATATTTTTGAAAGAAAAATTCTTAGATGAGTTTTCGAATATTGTTTGAATAATGATATGGCACATACAATTGGAAAAAATGTCATTGAGCCGGAGACGTAGTAATATTGAATGACTATTGATAACAAGTCCGCTGATCAAGTTAATCTCCTGATACAGTGAGGTCCAACACAAGGTGGTTAGGTGGTGTAGGGATAAGCAAGTAGACTTGGCCAAGAAACTGAAGGTTAAGACTGAAATAAATTGCTGATGATGTTGATGAAAATATTAACATAAAAGTAATAATTCATGATAATAAAATCAGTAAAATAACAAGAATATTTTGATGGCAGTTCGCATTTTTATTGGGAATATTGAGAAATCATCTTATCTGACAATATTTTCTAATTTAAAAATATTATTCTTTGTAAAAAAACAAGTTATACATTTTTTATAAACACATTAGGTACAAGAATTGACTGTTAAAAACAGGGTTTGATTATAATTTTAAAGACCTCAAGGTCACAATTGAGTCATCTACCAGTGACTGTCGGGATGTTTTAATTTTAATCTTTTTCAAGGCCAAAAGGTACTTCAAACGAAACAGGTCACTTATACTTTGCATGGTGATATTTTCTGAAATTTGAAATAGTACGCTGTGTTTGCCATCACACTTCCTCACCAAGAGCTCATACAAAATGGAAAAGGATTTGAGATAGATTATCTAGTCAGTCTGAGACGGAACCTCAAATACCAGCAGAGTGGTAGTGACTGAAATGGTAGAAGGTTAGAGGAAGTGGGAAATTTCTAGGGGCGTGCAGTGGGAACAAGAAGCATGACATATATTTTGAGATGAAACCGAAATAAGAGATATATCTCGTAATAATAATTTCGCTTCATAAGACCAAACCTGTCAGTTGTCTTTTAAGTGTTCCTAAACATTCAAGTGTCAAACAACCAAAATACCAATTGGATCAGTGTAGTCCTGTGTAATTCGGTAGTTCACTGCCATAAAGAAAGTGAATAAAACTAATTATAAACTTCACATTTCACAGTAAAAAGTCAAATAAACTCAGTGTATAGTTATTGTTGTCAGTGCAAGCGGGTATTCCACAAAACGTCACTAGTGTATGCTAAAAATCAGGGTTATCACCCATACATAAATATATATATGATTAAAAAATGGATAAACTAGAAAATTCGCAAGATTTCATCTTAAAAGCGAAGGATGCTGTAAATTCCATTGCACAAATACTCACTGACTTTGGCAACAAATTTACAAAAGAACAAATAACAAAAGTTATGCCAAAAACAACTGAACTGCTTGGAGCCATTGGTCACATGGCGGTTAAGATGGCTGCCATGGAAGGTGAACTCTCCGCTTACAAATCTATGGTCCATAATCAATCTACAACTAGTAATACAAATCTCGATATATGTGATACAATTGATGAAATTGAAGAAAGAAAAACCAGATCAAAAAACATAATTATGGTAAATGTTGAAGAAAGTCAAGCCGAAACTCAAATCCATAAAATGAAAGAGGACGCTGCCAAGGTATTCAGCGTTCTGAGCAAAATCAACAATACTGTTACCAAAGATGAAATTAAAATATTTCGGATTGGTGCGCCAAAACCAAACAAATCTAGACCACTCAATGTTATATTAAACAATTCAGAACAGGCTATATCTATCTTAAAAAAAAGAGACAAATTTCAGATAGCAGTATAAAGATATTTAATGACAACAATATTACAACGAAAGCAAATTTCTGCACTTCGTCAAGAAATCGCAACCAGATCTCAACACGGTGAATCAAACCTTTCTATTAAATATATTGATGGCAAACCTAAAATATTTAAACTTCACCCAAAAAACTAAAGTCAATTAAATTCTATTACCAGAATGTACGCGGAATGAAAACCAAACTTAAAGAACTAAAAACTACCTTTCCTCTTCTTTTTTTCGATGTTTTCCTCCTGACAGAAACCTGGCTTGACCAACAAATAAAAACAGAAGAACTTGGATTTTTAAATCACAATATCTTTAGATGCGATAGAAACCAAGATACTAGCCATAAATCAAGAGGAGGTGGTGTACTAATAACTGTAGCAAATAAAATCATGTCATCTAAGATTCCTACAAAACACAATAATATAGAACAAGTCTTCGTCCTGATTAAAACTTCACACTGCAAAATTATCATCGGCTGTGTTTACATTCCTCCTTCATCCGATGCACAAGTATACAAGAATCATGTGGAAGATGTTGAAATCATAAGGTCAAAATATCCTGAAGCAGTTTACATTTTAACTGGTGATTTAATGAGATAATAAAACAAAATTTACAATTTTGCCAAATATTAAGTGGGATACGAATGACGAAAATTATACCAATACACTTATGTCAGACAGCGCCCGTGAAATTTTAGACATGTCCTCTTTCTTGGCACTACCTCAATGAACTCAATATACAATGTCAATCATTGCTTACTGGATCTAGTATTCTCCAGTGATTCTAAATTGTCTGTAGAAATATCAGGTGACTCACTTCTTCAAACAGACCCCCATCACCCGCCATTAGAATTTCCATTATTTGTTCATAGAGAAGGTGTCCCAAATCATAATCATAATGCTACCCCCACAAACCAGGAAGAAACATCTTTCAATTTTTGTAAAGCAGATTATGTGAGTATTAACACTCATCTTTCAAACATTTATTGGTCATTCCTCCAAAACGATGATATCGACTGGAATAACTTGTCCAATGGAAACATTAATAACGCAGCTGACCAATTTTACAAGTCAATTTATCAAATTATAGAAAAATTTGTTCCTAGAAGCAAGCAATTTAAATCAAAATACCCTAAATGGTTTAATTATGAGCTAATTAATTTGACATATCTTAAAAATCTGCCCACAAAATATACAAAGAAAGTCGAAACCTGTGCGATTACACTGAATTTACTAGATTGAGGAAGCAATGTACCGCTCTCTCAAAACTGTGTTTCAATAACTATGTAAATAATATTGAGAAAAATATACAAAACAACACAAAAATTTTTTGGAAATACACAAATTCATTGAGAAAAAATGATACTGATATACCAAATACAATGTACCTCAATAATGTCGTAGGAAACAACATAAATGAAATAACAAACATGTTCGCAGATTTCTTTAAAAGCGTATACGATAGTGCCTCTGTGTCTGATAATTATATACCGAATGACCGAATGTTGAGGTTTCCGATCAAATAAATATATCTAATGTCCATATTAATCAAGGTGAGATTTTAACTCTAATTAAACAACTGGATCACAATAAAAGCGCTGGACCAGACAGGATACCACCAATATTCCTGATAAATTGTGTTGATCATCTCTCCTATCCGTTATATCTCTTATTTAACTTATCTTTGAGTACAAGCTGCTATCCTGATGTCTGGAAAAGTAGCTTCCTGATGCCAATTTTCAAAAAGGGTGTTAAAAGTGATATCAAAAACTATAGACCTATTTGTATTCAATCATCAATACCAAAACTCTTTGAAAAACTCTTACTGAATAATATAATGTACCAAATGAAACCCGTAATATCACCTTTCCAACATGGTTTTTTCTCAGGTAGGTCAACAGCTACTAATTTATTACTGTATGAAAATTACATATCCAATGAACTGGGAAAGGGAAACCAGGTAGACTCAATCTATACAGATTTCTCTAAAGCATTTGAAAAAGTATCACATCTTATATTGATGGATAAACTCCAAAGATTGGGCATTCATGGTAAATTATTACAATGGTTAGGTAGCTATCTATGCAATAGAAGCCTTTCGGTATGACTTGAAAATATTTACATCAGTGAAAAGTATGTCCGATTGTATGAAACTACAAACAAATTTGGATTCCCTGTTCAAATGGTGTACCAACAATCAACTTCATCTAAATATCTCCAAGTGCCAATCTATTACTTTTACAAAAAAAAAGATTCCTATTAAATTCACCTACAAAATTAATGATGTAAACCTTGTATCAGTTGAGGAGATAAGTGATCTGGGAGTAATTTTTGATGCTAAATTATCATTCATTCCCCACATTGACTTGATAACTAATAAAGGTCTCAAAATGTTGGGATTTGTTTTAAGAACTGCACAAAACTTTACAGACCTGCGCACTTATAAAGTCCTCTACACTTCTCTTGTCAGACCTCAGGTTGAATATAACTCGATCATTTGGTCGCCTCACTATGTTAATCATTCAACGGCAATTGAACGAGTCCAAAAAAAATTTTTAAGATTTATTAATTACAAATTAAATATACGCTTGGAAGATATCAAATATGAATGTCTCCTTAGTTATTTACAACTTTTAAACTTGTCTGTGAGACGTACTGTAACAGACCTAATATTTCTTTATAGGATCGTAAATAGTTTGATTGATTGCCCCCAGATTATTAGTCTGATCGACTTATATGCTCCATCGAGGTCATCAAGACACAGTGCATTGTTCTTTTATAGTGGAAATGTCAGAACTAATGCATTAGCAAACTCTGTATTTCCCAGATTACACTCATTAGGGAATGAACATGCAGAGGCGGCTGATATTTTTGCTGATAGTATAACTGTTTATAGGACAAAGCTGATACAATTGTTTACATCCCAACGAAATTGAAATGGACAATAAATCTTTATATTTTACCTTTAACTATTATTATTTGTACCTTTAACTTTATTATTATTTTATCTTATGTTTTTATGTTTTTCTTATGTTTTTCTAATGTTTTTCTTATGTTTTTCTGTATTATTATTATTATTATTATTATTATTATTACCTTTTAACTATTATGATTGTAACTTTTAACTGTCTTATGTTATTTAAAAAAAAAAAATTCTGTATGTTGTAAAAGCCCATACGGGCGTTAAATAAATAAATAAATAAATAAATATTCATATCACAATAAACAACATATTCAGACTTTAATATTTCATGATGTTCTGCCAGATAAATATTTAATTTCGATGTTTTTTCCCCAAATATACGGTTAAATAAAAGTCATGCTTCTTCTTCCCACTACACGCCCCTGAAAATTTCCAAGTATATAGATCAACTAGATCTTTGATCAAAGATGCAAATAACTATGCTATTAAAACGTTTATCCGAAAAATGGACAATAATCATTAAGGGAAACAACATATTGTATGAGATCACAATACATAGTATTGAAGGAATCGACTGAGAAAAATAAGAATGAAAGAAGCACATTGTAGACGATTGTTTTGGTAGGAACAGTGGGAAGGGCCTTTATGAGACATAAAACCTATACGGATGTAACAAACCAGATTTCCGCGGACTTGGGTAGGGCTTTTAATGACACAGCACTTTCCAGGTGTAATCCGTTCTCTTCTTAGGCCACGTGTGACGTTAAACGCAATAATAACTCACATCACCGCCTGTGTGACGTCATCATCACAAACGAGAATTTAATGTTGAGATAATTTAGACAATGTTTCCGCCCTTTAAATGTCAAGCGAGCAGCCCGGGCCGGGGCCGGGGCTAAGGGATGGCGCTACCTCAGAGGTTCGAGAAGGGTTTACATTGAACTACTGATGCTTCAAAGGTAATACAAGATAAAAGCTAGATTATTTGGGTAAAATTTGAGCAAATAATCATTTTTATCTAATAATTTCAATTGAGTAATCTGTTTCTCGCTCTCGGAAGATCTACTAAGAAGATACTCGGAAGATGTGATAGATAACATACGCCTGGCGCCAACCAGATGAAGGCGCTAGGAATTTCTAAGGGAACCACCACCAGGGATGCTTTACACGCCTGTCGGTGTGCAGATAGATATCTGAAACACCGCGCTTCTCTGGTTCCAACGCAGAGACGGTTAGGTTTCACTGCAACTCTGTAAGGTATAGCTTATAATTTCATGTTGGTTTTATTTTTGACCCATTAAAATAAACGGAAGAACAAGAACACATCAGAACTGAAAGTGTGCACATTTTGTTATGGAGAGGCGACCGATTGGGTATGAAAAAATTGCGTACATAATGCAACGTAATTAACGTTGGAATGTTTTGATATAGGTAAAAGACGCTCACAGAGATCCGCGAAAAAAATTAAGAATCTCAAAAGATATATCGAAACACACTGGCCTAAAAATCAATTTTATAAGACCAAAATTATAGCAAATATAAAAAATAACAGAGAACCAATAAAGATGTCAGGCAACAATATTTAGTTTGACATGATTATATAAGTCTAACAATATAAAACAAGAGGGTAAAATAAAGAAACATTAAGTAGGGTTGGACATAACTGAAAAAGTTAAAAAGACTGCTGTTTCTATAACCGAAAAGATATTGTACGCCAAGTTCTTATAAGTAGCCGAGGTATGGGCCCTTACCGTCAATGTCATTCATAAATTAAAAGTTACACAAAGAGCAATGGAAAGGACTACGCTTAGAATATCTCTGAGAGATACATAATGTACGAATTTGCTACAGAATCAAGGTAATGGAAGATCTATAACACTTGCATGATCATGTGTCAGTGGGCTGGAAATATTTATCGAAGATGTAATAGACGATTGAAGAAGCGTGTATGTCGAACGTATGTATTATAAGGGCTGGAGGCAGTGTATTGGCGAGCCTTCAGAAAGGCCTGAATCCAAGAGCGGATATTGATGTTGATAATTAATCTATTTGTAGTGTTTTAAGACTGACTCTCTGCGCAAGGGCGCGCTCTCTCTTCTTCTTCTTGTAATGTGACAGTATAAGGTCACGGTAGTGTCGGTCTGCAACACGGATTTTTACAATAAACTATTTGGTGGTACCACCAAATAATATAAATGAACAGTGGAGGAGAATATTATACATAAATAACATTTTAGACAAAGTTTCATAAAGTTTGCCAGATAATAATAATAATAGTTTAGGCAAACTTATAATAAATTCCATTGACAAAGTCGACTCGCTAACTCCATATTTTGGAAACAGGCTAAACGTTAAAAAAGGAAAACGGTATCGAGATTCTACATGTAAATAATAGGGGCCTTAGAGTAGTTAACTAAGAAATACTCTGAATAAAAAATTCCTGAACATTAAAGCCAATATAATTAAAAACCAGATAAAGTTTATGAATAGTCCGTCACCTGACATATTCCCCATTTACTACCCCCGCCATAGCTGTAGCCACGCCCCCGTTCAAAAATTGATTTGTTTGCCAGAATAGATAGTGGATAGTTAGTTTGCGTCCGTCCTGATGAAGATACGGGGTATCGAAACTGGTAGACGTAGAGTAACTAGTAAGTGGTTAATAAAAAGTTGTTTAATTAAAATTAAGAACAGTATTTATTTACTGCTTATTTTCCATAAAACAAACGCCGTACTCCCAAAGTGAAAATACGTCACACTATTTTTGTGTCCTTATCTGTGTAACACCAATGTTGGACCTTCGTGTTTGTGCTACGTATCTGAAGGGTTCGATTATGTACCCTTTCCTGCATTCCAATACACAAAATCTACATCTAACAAGTTTCCGTACTTAGTACCCTCCTCTACGGAGACCTTTTCATCTACGAACGTTATAAGAGTCGAATCAATCCGACATTTTGATCAATCGAGTCTTTCCCTACATGACATGACGACGAATTCAAACATACTTCCCTAGTGCGTCAGAATATACGTAGGTACTTAATGTTGTAATGTAGGTAATAATGTAATGAATACGAGATTTAATAGGAAACATAATCTATAAATTTATAGGAAACATGATTGTGGAAGGGATAGATACACAAAATAGAATTCAATACATTTTGAATTATTAATCCTCGGTGAATTTATTCAAAGCATTTTTTGGATATTGCTGCCATTGCTTTTATACCCTAAATTTAGTCTCAGACTGACTAGATAATGTATCTCAAATCGTTTTCCGTTTTGTATGAGCTCGTGGTGAGCAGTGCGATAGTAAATACAGTGTACCTTTTTAAAATTAAAAAAATACACGCAACCAAACTTTAAGTCATCTGTTTCGTTTAAACTAAGATTGAAATTTTAAAGCATCACGATGGACAGTCACTGGTAGATTACTAGTAGATCAAACCCTGTTTTTAACATTCAATCCTTGTATCTAATGTGTATATAAAAAATCTATAACATTCTTTTTACAAAGAATAATAATATTAGGTCCTTACATATGAAATTGACGTTTAGTATGGGAGGAACATAAAGCCGATTTTTTTTATTATAATATATTTATTTAATCAAAGTATGTACCATTGCTATCTATGCACTTTTGCCATCTCATAGGTAGTTCATCGATCCCTTTACTATAAAAACCATTCGGACGGGAATCAATAAAATCTTTGAAGGCGGTTTTGACTGCCCCATCGGAGTTGAATTTTTTCCTTTGCAAGAAGTTATCCAAATTTCGAAAAAAATGGTAATCTGTTGGGGCAAGGTCCGGAGAGTACGGTGGATGTCTTAGACATTCCAATTGAAGCTCCTCTAATTTGGTAGCCGTCTGTTGTGCAGTGTGTAGTCTAGCGTTATCATGAAGCAGCAGTGGCCTAGAGCGATTAACCAGCCTCGGTTGTTTAGCAGCTAGCTTTTCCATCATGGTTTGCAGTTGCTGACAATAGACATCTGCCGTAATCGTCTGGCCAGATTTAAGAAAGCTGTAGTGAACGACACCAGCACTAGTCCACCAAACGCTCACAAGTAACTTTTTTGGAGTCAATTTTCGCTTGGGGCATGGTTTGGCTGGTTCGGCAGGGTTCAGCCATTGCGATGAGCGCTTCCGATTATCGTACAGGATCCACTTTTCATCACAGGTAATGATTCGATTTAAAATCCCTTCATTATTGTGCCGGTTGAGTAATGCAACGCAGCAGTC